>JAUFSD010000010.1:0-1200000 GCA_033030425.1 Verpa conica | reverse complement strand
ACACTCCAGCAGAAACGCATATACCATGTGATGAGCAAGAATTTGGGCATGTTAGTGACCCACATGAGGTTCCGTTAAACCCACTGAAACAAGCACAAGTGGTAGAATCTAAACAAAACCCACTCGAATTACAATCCTGCACCCGTGGGCAGGAATCTGAGGAGGCGGTAGGTGTACAAAGTTTGCAACGTTCTTCTCGAGGGTTGAAGGATCTGTTCAGGTGCAGAGAAAGGTCTGTGAATATATCACTAAGTGAACTCACACCAAACTCCTTCCCAGAATCAGTCTTTGCAGCATATACAAGTATTCCGTCCGGATAGCTCGTGCCGAGGGATGGTTGGTAGATCCCGATATCGCCTAGCTCGAGTTCTTCTGGGAATACGGCGCTTCCTAAAAGCGTAAAATTTGCTGACGAGTATACTACGAGGGACTCTTTAAGAGCGACAAATAGGTAATCACCAGAAAGGCCACCGACATAGATAGCTAACCCAGTAATCTCATCTGAGGCTTCCCCAAGTTCTGATATCTTCGCTGGGGGAGTCGTGGATTCGAGTGCTGGAAATATATATACGACCCCGCTGTCGCCTCCGAAATATACTATAGCCATCTTCTGGGAGACTATGCATGATTTTGCTTCGATTGGAACCGGAAAAGATTTTATCTATGGGTTATCAGGAATAAGCATCTCATCATATATATTTACTCTCAGGATCACAAGACAACTGGATCTTCAAACCTCTAAAACTTCAATTCCAGCCTTCCACCTCCCTCTAATCAAAAACAACGTCGCAACCTTTTTCCCAAAGAGATAAAAATACTGCTGTCCATCTACTGACTTCCAGAAACACCAGCTAGAGAAATCGCCCCAAATCCTTTTTGGCCCTCCTGAAATTGACAGTTCAATAGCAGTAGAAGTTGCATCAAAAAACCGTAGTAACGAATCAGATTGACTTAGTGTGACAATCACGTCTTTCCCGCCGAGCCCATAGACCACATTTACTAGCTTTGTTCGTCCCGTATTTCTAAAACTAAGCTCGGTTATTTGGGATGAAGTCGAATTAGGCATAAGATTCCATGTGCGGAAACCGCCAGTCGCCGACCCGTCATTCCCAAGAAGAACTGGCGTAGAATTCAACAAACGCTGGTAGTAAATTGCAGCTTTATCGGCTTCTACTAAAGGAGTAGATGCAGAGAGTGGCAAATTTGTCTCGGGCACTGCAGATGCTGCGGCCCAAAGAAGAGTAAACGCGGTAATGCCGCCGTTAGAGAAAAACTTCATTAGCGGCTCTTGGTGGTTGTGTACTATAAGGTTTTGGAGAAAGTTCCTCTATTAAATTTCAGCGAGGTAGAATACATGCTTTATAGGGTGTCTGCAATTATCCCACTATCACCGAAGGAGCATTCTCCGAAGTCCTTGCATTTGTGGCCAGGCTATTAATTACCAAGGATGACTATGTACATGCGCAGCCTTCCAGGGAGCAAACCATACTCAGTGAAGAAAGTCCACAAAATTGATATACATACGGCACGTGTGTACCGAGCCGAAAATGCGATATCTGGACCACAGTTCTTCCGGGGTTTCTCGGAAGCGCGAGGGGTCTCGACTGGGCAGGTTTATTGGGTGTCGGCGTGCAGCCGTAGACAGGGGAACTCAACCAGTATGTAGCCGCTGTTAAAACCCCAGCCAGATGCCTAATCAATTAGAGACAGAGAACAAGGTATAGGCCATAAAATATCACTTAATTAACCCTAGCACTCAAAGAACGAATTTTTGGCTGTACACTATCTAGCTATTCTAAACCTCAAGAAATCTCTGACCTACAATCTACCATCTTTAATTAATAAATTATGAGCGAAGAAGATGAATTTATTATATATATATATATCAAAATTCCAAATAAAGTCTTAGCCAAGGGACTACGGCTATAGCCCGCTGGCTTCACCCTTAATGATAGGCTCTACTAACGATTCTACTACCCACAAAGAAGAAACCCTACACGCGCCTAATCTAGTGACATGCTATACACCTAGAACCTCACGGACCTTTTGTTTTACCTTAAGCCTTTTCCTTTGAATTCCCATGTAATTTTAGGCGGAATCCACCGCCCCAGTTTAGTCACCTCCAAAATTAAAGTAACTCTAAATCCAACATACTTCTAATAAATTCAAAATAGAGCTATTACTAGTACCAGTCGACTCAAGTTATATATATTCTATGCGCACTTGGTCAACAGCGCCTTTCTCCCTTATAATAGCTGATATATATATATGTGGTATCAGAACCAAAAAAGTAGCATACAGCATATTATTCTTCGTTTGATAGCCTTTCATAAGTCATCTTACATCTTTCTTAGCTAGTTTCACATATACTATCCTCCTAAAGATCCATACCTAATACACCCGTACTATCTCCACAGACCCTGTACCTAGAGTAATGGCTGGGACAAGATTAACCCAACTTTCCTAGCCTCCTCTTGGCTAGAATTCTGACCAAAAAGCCAACACAAGAATGTAGGATAAGTCTAAAAACAAGGATAAAACCATATAGGTGAATTTATAATTTATTTGTCTTTAGATAAAGTTACTAATACTAATGACATGAAGATTGACGACACTCGCTTTCTTACAGGTGTACAGGATTCCACAAAATTTATTACTGTAGGAGTTTTGGCTATTATAGAGACAGCACTTTATACACCATATCTAAATCTTAGCTTGACCGACCCCCTGTTAGAGATAGTCGAAAATAAAAAATATTACTTACGGTACTAGCACCTAGATTGAGTCTAAAGTAGCACCTTCATTAAGGCATATTCTCCGATCATATACGGTCCCCCTATAAAGAAAAAATCTCGTAGTGTTAGTACCATGTATGATTTCTTGGCAGCTAATTGGCCTCAAGTAGTGATCAAATTGCAAAGCATAAGGATTTGCTTACTTATTAGTCCCATTCTTATCTATATGATTGCTTTTAATACATATAGGGGACTCACGAGCTACTCAGCACTATATACAGCCACTCCATCACGTTTATATAAGTTCCATGAGGTCTCACTAACCACTATGACAGATGGTAAAATCATCGAACTCTCCGTTACATTACAAGATTATATACACAACAAGCTCCTACTAGTACTGTACGAGTGATATTGTGAATTCCTATACCCATATAATTAATCAACGAAACCTACCCCTTAAGACTAGCAAAGGCACAATCCTATGGAAACATAAATCAGTCAAAACTTAATTTACAAATTGTAAATTAAAGTACAAAAACGCTGGATTCCAGCGCCTATACACTTCATTTTCATTAAATCCAACCCCTGTACGTACTTGAATCAAAACACATTTACTGAGACAGATATATGCTTGGGCTAGTTGGAAAGTGGTTTATTTCTCTATAATGTATATGGTGGCCTAGTCACTCTGCCGCCTAGCTAGAGGCTTAGTAAACCACCTAATTCTAATTTTGAGTACCTGTTCTAAGTACAGTGTACGTGCTAAATTCAGTAAAAAAGGCACATAAGCCCTGACATCCAGAAGTATATTTGTGCTTTGATTTCCCCCCAGCAGTAAATTATGTTCTGACTGATTTGCATTCCATATATGCAATCTAATATAGAGCGGTGAGTGTGTTAAAACTTATTTTGCCACCGACTGGTGGTACCAGAATACTGAAATTCAGTTACCATACCTGCATTATACTAGAATTAAGAACCCATATTGGCGGCAGCAATTTACCACTGGTGGTCCCCAATTTTTCAGTGGGCCCCAGTTCATCACCTTCAATTCCCTACTACCAGTATGGTCTCTGAATTCCAGTTTAATGAAGGTATAGTACTTCTAAGCTCCAGTACTCTAGTATTACCGACGGTAAAATAGGTTTAGCATACCTGTATCCAATAATCTTAGTCCTACCATTCTTATATTTAGAAATTTCTAGGTGAATGGTTCAAGCCCAATTGGCCAGCCTTGTAACTCGTAACACTTAGCTCTGCCAGGAACACTTTAATTAATGATATTATATCATAATATCAACCTCATGAACGGACAGTAAGCGGCAGCCTTTCCTTTTCAAGATTCTTTTCCAGCGTTCCAGGTGTCAGCGTTATCACTACTGTAGCTGGCCATATATACCTAGATCAGAGCCATCCTAGGGTGTCACGGATCTGAGCGGCCAGTATTGTACTGCATGTTATTCGGCTGTGTTTTATTAGAGAATTTAGGCCAAGGACAAAACCCGGAATACAGCTCGTTAAGTCAAAATCAGAATCAGTCAACAGATACACTGTCTTGTAATTTGAAATTCTAGAAATTTCTGCTCTGTATTACGTCACAAATTAACCTACCTCGTCATTATACCCCCAGCTAAGGGGGTTCCATTGTAATACTTTAGCCTAGCTTGACGTATATAACCCTAAGAGTCAGTATACAACATCACAAGTTAAGGGAATTGTACTTGGAATACATCTTCACATGTTCTCTATTATAAATTTAGTACAAACAATATTATATAGGCACATGTAAATCAAATACGACTCAGCTTTTCCCCCCCATCAGATGATCTTTACGAAATACCTCTAACAGATGTTTACACCTTTAGAGCCTCTTTCGGAAAGTTATACGTATATCTGATGTATCATCATAATATCAAAAGGTTTTACATAGACTCCTCTAATTTATGATGCCGTAATACTCAGGGATGAATTTCAGAATACAGTGGAGTAGGTAAATTCTTGACTCACCATTTGTCACTCACATTAATTGCGGCCGACCGGCACCAACATAAATTGGTGTTTCGCTTGGACCATGCATCACTGCTGATCCACCGATGCTGTCTAGGGAAAACTCCGGTTCATAAGACATGTTATACTTTACCAACATACAACCCAAGGCTACGCGCTAGAATGACTTACAAGAATCAATCCGATCGATCTCCAAACTTGCAACACAATATTCGGGTCGGAGGTGCGATGCCCTACAAAATCACTGTTCATAGCGTGCGAAACCTCCATACGCGACCCCTAACCCGGGTACACATGGAGTTTTTCTTGGGCCTTGGACCAAGTCCTCCCCAAGACACAGTCCAATACAAAATATTTATTCCAACGTCCCCATAAAATTCGGCTAAGAATACCTCTCTTAAATAAAGGGGAATAAATGAAAATAGGGGAAGCGAGTCTTAGCGAACATACAGCTGTCAAGGACCGGAAATCTGATTCTAGTTAGACCACTTTAACCCAGTGACAGCTGCCGGTCTGCTGGAGCCCCATATCGCTATAGGCCGTGAGTCTTCCCTAAGCAAGACCGAAGAATTACTCCCCGCATACCTGTTAGAGCACCTGGGGGTATGCCGACGCCCGTGCACAACATCCCCGTACGGAGAACCTGGATACACATGCACATCGCCACGAGGTATATATATACTTTATTAGGAAAATTCCCGGACATTGAGAATCGGAGTACGATTTAGCCCCTTTCAAATAGATCAACACCCAACATATCCAGCTACAGTCTTAAGGGCAGAAATCTTTATCATATATTGACACAAGCAGGCCAACGGGGCGATTTCCGCCTGAGCCAGCAATTACCGAGTATACATATTTAGATTTTCTGCTAGAGAGTATATATATAGACTACCGAGGTAATAGTAAGAGGGATAGTATAAGAGTTAGTTGAGAATATATTTTGGGAAACTAGACCCGGTAGTAATTCTTATTTCTCTTGCTATTACTAAAGGAAAGGGGAAACAGACTACATATCATAACTTATATGCGTACGGGTCGACAAACGATTGCGGAGCAATCATCACCAATTTTATTAACCGTCTGAGTGTAGAGTCGACCCGTTCGGTTACTCAGCCGGAAATAAGTGTTGATCAGTCTAGTACATATGTCTTTAATTCCGGCCATGTTCCTCAGAGAACTGTTCCTAAACTACTCCGAGAAGGTCACTCTACTCACTGGCTCTAGACAGTCTAAATTGCTCAACTGGCTCAAGTGGCTTGCATGACGCAGTGGGTGGCAAATAGAAAAAGTTAGGGCCATATATACAAGTTGTCATATATATAAGTTGGCATCATCCGTTATCACTCGGGCAAGATTCTAGAACAAATAAGAACTGTTTTCATTGGGTGGGCTAAATCTCCGTTATAATACATAGCTTATCAGCGTTTAAAATTAGATTTTATGTGGGACCCATGATCGACTGCGCCGTGTTGGAGTGCACGGAGGGTCTAAATTTCAGAGAGGCCATTAGTCAACCTAGCTAGCACAGCCTATTCCCGAGGGTATTCAAATGAGTTTCAGTTTATCCCTATCTTCCCGTCTAATACATACATGTACTTATTGGTATCAATATAAGATAATGTATGTAATGACAATAGCTTCCGCGGATAGTTCAAAGTACTTGTACATATAGAGTATTAACCCTAATAAGGCCCTAGGTCACAGCTTCTAGATCCATACGACATTTCCGTAACTCAGAAACAACGAAACAATTTTAGTGAATTCTTGAAACAGAATTCCCAAATTTTAATTCCTACCACAGGTCTACTGTAGATTAAAACCTTATTATGAAATATATGTAGCTATAAGTAACCAAATGCTATGACGGCACCCTAGGAACCCCTGCTGAAGAATTGCTGTCAAGTGGCTGTCGCTCTCTATGTTTCCTAGCGTCCTAACAAGCTTGGAAAAGCTGGGGTACGTGTGGAATTGCAACAACCCTGTGATGCTCGGTTTTGGGCTTGGGTTTCTTACATGTGCCAAGGTATAGGATGAAATCCCATTGGTGTCAGATTACCAGTAGTGAATTGGCCCAAGGTGCCCTCTGGGTCTTCTGTCAATATAGATTGCAGCCAGCCTGGGCGTCTTATTATAGATGGGGGGGTAAATGACAACTATAAGGACTTAGGTTAACGGCTGCGATTGATAGCCAGAAAGAGATGTAGAATTTCCTCGCTAATGAGTAGTAACTTTAACGCGAGTGTATTAACTAGCGCTAAGTTTCCTTCATTTCGGAAGAATCGATAGTAATTGGGCGAGATTACTAGGCCGGAGTTTTTTTCTTACAATCGTTGGGTAATTCCGAGGGATTGATCATTAAGGATTTGACCAGGCGGGATAACTTGAATTCGGGCCCTTAGTCTATACGTAGTGTTGCGTAAAAGGGGGGGGGGGGGGACTAGCTTCCTGGCTCTTATCTGAGCCGTTGTGGGGGTCTGTAAGGAGAAATATGTAGCTGGAAAACAGGTCACAGACTACTGGTATCTCTTTCGTGACTACGATTTAGGCCGCTACGTGGTGCATATATTCATATATTCTAGACCCTTGCTGCTTTGTAGGAGTTATGGGAATTGCCGAATTATTATTTCAAGCGTGACATACGATTACTACAAGTGTTGGGTGATACTTCGCGAACGCGCCACACCGGCTTACCGAAACTACTACTTACCTACATATCCATAGTGGTACTGCCGGACCATATACATACGAAGAAATAAGCGAGAAAAGCTGTTAAGTAAGGAGCTGGAACGCAATATGTGTCTCCTGCTTGAACCCCACTCCTGCAAAAGAATCTTTGACCATGGGTCTGTCCCAAAATCACCCACTCCCCCGGTAATTCCTTCTTTTCCAGGTCGATAATGCCGAGGCTTATAGGTATTGGAGTTCAAGGTAATTAGATGAATCGAGAGGCTCGATATGTTGGGTAATTCAACATATGTATCTGCCTTACTGGGTTCCGGCTCTTGTTTCTCTCTGGGAATAGGTATTGGTTTTTTCTGGATCCAGCTGTGAGGATACAACCGTCAGGGATACCTATTGTTTACAAGCGGCCTAGATCCCGGACTATTTATTCCTTTTGTTAGATGTCTTTGATATTCTGGCCCTTTATGATTCACGAGGGGGGTAGCTCCATCTCCTGCGATGAGGGGAGTGGTTTTTTTTCTCTTCACGATACCAAAACCCCACTGTTGATATCATTTGTAGTATTATTGCCGCAGAAAAAAAATACATGGTATTCCTGGTATGTTTGTTCCTGGCCCGGCATGAGATTCTCGGTAAAAAGGTTGTATAACACGCCACATTTTCCCGCCCCAAGTTAGATGTGCCGTCTCGTCCACCCTTTGCCGTAAGGACTCATCTATTGATAAAGAATTCCACGGTTCGACTACCATGTTGAACGGATGAGGCGTGTTTTGTGATATGATGGGGTCGGTTCCATAGAGTATGGAGGAAATCCTGTATGTCTCTTGAAACGATTCCTATCCTAAAGACGCAATTGTAATTTCCACTCGCTTGGTCTCGGCTGAACTTGAGGGAGAGGGCCACTAGGTGGCCTTACGCTCTCCAGAGGAGGAGATTAGTAGCTCTTTGATGTTGTGGAGAGAGAGCTTACTCTGGCTTCGGCTTTTTTTATGATTATTATTCTTCTTTGAAGACGTCTTCCCGATAGAATCGCTTGGGAGCTACAAGCCCTAGGTTGGGCAGCACTTCTTGGTATTATACACATGTCAGAGGAAAGAGGTCCGACCCCACTCCTAGCAGACCTCCCGTGGGTTTATTACTTTCGCTTTCCTCCGTATCCGAATCCACCATAAAGCTTCTAGAATATGGCTGTTCGTCTCCGTAGATTTCTTCTTGCAATGTGGAGGCAATGATACCGGGTAGGTAATAAGGTAAAGAACACTGGCTGAAGCCTCATAGGTATGGAGGGACGCCTACGTTACTCCGATTGGGTTTGAGGCTCGGGGCCAATTCGCCATTAATTAGAGTCACTAGCCAAAGGCGAGCTGGGAGTTGTACCTGATTAAACATTAGTACGGCACGTGGGAAACCGGCACTGGGGAAGATGCTTGCAGCAGCCTCCTACTAACCACTAACGGTTTTCCCAGTTCCTCCCTAAGGATCCATGAAATTGTGCATTGGCCTTCAAATTGGGTTTTTTGGCCAGTAAGAAAGAAAGAGGTAAAAAAATAGGAGAGGTAAAAAAAGCACTGCGCACAGAGCCAGAGGAGCTGATTTACATGCCAGGGTCTTGAATGACGCATGGATGATCTTATTTTCCTATGATGTACTAGGTACACAACGCCGCTCACGCCGTGACAGGCTGAACATCTAAACAAGGCACATACAGGTATGGTGTACCTCATCTTCTCTACAGGTGAACACAGCATAGAAAGGCTACAGAAGGCTAAAGAACTCTGGGCTGCCCCGGTGACTGACTGATTGACTGGCTGCCTGACAGGACGTGGACAGCGGCTGTAAGGGGATCTGGGAGAGAGGGGATTGTTTCGGTGCCTCAAAACACCTACAGGGTTTCCTCTCCTTTAAAGGGGACTCGGTGATGAAACGGGGGAAGAGCTCTCATCAAGCCTTGGCCCGTCCTGCTGGAACATGGATCTCTATATGAGGCGCTTACTGCTTGGGGCCTAGACTGGCCGAGGAACACTCTTTCGGGCACTCCCAGGCCATCCTCCATCGAGACTTCTTCCCTCTACTAGATGCAAGGGCACGATGTTTGGACAGTGAAAGAACAAAGCAATGAAAAAAGAAAAAGAAAGGGTCCTACATACCGTTTAATTCCCACAGCCGCCGCCTGCTCCACAAAACATCCTCCTGTGTGCAAACTTCCACGGCTGGGCAATTGCATCAACCAAGTGATAATCGCATTCGCATGTACTACCTATCAGATGCTGATGGTCGAGTTGTATTGGTAGCTGCCACGCACCTTCCACCAGCATTCACTCTCCCCGACGTGCTTGCATCACCAACTCAAAGGAAACACCAAAAAATACAGTCTCCCTTATTCCCCCTCTCGTTACCGCCCGCTCACCAAAAATACAATCACTCGTACTTTTCTCCTCGTGCTCCTCTTTGTAGCTCACTGCACCACCACCACCCCCCCACCGACGCTCCACTCCGCTGTATACTACTGTACTACTTGTTACTCTGCAGCAGAACCCTGTCAATACTGAAGCTGCCGTCATCCTTGCTCGTATCGAAGGGTCAAGGCTGTCCTCATCCCTACAGCCCTTTCCTCTTCTAAAGAAGTATTTTTATATTCCCAATCTTTATTCGGCCATTGCTGTGCCTTTTGGGGGAACCTAGTTGGGCCGGTCTAGTATTACTGTCCCAAGAAAGAAAGAGGGGACGATAGAGCTCCAAGACCAACAGGGACCAGATCACCGTCGGCGGCTTTCTCCTACGGAATCACCGTGATTGAAAAGCAGATAATACTACGTCCATCGTAACGCCCTCACTTAATTAACAGCGCTAGCCTAGGTCACACCTTTTTTAACGAGATTTCCACGTTCCGGCAGGCGGTCGGATCGCTGCGATCTTCTTTCCCTACCAGTACTACCATTCCACATCCCATCCCATCCCATCCCATCCCATTCCCAATTATCCATCACCCCCATCACACATCTCACACACCCCCCTTCTTCTTCTTGCCACTCCCATTTATTGTCTTCTATTTTTCCGGCTCACCCATCACACTGGTTGTTAACCTCTAACAACCCCCAAAAGCCGTTAAACGCCCATCCCAACGGGACATGACGAGCTTTCGTTCCTCAAGACCTCCCAGCACGAAGGAAGAAAGCCCCCAGTGGTATCGCCGCGGTTTGTTAAGTGGCCGCCGTAGCAGCAAGCTCCGCTCCCCTGCCGAGTCCTGCGTTTCGGGAAGTTCGGGCAACACCTTTGTTGGCCTCCCTCCCTCACGCCAGCGACAATTCGGTATTCGTCGCCTTGCTAGTGATTCCCACCTTGGCGACCAATTCACTAACAACAACCATTCAGTGTCCTCAAGATCCATTGCGCCTTCAATAATATCAAACGTTCGAGCACCCTCTGTCACATCAGATTCAAACTCACAACATCGACCAAGTACAATGGCTGGCATGCTAGACATGGACCGCGGGCGGAGCCGTCGTGATAGAACATTTGTTGGGAGCCGTTGTGCGGTGTGCGAGGAGCCTCTAGAGCACACATTACAAGGGGAGCGTATTCTTCAGTTCTCCTGTAGTCATGTCGCTCACGAGGCATGTTTCTACGAATATATCAAGGGCGTTGATTCTCAGTATTGCCCTCAATGTAATGCCCCACTGGGACTAGATACCAGCCGAGGCGGAAATGTTTTAGATATAGGTTCGTCTTTGCATCAATGATTATACTGGTGATGCTTATACATACTGACTGTGCGCAGAGAAACTGAGTAATATCGTTAGATCCGTATCAGTTGCAGACAGCCGGGAACCACCCCGAGATCGAGAACGGGAGCGGGAGAGAGAGCGGGAAAGGGAAAAAGAACGAGAGAGAGAAAGAGAGCGGGAACGGGAACGGGAGGGTGAGCGGGAAAGAGAACGGGAAAGGGAAAGGGACAGGGAGTTGATGTCTCCTCAATACGAACACTATGGTAATAGGTCTCGGAGCAGACAAGGCAGTAGAACATCAAGTTTGAATAGGGATGGTCGGGCAGAAAGCCGTAACGAATTAAGAGATTCAAGCCAGCGACAACATGATAGTGGACACTGGCGCAACAACAGTGGTGGTGCTTCTGTTAGTGCTAGCGAGGGTTACGCGGACCCATCGATTATTACTGCCGCGGCACCCGTTCGTCGTCATGATTATGATGTTCAAAGTATGGAAAGTGAACTGAGTCCACGGAATTCAATGGCCAACCCTATACTACCGCCTACTGTCACTGTCAAGAGCGAATTCCCAACACTTACGCGTTCCAAGGTCCAACAAAGCCTGACATGCCTTGTCACAATAGAGGTGCCGGAAAGGAAATGGCAGCCTGTATACAACGAAGAGATACCACCGGTCCCATCTCTACCAGCAGGTTATGACCAGCAATACCAACCTCCAAGCCCAACAGGTCGAAGTCAGTACTCCTTTGAGAGGGAAAGTGCGTCGGCACGGCAACAGAGAGAACGCGAGGCGGAAAGAGAGCGGGAATTAGAAGCACTTGCTACGATTACGGAAGATCTCCGTTTAAGAGTTGAAAACTGGCATGGTCTTGATTTTGCTAGGTAAGGTTCTAGATTACGTTTGATGGCAGTCGCTAAGATCTGAGTAGGTTTGGAAAACTCCGCCTTCATGGAACTATCAAGGTTGGCAAAGACTGCCAAGCATGGCAAGAATTGGAATGTTATCTCTTCTCCGAAATGCTTATTTGCGTCAAGGAGAAGAAGGTTTCTTCAGCTGCTTCACAATGGTCTAATGGTCAGAAAAAGATAAGAGCAGTCAAGTGTACCTTGAAAGGGTCTATTCTGATCAAGAAACATCTGAAAAAGGTTAACGACTCAAGTAATCGAGGTATATTATTTCCAATCTTCTCTTTGCTAAACAAATTATTACTAACTAAATCCCCCAGATGATAACATGCATATCCTTACTCTCAACCTCTCGGTAGCCGAACTTCCCCAATTCCATCTGTTGTTTCCTAGTCATGGTCAGTTGGACCAATGGCAACGTGCTCTACTTGATCTCAATTCTGTCGATGCTGCACCTTCTCGTAGCCCTCAATATGAGGAGAAGGTGCAATCCGATATCGACGACGATGATTATCGTACCATGAAGACCACAAGGCGAGTATCCTCCATTAACTCAACCTATAGTGGTACACATGGGGGAAGTCGATCGGTCGTCACGGCACCTACTGAGTATACTGCGTCCATCAGAGGAGGAAGACCAAATGTTCCTCAATCCATGCACATACCCCTTGATGTAGTAGTTGTTATTCCAGTATCTTCATCGATGCAAGGCCTTAAGATCAACCTGCTTCGGGATGCACTCAAGTTCCTTGTTCAGAACCTTGGAGAGAGGGATAGGTTGGGTCTGGTTAGTTTTGGTTCTAGTAATGGTGGTGTTGCTTTAACTTCTCTGTTGGCCAAGAACTGGACCGGCTGGGGAAAGGCTATTCACTCTATTCGCCCTGTAGGACAGAAGACCTTGCGCACTGATGTGGTTGATGGAGCAAATGTTGCAATGGATTTGTTGATGCAACGAAAGTCAAGCAATCCTATTGCATCGATTCTCTTGATTAGTGATTCATCAACTTCAGATACTGAAAATGTGGACTTTGTAGTATCAAGGGCTGAAGCTGCAAAGTATGTATTTATTTCTGCATTTCTTTACCTTTAATACTGACGAATTTATAGGATTACGATTCACTCTTTTGGCCTTGGTCTCACCCACAAACCAGACACAATGATAGAATTGTCAACAAGGACAAAGGGACAGTTTACATACGTCAAAGACTGGATGATGTTGAGAGAGTGTGTTTCTGGCTGTATTGGATCACTGCAGACACTTTCACACCAAAACGCCAGGCTTAAGCTTAAGCTCCCTGAAGGCTCACCAGCAAGATTCGTCAAGATCAGCGGTGCTTTACATGTATCAAAGAGAGCTTCAGGTCGTGAAGCGGAGGCATCTTTGGGTGACCTCCGCTTTGGTGATAAGAAAGGTATATTTCCTATTGCTTTCATCCAATATAGTTTTATCTAAGGTAACATTTCTAGATGTTTTGGTTCAACTGGTGATATCCCCTGACAATTCACAAGGCGATACGGCCCCCCAGGATGCATGGGAGTCAATTGTGTCCGGATTGGAGGCATTAGGTGGTTCAGCAGACCAAGATGAGCAGAGGACTGTCAGCATTGAAGAGGTTCCTCTTATTCAGGCTGATTTGACATATGGGGATCTTCAAAGAGATGGGACGCTTTCTCAGCTAGCGCGACCACACCTGCTTGCAATCACAATGCTACCACCATCAAGCTCAAAGAAGAACAGTCGACCTTGCTCACCACCAATCCCACCGCACCCGATGGTAGTACAAAGGCGTATGGAGTTGTTGACGTCAGACATGTTGACCCGGGCATTGACTCTCGTCTCTCGTGGACAACATGATCGAGCGCAGACACTTCTTAGCGAAACACGTACAATTCTAAAGGGCCTAGGTAAGGGGGGATTACCTCCGTTGCCAGCACCATCTCCAAATATGCCATTGCCAGAACTTCCTGAGGGCGCTGTGTCGTTATCGAATTTACACCAGCATGCTATGACCTCAACACCACCCCTCGAACATAACTTTACCCCTGCTACGGGCATTGATGCTACTACCGTATCTGCTCTGGATGCAGAATTAGAGTCCGCACTTGAGTGGATTGGTCATCCTGCTGTTTTTGCAAGGGATTCTCGAAAGGCTGTTTTGCAAGCTATTGGTGTTATATCATCGCAGAGAGCTATTACTTTCAGGTATATTCTGTACTGAAATTCTACAGTTAAGAATAAAACTAACCATATCTATATAGGACTGCTTGTGAATCTCTCTATGCGGAAAGAATATCTGGAGTCAAAAGACTTTCTATTCAGGCCAGGGAATGGCGAGATACTGAAGATTCGTTAATGGAGGAGGATTAGAGTTGTGCATTTATTTCCTAGATTTTTCCCAGCTTTATTCGTTGGAAGGCCGGTAGGAGTCTAAATCTTTTTTTTGGAGTGTTCATGAACTGCTTTTTGGGTTGTAGGGTGGGGGTGGGGTGTTTTGTGGGAAATCTTCGATGTTAAACTTCTTTTTTGCAGCCGGTGGCTTTTTGTTTTACGCTGTATATCTTGCGATTTAAGGTATGGCGAGACGACTTACCGCTACGACGGGTTTTTTTTTATATATCTTTGGTATTCTTTGTATGATACTTTTTACTTCGTTTTGGGCGTTTCTACTTATACTTCATGATATCTATTTCTTTCTTTTGTATTTATATTCCTTTACATCTGGCTGTATACTTCAAGCAGCTGAGGTAACAGGAGGAGTTCCTCTGCCCCAAGATTTTTTATGTTGGTTGGTAAAAATGAACTCTGGAATTAGATTTTATGACGCTGTGGATCCTATTTCCAGCGTGAGCGGGGCACATCAATATGGGGATTAATGCCATTTATCCTTATTAAGAATACGCAAGATCTACTTAAGGGTAACACGCATTCTAATATGCTAGTACATGTGCTTCTACTAGCATTAGTGGATGCGCGCGTAAGTGGCTCTGCATGATGACCTCTACAGCTTGTGTGGCGAAGTCAATCACGGTCTCGGAAGCTCGTTATCCCAAGCGGGCAAATATAGAGGCAGACCCACCCGCGCCTTAAGAACAGCTGTCACTTAGCCAGCTTCATTATCAAACACTATGATGTTTGCCTGCAATATATCTATTACGCGGCCCCTACTGAGAAATTTTCCCTGGACTGCGGGGTCGGCGGTGAGGTCGTCGGTATTCCGACATCCTTTGTTAGCCAGGCAGCCACAACAGCGGACAGCACACATCCGCTTTCAAGATCCCCGATACCAATACCAGCGGTTCCAGTACAGGAAGCAAGCACTAGGGCAGATATGGGGGAGGCCAAATTTCAGGTAAGATCTCCAATGTAATATTGATCAAGATCTATGGAATATTAATAAAATTTTGGGGGCTGCTAAAGGAAATTTGTGTGGATCTCTGCTGGTGGCGCCGGGTCATTCTATTTCTACAACCTTGAAACTGTGCCGGTATCTGGCAGGAGAAGATTCAATTTCGTCAGCCCGGCCATGGAAATCGAGATGGCGAAGCAAATGTGAAATTTAACCTTGCCAATTGGAGATTGCTGTCAGTTTGCTGTGCCGATAAGCGACATGTCTGACCTGTGTCGCCAACGACAATGCGGTACAGCGAAGTAAAACGGAACTACGGAGGCCAGATCTTGCACGCTTGGCATCCGACAACGCGATTCGTCAAGAGGGTCATGGATCGGTAGGACAATTTTTTTTTTAGTATTGGTAGCTATTGGCGGAGAGTACTGATTAGTTACTTTTAAAAACTAAATCAGTCTCGTGCCAGTGTCGGGCTTGGATGATCTCAATTGGGAGGTTTTCGTGATTAAAGACGATTCGATTAAGAACGCTTTTGTAATTCCGGGGTAAGTACATTCTAGAATTCCAAATAGGTAAACACGCCGGGTTTCAGTGCTTAGGCCCTGATAGGGGCAAGGTTTTCGTATTTAGGTCAGTGCTTTTTTTTTTGTTCTCTGGGTTATCTTAGGCTCACTAAAAGTTTCTCCGTAGTGGCATCCTGGAGATCTCCGACGATGAAGATGGATTAGCGGCTGTCATGTCCCATGAAATCGCACATACGGTTGCTCATCATGCTTCCGAAAGGATGAGTCAGTCATTCCTTGCTATGGCTGGGCTACTTCTCATAGCCTTTGCAAGCGGCACTGACACTGGACTTCTTGGAAATCTTATGGACCTGGTTTATTTGCGTCCTGGGTCAAGAAAACAAGAGGTTGGGCCATAACCCGGATTAACTGACTAGCTGTTACTGACTGGTATTATAGGCTGAAGTAATTTCCCGGGAATATTTTTTGACTTTTTCTAAGATTACTGACGTAGCTTTGCCGCACTTCAGGCAGACTACATTGGATTAATGATGATGGCGCAGGCTTGTGTATGCTACTATTCACAGCCACCCCCGGAAAATGTTTTGGGCTAATAATGGCCAATATTTCATAACGTGTAGTATAATCCGGCAAAAGCCATGAATATGTGGGAAAGGATGGAGAAAGCTGAACAATTTACGCCGCCGCAGTTCCTTTCCACCCATCCCTCGGTACGCTATTATTATATATTTAATATCTAAGTTGATAATAAACTAACACCTTCAAGAACAAAACTCGGATCTATAATATACAGAATTGGTAAGCTTCCTTAGATTAGATCTGGCAACGTTTTTTGAAGACATTTACATCTGGCTATTTCAAGGTTACCGGAGGCCACGGAAAAGGGGTCACAAAGCAATTGCTCTGGGGAGATTCTGGGTTATGCCGAGGAATTCAAGAAAGCTTTTGGCTATGCCAACTGGTAGTCGTTGAGCTGTTTCCTAGTAGTGGTCACTGCTCAAAGTATGTATACAGGATAAAACTGAACTGAATCTCTCACTAGCGAAATTGCTGTATAGTGTGTAGTGATATACTGGTTTTTAGATCTCCCATTGGCCTATCTAGATTAAGATCCCTATAGACTTATGATAGGACGTGGTATCGTTACTGAGATTAATACCCCCTAAAATCCTTGCAATATCCTGCCAATAGACAAGTGAAAACCCGTAATTACTGCCGAATTTCCTAAGAATCAACTATAGAGAGAAATATTCATGTTAGAATCTAAATATCTCGCTTCAGCAGTTACAATCCAATTAGGGTAGTACTTGCCCATAAAAAAACCTTGGCCCTGGGATAAATAGCAACCCGGAACCCCCTTAGCCAGAAACCATAAATACAACAACAAACAGCTGCAACTAAGCTCTAGAATTTCTTTCTTATTTAATTGAACTATCAATAAAGGTAATCTCCTGTTCTCAGGTTTTTGATACTACTTTATGGGTTGGAGGGTCGTTATGTTATAAGACTCGCTTGCTACCCCAAGGCCAAACTTTTTTTATAGACTAGTATAGCAACACTTTGTCTGTCATGAGATACTACGCGAGACGACACCCACCAGCGTCCAGGAGATTTTTGCCTAGTGGGGCGTCGCATGCCCTTCACGAAGCAGCTAAAAAAATTCTGCTAGGCCCTCCACCACGCCCGTACCTTCACTTCGTTCAGGGTGTAGGCGAGCCTATAAGAATATTCTTAACAGGCAACCCTTCAAAACGCCCCACTAGACTATATCTGGAATAACTCCTTCCAGATCCAGCTAGAGCATCTTTCTTATAGGAATATTCTCACTATATCATTTATAATTCTCGGTCCCAACCGTATTCTTATAGATAGCGTTGCTTGTATCATATTTACCGACCCGCGAATCATTACCCGGTATATGCGAGAGCTATGAAAGATGGGGTCGAGAGAAAATAGGCGAGATTGGTAAGAGCTCCACGGGCTATAGTAGTTCTCCACAGTGCATGTGTATAAGCGAGCCTCACTATGCTAGATCTCAATATGCCGAATCCTTGCTACCCCGTACGAAATACCCTAGCCAAAACATTTTTTCTAATATAAAATAAATTTGCTATCCCGTACGAATTCCTCTAGATCCTGTACTCTAATACGTGTATCAATCCCTCAGGGGCCTCCTCCGCCCAAAAGAGCTTACTAGGGAGAATCAAGACTAGTTGGTGGGATTTCGGCTCCTGGATCAGGGCACTAAGGCGTAGCAGCTCTTAAAAGATATCGGGATATATGGCATTACCGCACTTCTGGTAAGTGTCCCACTTTGTTACTGTTATTACTAATCTTAGTAGTAAGAACAATCGCATCTGTATTAGTAATTATCGCATAGTTGACGGTGCCTTCGTAGCTGGTTTTAGAAAGCTATAGGAATTTCCTCAGATAATACACCTTACGACCCATGGTGGTGGCTATTATTCCCACCTTTAACCTTAGCTAAATTTGTAAGAGTGCGGGGTTGTATTGATTTATAAGACTTCCAATGCATATGTTAATAGTTATTCTCCTTAGGTAGTGTAACAAAGCGACTTATATTCTAGGGATTAAGTTCTATATTTTTTGATAAAAAGTCGTTGAATTAACCTTGTGAGGTCTATGTGAGGGTCTGGCACGCCTTGGAGTCCCTCGTCTCTCTTCTAGACTTATAGAAAGGTTAGGATTTGACTGAAAAAGTCTCGTCACGGAATTTTCTACTAGTATTATCGTTATTCCAGATAACCCTTTACTTTGTTAATTTTTTACGTATCAGTATTAGACTAAAGGGCTAATTTATCCTCAAAGATATATCCCTCAAATACCATGGTTTTACGGATGAAGTGGTCTAGAGTACTGGCTTTATAGGCTATATCCAGTCCCAGGGCTCAGGCCTTAGTATGAGTCAATAAAGGCACGATACAACTACATCGCTCAGCTACAGTAAGGTTCTCATCAATGATCTCATTGGATCTCATCTTAGTAACTTTCTGGACACTTGCTGCTGGCCTCGCCACTATATACGCTGTTCCAACACCAGAATGGTCACCTAGGCTATTCAACCTCCCCCCAACAATCGCTCACCTCGAACTTCCCTCTAGTCCCCACTCATGTCCTTCTTACAATGCCGTTATTACTGAAGACCTATTATTTCCCCATGAACAGGTTTCCTATCTCGGTACAGCGGATGATCTGATCAGTAACCACTGTGCCGAGATAGTTCTGATTTTTGCCCGTGGAACTGATAACATTGGTAACATTGGTAGCACTCTTGGACGACCGCTTTTTGAGGCTATGAAAGCTGGTCTCAACGAAAGCGTGATTGCTCAAAGAGTTTTACCATATCCAGCGGTCAAAATAGATTATCTAAAAGGCGGGTCAAAGGTGGGGGCGAGAAGTATGGTGGGTCTTACATTTATGGCAGTAGGGCAGTGCCCAGATGGTATGATTGTGCTGGCTGGGTTTAGGTTTGTTAGATATCTAGAGGTTTCCTACATGGCATACTCACTTTTTTGAAGTCAGGGCGCACAAGTTCTCCGCCGAGCGGTAGGCTATCTTCCCGCAACTCTGGCAACACGGGTACTGGCTATTGTGAGTTTTTCCGATGGTAATTATCATCAGGCATTACCAGAGCCTTGGGACAAAAAAAACATATTTCGTTTTGTCAAAAACGTGATTGGGTTTGTGATGAGGATTATAGTGTAACTACTGGTATTCATTACTCGTCACTTTATCTTCCATTTCTTGAGATAATAGCTGAAGTACTGGGAGAGAGGATTGTTGTAGTGCGAAGGGAAGAGAAAGGGAAGTGATATACCTATACAGGGCATGAATGGTATAGATGGCTTGGGGGTTAGTGCAACTTGATACAAGAAGTTTGCATAGGTATAAAGCAATAGCACTTTATAGTTTAATATACAGTGTCTGTACTTGGGCTATCTCAAGCTAGTGATAAAACTACGGTAAATAAAATACTAATAATGAAAATGGCATAGATCTAGGCTGTATAATTTTCTCTTTTATGGCTCTAGTTAGATAATGAAATCACTTTCTGTAAAATTACAAGGGGTGGGATAGATATTGTTGAAAATATACAAGAGATAGGAGGTAGATGTATTTGAAGGTCACAGCTAGAATATATATATGTGGAGTAATTTAACTGAAGGGACTACGTTGAAAATAGTTTGGTGGATCTGACTTTCGCTCTAATAACGATTACACTAAGTTTAAATAAAAGAGTAAGTATCTAATTAACATTGGGAAAAGGAATATTTATAAATGCCATCACCAGAAGAAAGAAAAACCATGGAATAGCTAGATAACACGCAAAGCTAAGAGTAGCCCTTATTATATATAGCCTTAGGTATCACTTTAGTTACCTTTAAATCACATTCAATGCTATTATCTACCTGTATTTCTTGATCTCAAACCCCCTCCTCAGGCATTAAACTAACTGGTCCTAAACCACCTTCAAGGCCCTCCTCCTTCCTATTCCTACTACGAGAACTTTTATTACCACAGCTCCTAACTTTAAGCACGCCACTCCAATTCTCTCTCCTAAGCTTCGCAGGTGCCACAACCGCCCTAGTGCCAACCCCATTCCCGGCCCCTAGATTATCAATAACAATCATTCCCCAAGTAAACTCGACACTTCCTCCTGCCCTTCCACCACCTCCACATCCGTCCCCAGCGGTGATCTTCTCCACTGTTGTTTTAAGTTCTTCACAGCTACCTAGGACCGATCCAGCAAACCCGCACATGATTATCTAAGCTTTGTTATGAGTGGAGAGAACATTACATCCTTTTTTCTCAGCTTTTGGTAGGCTTTCTGGGTTGCAGGTGAAGGATGCTAGGGCAGCAGTGATATCAGTGAGGGGCGGAGATAGCGTGCCGGTGTTGCAGAGTATGCGGTCTGGAGTTAGGATAGAGGAGTTGAGCCCTTCTGAGGTATTGAGTGCGGGTGTTGGTGGTTCATTAGTAACTATAGGCGGTGTAGGGTCGTTATAAGGGATGCTAATACTCGTAGGGACGGTGGGAGTATTGTAACTCGCTAGTGGAGGAACAGGTAGAGAGGTATTTACTGGGCGAGAAGGTACACTATAGCCTGCCGGGTGCGCGCTGATAATCACGACAGAAGTAAAGAATGTAAAGGGGATAGCTAGTTTCATAATAGGTAGCATATTTTACTTTTTATAGTAATAAATGTAGGAAATAGTTGCTTTACTAATAGTGGTGTTAGGAGCTATAGTAACAGTGGTAATGAGGAATAATAATAAGGGGAAGGTGAAAAGACCAGCATGACTTCTTAAATTCTCTATGTCTCTGAACTGAGTATAATTTAATATTAATAAAATCCTGGTAAGTAGGGATGCCATTGGGGGAAGTTGGGGTTGGGGTTGATAGAATTATGATTATTCCTAGACCTTGTACAGCCTTCTATATAGCACTGGTGATAGAATTCTGGAGATAGGTTAGTCAAGATAGTAAATATTAGGATTTGTTACTGGAATCTTTAAAAATGATTTCGCTAGTATTTACTTCTGGTCCGGGTACATCATCAAAGGTCACTCGTGAATTGCCAAGAGGCGAGTCCACAATCCTCGAATAGCGATAAACTATTAAGAAAATTACCATAATACATTTAGAAAGAACCAAGATTATCAACCTCCAACTTCATATCCCCAACTCTTCCAACTCCTCCACAACTTCAACCACCAACCCTAATGTCTCCTCCTCTTCCTTCTTCCCTTGCACATCTAATATCAACCTCTGACAGACCTGCCTCACTTTCTGTACCTCTGCCCCTAGCCTTTTACGAACCGCTTTATGAACATTTGCAATGCATGCGCTTGCGAGCTTCAATACCTCTGCGTCTAGTTCTAGGCGGAGGCCCTTTGTGCCTTTGATGTTTGTAATTTTGACCACATCCTGTACCCACTCCTCCTTAGCACGAGCTTCAAACGACACAAATTCTGCTAGTAGTCTCGCTTCTGCAACTGCAAGCCTTAGGTCGTCCTCACTTGGCTTCAAACTATTGTAGGTATTCTTCAAGTCTCCATAGACTATATCCCAACCCTTATATTTTGCAAACTGCACTCTCCCATGCTCCTCCTCCAATACCCCCTCAAGCGCAGCCACAACCCATACCCTATAGTCCACCTCTTCCTCGGCACCCTTCCTCCACAAGCCAAGAAAAAAGTCCATCAGCCCCCCCGCTTCTTCCCTTAAACTCTCCTCCTCTCTCAACCACAAACTCAGCGCGCGCACACCAGCCATAACTACTGGGTCCTTCAACAACCCCCCTTCGAGCCCACTCTCCCATGTTAAGCTGAGTAGTGTGCCTTTATCCTCATGGCCAGGCTCGAAGCCCTCAGCCCCTGCATATGCCGCGTCCCATCTATCCCGGAGGAACTCGATCGTAAGACCAAAAGTCTCGCCTAGGTCACTCCGTAGTTTTAAAAGCAGGTCAGGAGTGAGAACCATTGATGTGAAGGAGTCGGAGGAAACGAGGTATCCGAGGAAGGCAGCGGCGATGTCGAAAGACGCGGCTAGAAGGTGGGATTTAGCAGCGTAGCCGGGGGTGTTGAGAGATTCAAGGAGTGATGGAAAGGAGGCACGAAGTTCGATGAGGGTTAGCTGGAGGAATAAATATATGAATGGTTTATCCGAGGCGGGGGATTTAGAGGAGGACCTGGACTCGAAGAGGAGGGTGGAGGGGTATCGGTGGAGGAGGGATGCGGTAATTATTATAGCATAGTGGCGTGTCTTAGATACGTGACTGGTGGATAATACGGTAGCTATGGTGGAGTAGAGAGAAACCACCCAAGATGTATCTGAGGGGAGTTGCTATGACTATAAGTTAGTATAACTCCATCACAAGTAATCGCCTAATTCTTACCTCAGGCAATATCCGCGTCAATAGTTCACTCAAAAACCTCAAAACATTTGATCTCAGCGTTCCCTCCATATTCCCAACCTGTTCACAAACCTCCGGAAGAAAATCTTCCAACCGTGCACTCATCACCTTCGGAGAAGCATTAACAAATGCATATAGTAGTACCTGCAAACCCATCTCATGTTCCACAGAGACCTCTACTAGTGGCATTAGGTCAGGAATTCCCAATATTTCTTCTGCTCCTTTCTGCCCTGCCGAGAATGCAAGTAGTGTTTGTAGGATTGTTGCTTTTGTTATTAATGTACTGTCCCAAAACGATCTTTTAGATATCATTTCGGATACATCCGCGTTGGAGGGAGTAGAACCATCCTGCTAGCGCTTTGACCAGTTCTGGAGTCCTCCCCACCAAACTTTCATCTTCTCCTACACTTGGCAATAGTGTCGCAAACGCGTGAATAACATTGATAGCTAACTCCACCATATCTTTTGCCTCTTCAGCACTCTTCTTCCCGCTCCCGGCCTTCAATAGTCTGTCTAAAAACTTCGGTTGAAGCGCGCTCCAGCATTTTATCAAGATAGCCTGGTCCTGAATGTGTGTCAAAAGCGAGGATAGCATTGCTAGCCCAACGAAGCGGGAGGTGTCGTCCTTTCGGCGGAGGAAAGTGAGGCATTGCTCGATAGTTTGTGAATCTTTTTCCGGCTGAACGACTGGATCTGAGACCGAGCCAGCAACCGGGGGTATAGTTTCTGAATCCATGGTCTTGGGGGGAGGGCTTGTGGTGAGAGTAGGGTGCTGCTGAGGTATATACCAGGCGAACCCTAACCCATATACCCCACCATGGCCGGGTAATGCTTTATGCGGCTCGAAATTTATTTTTCTACCACTAAAAAAAAAAAACTAGCTATCTTTGTTTCTAATCACATAACGGAATTCTATAACAATGCCTGAAGGTCCAGTCAAGAAGTTAAAGATATCCCATGACAGTGCTATCGCCGTGTTGAAGGGCAAAGGCAATGTTAAGAAACCGAAGGTTGAGAGACTAAGTAAAAAGTCGAGGAAGAAGATAGTACCAGCACCAGTGGTCGAGGAATCGGAGGAGGAAGAGGAGGAAGAGGAGGAAGAGGAGGAAGAGGAAGAGGGAGAGGGATTAGTGGAAAAGAGAAAAGACAATGAGGATTCTCAAAGTGAGGATGGGGGTGGAAAATCAATAGCAGGAGAAGGTAGAATTACCGGAACCGAAACCCCCACTGCTCCGGAGGAACCAGCTACTGTCAAGAGCTTCAAAGAATTGGTACGGATATCTAAGCCCTTTCCCTCTCCCATTGATAATGGCTTACCTAAAAATATCCTAGGGTGTAATGGACTCCCTCTGTGAAGCCTGCACAACACTTGGTTACAAATCTCCCACCCCAATCCAAGCCGAATCTATCCCCGTGGCCCTCTCTGGCAAAGACCTTATCGGTCTGGCTGAAACTGGTTCTGGAAAGACCGCAGCCTTCGCACTCCCGATTCTACAATCACTATGGGGCAACCCCATCGGTCTCTTTGCCTGCATTCTTGCTCCCACCCGCGAACTAGCCTTCCAGATTAGCGATCAGTTCGAGGCGCTCGGGGGAGGAATTGGGGTACGCTGTGCTGTTATTGTTGGTGGGATGGACATGATGACGCAGTCTGTCGCACTGGGGAAGAAACCACACATTATTGTTGCGACGCCAGGGAGGCTATTGGATCATTTAGAGAATACGAAGGGATTTAGCCTGCGGAGTTTGAAGTATTTGGTTATGGATGAGGCGGACCGATTGTTGGATATGGACTTTGGTCCTATCCTTGATAAGATTTTGAAGGTTATTCCTAAAACTCGGAATACATATCTTTTCTCGGCCACCATGACCTCAAAGGTTGAGAAGTTGCAACGAGCGTCACTGAACTCTCCGGTTCGTGTGTCTGTTAGCAGTAAGTACTCAACGGTCAGTACGTTGATCCAGCGGTTTCTGTTTATCCCGTTCAAGCATAAGGATACGTATCTCGTCTACCTTATGAACGAGTTTGCGGGGCAGACTATTATCGTGTTTGCGAGAACGGTTCAAGAGACAAATAGGTTAGCAGTGCTGCTAAGGTTCTTAGGATTCAAAGCTGTCCCGCTGAATGGGCAGATGAGTCAGAGTGCGAGGTTGGGCGCGCTGAATAAATTCAAGAGCGGAAGTCGGAATATCCTAGTGGCTACTGATGTGGCGGCTAGAGGCTTAGATATGTAGGTTCTCTATTTCTTGCTTTTATATCTATATATGAGCCGAGAGATGCTAACGAACAATTATCTAGTCCCTCCGTCGATGCAGTAATAAACCACGACCTCGCCCAAGACTCAAAGACATATATTCATCGCGTTGGGCGTACTGCTCGTGCTGGCCGCAGTGGCAGATCAATCTCTATTGTAACACAATACGACGTTGAGCTTTTCTTACGGATTGAGGCGGCACTCGGGAAGAAGATTCCCGAGTTTGAGTGCGAGGAGGAAAATGTACTCGTGTTTAGCGAGAGGGTTGGAGAGGCGCAGAGGGAAGCAGCAAAGACATTAAGAGAGGAGAAAGAGAAGCGAGGGAATGGGAGGGGGGAAGGGAGGACTGGAGGGCGGGGTGGGAGGGGAGGAGCGAAGGGAGCTGGGGGGAAGAGAAGGAGGGATGATATGGATAGAGGAGAGGAGTAGGTGGGCTAGGGGTGGAAAAACCAATGTTTGTTGTGTGTGTATATATAGTGTTTGGTTTGAATTGTTTGATGAGTGTGAGGTCACGATGCGAGAAAAATATCTACTATCAATGATACGTCCTACAGTCTTCAGATGGACATCTACAGTAAGCATATGCGAGATCTTACATCCCATTTCACGTTCCACAAGGGAGATCGGATCAGCGGCGGGACGGATCTCGTGGTTCTCTCCAGCCCTGAACGGCCGGGTCTCAGACTAAGACCAAATATTATGTGATTATTGCGGCTTAAAAGGCTAATCAGCCATACATAGATGAATATATGTAGATGTATATACATGTATTTCTGCTCTCTTGGTATATACTGTGTGCCCCTCTCTGCTTCCTCCTCCTCCTCTCGACTTTTGGAATCTGCGATAAGACCCGGCATGCAGCTAGAATATGCATAGGTGCCCGTCTTAAGCGAAGGCGTTCATGAGCGATTTAAAGTTCTATACCGGGTAAGATTAGAATCTTCAATCCCTTGAGTAAGGAGGGGGAAATTCTCAAGATCGCTCCGCGGCATGTGGGAGAGCAGGGAATTGCGCTTATCACCCATTTTCACATGTGTGCCAATCACAGTCGTAGGGGGGAGGTGGTGGCCTAGGTCATCATCTATCCTGACCTTCTGTTCTCTCAACCATCACGTCCTCTTCTTCTCTTAACTACTCTTCTATACGATACCCCCCCCCCCTCTCTACCCATTAGGTTCTTCCAATTTCTCTGTAAACAGCTTTCAGCACCCCCTCCCCCCACAGAATGGCCTCCCGGTCGGCCACATCCACCTCAATCTCACTGACCGCCGATAATACACCCTCAACAGCTCCCCCGAAAATACCTCTCCTCGCTTCTCCAGCAGAGGCCACTCTCCTACCTGAAGATGAAACTTCAGATGAAAAGCAAGGCGCCGATATTTATAAACACATCTTTGCTATTCATTCACAACCGCGGACATCTACACTCAGTCATGACAGCGTTGATAGCCCCTCCTTTATTGGGTTTCGAAATCTCATGGTCATAGTTTTGAGTGCGTTTCTCTCCTTTCCAGGTCTCAATTAAGCTTCAGCTAATATCCGTAGTCGTCGGAAATCTCCGTCTCGTAATAGAAAACTACATGAAATATGGTGTCCTCGTACAAATTTCTGGATCTGAATTTCGCCGCGATGACTTAAAGATGTTTTTCCTCCTCTATGCTCTAATTCCGACACATCTATTCGTAGGATTCCTGATCGAGCTTGTAGCTTCGATTCATGCACGCGGTGCACAGGCAAAAAACAAGAAGAATGATAACAAGGACCCAAAG
This sequence comes from Verpa conica, assembly GCA_033030425.1. Taxonomy (NCBI): domain Eukaryota; kingdom Fungi; phylum Ascomycota; class Pezizomycetes; order Pezizales; family Morchellaceae; genus Verpa; species Verpa conica. Next base: position 1,173,107 of record JAUFSD010000010.1, on the reverse strand, counting down.
CTCCGGGTAGCGTGGAGGATTATTGCGTTTGCGCATATGGTTAATGCGACGATGTCTTTGGGGGTTGCGAATTGGGTTGTCTATTACAAGATTCATCATCCGTTGATTGGGACATTTTGCGAGTTTCATGCTGGTGAGTTATTCACCCCCGAGCTCCAAGCCTTTCTCGCCACCGAACTCTGGAATTACATTCGGGGGGAGCTAGCTATAATTTTATGTCTCACTGACGTCTGAGCGTAGTAATCGTCTGGCTCAAACAACTCTCCTATGCCCTCACTAACCGTGATCTCCGCGACGCCTACCTCGCCTCCGCCCCTACACCGCCCATTTATGCCTCATGTCCTTACCCATCAAACATCACACTCGGTAACCTAACCTACTTCTGGTGGGCGCCGACGCTCGTCTACCAGCCCATGTACCCTCGATCTCCTTCCTTTCGCTGGTCCTTTTTCCTCAAGCGTGTTGGTGAGGTCATTGCGCTAAGCATTGCAATCTGGTTCCTGAGCGCCCAATATGCAGTCCCGGTACTCCAAAACTCTCTCCCAGCGATGGGGAAACTCGATGTCGTAGTTGTGTTAGAGCGGCTCATGAAGCTGAGCACAATTAGCCTAGTGATCTGGCTAGCAGGGTTCTTTGCACTTTTCCAAAGCGGTCTGAACGCATTAGCCGAGTGCTTAAAGTTTGGGGACCGCGAGTTCTACACTGAGTAAGACTATAGTGAATCTCCTACTTGTGACATCATGAGCTAATGCACCATAACTAGCTGGTGGAACTCGGGCTCAGTGGGGACCTACTGGAAAACCTGGAACAAGCCCGTAAACCACTTCATGCGGCGGCATCTATACGCGCCTCTGCAAGGGCGTGGATGGTCCTCGCAGCACGCATCAGTAGTGGTCTTTACATTCTCTGCAGTGCTCCATGAGCTCCTTGTCGGTGTCCCAACCCATAACATTATCGGTGTTGCGTTCGCCGGGATGATGTTCCAGATACCACTCGTTGCACTCACAACACCATTAGAAAAAATGAGGGGTAGTGGTAGCGTGATTGGGAATACAATATTTTGGGTGTCGTTTTGTTTAGTCGGCCAGCCGTTTGCAGCGTTACTATACTATTTCACGTGGCAGGCGAAATTTGGCGGGGGACAGGGTGGGAATTTATAAAAGACCGGGGGTCTTCATTGTTAGGCCCTGGGATGTAATATTGGGGGGCTGGGTACTGTTTGGGGTTTTTTTTTCTCAGGCGTTTTATTTTTATTACTGTTATTTGGACTTGATATATTGCGGAAGATTGCGAAATATTAAGGGTGTTGGAAGGGCTGCTCTATAGAATATTCATTCTTTCCCCCTTTCCCCCCTTCGCTTTGGGGCTTTGTATAACTTGCATCGGTTTATGTTTGTAGTGATTCGTAGTAGAATAAGACCTATGTCCTAGTGGAGGTTGGATATAAAGTAGGTTGGATGAGTATAGGATATTATAGCCTCTCTAGGTTATTAGTTTTCCCTATTGGGTCTGTTTACCTGATTGACTTGATTCATGAATTATCACTCGAGCTTGTTAATGTAGATTTTGTAGGGTTGGAAATTCATTCGTGTAGGTACCGGGTGTAGAGGGGTTTTTTTTATTGATTCTTAGGACCCTCTAGGGTTACTATACCTCTACTGAACCATTTCTCTACCCATATTTCTACATACACTATTAAGGAAGACCTGAGTGAGCGGGCACACTTACTTTTTTCCTTACTAATGTGGATGGGAATATATATAATAGTATCAATAGTGGCTATCACGTAATATGCCAATAGTCAACTAATATAGCTTTGTGCTTAAATTTCAATAGGTATTTACACATCTAATCGAATTTACCTCCGCCAGAAATCACTCTAATCTAAGTTTAAAATTAGATGTAGTGTCTAGCTGGTAGCAATGATAAAACCCCATCCCAAAATATGCATGAAATTACTCTATTTGGGACAAGAGATATGTGTGATATTTACGACCTATTGGGAGTATAGTCTTTATTTTAGGGTAGGTGGTGGATTGAAAAGGCGAATATACATAGGCTTATTTACAGTGATATACCTCTATTGCTATTTTCAGAAGCTGAAAACTGATCTGTGATATCTGGATTTTGCAAGACACAGCGCTGTCCGAGTTCGATTATCTGTAGTTGAGGTATTGTCATCTCTCTTAAGTAACAGTCGGACCAGCGATTCGTATTCTTTGAAGGCCGCTATATGTAGTGCTGTTCGTCCTTCTCCATCTGCCGCTGCGATACCGGCGCCTTTGTCGAGTAGTAGCTGGAGTATTTTAGCTGACTTCTTATCGTCACTTAGTAGCAATGATGCTGCAAGCTATAGTGTTGTCTGCATCTGGTAATCTGTAGCTGAGATATCGGCACCTCGATCAAGTAGGGTCTAGAACACTAACTCGAGCCCCAGTGTGGCTGCTACGTTAAATGGACTCGAAGTACGGAGAAAAAAGTACCAAGCGGGGTAGCCTTCTCTCATACTCTTTCTCATGATCGCTCAGTAATTTTGCCTGCATATAAGACGATATGCTTCCAGAGTTCTCAAGAAATCTGAGAACAAGTACTGCCATTGAGTTCTTATCATATGCACCGAGATGGATGCCAAGCTGCCTCGCAGCGTATTTCAGGAAGGGATCCAGCTTCCATCGATTCTGGAGAAAACTTTGGGAGGTGCAAGCACCTTCTGTAAATACATCATAGGAAAGGAAGGTGGTGCATGCTATAGCAAGTTTAAAGTCTGTATCCTCGGGGGTCATTGACTTCCTACTGCCGGGCAGTATAATGAATGAGCCTGAAAGTATCGCCCTCGTCTATTGAACACCATAGCCAAAGGGCTTCATGCATTTATTCATTCATTGCCCTGGTCTATTTTTGCCAAGCCAGCACATGCATCGGCTATACCCCCTCTCTCCCCTCTTCTCTTCTTTAAATGTTATCTGTACAGTAGAAAGGTGCTGGGCACATGCAGGTCTGCTTTGAATCTCATCTCATCTCATCACTCGGGCCTTGAGCAATGCATCATAGAGGCTAAAACCATATAACAGAAATCTGTGAGACTTAACGCTAGGACTAGAAGCATAGTAAAAAGTCACCAGAGCCACAGTTCCCCCTTTGACATCTTCTCCACTCCATCACAAGAGTTCTATATTCCAGTAATATACAACTTAGTTTGAAGGTATACTACCTCGCCACAAGCTTACAGCGTACTAGTACTCGTGTGCGCCAATACTCGTACCCGGAGGATTAGGCTAAACAAAAAACAAAAGCAAGGCAATGAGAATAGTGAGGACAAGAGATATAGCGCGCAAACGAAGAGTGCTTTGTTTTCTTTTTCTCCAAATTCAAAGATAGACATTCATCGGACCTGGCAAATATACGCACCGAGTGGAGAACCATACATAAGATAGAACGACTAGAAAGAGAAATACACTGAGGATGAAAGAGCAGATGACAATAGAAAGAGTAAGGGTTGTGGGGGATTAGAAGCGAGAAGTTCTCCTTTGAGCCCTGTACGCCGTGAACCCAACGTAGCCACCAATCAGAACAACGATGAAGACGATGAACTTGAGGAAGAACCAGCCCCATCCTCCAGATTCCGTGGGTGGCTTCTGGGTCACCTTGTTAGGCCTAGTGGTTTGCCCTTCAGATGTTGGACGGTTGGGATTAATTGAGTAGAGGTTCTTGGAAGAGATGGTAATGATATCATGATTGTCTATACCAGGAATCATGTTAGCCAAAGGAACCGGGGAAAAAAGCAGATAAGATATGACAATTACCAGAAAGCTCTCCACAGTGAGCTGTGAATCCAAGATAGGAGATTTGTGGCAGAGTGACGTTATGTACATTGAAGCATGTAACCCATTGGTCTTCGTTTTTGTACTGTAATTCGAGCTGGAGGTAGTTCTCTTGGAAATACGTGAGCTTCCCTTTGGTAGGGATTACAGCGCCACGCAAACCCCGAGCAGAGCATCCAGCCAACTCGTTGTCTTTCCCGTCATTCGCATGGTCATAAGATGTTTCGCCGTCGCCTGCAAAGATACGCCTCAGTCAGAATATGACTTCCCCAAGTATTTTATAGAGGGCATACCAAGCATGGCCATGACATATGGGAAAATAACTCCCGGGCGGTTATTCTTATAAGTATCAAAGAAAATACCCAATCCTTCGAATTTGTCCACCGACCCAAATACCGGACCAGTTAAAGCTCGCTGCTTGGTGATCCACATAGCCATTCCATCGCCATAAAGATGCCCACCCCCATGAATCTTGAACTCGAACTCAATCTACCCCCCCCCCCAAAACCCTCTCGTCAGCCATTTTTCGGTATGGTGTAGTTCTGAGAAATTGCCGTACCTCCCAATTCGTCGCCGTCAAAGGAAGACGCGACCATATCCACCCAGACTGTGCTTGTCTGTCTGACGTTAAGCGGATGTATCTGTGATAGGTAAAGTCAGCATATAAAAAAAATCCATTGACTGCTATATAAAGTCATGCGACTTACTGGTCTGCGCGAATTATGGTGTCTCCACCCCAATCGAACCACCGACTCTGGAGTTCCGAGTCTAGGTACGGCTGTACCCAGTCAACTTTTAGAACTTTTTTCTTTTTCTTCCAAACAGAGAACTCTCAAATGAAACGAACCTGGTATAAGCTGTGTGTGCGCAGAGGTACGGTTTTGATATCTTCATCGTTTGAAGATTGCCCGGAAACCGACTGTACCTGCAGCGCTAGCAGACCGAGTAGACCGGAAACCACGCCCCTCGCCACGGTCGAGCTCCAGCTCGAGAAATGCATCGTCGGCTTACTGAATCAAGATTATATAGTTGTTAAGGCCTAATACGAGGTGAGAAGTGAATGATATTATCGCAAAGCTTGAAGAGAGAAACAGAAGGGAGCTATGGTTTTCGGAGGAGGCGTAGGCAACAGATCCGCGAACTGTGGCCTCAAAACTGCCAAGAATACCTAACCCTTGCCCAGGGGCCAATAGTCACTATTGTTACTAAGCACATTATGTATCACTCGGGCACTCCCTAAGTTAACCTTACGGAATTGGAGTCTTGTAAAATTAGCCGTCTCTACTCTCGACACTTAGTACAAAGGAAGATTTCATGTATAAAATCTCTATCTTAAAATATGTCCGTTTCTACCTTTTCTTCTTTTCCCTTTACCTCTAGAGAAATATTGATTATTTACATCCCCCTCCTAAACTCCTAATAAGAAGCCCTAATCCAAATTATACTTTGTAATCAACTCTTCAGTAGTTATAGTCTCAAAATCAAGATCGAACTTTGCCTTTTCTAAGAGAAAAGCCGCATGCCAACTATCAGGCTGCTCCAACACCATAGGCTGTGTAGAAGCAACGTTACCAGCAAGATGGCACAGCATCTTCCAATAGAGCAAATGACTGCCACATTTGTTTTTTGTAAATTCACCCCACTCGTCCCCCCTCAAATACACGAACCCCTGTAGCCCTTTCTGTATTACGGCTTTCCAAGTGCCTGCAAGCCAAGCCAAACTAAAGATACCTTTATTATGTATTAATAACGGGAACCAAGTACCCATAAAGCTCCTATTACGCCACGCGTTTATAATACGAGCTGTATGAGCATCAAGTCGATCATCACCTGTAATATCAGCAGGAATAGGGGGTCCTGAATCTGAGACTATGAAGTCCCTGCGGTGACGACAGGAGTCCATAAGAAAGGCGATAAAATGAAGCTTCCCTGTCTCATGAGGCGTCATAAACTCATTACTTGAAAACTCCCCGACAGTCTGGTACTTGAACCTCCAGATCAGGAGCCAAGCCCTATAGAACTCCTTTGTTGATACATCCTGCCCGATTTTGTACTGGAGCGACTTTCTCCTCCTGTGCGTAATAGTGTGGTCGAGCTGTGACTCTGTCTTCAGTGTAGCCGCGAGCTCACCCATCGGAGGTACCGGGTAGCCGATTCTGTCTACTATAGTCTGGTAATGTGTTCTAAAGCGTATATAAAACCTGTGGTTTTCTTCAAGTTGTCTAATATCCGTTAGGCGTAGTACCGTTGGACCGCCATTAGCTCGCATTGCATTGAGAGCTGCTTGGACATAAGGATAGTTTGGGATAGCTTCAACTGTGAAACGTTGGTAGACGAGGATCTCTTTGGCAAGTTCTACTGCGTCACCAAGAGTACGTCTAGCCATGTTTGTAAGGATTGTATTGGAGCTGTTATGGAAGATGCTGTAAAAGCGAGTGCTGGCTCTTCTCAGTACCGTGATTTGTTTGAAATCTTCGCACTGGGCGTATACACTCATGATAACATCGGGCGGAAGGTTCTCAAGTACTAGGCGAGGTGGTGGAGGGGGTATAGCCGCCATTTTTATCACTCTATGACTGAATTTAATGAGTAGCTGTTGAGGATGTGCTTGGATAAAAGAGGTTATAGAGCTTCTCTATTGGTTCGGGATAATAAAATCCCAGAAATTACGAGTGTATAAGAGTGACTTAAATGTAGAATTATAGAGAAAGTTATTTAAAGTTAGTTGGGTACTCGGTTGTATATAATCATTTATGGGTTATTGCTCAACCTAGAGAAACAAAGGGAAATGGTATCTCCAAAAACACAAGGCCAGTAAGGAAACAAAGAGCCTGGGCAGGGGTACATAAAGCAGCATAAGCAACTAAAATAAGTGGGGGGGGGGGGCTATCAGTGGGTTGTAGTATGCAGCCTATATCACGAGTCGCTATGTATGATTTCTTTGTTTAAGTCTTATAGTTTCTATACCTTTATTCCCGAATGATATACTAACACATGATTTGATACAAATTTAGATAAAACATAGGTGAGATTTTAGACCTCACTTGAAACCAACACTCTCGATATTCAGTCAACATCTTAGTAGTTTGCAATCTAAAAAAATATTATAAACCAGGCACTATTATCATTTCCAGAATACTTTAGGTAGCAAGCCCAACTGTCTTTAGAATACTTTATATACCCTTCATCGACCTACCGCTTCCCCTCCTTCTTCACCGTATCCTTAAACTGCCTCACAGTAATCGAGCACTCAATCTCCTTACAAAGCTCCTTCCTCCTCCCTTTATCCAGTTTCTCCAAAAACACCAACCCACTTGCCCTCTCTATAATCTCTAACGGAACCTCAAACTCAGTCAACTTTGTCCCATTCGAGATCGGCGCATTTGGCAAGACAAACGCCCCCACCGCTACATTCCCCCCAGTCTTCCCATCTTCTGCCACAATAATCTTGTAGAAATGCGTTGGAACAGCAATATTCGGAGGGTCTCCAATCACCTCATATGAGACGCGCCACTTCTTGTCCGGGTCTAGGCGGGGGAGGTATAGAGGGCCTGTAATGATACGTATAGAAGCATAACGGCCAGCTAAACGACGGCAGAAATCCTCAAAGTGGGCCCAGTAGTCACGGTTGAAGCCACTGCCAACTTGCGGGCACATGTTAGTTAGGAAGAACGTTTCGTCCATAGCGGTTTGGGAAAATTTGGCGTCGGCAGCGGGAGCTTGATGGCCGCGGTCATAGCCAGAGCGAAAGTAGTCCTTCAGCTTTGCGCGGAACGTCTCGGGAACTGTTTGTGTGTTAGTTTTCTTTGCTGGTACTAGTAAGAGGAATAGGAGGGTGATTAATTACCGGTTTCATCCTCGACGAATTTACTAAGGTTACGATCTGCTTCACGGGTAGCAAGGGACTCGGGGGTTATATGTTCTGCTACCTGGAGGGTGGTTAGTGTTTATTCCCATATCAGGACCTCATCTAGCCTATCGTAGTGAACACGGTGTGTGGTGTAGTACCCAGTGAGGATTTCTTGTACGCCTATCAAAAGATGAAACGTACAGTTGCCGGGTTGCAAGATCAGCGATAGGGCCCGGGAAGCCTGATGAGTGACTGTTGTTAATATATACTCTTTTCTAGGCTTCTATACTCCTCTTTCCTAAGTGCTATACTCACCATATTGGAATAGCCCCGAAGGATCAACTAGGCCTGAACCCTCAACTGACCCTCGTAGTATAGGGTGCTTTGAAGCAACACTGATAGGCGTAGTAGGCTTGCGGGGACTGCTAGAGTAGTAGAAAGCAGTAGTGGCAGCACCAGCTGCTGCAGAGGCAGCGGCGATGATACCAAGGGTTATTTTTGACATTTTACTGTTTACTTGCTAGCAAGGGATGGAGGACGATGTTTGGAGTTCAATGTGAAGATTTCAATGATACATGTATGTGTAGGGACCAGTTTCTGTGTTACCAATGCCTGCCCCGCTAGAAGGGTGCATTTACTGGAGATGGAACATGAAATATGAAATATGTATGTATTTTTGAGGCTGATGCTTCACTGGAAGATGACTTGAGAGCAACCCATCCCTATGGCAGTATCCCACACCGATCGCACCTCAGTAGTAATGACCTTTCATCAGACATCACTCACCACCAGGGTTGTGTCGGTCATCAGCCGTTGCCCCGCCGCAGCCCCTCGATTAGTAAAGGGGGGACTACCCATCAAGGTGCTCAGACTGCCCCCATCTGAGCACACGGATTGCAACTTCTCGACCGGTAGTAGGTAAGGTACAGGCAGCCAGTGAATGAGCCACTCAGGGTAGACCAGCTCAGAGACAGCCAACAGCCAGCCAGCACCCAGCACCCAGCAGTCTTTCCTTTCTATTCTTGGGCCACGGGTATAGGTGCATATCATACTTATCTCATAGTACCCAGAAGGGTGTACTCTAGAGTACATATCTATACCCCCCCTCCTCTCACCCTGTAAGTATTTATATAATACCACAAGACTCCCATTCCCTTATGCCCCCCCCCCCTTTCGATCTGTATCTCCCACCCGCTCCTGATCTTGGTTTGAATGTGAATTAGACATCCTTGTATGTTTGAACAACCTTCCATACTTGGTCCCGCTCTTGCTTGCTTTGGCCTCCCCGCATTGTATTCTTCGCACGCGAATTAATTCTCTACAGTTGGTGATCCGATCCTAAGAGGAAGCTCGCTTCATGACCGTTATCTGTATTGCTTGCAAAAACATCATCACAGCTTCTCATCTTTGTTCCTACCAACCTTTCTCCTTTCGTGCCCTCGATAAACTATCCTCAACATGCCGGCCCAGGACAAAACGGGTTGGATCTTGGCCTGTGCGAGTGGCCTGGCTTGTGGTAAATACTCCTCCCCTCAAAGCGGTTGAGCGATAACTGACTATAATCAAGTTGCCGGCTCCTCGATAATTTGCCTTGACCTGATCTGCCGGCAAGTTCCGCGATGGAAGCACTTCAGTATTCGCGAATCCACAACCTTCCTCTCGGCCTCCCTCTCTCTTTCTTTCGGTGTCATGGTTCGTTCACGAGTCACAGCGAGCTTCTCATACCTAAAATATCAGCTAACATGCAATCAGTTCTATAGTGCCCTCTATGCAATGCTCCCTAAAGCCCATTCCTACTTCCTCTCCGCTTCTCTCTCCTCGAGTGCAGCAGCATATGCCACTATCGGTGCCTTCCTCGCCGGTGTAGCTGGCCTCCAAATTGTCTCTGACCTGCTGCATCACCTCCTACCCAGCAGCATCGTCAACTGCGAGGAACACACAGGAGGAACCAAGAAACACTCCGAGTCTCGCCTCACTCCACAACGCTCAACAGAAGACGCACTAGAATCAGGTCACCACCACCATATAATTAATGAATCCACCCCACTCCTTGCACCGCCGCCACTGAGCCGGAAGCCGACCATCACGCAGAAAATCACAGGTCTTGTAAAATGTGATGCAGACGGTACTTGCTATGGGTTTACAGACCATGTATGTGAGCAGAAGTGTGATCCGGTCAGGATACTCGAGGTACTCGATGAAAGTGAGGTTGGGGAGATTTCAGTGATAACTCCTGGGGGGAGTCAAGACGTCCACAGCACTGGCGAGGAGCATGGTCATGGGATTGAGAGTGGTCATAGACATGGAGGTGGGCACGGTCACAGCCATGCGCACACGAATCCTGATTTAGACAAGAATGGGCATCATCATGTTGCGAAGAACAAGTTCCTTAGCATCGGTGTCCAGACATCAATCGCTATTGCACTGCATAAGATTCCTGAGGTACATTCTAATTCCCCTAGAGATGGTCTAACTCATGGCTAACAAAAACCTAACAGGGCTTCATAACTTATGCAACAAACCACGCTAATCCCTCCCTTGGCTTTACCGTCTTTCTTGCTCTCTTCATCCATAATATCGCCGAAGGCTTTATTATGTCGCTCCCTCTCTTCCTAGCTCTGAGATCCCGCTTCAAAGCCATCGCTTGTGCATCCATACTCGGGGGTCTTTCACAGCCTCTTGGTGCAGCGATTGCTGCTCTCACCTTGAAAGACGGTGGAACTGGGGAGGAAGAGAGTGGAGCTGGATATGGGGTATTATTTGCGGTTACCGCAGGGATTATGGGTTCTGTGGGAGTGCAGCTGTTTTCGCAGGCGGTACAACTGAAGCATGGGAGTCGAATACCGTTTGTCTTTGGGTTTATTGGAATGGGGTTACTAGGGGTTAGTTTTGCGTTAACTGCAGATCATTAGGTGGGAAAGGGGGCGAATTTTAACGGGAATTTCTCTTTATTGAAACAGTTATGTATGTGGGTTATGTACGATATCATGTTGGACTTTCGGGTGGCCTTTTTTTCATTCTTTTATTTATACATCCATACCCGCTAGTAATCGAGAAGGATCGATGGGCCCCTTTTGCATGTCGGTTTCATGGCTTTATGTTTTACTAGCTTTTGTTTAGGGCTTCTATTTTCTAGGCTACGCATATCTGCCTACTAGAGCTACGGTGCTGTTTTTTCTACTATTTTTATGGCCGTAGAAAGGTAAGTTGGCAACTGTATATCTACTAGTAGCATGGAGACTAAAAACGTATAAATATAAACGTATACCGAGATTTTTGAGTTTTGCCAACTACCAACATTTGAGGGAGTATGGTCTATATTACAAGCACTTACCTCACACTAGCTATAATTTGAAGTTGTAGTTTCTACCTTACAAACTTATTCTTATTCATGTATTCCTCAACCAAGCCACACTAGAAACCCACGAAACAATATTTTCCAGAATTAATATACAAAAAAAGATTTCCTTGACCTTTATAGCCCTGTATGTGCCACACAAAACCCAAAGCAACTAGATGAGATCTTAGTACATATAAATAGGTCTATAGCAACTATTTTCCAGAAACCAAACACCCACTCAGGGTTACATTGTAGGATCCGACTTGATCCTAGTGATGTAAGCCGCCGAAACAGCGTTCCAGGCAGCCATATACTTTTGCATACAGTTCGTTAAGCAGAGCTGTTCCCAGGGAAAACTCAGTACTTCATTCTCATTCACGTGGGGGGGGGGGGGGGGAGGAACGGAGGGAGATGGAGGTGGAGTGGGAGTGGGATATGGAGAACATACAGTTTCACCAGACAAGAGGCTGCTACCAGGCTTCGGTATACATTTCTCAAAGCACTTCTCATTAATTTTCTAACCCCCCCCCCATTAGCCACCTGACCTTCCTATAGTTCTATACAGTGCAGGTGGGGTTCTACCTCAATCAGCATACGGGCATTCTCAACGTTGGTCTCATGTTGAATTGTCTGCATCAACGCCTACTCTCCCCCCAACCGTAAAGTCAGCTTCAAGGCCCCCTCTAAGTATTTGCATAGGAGTGGAGACCCTACCTGTTTCCGCTCATCTTTACTAGAGTTGGGGTTCAGCCCAAAAAGTCCACCGACGCTCGACATTATTGGGGCTTTCTTTCCTTTTTCCCTTCTTCTTTTCTCTTCCCTTCTAATTAATGGTGTTTTGAGGCGTGATGTTGGGATAGAGTGTAGTGCGGCTCTTTAGTGAGGGATATGAAGGGGAAAAAAATTATAGTGTGACGCAGTTGTGATGGAGGCTACGCTATAGAGGTTGGGTTGGGTACTAGGTGGAAACCTAACCCTGATTTATAGTTTTTTTTATAAGGATAATTTTCTACTTGTTTTAGTAAATTTACTGTTTTGGGGGATGAAGGGGGATATTTTGTTCTATTCTCTTGTCTTTTTTTACCCTTCCTTCATGTGAGTTGGGTTTTGGAGGGTTTTGTGTTTGTATATAAACTTGTTAGAGACCCCCGATAAGGAGAGTAGGGGTAGTAAGAAGTGGAAAATCAATTGAAGCAACCTTTAATAGCTAACTACTTTTTAAGTTGATAATGTACTGCTCGAGGAAGTAAACAAAACACTATAGGTGATTAGTCTACGAATAGGGAGTTCTAGAGGGGGCTGTAGAGAGGTTAGTATACTACATGTATTCATTTATCTTGACTATTTTATATAACTACATATATCACATGTAGTTCTAGCTTCAGACATTGGGCACGTCGAGTGCTAGGTGGTGATTCAAGCTGTGGAGACAATCTTTGGTATTCACGAGTTTAAGCCATTTCTCCTAGTCTCTCTCAACCCATTGTTTATATAATCCCAGCATCATAATGAATTAAAAGATAGCTATAATATATACACCCAAAAAACACAGTTACAATAAAGCAAGTAAAGAAAAAAACCCCATTCCCCTGATCCATTCCCAACTTAACTCCCCCTCTTCTTCGCCTCCTCCGCCTCCCTCTTCCTCTGCAAATACCGCTCCTTGGCCCCTTTCACATCATCCACAGTCTTCCTACTCTTGGATGCCCTCTCCAACTCCTTCCTCTCCTCCTCCTCCTGCTCCAGCGCACGTTTATGGGCTGCTGCTAGCTGCTCCTCTACCATCTTACTCTGCCGCGCACGTGCATCCTCTCTCCTACTCCCAACTCCCTGATATGACGCCTGTCGTCGCTCCCCACTGGCATTTACTCGTGATGACGGTGGCGGGCGTGGTTTAGCACTGACATTGAGACCTCCGGATAGGAGTTGTGTTTTATCGACGACAACACCCTCTTCATTAACCTCAGCGCCCTTTTCGGCCGCGAGCTGCGCTTGTGTTTTAGATGCCGGAGTAGGGGTAGGTGTAGGTGCTGAAGGGTCTCGCGGAGCGGTAGATGCAGCAACCATAAGGGTATGTTTAGACTCAGTTTTATCGAGCATGTTGCGATAAAAAGTAGACATTCCTTGAGATTTCGCGCGCAATTTTTCTACTGAGTGTTAGCAACTTCACATAGTAGGAGTAGGAGTAGAGGTACACATACCCTCCTTCAACCTCTCCTCCTCCTCCATCCTCAACAACTCTGCCTGCTGCTTCTTATAAGCCTCCGTTACAAACGCCTCCTTATCAGCAAACTCTTCCCCCTCTGCCTCCCGCTCCTTCTGTAGCGCACGCTCTTTCGCCCGTAACGCATCCCGTTTCCTGACCTCTGCAGCTTCAAGGAGTGACGCCATGTACTTGGGCTTACGCTCTGCGGCATCGACTTCCTCTGCGGCGGCTTTGGCCCGGTCCACGGATTTCATGTCATCCCAGACACCATCATAGTCATAGATCTGGGGGTCGGCGGCTTGCTCGGCGGCGAGGGCGGCTTCGGTGGCTTTCTGGGAGAGGGTGGAGAGGGTGGAGAGTTGGGCGTTGACGCGGGCTTTTTCTTTGGAGGAATTCTTTTTGGGTTTTGATTTTGATTTGGGGTTGAGGAGGGTGGGGGTGTCGTGGTCGGAGTCTGAATCGGCGGTGAAGGCGGCGAGGGGTTTCTTGGGTTTGGGGGGTGCATTGGGTTTTTTTGGTTTTTGAATGTTGAGGCCGTTGGAGAGGGGGTTCATTGTGGGGAGTGGGGAGTGAGGGGGGTATGAGTACGAGATAGTGGGTGTGGGTGAATGTGGGTGTGAATGTGAATGTGGGGATTGGGAATTGGGGATTGGGATTGGGATTGGGATTGGAGGCTGGGGATTGGAGACTGAGGATTGTAGAGTGTGGGGGCTGTAGAGTATAGGATTGTAGAGCGTAGAGTATAGAGTATAGAGTAGAGTATAGAGTAGAGGGTACAGTAGAGGGTACAGTAGAGGGTATAGGGTGTAGAGTATAGAGTAGAGGGTACAGTATGGGAATTAAAGGTGTGAGGCTGAGGGGATTGTATGACTATAACTGACTGAGTAACCTAGCAACTACGACTCAACTCTACTCATATATATCATATATATGACTGTATGGGTAGAGTACAAGCCAAAGGCTGTGTATCGATTGTCCCTTTCAATTGGGTTGACCCTCTCTTCTCTATCCGCATATATCTATCTCTCTTGCTGCAGCTCTCGTGACTTGTCACTGTCACATTCAGGCACCAATCAGACGTCACGTGTGTTGCTATTGAAACACCAAGACCCGTCACTGCGGTCCACTACTGTTCATCAGAATATTCCTCACTTTCACTGCTATAGCTATTTACTCATCTGCGGTTATATCTACACTTGTTATTCATCTCTATAAGATAGCCTGCCATAGTCCAGTTCTTCCATTCTCTCTCCTCGGGGTTCAGCTTCAGCTTCAACTTCAACTTCCTCCCTGTACACCGTGGTCTCAACAACATCCCCTTCCCTCCTACAACTCGCTCACTCACAACTCGCACTCACATCTTGAGATTCTAACCCTTTAATACCCCTACCTCCCATCACTCTCCTCCCTCCAATCACAGCCATGGCTTCCCACTCCTCAGTCCCAGACATACCCGGCATCAAGGCCGACCATAAACTCGCCCAGATGCTACGGAAGGAGGTGGCCGACATGTTAGGGAGAAACAGCACCTCGTTTCCCGGTCAGTCAGTCCCACCCCTCCTATACGTCATTCACGCGCCCCCCTCTCCCAATAATTGTAGACACGTGACTAAAATTCTACTGATAGGCGCGCAACCCGTCTCGTTCGCGACAAAGCATCTAGAGGAACTGAAAAGAACTGAGTGCGTTGCCACCTCTCCCACTCTCCCACTCCCTCTCTCTCCACTTGTAATGCGATTGCTAATCTGTAAAATAAATATAAAAAAACAGCTACTACCTCTGCGAAAAGTCCGACGGGATTCGATGTCTCATGTATTTCACGCGCGATGGCGACCAAGAGGTGCACTACCTAATAGACCGGAAAAACGACTACTATTGGGTACGGAATCTGCACTTCCCTATGCCCAACGACGACACGTTTAGGTCATTTCACACGGAAACATTGATTGATGGGGAGCTCGTGCTCGACGACATTGGTGATGGGAAGAAGCTTATGAGATACTTGGTGTTTGACTGTCTAATGCTAGACAACCAACGCATGATGCACAGGATGCTAGACAAGAGGCTTGGGGTAGGCTGCCTCCTAATACCTCTTTGAACTCTACAGCGGCTGATTTACAGATAGTACGTCATGGACCACATCTACAAGCCTTATAAACAGCTCTGCAAAGCCTTCCGGGATGAAGTACAGTTCTTCCCGTTCCAGTTAGTACCCCCCCTCCTTCCCCGAGAAGGGAGTGTACTAACCCGTGACGCAAATAGAGTCGAGTTCAAAAAGATGGAGTTTTCATATAGCATTCAATGGATGTTTGACGAGATACTCCCAAAGCTCCCACATGGTAATGACGGGCTAATATTCACATGTCGTACAACACCTTATAAGTGCGGGACGGACGAGAATATGTATTCCCACCTCTAACCCCTCCTCCAGAGCTATAGGTTATTAACATACCATAGTATAAAGTGGAAACCTGTCTCCGAGAACTCAATCGATTTTCGTCTTAATCTCGAATTTCCGCTAATCTCTGCGTCTGACCTCGAAGAGGAAGAAGGCGATTCAGACACGGAATCGCTAGTCCCCGACTTTGAAGCAATGCCTACCTTCAACCTATCAGTATTTATGGGCGACGATACTTACAAGAAATGGGCAGAGATGTATGTAACGCCCGAGCAATGGGAGGAGCTCAAGAATATGGGGCAGCCGTTGGACGACGAGATAGTCGAGTGTGCCATGGATGATGAGAAGCGGTGGCGCTATATGAGGTTTAGGAAGGACAAAAAACACGGGAATCATATATCTACTGTGAATAGCGTAATGGAGAGCGTCAATGATGCTGTGGGAAAGGAGGAGCTGGTGGCGGTGCAGGGTGATGTTAGGAAGGCATGGAAAGCGAGAGCGGCAGTGGTGGAGGAGCGGTCTAAGGAAGAGCAGGCTAATAAGAAGGTAAAGAGGTAGTTTCGGGTCTGGGGAAAGAAAGCAGGAGACATTATGGCTAATGCACTATTATGAGGGATTTTGTGCGGAAGTTTGTTTGGTGTTAAAGGTTGGGGGACTTGTGTTTTGTGATTTTTTGTTGTGCGCCTGTTTTTCTATTAAAAAAATATAGGGAGTATAGTTAGGGGTGATGAAGTGGAGACTTTATTGAGTTCGTTGGGTGTTTATTGAATACACCCATAAGTGACACAATTCAAAAGGCTTTTAGTTGTGCTTTCTTTATCTTTGGACGTCAATTCATGACTACTATCTATTTATTTATTTATACAGAGACCAGCGTCATGAAATATCACTCGATCATTGACCCCAAAAAAGTGAGCATCACAAGAACTCACTCGCCGCAGAAAACTCCTAAGATTCTTTGTCTAGGAGCCAACTATCTCACCCAACGCCCCAAAGTCTTCATAACCGTACATAAACCAACACATATACCCTCAAATAACTGACCTACATAATAACTAATAGGTATGGCACGAGTCCACACAAAACACCGCATCAAGCGCCGTACCAAACATACCAAGCCTCCACTCCAAACAACAAGATCCCCCTCACCTACTCCTACTCCCGCACTCACCCCAACACACACTCCTACACTCACTCCCATCCCCCTCCCACCATCAACCCCACCACGCCCTACCCCTAAAGACCCCATGTCCCGCGACTGGTACCGCTCTGCACCCTCGACTGCCACTACGGTGGAGCTGAGGGATCTCGAGAGCGGCGCGGTGGATATGAAGAATGTTTTGGAGAAGCTAGAGAGTGAGCTTGACCGTATTGGGTGTGCGATGGATGAGAATGGGGTATGGGAGGAGAGGGAGGAGGAGAGGGAGGTGGGGTTTGAGGTGGTGGTCCAGAAGGGAGTGGTGCAGAGGGAAGAGTATCAGAATTTTGTAGAGGAGGAGGAGGAGGAGGAGAGAGTCGTTAGGGAGAAGAAGGATGGTAAGGGGAATGGGAGATGGCGGAAAGTTGTGAAGGAGGTGCAGAGAGTAGGGTTAAGGAGGAGTAGGAGGGTGAAGAGGGAGGTTTGAAATTGTGGAAGTCTTTGTAGGATATCATCTCTTTTCTGTCTTTTTTGAAGAAGAAAGAAGAAAAAGAAGTGTGATTTGAAGGGGTTGGTGTTCTTTTTTCTGGGTGAGGAGGGTTTTTTTAAAAGGAGATACGAACTGTGAGAGTTTTGATTTGAGGTTTCTTCTATAGAGTTGCTGGGTCTAAGGACAGATTGAATTGTTCAATTTTATAATCATTAGAGATTTGTGATTATGATTGGGTATTTTATTATCGTGTGCATATAACTTTGTGTAGTCACTCATATCACCGCTTGAGGATTACCGAAGGAGTCTCCATATCATCGTATATGGTATGTTATACCAGATCTATCTTTATCAGTTTGAAACCCAGTTGCCACTCATGTAGATACTCAGTGAGCTTAATGATCATTTGTCAAGTTTACTGGTATGTTGATTATACTCCTAGTATTAATTCTATGGAACGCATCTACACCTGCTATACTTCAAAGTCTAGGTTACATTAATTTATTTCGTAGATCCTGTGCATTCTTAGGCGTCACTTAGACTTATCAAATATCCTACTAGACGTCCAAAACTTTCTTTCTTGAGACCAAAGCCCCCCACAAACGGATAAAGTAAGTGAAATGGGCTATGGTATGATAGGCACAGAACTAGCCCAGTAGAGAGCCTTACCTACCCACCACAGGACCTGATTATTCTTACATGAGCCGTCGTAAAAACGTAGGGCATTGTGAATCGAACGGTCAGCCTCTAGAGTAGAAAAACCAATGATACTTCGTCTAGCAAGGGGAGCTCGTGGCGCATGCATGTGGGACATTACCAATTTGACTATTCTTTCGAGTCTGACAAAATAGTAGGGTTATCTATGCTATATAAACAGATTTACTTTTATTTTTTTATTCAGAATGGTATCAGGGTTATAATTCACTTCATAAACTTGTTAGCCACTTTGTGCCACTGCTCTTTAGGCTCCTCAACCTCACTACTTGACATTCCTGTGTATTTGGTGGTAATCTATCAGCAAAAATTCCCTAGAATCTTCTACATACCTATGGTCTTTTGAGTCTAGATCAAAAAACACCGCTCAGCTTGGCCTAGGTGAAAAGGCCAAACTTTTGATGCAGCATCAAGGGCCTTGCGTCTCGAGACTCCGAGTGATACAAATAGTACGAGAAAGGAAGTACCTGACAGCAGCAGCAGGCACAACACCGATCAACAATTTCTTTTTCTTCCCCCAAAAAGGACATGAAACAAGTACTTAAGTGCCTACCCCGACACCAATAGTGTGCAGAAATCGAGAATACCGGAAAAACATTGATCCATACGCCAAGCACTCTCGTGTGACCCCAAGACAAGTATTGTCCCTGGCTACACAAAGAGCCTCTCCAGATCCCGGGGCTTCATTCCACCTTAACACGTTCCAAATTCTACAGCTACGGCTCGAGAGAACTAAAAAAAAATTTTAAAGAAGATGTCCGATCCAGACTGGACCCCTTTCCCTCCACGCTCCTCCTCCCGTTCATACAACCCCCCCACCCGTACCACATATCCCGGGTCTCCTAATTTCGAACCACCAGCCTACCTATTCCCTGGACACCAGTTTGCGCTCGATGGGGTCGCGCTCCGGGCCGGTGCCCTAGGTGCTGTGGGAGCAGCAAGTTTAGCAGTTGCATGGGAGATGAGGAATGGTTACTGGCAGCTCCCTATGTTTGCAGCGGCACTGGCAGGATTCCATTTTATGGAGTACTGGATCACAGCGAGATTCAATACCCGAAGGGCTGAGGTTAAAGGTGCATAAACCCAAGAATCCTCCCCTCCTCCTTCCCCCGGGACGGTCTGGCTGTATGAAAAAGAAACTGCTTAAAGAGCTATAGCTGATAGATCCAGCGTTCCTATTAACCAGCAACGGTGCTGCCTACAACATCGCTCATGCATCAGCCTTCGTGGAAGCCATAATCGAAGCAATCTTCTTTCCATCTCTCAAATCCCACCGTGTACTCACGCTTATCGGGATCTCACTTCTCATAA
Source organism: Verpa conica (assembly GCA_033030425.1). Lineage (NCBI taxonomy): Eukaryota > Fungi > Ascomycota > Pezizomycetes > Pezizales > Morchellaceae > Verpa > Verpa conica. The sequence continues at coordinate 1,153,839 of JAUFSD010000010.1, read as the reverse complement.
TGGGCCAGCTCGCACGCTCATACGCTATGGCACACGCTGGCACAAATTTTAGCCATCTCGTAGTGACAAATCGTGAGCAGGGGCACGTCCTCGTTAAGGATGGCATCTACAAATATATTCGCCACCCATCGTATTTCGGCTTCTTTTGGTGGGGTATTGGGACGCAGCTTATGCTCGGAAACCCATTATGTGTAGTTGCATATGCCCTGGTTTTGTGGAAGTTTTTTTCGAGTCGAATTAGGGGTGAGTTTCTTTCTTGTACTTTCGTACTTTCAAACATACAGAGTTGGATTCTAACTGCTATATAGCGGAGGAGAAACTACTTATAGGTTTCTTTGGTGAGGACTATGTCGAGTATAGAGCAAATTCGAGGACGTTGATTCCGTTTATCAAGTGAATACGCTAGAAAGTATATTAGGAGTTCCCTAATGATTATTATCGGCCGGCGTATAAGGGGTGAAAGGAGCTCTTCGTATAAAAACTAATAATAAGTCTAGTGTCCTCCTGAAATGGGAGGATATTCTACTCAAATCAATATATCTCTACAATAATGACATCTAAGACAAATTACAGCGCTATGGATAAAATTTGATGAGTTTTGTTTATTTTGTTTCCCCCTTATATGTATAACAAGGAGAAGTCAAGATGAAGAATGTTTAAAAATCCCACACTCTATTTCTATCAGTAATAGCCGGCAAGAGTTAACGTAGTCTACCTTAGCAATTAATAAAATTATCAAATCTAGATTCACCAATACTTTAGGATTTTAAATAACCTTCATCCAGGCTGAAATACAGGACTGAAACAATATCTATATATCAAACACCAATACAAGTCGTATATAAATGAATAAATAATTTAAGGGGTACAAATATTTCCCTGTGTATCCTACAACATACTCCTAATACCCTCGACACCCTCGGGCTTACCAAAGAGGACTTTCTCCCTCCCTCCCATAGTCCACCACCTCACTGCAACCTCTGCCCTCTCCACATCAAGCTCACTGCTCAACACATCCCAAAACCTTTCCCTAATCCTTAACTTACTTCCCGGATTTTCCACCATATCCAATAGCTCTGCCGTAGGCTCGAGCCATCGTTCCATAGCATTAACTTGCATGGATGGGAGACCATCAATCAGCGCAAGTATGCACACATCCTTTTCACTCAATCCTACAGCTCCCTCATCGACAAGATTCGGCAGCGGTTCAGTTGAAGCACATGCTGCACGTTCGCATAGAATCTCGAGTATTACATCTGTAAGGTGCGGCTGGAGCTTCGAGATTGGTTGTGGGGGACTACACTCCCGGATTATTGTCCCAAATGCTAGTCGGAATTGTCGTGCTGAGAGAGAAGTTGGGAACGCCTCGAACACCGACTCGATGTAAAATGGGAGTATTCGGGAACCAAGCTCCGCTGATGGTGGTGAACTGATTATAGAAAGCATAACAGAGTGTGCAGCTTCGAAGTGTGGGTGTAAACTAGACTCCAGTCCACCTACAAGATAGGGTGACGTGGCTGGGATAACAATGTCTTCGCTGACTACCTGGGATATGACAGGTGAAAAGTGTTCAACCGTATTCAAGAAGAAAAGGTCCAGTATGCGGTCTGGTAACTTCTTCGGAATGTTCCCAGCTGAATAATATTAGCATCCATTGAAATTATTGTAACCTTTAGCTATAATTTTTACCTTCTGTAGGCACAATATCTTTAATAAACTTCTCTGCTTGGGGTGGATAGGTTGATAGTATATCGATGGCAGCAAAGTATACAAAATTGTATGAAGAGAACGCATTAGGGCCTAATCTTGATGTAATGAAATAGAACCCGCGCAAGACATGTAGTACCTTGGAAGATATCATAGGGCCATCTGTTGAGATTAGTAAATTCAGTTTCGGCGGGACATCGAGGTCCGACATACTCTCAGAATCACATAGTGCCGGAGACTCGGCAACTCGTGACATCAGTTCCTGAAGTATCAAAGTAGACGCAAAAAGTATAGATTTTAAAATCTGCCAGACAACAGGAATTGTTGCTTTGAGTGAATCCTCGTCAACAAGGTTTGCCTCTTCTGACATTGGTATTTCACTAAGTCCGTTCATTTTCCATTGCGAAGTTAGAATTTGAGAAAAATTCAGAAGGCTAAAATGATTCATTAGCTAGGTCTCTTATATTTAACTATCCGGACTAGCCTACCTCTCTAAGAAAGCGTGTAAGACTGCAGGTTCCTGGGCATGTCGAATTGAGGCAGCTGCTAAACGTGCCAAGCCACTCATGGCCGCAAACATGGGTCTTCCAGACCGTTGTTGGAGCTCAAGAAAAGAGTTAGATTTACTCTAAATAGTAATTAGCAATCAATCCTAAGATTCAACACTTCTAATGGTATCTTACCGGCCAAGCAAGTTTTCCTTCAAAGTTCATGATGTCATGATCAATAGTAGATAGGAAGTATCCAGATTGGAATCCTTCTCGAGAATAGAATATTGATTTAATGACTACCGGCAGAAGAGCCTAAAACCAGTTAGATATGTTTGATCCTCATTGTGAGAAATTGAACTCACATCATAATTAATGACTTCTTTTGCTTTCCTAGATAGACTTTGCATGGCGTGTGACAGTATAAGACTCAATGTATCTGCCTCGAGCTCTAACTAATGTTAGTAAAAGTTGTAGTGTCTTGGAATTCAGTGGCAATCACCATTGGTTTCGTTTGTTTCCACAGAAAGATTTACCGCTCTACAGAAAGCTTCCTCCAAGCTTCGCCGGGTTACCCGAGGAAGGTGAGACCTCTCCTGGTCTGCCGAAAGAATACCCCCTAGCAATAGCAAATGCTTCCACCGAGGTACTACTCATGATTAGCACAAAGCCTTCTGCAAAGCTGATTCTAGATATACCATTATTGTTGGCTCCTCGGACTAAGGCATTGATCCATTCTTCGGCACTTAGTATAGATATAGAGTCCTGATTCTCGATCTTCCCCAATGTTGCTGATTGAAATACCCCGAACACTCTTAGACCAGCTTTAAGTCCATCAAAGTTCTCCCATATGGCAGGCGAAATCAGTATTTGGGTTGAGAGCAAAGAAACGTTGAGCGGGTTTGTCAAAGTTGCGAGTACGGTTGCTGCCGAGGCATAAACACTAGATGAAGTTAGCGTACTGTTCGCGTTGTGAAAGCCAGGGGAATCTGCGAACCGTGAAGCATCCGCATTATTCGGATCTGCCTGGCCTGGCTGAAGTAGGATCCGGAGAATATTATCGAGACGTCTGTCAACTACCATGGTGATAACTTGTGCCTGAGGTGCTCGAAGCGTAACGGAGTAGAGCTCGGGAGTGCCGGTGGTGTCGTGTTGACGTCCTCTGCCAAGGATTTTAAACTAGACCGCATCTCGTGACACCGGTGACGCCCTACCATCGAACCTCGGGTGTGCTCTAGATGAACTTCTTGACTAGATGAGGCTGAGAACACGCAGGAGATGGGGAAAATAGAGGCTGCAATGGTCTCCTGGAAGTATGCCCCCTAAATACCAGGCTCTTGACAAAATCCTCTTTACTGATTAGCTCTACTACAGTTACCGCCTGAGTTCTGTAGCTCCTATAGGCTACCAAACACCTTCGTTCCCGTCCCTATACTGGCCCATAAATCCAAAGCCCGGGGCTTCAGCATACCTTTTTTATAGTACAGATATCTGGAGGTTCACATTTTTCTGGACATTGGTTGTATATGCCGCGTTTCACCTCGCGGCGGGATTTTGGGCGTTTGCAATGCACCCAGCCAAGGTGTCTTTTGGGGCGCCACTCTTGTATGCTATACTCGGGGGGATTGAAGCTGTAATATCAGGAACAATAGTAGGGTTCATGTAAGTTCTAATAGCTCTAGGCTGCTATACATATTTTACCGCGACAACTAACACCAAAGTAATTTACAGTCTCGCAGCTGTCTATAATGCAGGTATACATTCAGAAAATTACGCGACGGTATAAGAGCAGCGCAATACTTACTACTAGCAGGTTACTTCCGGATGAGCACGTGGATTCCGTTTGTGTGGTCCATCATAAACGTGATGGTTCTTCTTATTTCTTCTTTTTCTCTTCAAGGCGGATTGTAACCAGTTAGTATGTACAGTTAATATATAATTTCAAGCCATTAGAATAGAGGCGCCGTTACTTTCAAATCCCATGCGGATCAGATAAGATAAAGTCGGTAGAGCAACCGGTGGTCCGGTTGCCGATGTATCCCCGCGTAAGCCTCTTAATAAACTTAACGACACCCCTAGGAACCACCTTTCCCCACAATCTCTAGCTACTAATACTATTATTTACCTTCACCAAACCCACAAGTACACTTTCCCACAAGGTAGTCACGATGGTAGCCGTAGGAAAGCTTCGTAAGCATACGCTGGGTCGAATAATACCGAAAAGACTGCTAAAAACCGCAATATAGAGAACCCAGCACTTCTGTGAGTATCGTCAACCGATGTAATAGTGCCTAGACTAAAGGCTGATATACATTTGTCTTGAAGTATTTGCGATATGCAAGAGAAATTTCGTCAACCCATCTATGGATTCGAACATTGGTACTTTCTAGAGAGCTCTCGTCTGTAGATATAGCCATACCTCTAACCACCGCAACTGCTCTTACAGCGTCGCTACAGCTCAAAAGCTCCTCAGAGCAAGTAATGACACCATAACTCAGAAATATCATATTCTTATTACGCAGCTAACTCTCAATCCGTCTAAAGGTCAAATCCTCAACATCCCCGTCTACGTAACAACCCAGAACCGGGCCCGTCTCGGGGAGACCGTCTCTGAGCTTCCCGTCGCGCATGCAAAAGGCGACTGGGACAAGACCCTCTTCTCTATGGCTATTCCTGAACTGAAGTCGGCATTGTCACATGCTCCCCATTCCGTAGCCATCGTCGGTATCGAAAGTCATATCTGTGTTACTCAAACTGTTCTGGGTACGTCCTTCCTCTGTTTATTTCCCTCTGTAGTCAGCTAACTGGACCACCTATATTCCAGACCTCCTGGCACTGGGTCATAAAGTTTATGTTTTGGCCGATGGTGTGTCTTCTTGTAATAAACAAGAGGTCCCGGTCGCTCTAGCTAGATTACGTGAGGAAGGGGCTATTATCACGAGTAGTGAAAGCTGGTTGTATGAGGTTATGGGTGACTCTAATATTGAAGAGTAAGCTTTTTGCCCCCAGCACAAATATAAATAACCTCTTTAATTTTTGGCAATTAACTTTGTACTATTTAGGTTCCGAAAAATTGCCACTGTTGTCAAAGATACGAAGCAGTCAACCACGGTGGCCCTCCAATCCCTCTTGTAATAGCCTGATCAAAAGAGATTATGCCAGTAGCTTTAGAAATCGTATACAGCTTAGTTATCTATTTTTCTATATTCCATATTACCTGGAATTAAGCCATCGATATAATTAACGCTATTGTTTGAGGCCTGTTTTCTGCCTCTGACAGTTGCAACAAAGTTGCTCCACTTTCCACGATCATACATGACTGATCGAATTCAATGCCATACATTAAAGTAATAGCTCTAAGTCTTGTTAACTCTATTCCCAAGAGTCCCTTGAATAAACCCAGCTGTCTTCTACCCGGATACCACACCCAGGCAGAAAGCAAGCGAAAGAATAATAAAAACAAAGCACAAGTTTATTTCAATAATCCTCAATATCATCTAGGCAGCGCCCAGATGACGCCCATAAAAGCTCAAGCAACCCAAAGCCAAAGCACGCTGTATTATACCAATAAAAAACTACCTTGAATCCATCTTATCAAATGCTTGTTGTAAAGGGTTCTACGCCAATACTCCTAGTGTCCAGGCCCTCCTGATATCGCCTACTCAACGGCGGACGTCGAGGTTTTCGGTGCCATCCAGTGGAACGCCGAAGCGCCTCCGATCACATTTGCTGATTTGGGCTTGGGGATGAGGGCAGGATTCCCCATAGAAAACGACGACTGAACCTCTGCCGAGCTCGTCCTGCGCTGAGATCTAAAGATTGTCTTCTCTCCTGTATTGGTGCCACTGGCGCTCAAGGAGGAGTCGGCCCTAATGAGCCCTTGAGAAGGGGGGACTGCTGTTGAATCTGATGAACCGAGCTCGTCCACCAATGCGCCACCACTATCTTCAGAGTGGTGACTTGCTCTTGCATCTGACAAGGAAGATGACTTTGATGTACGGAGGACCTTCATACCGCGCGAAGGTGCCTGGGAATCCTTTTTCTGTACTACTTGTCCTTTCCTCCATGATTCCCAGACTCCCACAGCACCTTTTAAATTCCCGTTCCCAGCTCCTATTCCACTAGACTTGATATTGTTAGGATTCCAAATGCTCCCTTCCCCATCACTCTTAGCTCTACGATCGGTATATCGAGATTCTTTTGTAACTTCATCCTCATTCGAAGAAGCCCCCGTCTCATTTGAAAATCCAAATCCGGTTGAGAGATCTTCTTTACGTCCTAACTCACGTCTCTTATCGGCTTTATCCCCTCCAGAAGGGTAAATGTTATTATTTCTTCTATAGTTGTCTTTCCTTGGTGTTTCCTCATCAGGAGCTTCTGATGCTTCAGGGGGTGCGGCACTACTGATAACCGCTGCTTTCCGGCCCCGGACGGGCTTCGGCGATGAAACAGGGACGTGAACTCGCGCTACGGGCTCTTCTATGGCTATCCCCGAATCATCACCTTTGGGGGACTCATTTAAACAGCCAGGTCTAGTGGTAGTCGTGGTCTGTGGACATGATTCCTCCAATTTTTCTGATAGTTGGTCGCCAATATGTATAGTGCAAACATCCGAGACCCCTACTTGGGCATCCGGACGAGCAAATGGCACGAACATTTTCCGGCCATCATCTACGTATAAGAGCAACTGGCTTTGTGAAAACAATACATCCCCCATATGATCCGATAAAACATCGCTCCCTAGAAAAATCCCAACCTCGTTTTCCACCTGGTTGGACTTTCGACTTGGGGCCACAGTAAACTGGACTGTTAGCCGAGGCAGTTGAGTTTGGCCATTTCCTCTCGTCGGTTGCTGGATTGTCGCGTCAGGGAGATATATAGCTAGGCTAATCCTATATTCCCCATTCGTCCCCTTGACCATCTGATCCTGTAACCCAAACCGAGTGACTAGAGAAGCATCAACCAAAGACTTAACCGAACCCGTACAGACTACAGCGTAGAGTAACGAGTCAAATGAAGAAGTGGTATCAAGCCAACAACGGATAATCGCAGGTGCTGGTCCAGTAGTAGGCGCAGAGGGCCGGTGTGCGTCGCAATCCAAGATGCCGAAGTTTTGAAGCGGTGGGTGAAGCGGTACACCAATCTCACCATCAAAAAAGGAGCTGTTGTCGTAAGAACGCATGGAACTTTGTCTTCCATCTGACTTGTAGTCAGACTTATGAGACGGTGATCTCTCAGTCATAGGATAACCCCCGCCTAGGCTATTGTTGTTTCGAGGCCCGAAGTAATCGTTTGAGCTCTGGGAGTCATGAATCCAGTGACTCTGTATGGCACTATCAAAACGCACGCTATTTGCTCGCGAGGCACCCCTCCTAGGCACATCAACGTCATCTAACCGTAATTCTGCCAGCAAACTGTGCTGTTGCTCCTCGTCAAAGTCGTTAAAATCATCAGTAGGTTCGGAATTGACCGGTTCTGTCAAAATAGCTAGGGTGTCAGCCTAACCAAGGACAAAGATGACTACAAGGAGGAAGGGAGGAAGGGGTCAAGCGAGAACCCTGAGAAGAAAGCCTACGTTGGGAAAACGATCCGGAACTCAGCATCGGTGGGAATGGTGATGGTGTGCTCCATAACGAACGAATTTTCGAGTCGTCCTGTTGTTGCTCGAGCCGGCCAATCCTCTCAGCATGTTGGGTGAGACGCTCAGCGTTCTCAAATTGGGCAGCCTTTAATACTCGGATTTCCTCAGTTAAATCGTGCACCCCCCAGAATTGCTGAGGTACATTGAACGACTCCATCACCTAGGAGTACATGCACGACCCCTCTCGGAGGCAAGCCTCACCCTCTAATGAGAGTCCCTCGCGATGTATTTCCGTAGCTTTTGGTATTGTATATCTCGGTAATGTAGAGAGTACAACTTTCGCTATAGCGAATGAACGAGTAGGAGATGGTGACACTATGTAATAACGAATAACGAGCCGGCACAATCAAGGAGAGCCGTCCAAGATTCAAATGGTAGCGGGTCCAAGGAGTGATCTGGGAAGCGAGATGGGGAAATGATTTAGAAACTTTGTAGAGGCCTCCCCCGATGAAAGCTGCTGCAGAAGTGGGGATTTCGTGAAGTTCACGGCTGGAAGAGACGCTGCAGGGTGACCACAGCAACGAGGCACGAAAGTGTTAGGTACGATATTCTCCCAGCTGCCGACTCTGCGTCTGGGATTGTTTTGGGGAACTTCTTTGTTTTCCTGGAACTCCTGTAATAGCTCAAAGGTATGAGGAATGTGTAGCAGAACGAGCGTGGGGATTTGGTCGGTGTAGGGCCCAGACTGCTGGTGTATCTACCTACTCCATACCCACCCCCACACTATTATAATAGTCCTACACGCCTTGCATACCCCACCATCCGATCTTTGGGAGTTAGAAAAAAATTTCAAGTATATTTTTCAGTTTTCCAGGTCCCTTTACTACATACAGTTTATATATGCTTGAGTATCTCCTATAGCTGTAAAATTTACGGTAATCACATCGTAGATAGAGTTTGATTTAGTATATTAAGGCGCTTTATTGCGGATGACAACTGTAGGTAATCAGATGCGGAAGATCATTCCTTGTATGTCTACCAAGCCGCAGCTTTCGGAGCCACTTCCCAGCGCGGGAATACAAATTCCAACCCCTCTGGGTCTAAGTCTGGATAGCTTTCTTTGATAGTACTTCTCACGAGCCCGTACAGAAGTTCATACCTTTAAAAAATGAAAATTAGCATATATAAGAAGGTTTATTCAAACTTGTAGAATTTAATAAGGTCAGGTTTCACAAACCCTTTTGGTAGAAAATGGAGGCCTACACGGTTCGTCAGCCTTCACTCTAAGAAATATAATTTTCCGAGTTATTCGTATTATGGAAACTCAACTCACCATCCCGAAATAGCTCCGCGAACTTTGGGTTCTTCGGAGCCTCTTTCGATCCCGGTAGTGGCTTCCCGTCTTCCCACCCCCCAACATACTCCATAAAAGCTTCCCATAAATTTATTGTTGGCACACCAAGCTCCTTCCCAACCACTAGTGCTGCATCAGCATATTGCTTTGTGGTGGCAGCTAGTCGCTGTATATAATCTATTCCGTTACCAGCATCGTGTTCCTGCGTATCGTATTCGCAGATCGGGGCAGGTCCAACTAAGATAAACTTTGTACCATGAGCTTGCAGAGCCGAGTGGTTAATTATCCTGCGCAGATTGTTGAAATACTGGTCGAGAGGGACATGCTGTGGTTGGCCTAGGAGTACAGCATCATTGGCGCCCAAGAAAACAACCTAGCGTGGCGGATGTTAGAAAATCATCGGATAAACTTTTAATAAGCTATAGAGGAACTAGGAAGAGTAATCACTGTAAGTATAATTCTGGAAATAGAGTTGGGTTGGGGGATGATCTTTGGGAGAATATCAAGTGCGTGAAGGGTATTGTATCCGCTATAAGCAGATAAATCAGCAAGACTTGTAGCTTATTCACAATCATGAACAAACCTGAACCCCCTGCCGACTACTTCTAATTTGCGTCTGTAGACTTGAGAGACATTAACTCCTGTGATGCTACATGAAACATAGAGGCCATTGCCAAGCAAGAACTTACCATTTGCTAACTCTGCAGCAAAACCAAACCCTCTTAGAAAAGTACCATTTTTATTTATTTTAGAACTAAGCAATTTCACAAGAAAAAATCTTGAAATAGCATGAATACCTAGTCTGCTCATAAGCCTGCTCTGTGATAGAGTCGCCAAACAAGAGAATTTTATCGTAATCCGCGAACGCCATCTGAAGGGAACACTAGCCGGAGTGCGCTGCGGGGGCGGGAGGTTGGAGATGTGACGAGCGTATCTTTGTATCCAGCTCTGGGCAAATATCAAGTGGATTTCTCATCAACCTGAAGGTACCAGTACATATATGCTAGTAAGGTGAGGGGTCAGTTTAAGATGGTGTGGCTGGCTACTGCGCAAACACAATTGTAAACCCCACCAAGTATCGGTACTTGGCGGTGAGAAAACGATACTCCGTCTCAGCCTCTAGCGCATATATCAACCCTTCCGAACAATCCACTCAGGGTATTACTTTTAACCAATGGGATAGTTTCATGGGTATGAAGTGGAGAAATTTACGGTCACAGTATGCAGTGCCCTCGGCCCGGGAGGCTTAAACTGTTTTCTATTATGTCTGTACCACCACGTGGGTAGTAGGCCAAATATGATATTACAACATGGGCCCAAGGTGTTTAATGTGCTCAAGCTGCTGAGATAAAGGATCGCCTCGGGGGTGTGTCTGTCTGGTTAGTTTGTACGGGAATCACTATAATCCTGATAAACGAATACTGTGCTTGCAAATATTACGTGTAGGCCTGCTTAAATTATGACGATGGGTCCGCGTCCTGGGCAACAAGCATCCTTGGACCCCAATCACGCGTACACCCCCACAAGGTAGATCACGATGATAATATAGAAGACCCTGCCTCTAGTCTTTTACTTTCGTCTTATCTCTACCCTCGCCGGGTCTTTTGTCTGATTGTAATCAGTACGCTTTTATACCCTTGCCTTTTGGTCTTTTCTACCTACTCACTCTAGGATTCCGCTGGTTAACGCACCGCGCGATGGAAGACGGAGAAGGTATTAACAACCCAAATCGGCGGGCCTCTGAGGAGGACCTAAGTGCGGGAGGCCAGAGGTCTAGAAGTCACCGCCGGAGGCTGTCTGTCTCATCTCGAAATACGGAGTGGAATGAGCAGTCTAGTTTACTTGGGGTTGAGTCTCACGGACGTCGACGAGACTATTCCACAGTCCCATCAACACCTCGCCCGCGGATTTCCCGGCATCACTCAACTACTTCTCCGTTGGATACTCAAAGCCGGATTCCTTCATTTACGCAGCGCCTTACAAGAGCGTTGTCACATTACGATCTGAACAGAACAACCGAGTCACTACTGGAGGAGAGGGTGTGGTATGATCAGGTGGGTATCTCCTTCTCTATAATGAGACCCGCAAGGCCATAGTGGTGTACTGATTTTCCTCGCTAAAATAGTTTACCTCTACTGGTGCGCCCTGTTAACACTACCCTGGCGAAGCTGTTTTGGAGTTTTGCTTACACTTATACTGGTAGATTGGATTAACGATTCTATAAAAGACGCCAACAGAGTCAAAGCCCTCAGGGCTCGGAAAGACTTCCGTGGTAGATTACATGCTTGGTTCGATGGTGCCCAGGGGTGGGTCTTAGTTGCCATAATAGGCTTCATCGTGGCCTGCTTGGCATTTTTCGTTGATGTCACTGAGAATGTCCTCTTTGATTACAAGGAAGGCTACTGCACGAGTGAGCTCTTATGATGGCTATTATTGATATTATATGATTTTGAGACTGATATCTGGGGTTTTGTAGATGGATGGTATTTTAGTAAGAAGAAATGCTGCTTGGGTGATAGCTGTCAGTGATCAAAAACACCTTATTATGGCCAGCCTCGCTAACATTGCTAGTAGCAACATCATTTTGTCCTATGTGGAAACATTGGTCACAATTAGTCACAGGTTCAGAGAAGAAGACAGAGTATATTGACTACATATTTTATGTGATTTTTACAGTAACATTAGCTACAGTTTCTTCGCTGATGACTATGACTACTCGGACAATTTATCCTGGCGCTCTTCAAATCCAGAATGTGGATGAAGACTTAGCACAGCAATCATGGGAAGGTGGTGACGGTCCTAGTAGTTCAGAACCAAAAGCAGTAGATGCTGCTCCTACAGTATATTATTCTGCCGCAGGGAGTGGTGTCGCGGAAGTGAAGGTTATCCTGTCGGGATTTGTTCTCCACGTATGCTTTCCACTTAGTATCTAGCCAGCAATAATACTAATCGGCTACAAGGGATATCTCGGATTAAAAACTCTCGTGGTTAAGACCTTTGCTTTGATTTTGAGCGTTTCCTCTGGTCTGAGTTTAGGAAAAGAAGGGTATGGAGGCCGATCACCATTGCTATGAGGACCTATGTTAACATTTGTTAGCCCATATGTCCACATTGCTACCTGTGTCGGAAATATCGCTTGCCGTCTATTCCCCAAGTACAATCATAATGATGGTATATTGAATCCTCACTTAATTATCTTAAGGGATACTTATATTTCTTAGGAAAACGCAGAGAAATTCTTAGCGCGAGTGCGGCAGCCGGTGTGGCAGTTGCTTTCGGTGCACCAATCGGTGGTGTTCTATTTAGCCTTGAGGAAGTCAGGTAAGATCTGATAGGTTGCGTTGTTGCTTGTCTTGCACAGAATCTAATCCCTGCCAGTTACTATTTCCCACCAAAGACATTATTCAGGACATTCTTTTGTTGTATTGTGAGTAGCTATCACTTGGGGTACTGGCAGGGGCAATGCTAATTTTCATAGGTGGCAGCATTATCTCTGAAATTCTTGAATCCATACGGAACAAATAAGATCGTACTTTTTGAGGTCCGGTACGTTACTGATTGGCACATTTTCGAACTTGTCGCATTCGTCTTCCTCGGTATCTGCGGTGGTGTTTATGGTGCTCTCTTCATCAAAGCCAGCAAGTTTTGGGCCACGACCTTCCGAAAGAATAAGATCATCAAGAACTATCCAGTCTTCGAACTCAGTTTTGTTGCACTCGTTACTGGATTGGTTTCGTACTGGAATCGGTATGTCAGGCTGGCTGTTAGTGAGCTACTATTCGAGCTTGCAAGTCCCTGCACAGGACGTGATTTACAGTATTCAGGGCTGTGTCCAGAGCCAGAAAAGATCCCAGAGACTATCCTGTATCTTTTAGTTGCTCTTGCAATAAAGAGTGTCCTTACGTAAGTCCCAGCGTCATATTCTAAGTATATGGATAATAACAATTATAGTGTCATAACATTTGGGACTAAAGTTCCTGCTGGTGGTTAGTTCTCAGCTATTCACATTTGCCTTATTTACGCTTATAGATATATAGTTTACGTGCCTACGATGGTTATTGGTGGTATTATGGGACATGCTGTGGGCTTATCTGTTGAGTACGCCGTCTAGTAAGTCTCAGCCCCTCATTATTTTCCTAGGAAAACCCTTTAATATCACTCTAGCAAATTTCCAGACTCGGCATTGTTCAAGTCGTGTCCGGTTGGAGGTGCTCCATCAGCTTGCGTTGTTCCAGGAGTTTATGCGTTGGTGATTAACCTCGATTAATAATTATATACCTACAGCTAATTGTTTCTTAGGTCTGCGCTGGTGCCGTAATGTGTGGTGTCACTCGACTTTCGGTGACGCTTGTAGTTATTTTGTTCGAGATGACTGGTAGTCTTGATCATGTGTTACCATTCTCCCTTGCAGTACTTGTATCGAAATGGACAGCTGATGCCATTGAGCCTCTGAGCATCTACGTTGGTTTTCAAATATCCTATCACACGATTCATATAGCTAAACGAATATAGGATCTTCTTACGGCATTGAACTCATACCCTTATCTCGATACCAAAATGCGCCCTGTTTTCTCTTCTCAACTCATCGACATCACACCGCGACTCAGACCTGAACGTGTCATTGATATTTCAGATTCTGCTCTCGTCCCAGCCGAGGAGCTTCGCGATAAGTTACGGATGTTGCAGATTGCCGGAGAGTTAGATGGTGGTCTTCCGATCATTAGGGATGGCATCCTTGTTGGTCTCATACCCGCCCCGGATCTCGAATTCGCTTTAGATAACCTCCATTCTGAGGAAGACGAATATTGTCTTATGGCACCAAGGGATGATTCCTCTGATCATAGCTCCGACGGTACTTCGGTTAAGGATCCAACTGATTTTTCACCATACATTGACCCGGTAACTATTACAGCCCTGTTTATCCAAGCCTTATGTCAGAACTGATTGGTTTATAATTATAGGCACCTGTGGCACTTGAAAGGCACTCGCCTATGGAACTAGTCTACGAGTGTTTCGCGAAGCTAGGCCTACGATATATGTGTGTACTGCGAGATGGGAAGTTTGCCGGAGTTGTAAGTCTATACCCATCGGCTTCAAATTCTCTTCCTAACACATACGATTCAAATAGGTCCACAAAAAAGCGTTTGTGAAGTATTTGATGGAGGTTCACGAAGGAAAAGCTCATTAGGAGCGGGGCCCGGTTCACCCTCCGCATCACGCGGTGAGATTTACACATTGCAAGTCTAAACATATGGAGTTACGGAATAATTCTCGTTTTGTATGAAGATGGAGAGGCGCATATATTTGCATTATTTGTTTAACAATTATGTTTGCATTATCAGCTCTGTCAGCTGTTTATATTGAATTCTCATGATGGCTATAGTTGCCTTTGTTATTCCCTTTTTTTTTATCATTGTCTGCTTTATTTCCTTCGATTGCTTACTTTCTATTTTGGTTTCTTGGTTGCTCATTATCCATTATCACTAGTACCATTACCTGTTTCTTGTGATGTAGTTGCTACCTCCGTTTTAGGATAACTTTGACTTTGTTAATTTGAGTTTTGTAGGATGAGGGCGTTTTAGATTGGAAATATGTAGTGTGGTCCACGAGGCCGCTCGAGGCGAGGTAGGAGAGGTAGTCTCGAGGTGCCTCGGCTTTGTAGGCCTCTGGTTTTGGCTCGCCTTAGGTATTAGGAGTCTGGCCTCGAGGTACCTCGAGGAGCCTTGAGGCATAGAACTATTTTTAGTAATAATTAAATACTCCACTAAAAAGTATCTTAGTATAGTTCCCTGCTATTACCTACTACCTTATTACCTATTTTATGGTCTTCAAGTCAAGCTCACTAATAGTGTATGATGAATTGTGGTGGGAATGACTAAGGTGACCTATTTTACTCCTACTAGAGTCTGTGATTTTTTATTTAATTTATTATTATTTACCTCGAGCCATCTCGAAGCGAGCCCAGAGAGAAGCCTCGAGGTACCTCGACCTCGTGGTCCCCCGGCCTTGCCCCTCCTCGAGGCCGATACCTCAAGGCGAGGCCCGAGGCGCCTCGGCCTCGTGGACCACACTAGAAATATGGGGAAAGAGCAATATGTGCACTAGTGGATCAGGTGGAAAGTGTATCTACTTTTGATAGGCGGAGGTTATTTGTGGGGTGTCGTAACATATTATATAGGATATTAGATTGGTATATACAACCGCCCTCGAAAAGCCCTGGCACCCCCTCCTTCTTGCTAGATTCTACCTCCACAACAAACATAAAACAGTGGATATATATCAAATGAAGGGTGCTGAAAAAGAATATATAGGTCTGGGTAGGTTACTGGATGGGATAAATTTTAGGGGGATAGAAGCGTTACAAACTGGTTCCCGTGTTTTGGTTAACTCTCTAAAACATGAACCTATTCATGCAATTCTTTTGGGTACCTTTCCCATAGTCCTGTATCCCTTCGATAGTCTGCGTCAAGTCAGGCCCCTGTCCGCCACCAGACCGCGTCCGCCGTCCAGCCACAACTGACTGTAGTCCCAAGGACATGGAATTTATGCTAAATGTATTTATATTTTGGGGGAAATCTAGGCTTCCTGAATTTACTACAGAAGCCCCTACATATATAGTAGCTCCTAACAGCATTAGGTAATTGTTTCCATATGCTTATTTTGTGCTGGAATCATTCACTTTTTGCAAAGTAAAAGAGTACCTATTTGTGGAAACATGGGTGCTTTTATTATAAATGTGTATAATACCTGAATAGAGCCAAATAAAAGGGGCGATGTGCCCTGGTATGCTAGAGGAGTTTTTAAATTTTTATTATAAATTTACTAGACTATCTTCAAGGGTTTGACTTTTCAAACGCGTCTATACTTGTCCCCTTGGAGAACTAGAAAACAGAGGGAAATACGTACGGCCAGGGATGTTTAAGAATGTATTTTGATATATATACTTAATACATATTTATGGCACCAGACTTCTAATGCCGCATACTAAGTAATTATACTGGGAATTTTGTTACTACATGTAGTACTTTAGCAGGTATGTGCTTTAGTAATACAGTATTGTAGTGTTACTATATCTATTTCTAAGATATAGTAGTAACACCCCCCCCCAAGGCCACGCTATAAATTGTCAGTATTAGGTTTTCGAACAATATAACAAGCCAACGAAAAGCCACGACTACGGTATACAGTTATGATGCGTATCAAAACTCAAAAGACTATGAGGTTATCCCCAGATGTTCAGTTTCAAGATATCTTGGTCAAATTAGACGAGCGAAGAGGAAGGCATTTATAAATCCAGTGAATTTAAATTCTGTGATCCAGGATACTTCAGCAGCCCTTATTAGTGGGATTAGCAAGAGTAGAGGGCGATGGCTCGAATATTTAAGAATATAAGTTTTATTTTACAGGTAAGAGGAGGGGACTACTAAAAGTAAAGACTATGCCTAATTTTAAGCACAAAGTCTGTAGTTGGTCATTTTACGAGCTTTAAAGTAGAGGCTATTCATAACTGGGGTCTCACGCCGTGATACGGTTCCAATAGTATTCGTAAGATTCAGTATTTCGAGGAAGATGCAATACAGAGGTAAACCCTAAGACAAGTAGCCCTAACGACTAGCCATTACTGGTGATAGAAGCTGTTTATCAGAATCAATAAAACACCTAATGTTAGATGCCGACTGGTAGCTTACAGATAGTACTGGTAAAACATGGACAGTAATCTTGATCTCTATCAAAACTCCGACTCGTGTTTTAGGTATTTTAGGCAGATCGATATTTGTCCACTTTCTCTTTTAGATCAGCCACACAAAAAAGTCTCACCTATAGCCCTATTCTCTAATATAAGATATATATATTGAGAACTAGAGAGTTTTTTGGTATTTTTCCAGATTTTTCTTGTCGAGAAATAGCCCCTAAGGTGGTTCTTTAAAGGTGGTGACAGCTCAATATTGTGCCCAAATTACTACCTTCTGGGGCTAGGATAGCTGAAACAAACTGCCTAGAACATCTAACTTTACTATTCTTTTATGATATACACAAAGCCATGTGATTCTACTATGAGAAGGAATATATTTTTCTACTTTTAGTTGAAGTACTAGAAAAGTGCACCAAGCCTGTATTCAAATACATACTACTAACCAGTAACATAAAGTATAAAACATCTGAGTATACAGAAATAACCTCTAGCTAGTAGGGGTAATATCACAACTTTCGCCGGCTTTTAGATGTTGTTATTGTTATAGTAGGTAGTTTTTTAGATTTGCATAGTTTTTCGTGCGGATCCCGTTATAGGCCATGGGATAAAGTCATTTCTTTCACATTACTTTATAGGGTAGTATCCTGGTAGCTAGTGCGAGGTGTTGATAATTTTTTTCCCCCTATCTATCTCGCGTTCTGTGCCATACTCTCCAACAAATTATCCCTCCTTGTTCTCGCTGCCGAGTCCTCCTCAAGTCGCTTTTGCAAGAGCGCTGTGATTTCTTGTACCTTTACTAAGGCAATCCTCGCACATTGCAGCAGTGCTAATGCTCCAATGGGTAAACCACCCGCCTTCGCAATTTGACATACCTCTCCAAACTTATTTAGTGTAATAGTCATATCCCCATCCCTCAGCTGCTCTTCCTGCAATGTAGCATCAACTAAAGACACCTCTCCCCCATGGTAGAACGAGTAGGTGACACATATAGGAATATGGAGGATTGAAAGTGGAACGGGTACACGCTCAGTAAGGGTGTGGATGATGACTTTCTCGCCGTCGACTGAAACGTCAGGTCTACGATAATGCTGCAGAGCTGCAACAACGGCTATGCAAGATGCATCAACTAGCCCACCATCATGATGGAGGAAGTGTACGTCAACACGCACTGCCCAGCACTTTTGACTGGCAACTATGCAAAGGGATTCGGTATCGATGGCATTTGAGCGGCGGATAGCCTTCTCAATAAGACGTGCGAGGAGGACTTCTTGTTCTGTCTGTCTATGTTTATAGTTCTCGAGTTTAGCCTTTACGAATGTAGGATAGAGTGAATGGTCAAACTCGGAAGGAAGACAAGGCGTTGAAGACGAACCGACCGGTTTCGAACGCGGGAGAGGCCATAGGGCCTAGCTCAGTTGTGATTTGGAATATTCCATCAAACGGACGGTCCGGGAATGGTTTTGAGACCTCGGCGGAGACACGAGCGAGGACTCTAAGAAACTCGGGTGTATTATCAGCCCCAGGCTCAAGGGTATCACAATTGTTTGAAGAGGCGAGTTTACCTCGTTTTCCCTAATTTGACATCGGCAAGACCATAGTCATCACCGAATGAGAGCTCAAGCTCCCGGAAGGACTCAAAGTCACGGCCATCAATACGGAGGTTTTGTTTGAGAGCTTCGAGGACGAAAGTCTTCTCACTTGTTGAGGGATCGAGTTCCTTGGGCATTTCCGATAAAACTAATATAGAGATATAGAGGGGCTCATCAACCTGAGGGGTTTGGTGTTGATGAAGTTGGGGGGGGGGGGGTACCGATAGATAAAGTGGGGGTTCTTTCTGGGAAGACGTGAACTTTTCGCGAACGCTGCATGCGGCTGCATATGGCTAGCACGGCGAAATTACATAGCCACTCACTACCTCTTCTAACAGCTTCCTCTACAACAGTTTTCGCTCATTCCCTCCGACACACCTCACAATTTACATTTATCTTACTCAGTAGCCGCAATGACTACAGCTCACAGGTAACCCCTTGGATCCTGACTAGAGGTCTTCCCTGGGGTTTTGTTTTTGCTAATCGATGATCCTCCTTATTACAGACCAACTTTCGACCCAGCCCGTGGTAAAGAAGCTCCTAAAGGTCCCGCATACCACCAACGCCTCCTCCCCGCGCACACAAAACTCAAGATCCGTCAGCCTGGCCAAGGTGGTGAGGCCGACTCTGAAGTCCGTGATCTGCGCGCAGAACTACTCAAGGCCGAGGCCGCGCATTTCGCGAAACTCAACGGCGGAAAGGGGGCACCATCTCAGCTAGAAGACCCCGGCAGGGACTCTGTGTCCCCATCAACGGGTACGAAGAGAGCGATTGAAGATGGTGAAGCCAGTGGTAGCGAAGATGGAGAGGAGGAGAATGCTGAGGCAAAGAGACGGAGAGTTTTGGAAGAGACGAGGGATATAGACGCGGACTCGGATGGGGGGAGTGCGAGTGAGAGTAGTGATGAGGAAAGCGATGAAGAGGATGAAACTGCCGAATTACTACGGGAGTTGGAGAAAATAAAGAAGGAAAGGGCAGAAGCTCGAGAACGCGAGGTCCTCAATCCCCAGTCCAATCTCAAGAACACCCACCTAACATCCTGAAAAACTATAGGAAGCCGAGAAAGCCGCCCAGGATCAAACAAACAACGAATATGATGTAGCCCGTGGCAACCCTCTCCTCAATAGGGGATCTGGCGATTTCCAAGTGAAGCGTAGGTGGGATGATGATGTTATCTTCAAGAACCAAGCCCGTGGTACGGACGACAAGAACAAGAAGAAGGAGTTTGTCAACGATCTTTTACGTTCAGACTTCCATAAGCGGTTTATGGTAGGTTTGGTTATTCACCCTACACATGAGAAATGAGGCTAATATCAAATCTAGAACAAGTATGTGCGGTAGAAGATTCTTGAGCGTTTGACGATTTTTCTTTAGTAATTGTATTTTTAACGAAACGCCATTGAGCCTTTACTCCTGGTCTAATTATTCTTTCATAAGAATGCTGCCTGTACGGAGAATCTTAAAGATAGAAGATACTTATACGCAACTTTGTCGAACAGGTATGAGTGGTATTAAATCACCAGCGAGTATAATATTAAACAACGCCAAAGCTCTACTTTTGTTATACCCTCGACCTCTATGGAGTGAACTTAGCTATTAGAATTGAGGCGCCATCTTATTTGTATCTTTACCAATGTTTTATGTGTGTACTAAGTCATTTACATTTTGTTTGCGACAGGGCAGTTACACAGGTACTACTGGCCCGTAATAGCAAGTAGCCCTCGTCATGTATAGCTACTTCTTCACCTTCATAATTGCTGATGTAATTATTTGTATGGCTGTGGTTGTGGTTGCCTTGGGTCAAGTAAATGTATTGTGCGGTCCCAACAGCTTAAGTACATGTATTTACTATAAAAACTCCGCCCCATAATCCCACTTAGAACTACGATCATAAGGCCTTCGAAATATCCTGAGTTCTCAAACACTATCATATCTCGATGATTCTACGCATCCAAAGGGCCCTCAGGAATCTGGTTATAATGGCTGGCGCCTTAGGCCATCAACGAGTACCAATATCACTATCCCCCGGCTTACTGCACAATTTTGAAAAACACTCTGGTAATCCTATATACTTATTGAGTCGCTAGAGTACTAGTTACCTAATGGGTTTCAACCCTGTTATAGCCGATATGGGGGCCAATATCGCTCTAGAGCGTAGAAATTAGGTGACGCCTCTTAATGCCTTCGGCTAAGAGTAGATAAACCTATGGCTGACTTCTCAAGGAGGCCGGGACCAGGTATATGGGACAAATCTTAGTATTTAGCTGAGTAGATGGTTTATGATACTATATACCCTTGGGTTCCTATTGTGCGTCCAGATAAAGCTAGTTTTCATAATCCTGTTTAGCCTTATATTTTGGCTCAAGTTGGGTACCGGGAGGTAATACTGAAAGGTTAACATATTAGTGAGCAAGAGCCGTGAGAAAATTTCTAACTGGTCCTTATTTATTACCGTTGTGAAATTAGAGGAAACTAAGCTAAGGCTATAAGGTTTTTGGGTCTATCATGTAGGAGTATATATATATAGAGATCATGAGAGCACTCACTAGAGCGAGTCCTTCTAAGCCTATAATCTACTCCCGTCCTCTCTATTTCACCACAGCTGTCCCTAAGTTGAAATGAATTATATTATATGATCTAGGACACCGTAAATAGAGTACCTCGTATCACTGTCTAGCACTTGCCTCTTTTACCGTATAGCCAGTTAGCGACTAAAAATGTAAAACCAAAGAACCGCTCCACGAGAAATAAATAGGTCTTTGTTTATTATATATAGCTTTGGCGATATCCCCATCGAAAATTAGATATCACTTTAGGAAGCTGTAACTCCCAAAAGATACTTGTAATTGATCTTCAAGTTCAAACAATGGAGAGTACTGGTGCCTCTCTTCTCTCTAACATAGATAATTATTACCACCAGGTACTACTAGGGTAAAACACCCCGCTTTTTTATCATCCAGAATAGCCCCCCCATATTACCAATCAATGTTTAGGCAGCTTCTAAAGACCTAGAAGAATATACTTCACTATTTACACTGTAGTGCCAGGTGGCCCGGTAAAAAAATAAGTGCATTAATAGCCCGAGCAAGATACTAATCCCGTCGCCAAACCTAACGCACTTGTTAGGTAAGAATCATATGAAGATAAGAACTCGATATCGTGGGCCAGTTCGAAATCCTTGGCAGTCTCCACAAACCCCATCACCCAGCAGTGAAAGTAGTGAAAGTGATATCGATACCTCGATCTTGTATTAATTGTTACCTGCCTTCTAGCCATTGTACTTCCAGAATAGGAAATAGCACCAGCGAGTTTCTCCACTACCTATCACTCGCTTAAGTTCTATATACACAACCATGAGTGATCCTTCAATGGGCATCCGTTCAGGCCTTCAAGGCATACTGCCCGGATAAAAAAAAGAAGCTCATACATAAAAAGACTGACGATAGTACAGGCCGAGTCAACAACAACCTAGATATCCTCCTCAAGAGGTTCGAGAACATAATGCAGCTAGCACCAGTACGTAGCCCTTTCTCCAGTTCATCTACATACTATATCTGGGACACAACCGCCTAGGAGCATAAGGCTAACCTATCCCAAACCAGGTCGAGGGGAAAGGTCGCGAGATCACTGCGGCGGAAACTTATCAGATTGAATGCCACGCTTCCTCCCTGATTCGTGCAGCGGAAGATTTACTAGCTTTGACGAGGTCACTGAAAGAGGCGTGGTTATTTGGACAGCTAGGGTCGGAGCTCGGCGTGGTTAATCCTGCGACTGATGAGAATGCGAAAGAGGTTGGAGAGGCGCTACAGAAACTTGCAAGTAAGCCTAGAGTTAGTCTATGAACTCTGTTGTTTGGTGTGAAGGCTTGTATCTATGAGGGGGTCTCGTTCCTAGAGACTGAGAATTTTATTCCTTCTTAACACTTGTGATTAATGGACCCTATACCTTTCTGTAAAAAAAATCCTCCTCACAACTTATCAAGACCAGCTTACTCCACGCATAGAAAAAGGGGGGGAAGTTGTGATTCCCACTCTTCTGTTATGATCAATTCTTGAAGAATTTAGGGCCTTGGTCACTGGAATAGAGTCACTGTGCCACTTGTATCCCAAGGCCTACATGCGAATTAGTGTCTCCTCCTCCTACAGACCCCCCACCATTCGGTCATCTTATACCAAAGCCTTGTAGCTCCACTATGTGATTGTAATAATAATAAATAGCTCTTGTTAAGATATTTTTCTGTCCAGCGGTATACAAAAAAAAACCTGTCTGATACTTTTGTTCCCTTGATTATTTCTTATCGTAATATCTCTCTGTTATTCTTAATATCCCATACGTAATCATGGGTAGAAATCCGAATGATAAAAGTCGTATCCAGTGTAGCTCCTGTATATCCCACTTCCAATCAACTTATCTACCACCATGAGCTCATTTATGAGCTCTAGAAACCAGAAACCTTGCCAGACATACTGTTCCCCTCCCTTCCCAGCTTGTTTCTTGGTAGTTACTTAGGCGTCCTCACAGTCTTTAGAATTCTGATGGAAAGTATTTATTTAGGGAGACCAGATTTAATTAGTAGTATCTACCAAGCTACCAGAGCCTCTACCCCACCACAATGATCCTACCCACCCCCACAACCACCACAACCACTACTACCGCAATGCCCACCCCACTCACCCTAATTGTCGCAGCCACAACCCTCACACTCGGTATCGGCAAATCCGGAGGCCTCCCCTGGCGTCTCAAAAACGAAATTGCCTACTTTGCCCGCGTCACTAAACGCCTCGTCCCCACCACCTCAAACACAAAAAACGCTGTCATCATGGGTCGCAAAACCTGGGAATCCATTCCAGCAAGATTCAGACCATTACCAGACCGGATCAACGTTGTTGTTTCCCGAAGTAGCTCCGAGGAGGGGGGTGCGGTGTGGGCGAGGTCGTTGGATGATGCGTTGGAGAAACTAGATGCCGGGGAGGGTGGGGTAGTGGGGAGAATATTCGTGATCGGTGGTGCACAGCTGTATGAGGCGGCTATCAAACATCCGAGGACAGGGAGTATACTCTTAACGAATGTGCATAAGGAGTTTGAAGTGGATACATTCTTTCCGGTAGATATGAAGGACCCGGAGAGTGGGTGGAGTAAAAAAACAATTAAGGAGTTGGGTGAGTTTGTGGGTGAAAAAGTACCAGAGGGAATGGAAGAGGATGGAGTGACGTATGATTTTGAGCTCTATGAAAAGGACTTATGATGGCAGGGCTTGTATAGGATGGAGATTTATACAATAGTTGAGTACCTTGAGACCAACAAGTTGGGTATTATGATTTAGGACATCATCAAGCATGCCATACAAACGAGTGTTCCGCTATAGGTACAAAAACTCCATCCCGTTAATTCCATTTCATGCAAATTGATACCTAGGGTTACACTACTACCAGTGACCAGTTACATATATAACTTTGCCCTACCTATTATTGTGTAGAAGCGGCATAACTCCAATGCCCACACCCAGAACACCTAAAAAAAACAAAAAACAAAAGCAATCAAAACCCACCATACCTTTGTTACTAATCACACAATTATCCTCCCACCCAATACCAGTGAATGCTCACGCTCAAACGAAACGAAAAAAAAAAAACCACAATGAAAAGTGAAAAGAAGTCGAGAGGATAAGGCCAGACAACTTTTCGCCAGTATATCACTGGCCATGATAACACAGAACAGAGAAGAAAAAATCGCAAGTCATCAAGTAATATGAACCAGCCAGCCAGCCACGGGGGGGGGAGCAAAATGTACGCCGCATCACATAACCACTTCACTTAAGTTCCTTCTCTTCAGTCTTATCCTGTCTTTCCACCGGAGACCCATCATCAAGAATAAACCGCCCAAAATGTTTCAACGCGGCCAAACTCTCGTCTCCCGCAGGAATGATATGTTCCTTTGGGAGTAAGAATCCATAGCTCCCTGTATCCCTAAGTTTGATCTGGTAAGCATAGGGAACACGGTAATCCTCATAAAAGAAATCCATCATGCTTCCACCGGCGCCTTGATAACCTGCAAATCCAGTGCCTTCGCATGCAGATGTTACTTCATAGTGTTCGCCGGACTGTTGGCGGATGGCTTTGGCGAGGCCGAAACCAAGCTCTTCAAGATTTTCGAGGTCAGGAGGCATGTTATCGCAGGAGTAGGAGTATGGGTAGAGGACTAGTAATGGGTTAGTAAAGTTAATGAGTACCATGAGAGTTTGGGTAAGGCTTACTTTGCTGAGAATAAGAATGAAAGTCAAGCAGTCCGACTACCGGAGTGCCCTCTGCAGATAGATTACGAGCAAACTCGGCAAATGTCTTAGCTTCTGTGGCCTCAAAGGGACTGGTACCAGGGAACACTATAATAATAGTAAAGAATCAGTAAACTAGAACCCTAAAGACGAAGATATAGGTTCATACTATCACTACAAGGATTGCCTTGCGATGAAGGAGATCCATCAAAATGGAAATTATAAGCCCTGTCAAGATCAATGCCCTTGCAGAATGACAGCCCGGTGGGTTGACGGTTCTTCCTCCACAAACGATCACCCTCCCAGGTGTATGCATAACCATCAACGTTGAGTGTCGGGATAAAGATCCAATCAAATTGGTCTACAATGGTGTTGATATCTCTATCCTGCTTGCCGTAGCCTGAAATAAGCGAATATGCCAAGTAGCAAACGGTGGAGACACTGATCCATTCACGGGCATGGGCGGCTCCAGTAACGATGATAGTCATTTTTTTACTTTGGCCAAGATTTTTAGTACCAATTCTCAAAGCCTGGATCTCACGGCCTTCATAACTCTTGCCGATAGAGAAAACCTCCACAAAACCGGGGAAAAGGGACTCAAGGAGCTTCATCCATGGAAGGATTACTGAGGGGGGTTGATAGTTTTGAAAAAAGAGGTTATCAGCCCCTAATTTCTTCATGTCTTCTACCGAGTAGGTTCTTGACGTCCCGGTATATGTATCCCGCGCCGTTTGGGCAAGATCATGCATCAGACGAAAATGTGAGTGTTGCATTGAGTCTGGCAGGAGACCGAGCAGAGAAGGTACCTGGAACCCAGCTACATCAGTACCAGTGCCAGTTTAGTTTATGACAAGTACCAGTGGGCCCATACCATATCTTCAGCCATCCTAATATCGGCATGTGTCTTGGTAGTAGACCATATATCCAAATACAGAATGTTAGAAGCCTCAGCAAGCGCCTTTGCCTCCTTCGGTGATGACAAGTTAAACCGAAGCACTACATCGCCATCATACTGCGAGATGATTTTAGAGGTTTGGCTCAAATGCTTCTGCTGTTCTCGTCTCCTGCCATGCCGGTCAGACTTGCCGAACAACTTTCCAACGACACTATCACGAAGCTTAGTCGACCACCGTCGGTCATCGTGGTCTTCGGCAACTAGAGATTGCGGGATCAATTGCGAGACACTCGGCGTCGGTTCAGCAGCTGTGGACCGGCGGATCACTGAGTCGGGGATGATAGCGGCATCTACAGTAGATAGCAACAGGCCCGCGGCTGCTGCTGCCACCACCGTAAGCACGTTTGTGTGAAAGTGCATGGAACACTAGTTTGTAGGGATCGAAAAAAAGGTGAACAAGAGCGATGAAACTGCGCGAGGATACGATGGTGGGTGGGGTGTCGAATGAGTATATGAACGGTTGAAGTGGCAGCTCGGGGTAGAGCAATCTACTCTGGCACTCAGGGTTTCGTCTTCTTTCTGGGGGGGTGGGGTGGAACAGTCAGATAGATTGTTGCAGACAAGCAGGGCGCAGCAGCTGGCTGGCGATGTTGGTGGTGTCACAGTTGCGGTCTTTTGGGGCGTTGAGTTTGTTGGTCACTACAAAGGGATTGTTACATAATTTAATGGCGCATATAAAAGTAAATGCCAGTGGGATGGAGGTACTCTGCTTGTCTCCACACAGAGAGGATCCTACAGATCATATATTTAGTCGCCTTTCCAACAGCGCCGATCCTGGGCGAGTAGGAGTTGGTTTTGACCCATGGTCACGTGTCCTTGCGCTGCCCTATAGAGGCAGCGGGTTGAGTGAGAACTTGTTTGCTCTTATCTCCCTCCGCCTGAGTTTTACCGTCTCCCTGAGAATAGCTGTATGATATTATGCATGTCGGGGCAATTCTAGCGAATACGTCCATGGGGTTACAGGGGGGGATAAAATACACCTAGAGTGTAAAATTGGTGAGTGCATTGCTATAAAAATTACTATTGTACGGATAACATGCGATAGAGGTCTCAAGGTTTACTCAAACACCTACTTAACTATATCACACTATACTTAGTCAATAGTTTATTCTCCAGTACATACTAACTACATATAGTAAGAAAACTCGAGTGGCTTATCATGACTTAAACATGGCTTAAAACGTAACCCCTGGCCTGAATTCCTTCAAAACTTAATAAGTCAGTTACATTCGGCTATTCAATGGAGAGGACTAGCGATTGCATCTGAGTGCTATTCCTAGGCCATAGATAGGAGGTATATAGGGAGAGAATCGGTGTAATAGCCCACAGGAAAGATTAGACGCCGAGAACTAAATGGGTCTAGATCAAATAAACATAGATATAATTTATGCTTGATGAAATACAGATATAAAACCCACCCTAAAAAAATAAGAGAAATTCTTACTAGCACATTAGCCACTCTTTCCTTAAGCCTCCCAATACCTCATCGATAATTCGGAGGTGGGGTCATTGAGGAAGCCTTATACCGTAGATAGCTCGGTTTACCTATCTACGTAGCTACACATATAAGTATCTTCGATATTTTATCTAGGTGCTCGAGTCACGGGTCCTAAGTATAGGCCTAGATACCACTATATATGTATATAAGTAGTTTTCAAGAGCCTAAAAAGCTAGCAGTATTTTTCACAATCCTAGAAATTTGTAAAGAATGAATACATATGCAGATGCATGAGGGCAATCATGACCGTGTCACCGACAATCACCTAGCGCTAGCAACGCGCAAATCCGAGAAAATATCAACTACAACCCAGATACCAAAAACTATGGGAGCGAAGACACAGTTTCAGGCTATATTTACCATTTAATCTATTGATAATGTTATATAGCTTTTCCGACAGGCCCGACAAAATGACAATTCAGATATCTATACTAGTACTTTACGTAACCGAGGGCGCTACATGTTACCACAATAATACCTACATATAGTCTTATGCCCAGACTGACCCATCTTGAAATTGAGACGCTCTTGGCAACGAGTCTCAAACACTAACAACCTTCACCTCCGTTATCACCAACTAGCGCCAACATCATGTGTTTCTACCCTCAGCGTGGTAGAGCTAAATCAAACATTGTGGGTGCTAGTCCCTAGTTGTCTCTATCACTATCTACTCTCCAATGTGTCTGTGGGGACAATACCACTAAACCCTCGACTATCTTGAGTCTTTGTATAAATTATATGTAACTGAGTAATTTTACGCAATTAAAAAAAATACATGTAGCTACGAAACAATGTTCCCCCGCCCCCAAGCTAGACAGAATCCCCTAGGTATAATATTTTCAAATGCTTTTACTATCTCTAGTATATATATCACCATAGAATATGTGGTAAAGGCTGGTATCAAGGAGCTCAAAGGGTGTTCTAAACATCTTTGTGGAAGATGAATGTTTACTTATATGTACAAGCCCACTTACTCTAGCTCTAGCCTTCTATTCCTTACCCCTTAAACCGTCACACGCAACCATTCGGGACCGGACTTTCAATGATATACCCCAACCATAATACCTCTAGATATTACAGAAATTATGCTAGAACATTTATACTACATTCACTAAACCATGATCATTATAAATTCAATTGGTTATAGTTAGTGGTTGGGTGGCAAGGCTAGAAAATCAAGGGTTGTATCAAAGACTGGTCCTGCTCGAGACCGTTGACAGTCCAAGGGATAAAGCCCTCTTTATGATCTTGCTTCAGTTAACTAGAGACAAACATAAAGCTATCTTGACTGCCGTGAGAATTTATACTAATACTTGTATTGATGTTATATATAATAACCGGTACCGGTTTCAGACTGTAAAGCGCCCTTGTTAGGTTTGCTGCCGGTGAGGGCTGTTTTTATTCACAAAAGAAAACCTAGGGTAACATAGTGAAAAATATCTTGTCGAAGGATGGAAAATAGAGAGAACTAAACCTAGTGTTATAACCCAATTAAGTAATGTCTACCTCACAGATAATTCATAATAGTGGATACCCGCCGATTAAGTGGTGCCACCCTAGAAGATGAAATAATCGAAAACAGCTTGTTAGAAATCACGGAAAGGAAACTGCCACAAAGAGTCTGAAATTCCTGAAAATGCCAGAACTAATTCCCCCATCACAAATTGGTTCCCTCATAGTAACTTATTTAAGCTGGCTACCAAAGCCAGAATGGGATATCAGCTCGATCGCTAATAGCCTTGGCAACGGTAGACGCGAGAGTCGGCCTTGTTGCGAACCCCGTAATTAATTATCGTGCCCGCATGTATCTCGAATCAGTTTTCACATCCCCCTTCATCTGTTCTAAATTTCGTGTTTACCCTCCCAATCAAGAAATAATAACCAGTATACTGAAATATGAGGCTTCCGAAACTAATGTAAGCCTTGGATGTCGGTAATAAGTACTATATATATAGTATACGGGGGTACGTATAAGATACCTAAGGAAGCGCTAGGATTCAAGGTATTTTCGGAGAATAAAACCCTTGTAAATTTTCTCTTTTAAGGCATGAGTAACACTCTTGCATGAAGCTGTCGAATCAAGTTTATTTCTCTGAATTTCCTTAGTCCCTAAATTCGACCCTTTACCTAATAACGAGAGAGGTATTTTGGAAAACAGGAATATTTCGATTCTCATAGTGGTCTGACTCTCATTCGATCCTGCCAGTAAATAGTGGTGTACCTCACTAAAGTATCTCAAAGAACTGTGCATTGAGATTTTAGACCGAAGATACTAAATTCGTGGTTCACGATTCATGTCTAACTAGAGCTATGTGCCGTCTTGCTCTTCATTTGAGTTACCGTTGCGGACGGTGAGCTTTGTAATTTATACGTCAAAACTCACCGGCCTAGACCTCTAGCTCTATTCTGCGCCGTATGTGCACCAAAAATACCTTTCAATACCAACGCAAGGCCGCACATAATTTACTTTTCCCGTGTCGGAGGCCCCCCCCCCCGTCAGTGCGGAGGTAGTTCGGCCAAAATTTATGCCAGTAAAGTCGCGGTGAATGATGGGTTAGATCACGACCGGTCACTCACTCCTTTGAATGATCGGCGATTTATAGAATAAAACTACATGTACATGTAGTACTTTCTCATATTACAGCCAGGGATCACTCTAAGCGAGTGAGGCTCAGAACGTGGTAGAACCCAGCATTTGATCAAGCAAGAATGTTATCGGATATATAACTTACCATGGTCCGAGATTATTCATCCGGCCACCGCCATATTTTGGGAATTAAAACTCTGGGGTTAACTTATACGTCACCAGAGGGAGACTAAAGGCTGACGGGGATGCATGTACATATATGTAGAGTAAAAGCCAGGTTTACGTATTGGCCGAAGCCCGCCCTGCCACGTTTTCGGGAAAGTTTCGATAACTCACTCGCTTTAGTAGATAAATTAACTTTTTCAGCTACGAGAAATCAAGAGTGTGGATATGAGCCAGGGATGCGGTTAGGGTGGATAGGTGGGTTGCTGGTAATAACATATTACGCTGCATGAAATAGCGTGGAGAGTAGCATACACGCGCGCACTGCGAAGTTTAAGTACATATGCACACCAGGAGTTTTGAAGACATCCGAGGACGACTTCGGAAGCGGTAAATCGACCGCCGTTAGTAGTGAGACTAGAGGGCCTATTCTGGAGAGCGATATTCTAGGATCTGCCAGGCTGCCTGCATAGCAGAGACACAGGGCCGATGTACTCGATCGGCGTCTCGAGCTTTTGTATTGCTTCAAAGCCGATGAGAAGTGGTCTCCCACTAGTAGACGGCGGACTAGAATCGCATGTACTCTACTATACTCTGTGTAGGTATTTATTGGCTCGCAGTGACAGGCGAGGTGTAACGTTTCAAGGTTCCGGTGGACTGGGACGACGTTGTCTGTGCTCTGAGGTGACAATAGGTTTGTCCGGCCGCGTGGCTCGGGAGGCGCATTAACCGGAGTTATGGGGGGAGGTTATGGAGGGGTGATGGAGGTAATGGGGTTATGGGGTTACGGGGCGTTACACGGGTCTGCAGGCATCAACATTCGGGAAGGAGCCAAGGCAGTGAAAGAAGCGCACTCTCCTCATCTCACAGGTATATTACTTTGTGGTGTCTGACAAGACGCTGACCACCAATTGAAAGCATTCCACAGGGCACATTGCCCATCCCCATCCAGATTCATATCCCATCCATAACATAACCCCCCTCTCCACACATTGGGATCTGGCCCTACACATACACATAGGTATATACACCGACACATACACATTCAGACACATACTCACACTCAGCTTCTCAAAGTGCAGTTCGACCAAGCAGTCCCCTAAAGTCATACATCCACACACGTACATGCTTCTATTATAGTTGTTTTTCCTTCCCACGCACCCATCGTACATACACGCATGGTAATAGATTGCCGCTGCTATTGCTCCCTAAAGAGCCGGTCTTTTCGAGGTCTACTACACCTGGTTATCTACCTACCTAGTAGCAGTCCCCCCCAGTGGACCACAGCCCTTCGCTGTCGACTCTTCCACCCCTCATCCTTGACCCGAGTTTTTCAGCTTTCCCGTCTTTTCCACGTTTTTCAGCGCAAAAAAACCATGTTGCATTTCCCTAACACCGGTTAACATCCCACTATCGTTTTTTTCTTTTTCTTTCCTTTTTTGCTCAACACCTGTTCTCTCTTTTATTCACGGCGAGTAGCTTTCTCGGTACATACTCAACAAAGTCCTTCCTACCACGCGAATATAAAACTATCTTAAATTATGTTCAAACGGCATAATGGTGGACGCAGTGAAACGGACCTCCGGCTGCGGCGGAGTCTCGAGCAAACGAGAAATCTAGAGACTACGAGAAATGCTGCCTATGCTCGTTCTAGTGAACAAATTTCTCGCAGGCCGTCCTCACCACACCCAGAGGTACCACAGATAATCACTTCGCACACAGAAAGCTATACAGCAACAGCGTCAAAACCAAACCCTCGCTTCAGCCTAATGCGTTTCCGACACGCTTCGGACTCCGCGATAGGGCAGAAGGCCAAAGATTCAAACCAACCTCCCCTCCCGACACCCGAAGCTCTCACTCTAACCCCCTCAATCATCACCACAGCTCCTACAAACGATTTCCAGCCCCCGAAGAGAACAAGCACCATGCGATTATGGCGGCAGGGAACTTTTGGGGGCAAACCTTCCTCTAGTCCAGCTGCACTTTCCTCGGAGGGGAGCTCGCAGCGAAGTTCATTCTCGAAAAATAGGCGGAGGGACGGAAGCACATCGCGGACGAATTCTAGTATGAGAACGAGTAGGGTTACTTTCGATGAGCCTGAACGGCCACGAACTAACCCTGCAGGGTCTCCAATACACGAGCCGCCAGCTTATGATGACCAAATGTCATCTTTACCAATACCCCCGCCCCGCCTATCCGAATCTTCGCGTTCGACTGCTAGCTCCACCGATCATTACATTACTACAACAACCACACAAACCACAACCACAACGACAACATTCTTTAGACTTCCTCGCCGCAAGAAGAAGGAGACTAGCCTATTTCCACTTCCACAGAAGGTAGAGCATGGTGGGCAACCAAGACCGTCGGTATCTGATACAGATCTTACCCCACTTGGACGTCCGATATCTATGATGTCTGGTTATCCATCTCCCACGAGAAGCGGTTCACGCGACCATCAATTTGCATCCCAGATGCTAGCAGCATCCGGTCTCGGGTTCGCAGGACCCGGCGGACCGGGTGTAGCCATACTCCGCTCAAATTCCACCAATTCAGCTCGCTCCGCGCAGTCGAGTCCCACGTCTCTCACACCAACGCGTCTTACGAAGCGAGATCGTAGCTCAACAATGTCGTCACTGGACCGAGCAGAAGGACGAGGGAGTATCGGGAGGAAAAGTTTTAGTGGAATGTTTGGGCGGATAAGAAGGGATAGCGAGCCGATATTTGGGGGGGTTACGGTTAGCCGGAATGTGTCACCACAACCGTATAGTTCTGGCCCGACATCGCTGGCCGTTTCGCAGGAAATTGTTATAATTCCGGAGAGGAATGATGAAGATACCCCGCAGATGTATCTTTCAAAACTATTCGAGGCGCTTAGTAAGAGTGTTGTGGCGTCTTTGCTTGCGAGGAATGGAGATGTGTTCCACCTAGCAGTTTTGAAGAGCTATATGGGGACATTTGATTTTGCGTCTACCCCTATGGATATGGCATTGAGGTAAGCTATGGGTTTCGAGAGGTGGAATAATAAGGCTAATTGAACAAAAGGAAACTACTTATGGAAGTTGAACTCCCTTCAGAAACCCAGCAAATAGATCGTGTTCTTCAAGCCTTCGCGGATAGGTATCATGAGTGTAATCCTTTTATATACCAGGATTCTGGTAAGATAATATGTCACTCTTCTTATATGACATGGGGTTCTAACAGTGTATAGACCAAGCATACTACGTTGCATTCTCATTGATTATGTTGCATACCGACTTCTTCAACAAAAATAATAAACATAAAATGCAGAAACAGGACTACATTAAGAATACATCGCAAGCAATTTCAAACGAAGGCATTTCAAGTGACATCCTAGAATGCTTCTATCAGAATATTACATATACACCATTCATCCGAATGGAAGATGAATTTGATATTAATGGGGAGAAAATTGTGCCCCATAGGCCAAAACGGGGCTTATTTAACAGGGGAAGTCAAGACGGGAAGCGCCTTAAGGAGCCTGTTGACCCATACACTTTGATCATTGACAACCAGCTGGAGATTCTCAGACCAAGCTTGAAAGAGGTGATCCAGATTGAAGATCCATACAGTTACACCGGGACGGCGTCGCGTTTGGAGATGGGCTCATTGCATAGGGCATTCTTTCGTTCGGGGGTCTTACAGATCATGTCTGCACGTTCGCGGCCTGATGCATTCTTGTCGCCAACGACTACGGAGAACCCAGAGGGCGCAGACCCTGGAGTGGTAGAGATCAAAGTGACGAAGGTTGGAGTTCTGTGGAGGAAGGAAATGAAAAAAAAGAAGACGAGGAGTCCATGGCACGAATGGGGCGTTATTCTTACAGGCTCACAGCTTTATTTCTTCCGGAATGTCAGCTGGGTCAAGAATCTAATGACGCAGTATGAGCAACATCATAGACACAATCCCGGAACCCCGGTCATTTTCAAACCACCCTTGGAACAATTCAAACCCGATGCACAGATTTCGACCGATGATGCAGTGGCTTTGTTGGATAAGACTTATAAGAAACATAAGAATGCTTTTGCATTTATAAGGCATGGGGGCATGCAAGAGTACTTTATTGCAGACTCGGAAGGAGAGATGAATGATTGGTTGGCGAAACTGAATTATGCAGCGACATTCCGGACGGCAGGTATCAGGATGAGAGGGGTCATTGGTGGTAATTATGAGGGACAGAGGACAAGAGCGATTAGGAGGGTTGATGGGGTTCCCGATACACCGACCTCGCCACAGTTTGTTCAAACACCTTCTGGAGAAGTTTCTATTCTTAGGGGAGGGATTGATACGAAGTTAGCAGCGGAGATTTCGGCTGCTCGACGGGAAGTTATTGAACATAAGATTACTGATTCGGAGGAGAAATTGGCGACTACAAATCGACAACTACAAACACTCCTAAGAAACGCCAGGCATTTGTCCATACTCACACCAATCCAACCAAAAACGAGAGAACAAGCAGTATTGGCTGCAGGATCTTTGGCTGCAAAGTTGCAATGGGTTAGGATGGAGATGTGGAAGTTGAGGTGTCATCGTGATATTCTAGCGATGGATATGGATGAGGAGCGGAAGTCGACGAGGGATCAAAAAAGAAGGAATCTTGAAATAGTCACACCTAATATCAGTGCTGAAAACTCACCTGCCGTATCTGTTCACGAAACGACACCGCCAGCTTCTGGCACACCGACTCCTACACAAGCAATGTTTACACCACCGAAGGCCTCAACTTCAATTGGGGAAGATATTTCTCACGTTATCTCCAATACTTCAAGTAATAAGAACGTATCGACTACTTGGGAGTTTCCTCGAAGGGACATTGAGCATGGTGGAAGAGGGTCATTTTCTTCCAACCTACCCCGGTCACCGTCGGTTTCATCTCTGGGAAATTCGAAGATAGATATTACAAACCAGGGTAATGATCATGCTAGTATTGAAACTGGGCGTAGCTATCGTTCCCCTTCAGTATCTAGCTTTGGTGGAGATGCCGACAAGGATAAGGATGACGAAAAGGATGACAAAAAGAAGGAGAAGAGCAAAGGGAAGGATAAGGAGTCTAATAGACCAAAGATCCGGAAGAGTCTCCAGCGAACGCTCAGGGAAACCCAAGGGCTTGGACACCGCAGAGGCAAGTCAAAGGACGTTTCGAGCGAGGATGGCAACCAGTCTGGAGAGAAATACCCTGGTGACACTGAAGGACTGGCTCGTGGATCTGGAAGCTTTACTGTTCATGGTATGTTGGATTTATATAGTAGTATATCAATTGGCATTCACTTACTCTGTTTTGGTTGAATTATAGGCAAGAAGGCTAGTGTTATCACTTTCGGCTCGGAATGGCAGAATATGACGGCGGAGGACCGATTGAGAAGGAACAAATCCGCCACGGCTGGAGAATCAGATTCTATTATGACTATCGATGCCGGGTTGGTGTCTAATCCGGCTTTTGTCCCCAGTAGGAGAAGCTCTCAGCAAGTTCAACCTACTCCGTTTTTCAGGGAGTGCGGGGACGAGCTTGGATTACCTCAGTTACCTGCAACTTTACCGACGAGCAGGCGTGGTTCTCACACTGGTTATATGCTACCACCACCAAAGAAGGAGGATGAGCTTCCGGATATGCCGGAAGATTTGAGTGCTCCTGGTGCGAAGGAGAGGTTGATTGCGGCGTTGAATGGTATGAAGGCTGATGAGAAGACACCTGTGACTTCAGAGACAAACCTTTCAGTTTTATCTACTGAGTGATTAAAAAGGTTCTATTTTCGCATCCCACTTACCTGAGGATTTTATTTTTGTTATTTTTACGTGGTGGGATGCATTCTCTTGGTCTTTCCTTTGTCATCTTCTGGAGTTTCTTATTTTCTTCCTATTTCTTATTCCCTTACTAGAGGCGAATTAGGTTTTATTTATTTATAGCTTACCAGCTTAGTTTGTATTTTCTCAGCGAGTTTATTTGTGTTGCTTTTTATTATTACTTTGGGGGAATTCCTTTTCTTTTCTTTCACTTGACTCGTTTTATCGTTTTCAACTTGTGTATTTACTTGCTTTTACAGCCTTTATGGATGAATTGTGTTTCATATGTTTTTTTTTTATAATCATTCATTCTTTTGGGCCGGTCGTACTTTTAGTTTGTCTGGAGAGATCGGCTGGGCGGAGGTTTTGTTTTTATCTTGTATTTTTTATGTATGGTATACTGGTGGGATGGCAAGGAGAGCATAGGGGGTTAGCGAGGGTTCATTTAAGCACGAAGGGCATCATAGACAAACTATAACTTGAAGGACGTCTGGTCTCTTTAAATTTTCTATGGCTGGATAGAGATAGAGAGTATGTGTGTGAATCGATTAGAGTAAATATTATTTGGGGAAGGGAAAAAAAAGCTGTATACAAATATATTCATTTATCTAACCAACCCACCGCTTACTTTTGGGGTAAATCTGTGAACCATGTGCGCCGAAAAGTGAAGTATCGTAATACAAGTACAGAAGCTATCTCCTTAAGATTTTCTACTTCTTTTTCACCTTCTATCTCATTAATCCCTCCATTCCGCATCCCCTCCATCCTCTAGATGTCACACGCAGCCTCGAGCTGCGATCAGTGATTTCGGAAATTCTTCTTTTGGTCTGTGGCAACTGTTAGCATTATCCAGGATATAGTAATAGTAGCTTTGAGGAAGCCTTACAAAATAGATCCGTCCTCGAAGATCCCAAGTTGATAATCTTTGGACAGCCATCACGATCCTTCTCAAGTCGCGTGCACTCGAAGCAGTAGAATGCGTCCGAGATACCTTCTCCGCCACAGACAACACACTTATTCTGATAGTTTCCAAACGAGCATTCGTCGCATATCCGGACGAGGGTTGTGGGACGGACATAGGAATCGCATACGGGGCATTTGCCGTCACATTTGTCGCAAAGGCGGCCGATGGCTATGCCGGATTGCTTACGGCACATTACTAAATCGCTGTTTTTTGAAGTTAATTTTTGACGGGACAGAAGAGAGGATTAGAGGAGAGACTTACGGATGATGACGCGACATGGCTGTAGAGGTATCGTGGAGGAGAGAGGAGGATCAGTGAAGGTTGAAGTTGTATCGGGGGAGAGCTCTCGAGGTGAATATCAGATTGCGCTTAACAATAACTACGACTCGCTTGTCTTATCAGATCTTTTGATGACTAAGCAGTGCATGCGGTAAATGGCTTGGCCAAGGGGCCTGACATCCGAGACCCCGAACTTTTGAGTCTCTCCCCCAATACAGCTATTTGATTGCTTCTCTTCCTTTCTGCGCCGGTACTTTCTACACCGCAGTGCGATGCCCGATATGTCGGAAGAACAAGTGTAAGTCTCTCATATTCCTATTCCCTCCTCTATGATTTTATATGCTTAATCTCTTCTCATTCTTATTGCTCAAGTCCTCGGAGAAACTAACAGTGCTGCTGGAACAATACAGCACAATCGCATCGGCGGTTATCGTTCCCCGTAATGAGGGTGTAGATGCCTCACCCCCTGGGAGACTTATCAAGCGCAGACAATCCACTCTTTCCCCAGAATCCGCCAAAAGAGCTCGTCTTAACCACAACGACCACAGCAGCAGCAGCAATGTCAAGTACGGAGATGGTGATGGAGGGGAGTTACACCCTCAAGCAGGAGCAGCTGCAGCAGGTGTATATGTGGAGGGAAAAGCGGATATAAAAGCAGAATCAGATGATGAAAGCTCACGTCCCAGTAGACGACCACCCGGGAAAGCTGCCGGAAAGGAGGAGGAGCGTAAGCGTGGGAAAAGACTTTTTGGGGCTCTTTTGGGTACCATTGGCAAGTTTCAACAGGATTCCTCATCAGCTAGGGCACGCAATAGTGCCGTGAAGCGTCGCGAAGTTGAGGCAAAACTGCAGGAAAAGTTGAAGCAACAGACCGATGAAATTGATGAGCGTCGGAAGAAAGAGGACCAGAACATCAACTTACGGAGACGCATGGAACAGAGAGAATTTGACGAGCGTGCTGTGGGTATTTCTGTCTAGGGGATTGGGGGGGGGGGCTTGTATCTGTTTGATAGGTGTGAGATGGAGGATTGGTTTTGCTGATACTTTAGCAGATGCAGATTCGTCATGCCAATGAACTCGCCCAGGCCAACATCCTTTATACAGCTGCGCCACCTAAACTTGTACGTTCTATAAAGATTCCTAAGGTTGAGGTAGAGAGAGTGTGTGTGGAAAAGGACACGTTGAGGCTGACTTTGAATCTCTAGTTCTACCTTCCATGGAAACTGTTACCAGCTGAAGAGGAACGTATCAAAATCCAAATAGAAGAAGTAGAAGACACCATCGCTCAAGAGCAACGTAAATTTCAGCTGCGTCGCGAGCGAGAAGAGGAGGATGAACAGCTTAATGGTGGGGCTAACAACCTTAACGAGCCCGACTTAGCCATTGATCACCATGAAGATGATGTTTCCCAAATAGTCGATGAAGATGGTAATGATCACGGCGAGGCCGAAACGGTAAAACCTGAACATGACGATACTAACCTTGATAATGCTCTCGTCCTCGATGAGGTTATGGACACTAGGGATGTCAGAAGACAATCCGATATCGGAGATGTGGGGGATATTGTTGAAGCTGGGGAGGATACGGTGATATATTAAAAAACGTCATCCTTAATTCTCGTTTTGCGTGATTGTTATCATTATCATTCCGTTTCTTCTTGAATAGTTTCTTCTTTGCCTCCAAGGAGAGGTCCCTCTGTTCGTTCGTTTAGTTACATAAGGCCTTTTAATTAGCTACTCGTGGCGAAGTGAAGGTGTGAACGATTTTGTTTGTTTAGCGGTCCAAGGATCCGGAAGTTATGAGGTATGAAGGATGCATGGGTGGGACTTATACACAAGACAAGCAGACGAATTCGGTGAACGAATTCCGCACTTGTTTTCCGCGAGTTATATTCTTTTGTATGTACTACAGTTGGGATGCTGGGGATGAACAGCAGAACTGACCCATTCACCCACCTTCCCACTGCTAAGAGTTCTGATAAAGAACTCGGTAGGGTTTTTACAGGGTTTCTTTTGGCTAGACACCTGTAGCAATAGTCCGCTGCTTGCGGCAACTATAGCTACTCAATATAGTAGTTAGTTATGGATTTTCACGAGGCTAGGAAAGCCCGCATCTGTATACGAGTTGTTGTTCTTACATGTAGGGTAATTGGCAACCCTAAGTACTGTAGGAAGTAATTGCTTTTCATTGGGCTCCGAGTATTGTATCGCACTTTATGTATCTGAGTTCCAACTGCGAAGCATTGCCCGCGAGTGGGTGGCTCTTCTAGTCATTGGGCCTAGTGTTCGTGCCGTTTGTGATTACCTACAGAGTATCACCGACCTCCCAAGCAATTGACTGGCCGAGGCAACCTGTAAGGATCCACACTAGTAGGTGATCTACAATAGATGTATTGTAGTATCGAGCGGGGTATAACGTGAATGTTGCCAAGGTTGATCCTATGTGCCCCCTCACCACTCCTTACATGGTCTATATACCTTTGCCGGAAGGGTAGTATAAATATCTACGGCCAATCGCTCCGAGAAACCCCAGAGACACTCTGTCAACTCGAGAGCACCGACAACACTGATAACGTGCCGCCTTTGAGACAATTCACTATGGGCTTACAACCTATTGATCCGTATGACGACCCCCGTGTCACCCACGAGTTCGCTGTTCTAAATGGAAGGAAGTATCGTGAGTTTTCACCTTATTCACTCTCATCTCGGTATCAATTCATCAGTTGCATTGTAATTATATCGTCGAGTTTCTTTATACAATTAAGCATTGACTGGTTTGATATTAGACTACGTTCAGGGATTGCCAAAGGATTGTACACCGAAGGGAACTATTTTTTGTGTATGTGTCTTAAATCAAAAAAATATATACTTTATATGATACCAATAGATTGTGCTAATTGATGAATTTTGGATGAACAGCTCCATGGATTCCCGGACTTTTGGTGTTCGTCTCTACCTATATCTGTATCAATATGGTAATGATGAATTGGTTTGACTGACCAACTCTCTATAGTTGGGTGGAAGGATATCATTCCATATTTGCTCGAAAAGGGCTTTCGCGTGGTTGCTCCTGACATGATTGGGTACGGGAAAACCGTATGTATAAGTTATTTATATCCAACAAGTTAGATCTCAGTTTTTTTTTACTGTTTGAGGGTGAGAACAGGACATGCCTAGAGTTCCTCCAGAACCAATCTCTGCTTATAGCTTCAAGAGTATCGCGAACGACCTGAATGAGCTCGTCAAGCACCTCGGTATCTCGAAGGCCATTCTTCTAGGACACGACTGGGGTGGTTTCACATGCTATCGTGTATACCTCCACCACCCCGAAACATTCACACATATCATTACTGTTTGTGCATACTTCTTGCCTATATTGTCGGAATTCTACCCATTGGAGGCTATAGTTCAGAAGGCCCCGAGTTTGACGTTTGTGATCCTTCTAAGATGACAAAGTTTATAGCTAAAAGAGAAATATAGGTACCAGATTGCATTCAATGACCCAGAGACGGAGAAAGATCTGGATGATCCGAAGAATAGGGAGAAGTTGTTAAAGTTCATATACCGCTCAAGTAAAGAGTCGAGGTCTGTGGGGGAGTTTCAGGTTGCTAGTGGTATGCTCGCGGGGATCGGAGAGAATACATTGACCTCCATGTTTACTGAGAAGGTGTGTATTGGTATAGTTGGCTTGGAAAGCAGATGAGGACAAGGCAATACTAACATATTGAAAATCAGGACTTCCAAGCCTACATGGACGCATTCTCAAGGGGGTTTCATGGTCCATGTAAGCCTACTATAAAAAGCTTGCCAATTAATATAGGTACTAAATCAATATAGTGAATTGGTACAAGACCCGCCAAGTCAACTTCGAAGATGAAAGGGAGTATGTTCTATCACTCTGGGTCCCTAAATATATTTGGAATACTAATTGACTTCCATCATGTAGACTCGAACTCACCCGCGTGGAGGTCCCCACACTCCTGATTGGTGCCCTGAAAGACCCTGCAGTAGTCCCGGAATTGACATATGGGCAGGAAAGATTCATAAGCAACTTGACCTTCCGTCAAGTAGACGCCTCTCACTGGGCGCTGACAGAATCTCCAGACGAGGTCATTGCGTATATTGATCCATGGCTTGATTGTGTTGTTCTTGGAAACCAGACAAAGCTTTGAAAGGCCCTAATGCCAAGTTAGCTCGTGTTTGAAAATGCCACTTTGAACAAGATTAAATTTCTTTAATAACGGGCTACTTGGAATTTGTTTTTTTTCGGTTTTTCTTTTCTCTTCTTTCATTATACCGAAATGTATGAGTCTTATGAGATATCGAAACCTAACCCTGGAAAGACCGTGCATCTACGGGGAAAATCCCTGACCAAACTCCAAATACAAACTCGTATTGTGGGAAGGTAAAAGATTCCCCATGGATGGCTTGCATTAGTGTATTGGCAAGTGTAATTGTTTCTCGTATCCATAGTAAGGGTTTATTATTGTCTTACTTATTGCTTATGTATGGTGCATGCGATCTTAAAGGTGACAAAATACTGATGCCTGTGGAACACCCCCTTAGAAGCAACAGATTAATAAACCAAAAAATAAGTAGCTTTCTATGGTACTAATAAAGCTCTATCTATATTCATTAGGTTATTGGAATAGTCTTTGTGAAGTTATGTTGGTATGAGTATGATTTAAAGATTGCCAAGAGGAGCATTCCATAGAATACACAAGGGTGACCAGATACGCACATTTGCGCTAAACCCATAATTTCACTTTAAGAGTTGATAATAATATTATAAAATCTGCTATATATTACTCCAAGTGGTCTAGAAAGTACCCCTACAGAAAGCTTGTCTCTAATATATTTATTTGTGATATTATAAAAGAAAAGCGAAATTAGCGTATCTGGTCATGATAGGGTATTTTATGGAATGTTCCACTTCCCCTTTTTTACACCCAAAACTAGTCCCTTATAACTTTACAACCACAGCTATTATGACCAAACAAAAAGATATAGAGCTTCACTAGTATCATAAAAGGCTCCATATCTTTTTATCAAGTGATGGTTGTTGTGGTTGTGAAGTTATAAGAACTTGAAAATCGTGTCACTTTTATGACCTCATGCACCATACTTTACGAGGAGCTATATCCACTGCTCTCATAAGATGGGCATACATCACATACCATGGGAGATATAAAGGTGACCTAAACACCAACTTGATTCCATGTTCCAGCGTTTAACACGGCTCTCATTTACTTTATAGCCACTCACACTATTTAGAGCTTCATCAAATATCATACAATTCACTGCATTTAAAAAGCTTCACCGAATATCACCCACGATGACTAGTAAGAAAGAAATTGTTGTTCTAGGGTATACTATTTAAACCGCCCAAAACCCAACCTCAGCTTACATTTCACCGCAAGGGCCGGTGTAATTGGTCTACAGACTGCTCTAATACTTCTCGAGGCCGGCTTCGGTGTCACTATCGTCGCAAAGCACTGGCCCGGCGATGAAGATATTGGATATTGTTCAATGAAGTAAGTTCTCCGCTCTAGATTTCCGTATTTGATACTTACCCCACTATAACAGAGCTGGAGCAGTGAGTCTAATAACTACTATACTAGAGGGTAACTAAACATCACCACCCATAACAGCACTGGAGATCCCACGCAGCCGCCGACGACTCCCGCAGTCAGAAATTCGAGTCAGAAACCTACAAGTACTGGCAAAGCCTCGCCAAATCCCAGGGAAAGAATGGGGCTGGAGTCGAAGTATTCACAGCTCCCCCAGGAGTCAACCCACTACCAAGCCCTAACATCCGCAGGTTATCCACTCCCGCTACATTTTTGACCACCCCACTACCGAATCCCGCTGGTGGAGCAATCTTGTCACTTCATTCCGCGCAATCCCTACCTCTGAGCTACCCCCCGGAGCCCACTCCGGTGTCTCTTGCGACTCATTCTGTATCAACCCTCAACGGTACCTTGACTACCTCCTTGGCCGTCTCGGTGATCTAGGCGTAAAGACTATCACAGCAGAGGTTGACTCCCTTTTCGAAGTCTTTATACTACCCGGCATTGAGGACGTCGCTGGGCTCGTAAATTGCACTGGTCTTGCAGCGGGAAAGCTATGCGGTGATGAAAAAGTGTTTCCGACGAGAGGTCAGACACTGCTCGTGAAGGGAGAGGTAGGACAGGTGAGTATTAGGCTTGGAGATGGGTGGACGGCATATGTAGTGCGGCGCCCGGGGGTGGGAACTATTTTGGGAGGGAGTTATCAGATTGGGGACTGGTGAGTGTGCTGTGTGAGTAATACTCCTATATGCTAATTATGTTAGGAATCCGGATATAGACCCGGAACTAGCTAGGAAGATTAAACAACGATGTGCAGTGCTGGCACCGGAGTTGTTGGTGGATGGGAAATTTGATGTTATATCAGAGCATGTAGGGCGGAGGCCGAGTAGGGAGGGAGGGGTGAGAATTGAGGTAGAGTGGGTGCAGATTGAAGGTGAGAAGAAGTTTGTGTGCCATAATTATGGCCATTCGGGGGCTGGGTGAGTTACTTCCACTTATCGTAATGACGGAAAAAATTAATGAGTCTAGATATCAATCCTCATATGGGACTGCGGGAGAGGCACTCAGGTTGATACAAGAGGCATTAGAGAAAGGGAATTAGGCTCGGGATGCTTCATGAAATGCGCAAGCAGCCCACTATGGATATAATATATATAAATACAAATAAACATACTCCGCTCCAGTCTAATAAGTTTCTATCCTCCATATAGTGCCCCTTCCCCGCCCAGCCAACAACCATATTCCAACGTCGCTCTAGAAACCATCCATCATCTTCGTCTCAATATGAAACCCACTACGATCTAAATTCTTGAAGAAATTCGGACTCGCAGCTGTTGAGGGAGTTAACACACCACCCCCGAGTTTCCGCGCTGCAATGTCATCGTTTGAGATTAAACTTATTGCGGTCTGGACAAGAAGGATACCAGTGAGTGTGTAGATGTCTTTTTCGCAGGACATTGAGATTGTAGCCTT
This sequence comes from Verpa conica, assembly GCA_033030425.1. Lineage (NCBI taxonomy): Eukaryota > Fungi > Ascomycota > Pezizomycetes > Pezizales > Morchellaceae > Verpa > Verpa conica. The sequence continues at coordinate 1,109,867 of JAUFSD010000010.1, read as the reverse complement.
TGCAGCTTCGTCATTGTCGTCGTCGACTTCAGCGACACCACGCCATTCTATACGGTACTTGTTTGTGGCTTCGAGGATAGGGCCTTCACCAGGGGGTTTAGCGAACCTGCGGACGAGCCATCTAGGGATGTGTTAGATATTTGAGATCCGTCTGCGTGGTGAAGGGGTGATATACCTAACGGGTGTAATATATGGGAATATCTGTATAGCGCTCATTAAAAGATATATTATAATCGCCATCACCATGTTCCTTGCAATTGTGTACTCCCTAAACATAAAATGACGTCCGTAGTACTCCCCTCCGTCCGCCAGCCCCCAACTCCTCATGACGATCTTCTCGTCATGAGATGCTTGTATATTCTTAGTCAGAATACCCAAGTCCTCGTTGTGGTGGACTGGAGATATGAAGGGTAAGTCATAGCCTTTGACAGGAGAGAGAGCGTATGTCCGACGTGCGTGGAATATTTCCTGAAGAGTCACATTCTCCCAGACGGACAGGTGCGTCTCGATCGAACCTCCGGATACGCCGGTTTTCATCTCACGGAGCGCAAAGACAACATTATCCGTGGGGCGGTTGAGACGGTCGCGGATGAACTTGACGAGAGAGTAGGCCGCGAGGTCGGCGGGAGCAGATTGAACCCCGCACTGAGGTATAATCTGGTGGGTGTTAGCTTGTTGGCCCACTATGAGTAGGGAAGGTAGCTCCTACGATAGCTCCGCTAACTTGTGCAGTCTTATGGTACTTCTTGATCATCTCACGAACCCATGGAGTCTCGGCGGTAGGGTCAACATAATGGGTTCCATTGAGAGCGCATGCTTCTAGTACTGGTGTTCCATATTTGAGGAATGGACCGACTGTGGATATCAAAACTTTGGTGACTTGTGCGAGGGTCTCAAGGGTGTCTTCGTTTTCGACGTTTGCAATGAAGATTCCTAACCAGCAATCACATTAGAAGTCATCTCCCCGGGAGTGTCAGGGCCCGTACCAACAGGAACTCGGTCAGGGTACCGCTGGTTGTATTCAAGTGCAAGAAGCTCAAGCTTGTTGGGTGAACGGCCGGCAATCGCCCATTTGAGAGTCGAGGGGGTCCCAGTAAGGACTTGTTCGGCAGTCAAGCGGCCTGTGTAGCCGGTTGCGCCAAAGATAACGAGGTCATATTTCCTGTCAGTATTAGGACGAGACGCGGAGGAGGAGGAGGCCATAGATGAATTATGGTATTGAAGTTCTGAAGAAGTGGATGAGGCTAGGAGCTTAGATCGACGTGGCTAGATGGTAGGAAGCTTTATAGGTTGGACCTTGACCCCTTGCCGAACACATAGAAATGATAGACAAAAGGGATATTAGGGGTTTTCTTCGAGGGGTTTTCTCTTAGGGAGCTCTATTTACTATAGATGAAGTCTCGATTGTAAAGCTCCCCGTCTCTAGAAGATTCCCCTGTGCTAAATTTATCCCGAACAGAGCCTCATCCTAACCCTGTTCCCGGAAGTGATAAGGGAGATGCCGGGAGATCTACTTACTCTCGAGATCGTATTTTTGTGCTACATAAATCATATTCTCAGACTTTCACATAATACTCTTATAGGGTGCTTGTATACTACTCACAGGATATAGGGGAAATTGCACTCTCCAAATTAATTTCACCACAAATGTTTCCTTTCCCTTGCTCTTCGAGGCCCAAATAGCTCGCCAGCTCAGCCAAACCGTCTCAACACCATCAATTACCTCCCGGGCCAGTGATTCCAACTTCACTGCCCCCTCGATAAACCTAATAAAAGGCAGATATATATTGAAAAAAGTGTTAAGTTTATTTAACAGCGCCTAAACGAGAAGTTGAATACTCAACGGCTAACATTAACAACGGTTATGTCCTACAATATGGCCGTAAGTGCGTGATATACTTTGCGGGTTAAATAGAAATAAGGAAACGAATCATGAAATATCACTCGAGTTTTCAACATGACAGATCCGTAAACAACTTCCACACATCTAGAACAAGCTGATGTGGCTAAGCTTCTTGGAAATTCTAAAGCCTGGGACCATACAAGTAGATCTGGAGATGAGACTAGCTGGGCTGATTATTACCTTTACTTTCCACAGCGCGTAAATTCCGGTTCCCTAAATACCTTCTACTTTAATTAAAATTGTATTTTACCTAGTAAATAAGGGTCAAATACGCGCGGAATTACCTTGTATCCTGCTCTGAAAAGGACTCATCTATAGTACTGGAATTTTCGCTTTGTATAACTATGACATTTAACTACCAAGTCATACATACTAAAGGAGACTCATGCCATGGAGAATTTCAATGGTAGCAGTAACGAGGGTGATAATAACGTATTTTGACATGATAGTATAGTATAAAGGATTGTTGCGTACGAGGGATGTAATAGTTTATAGCTATGTATTACTTAGAATTTTTGTTTTCCTTCTGGCTACGCTGCTAAGTGTGCTTCTATCTAAATGTTTACAACTAGGGGCTGTCAGAGGTGAAATATAGGACGGTGGGTGAAATATCAAGGCGACGGAGATAAATCCTGCCTATTTGCATCACTTCTAAGAATGAATTAAACAAGTAAATATTGACTTAGGGGCTCCTTCACTACCAGCCCATGCCAGATAGAGCCTCAACGCTTGGCACCTACCATCCCCCGCAAATTTTTTGTCAGCCCGCCTCGAGGTTACAACCACCGTCCCCCCACTACAACAATTAATGGCCCCACTAACAAGAGCACATCGTGCTCGCGCTGAAATAATAGGAGAGGGAATTGAGCCTCTATCGCCTACATTGACAACAAATAACCTCACTCCGACTCGTCATACGGCTTATAATCACCTCCGGTTTGACGACGAGGAGGATACGCCAGTTACACGGTGTGGAGGCATTGATGTGGATGATGCGATTACCTACACCAACGACCAGCAGGTAGATGAGATTGCAGATTCTCAGAACGGGAGTGACTCGGACTCAGACGACGATGCACCAGAGGCGGTATCAATGGGTGCTGGGAAAGAGGAGGCAGAAAAGCGTGAAGAAGAGACTAGGAAGGCTGCTGAAGCGTATACCCCCCCCCCAACCTATTAATTCGCCTAGACGATAGCTAATATCTGTATAGTCGGAAAGAGGCTGCTAGAAAGAAGCGGAAGGAACGAGACTCAAAACTCAAAGAGCAGAAGGCCGAAGCCTCTGCTCGCAAAGAATCGAAGCGTCGGAAGCTCGACGATGCAGAGTCCGCAATTGCCTCCCAGCTCACCCGCGAAGCTACCGCGAGTGAGAGGGCTGAATATGAACCTGCTGGCACTACCTTCGGGAAGCACAAGCCACCGCTATTACTACCTGAGTCACTGCTCACCCAGGTATCTGCTCATCCAGAGCTGACGGATGACGACGAGAGTTCCGACGAAGACATCGAAAGCGCAGCATTGGCGACAGTAGTTTCATCGACAAGGTTGGATAAGAATAGAAGGAGGCGTGAACTGAAGAAGCGAAATAAGGTACTGAAGAAGGGGGTTGTGAACGTCAAGGTGTTGAATAACGAGGCAGCTTCGAAGAAAGCTATGGCCCCACCAGTATCAAAGAGGGTTGGAAATGTCAAGGAGGCTTGGTTGTTTTCCCGTATGAGGGGTAGAATCGAGAGGAGGATTATTGGGGGTGGCTTTATTAAGAAGAAATAAGAGGGAAGGAGGGTTCTCTCTATGTAATGATATCTAGGGACAAAAGTTTCTCTTTATTTGTTTTCGTTGTGAATAGTCATAATAATGATTTTTTTTTTTAGAGGGCGACAGGAATAGAAAGCTATAATAGTAACCAAGACTCCTTTGCCAGACAATTTTTAAGTTCCCCAGCACCACTATAAATTATCTTAGTGTAGTTTCCTGCTATTACCTACTACCTTATTGCCTATTTTATGGCTTTCAAGTCAAGCTCACTAATAGTGTATGATGAATTGTGGTGGGAATGACCAAGGTGACCTGTTTTACTCATACTAGAGTCTGTGATCTTTTATCTAATTTATTATTATTTACCTCGAGCCACCTCGACCTTGTGGCCCCTCAGCCTTGCCCCTCCTCGTGGACCACACTAATAAAGCATGATGATTAACCAGAAGAACATGAAATAGAGGCTCAATATAGCATAAAAGGATATTTTACTATAGATTAATACTTTTGTACCATCCATCAACCTCAATAGCTGCCTTGTGTGTCAGATTGTCAGATTATGGTATAAGTTGCGTTGCGACGCCAGTGTCCGGGTATTTTTGCCAACCCACAATAGATTTAATAATGACCATCAGTGCTACTTACATCCCATTAGCGCACTCTTTCAGTTGAGAGATGATCCTATCTTTGCAATTTCCTTGTTCAACGAAACGCTTTGCTCGAGGGTTCTCAGCTATCTTTTGTTTGATATAGGGGTTGTATCTTCATCTTTTGCCAGAAATCTGATTTTTTTATACTGGCAGAACCCCGCAGGGAGAGCTGGATATCCTCAGGATACTCACGGCTAGTTAAGAAAGGATTTATATCCTTTACCATTTAGTGAAACAAGGAAGGAGCTCCTTGCACTGTGCCTCCTAGTTGCACTCATCAAAAGTACCATAGACCACAAAGGTTTACTTAAATGATTTTATAACCGTAAGGGGGAGGTGATATAAGCCTTCGGTGTTGGGTCTTTCCTGTTTCCTTTCAAGTCTTTTGTACAAGTCCGTAGATGCTGTGTCTGGCAGGCGAGCTGCCCCACCAGACTCCAAGGAAGTGAACTTGTTTCTACTATTCTTGTTCCTTATATGTAACCGAGAAAAATATAGGCTACTCTAATAGCTCTCCTTCATTGCCCGGTTCCGAAGGGGACTAGAATCTAAGGTTAGTAGACTCTTTGAGATAACGTCGTACAGTGACTAGTCCTAGGTGCCCCGTCCCAATCATGCTGCACCAAAAAGCTACAACTAGAGATATTAGCCGAAAAATAAAGTTTGTTCGGTTTGGTACTAAGCAACACAGCTTACCTTTACAGCTAGGGACCGTTATAGAAGGCGTTGGAACTAAAGAAACAGGAAAGCCTCATAGGACAGTAGTAGGGTTTACTCATATGAATGGGGATAACGGGGTTTATCGATGGTATGTATTTTTCGGTGCAGAGTTCGTTTCTTGTATGTACCCAACCAAACAGACCTTATTTTCCGACCAGTACAAAATACACTGGATTTAAGGAGAACATGCCTATGAAAGGTTCTACCATCGCCAGCTATACGACAACCTCCAATAAACACCAAAGTTTGATCATAGGCAAGTTTTAGATGGTATATATGAATACAATAACCCTAAAGCAGTCGGTGATTTGGACTTTTCTTAGTCTATATGTAGTCCTGAACTTTGTGACTCCAATATCCACCAGCCGCTATCCTTCTTTCTCCTGCAACTAATCTCGAGATGTCGCTTATCAAAGGCCAGGGTATAATTAATTGAGGATCCTCATCCGTTCCATATCTAGTGATAAAATAGGCATGTATTAGTTGAAATACGTATTTTTATAATCCCCCCTAACAAATCTTACCAATCCGAAGAATATCATATTTTAATCTGCCTTTGTTAATTTCCCCCACGCTTGCCTCAATGGCATTTGTACAAGTTCTAAATATGTCAAGAGACTTTAATACTAGTGCCTATCCCGGGTTCTCCGGCCCATGGCAAGTGTAGAAGGCCTATAGATCTCTCGACACGTAAGATATAATCCAATGTTTCCTTTTCCCCAAAAGGCCACTGAAGCCTTGATATAGTCCATGTATTTATGATTAATTCATTCGTTCATTCCTTGATAAAGCTACACACCCCACCCCCAGTACCCCACATTCATGTTTTTCTTAGCTTCAAACTTATCATGAAACCCAAGCATCTCGGAGATGCATTCCTTCAAAGGATCTTCAAGTTGCTGTAATACTGGCCCATGATCTTGCACGCGGATTTGTAAAGCAGTAAGAGCTTTATTAAGTGACTTAAACCCGTCTACAAGCTTTCCAGGGTTGCCTAGTACCCGCTTCACACCACTGATATATGAGTAACCTAGAGCAGCTACTTTTTGTAATCCGAATGACTGTGATGACGCTCGCTATAACCCCTAGCGCTTCGGCCATGCCTATGATTAGGCTAAAGGTATTGAATTCGGGGATCATTGTCAGTAATTGTTGGCCAGGGTAGCATCTATAAGGAAAAAAGAAATCGAAGGAGTTGGCGGCCGAGATTGAGAAGCCTAGAGAAATCCAGGTCCGAAGTCTTGTCTTTGACGATAGCTTTCGTTGGTGTGGGGGCAGGGCGGGTTGAAAATAGGACTTTTTACCAATAATACTTACATCAGTATGTATATAGCTATGTACTACTCTAGGCAACGTATCTCAAACCGAACATCGGATACTTCCAGACTACATCCTTTGAATATGAAGGGAAACTAGCTAGTGAGAGTAATTTGGTTAACTCCGATTGGCTTCGTTGCCCACAAACCCCAATGGATACTACACATACCTAAAAAGAGTGGAATGCGAATTATATCAATAATTTATCGAGTCAGAAGTCCTATAAGGAGATATATAATTTTATAGCAAAACAGAACCCTTCTGAATGTGGCCGGAATATATATGGGAGGGTTAGTATACATATTCTGGATAGCCCAGAGAACTGATTATTCCATTGTACAGTATGAAAAAACGGGGTGAATTTACTACCATAGCACTACGGAGTTTATTCACAAATACCGAATTAAATCAGTAATTGAGGTATATTACTGTACCAATACCGTATCTCTCCCATATCGCTAGTGTATTGGCGGGAGCACCGTACTGATCCCACCCCTCTTTTTGGTACTGTAGTAATGATAGAGGCATTCTCAGTTTTCTTGTTAGTCCTACTATCTAAAATTATTGGTGTTAATACCAATCTATCCAAACAAGGGACAATATTTACTATGATCAACTAATTCAAGAATCGCATACAGAGGGGCACCTATGGGTATTTCTCCCTTATTTCCTACTGATATATATTTTAAACCCCTCCCTCCTCTATAGAGATTACCCAGAACCTGCATGTATGCCTGCCTGCTCCTAGCCTGCCTATATCCTTACGTAAACCCCTAGTAAGTACCCATGACAGGTTTTCCATCACAATTTCTCACTCGAGGGCCCGTACACTTCTTTTTCTTTTTTCTTTTTCAAAAAACTAAGCGCATACATTACCCCTACCGCCACTTCACATCTGCAGTCGCTGTATTCCGAGGTATATACTACATAATCATATCATACGCCATGAAAATCCAAGGTAACTCCATAGGCTCTTCTGGTAGACATTTCTCTCTGCTCAGTATAACTATATTCTATACCCATAATACGAAAACAAGCTTTACTCACATCCTAGTCTAACGAAGATTATACCGATTTTACCCTCATAGCCCGACTTAATGGGGGGGGGGGGCGGATGGCGCTTAAACACCGCTACACAAAATATAATGGAAACACAGAGAAGGAAAGGGTATATCCACAAACCATATTTTATCATACCGTACCATATGTATCCAGCCACTAAATACCAGTCCCATCAAAACCCAGATAATACTAGATATCGTCCCAATACAGAAAGAGAAGGGAAAATATATAAACATCCAGAGAAAGAAAAATTCCAAACTAAGACTAATCAATTAGTGATGGTGGTGTCCAACCTGCGTCAACAACGGTAACAACATTCCAAACACCGCCGCACATGTATCCTTCACCCCCGGTTTCTCAACTTGCGCTGCCTGCTCTTGCATCGTGTGCATTGCGACATACCTGGTGAAGAACTAGTCAGTATAAATCGGCACTTACAGTAGTGATAGGAAAAATCTTACAAGAACGTTCCCCCACTAAATAATAATAGAACTCCTGTCCACCATTGCATACCAGCACCCCCTACCTCTTCACCACCCAACAAATTGACTAGCACCCATGTTACCACCGCACCGACTGGCGCTGCCATACTAAACACAATTAAATGAACCTTTGCCTGCCGCTTCCCCAGCCCAGCTCTCAGGAGCACAGCAGAAAGCCCAAACGCAGCAGGAGCCTTATGCAACATAATCGCCAAAAAAATAATAGCCTCCAACGCAACATTAGAAGAAGTCGACGAAGCGCCCAACGCTATTCCATCAGCAGCGGCATGAATCACGAGTCCAAGCGTCGTGGAAGATGGCTTAGATGAATGTGCGTGCGCGGGGGTATCTGGAGGACTATTGAGAGAATGTAAGGAGTCGAGTGCAATATGGTACGGCTGTGCAGTAGCATGCGTATGATTCGGGATGACGTCAATGAGGTACATCAAGATGAACCCCGATATCAGAGACAACCCCACCCACTTGTGAGCGCCTGAATCAGATTGATGGCCATGGCCTTCCTCTACTCCTTCTAGCTCGCTAATGACTCCCCCGGTTGTTGGGTCAGTGTGCAAATGACCATGCGGGATTTCCTCCTCTGTGGAGCCTCGGGGGTATAGAACTGGTATATCCTGCGCTACAGAGCCGAGGCCCCATATACTTCGTGAGCTTATCGAACTGGATACGGCGGAGGTCCTGAGGGATGATGTGGTGGGTTTTATGCTGTAGATTGTTTCGATCCCTTCTGGGATGATAACTATCATACTAGTACCTACTAGGACACCCATTCCGATAGTTGATATCAGGCGGAGCTGTGAGGATGAGAGGGAGACCGCCAGTGGGAGCATGCCAGCCGCGAAGGAGCTAAAGGGAGGTGTTAGTTTATTTGAACAACTAATTGTGTAACGGAGGGGTGTACGCTATGGCCATGACGGTGCTGAACAGCAATAGGGTGAAGAGGCCTTCCGCCATTTCGCGGAGGTCGAATAGGTTCTCAGGGTCTGCCTAGAGAGGTATTCGGGGGGGGGGGGGGGTGTGGATGAGAGTCGAGAAACGAAAGCTGGAATTGAGTGAATAGGACTCAGAGGAGGGTCATTAATTCGTAAAACAGACCGTTACTGCAGAGACTCGGCACAGACTCTGAGGAGGAGGAGGAGGGAGTATCTCTGTAGATTGTGAATATCCGTTTGTTGTATGTAAATCTGTCGTTGTCGCCGGGGGATCCGGACAAAGCTTGGCTTCTTTCTGTTCCTGTTCCAATAGCCCTCCCTTTCTCCCTCCCTTTCCCTCTCTCTCCCTCACTCCTTCACTCCTTATCCAGAGGCCAGATGCAGATGCAGATGCAGATGTAGGAGAGAGAGAGGACCCACACGATAAATAAAGGATTTGTTCTAGAAATAAGATAAACACCGTAATGCTCTCTCCCCCACGTGGGATTACTCGAGACAAAAATCAGTGCATTAATCTAATCTGTTGGTTGCTGGCTGTTGGCTGCTGCTACTGCTACTGTTACTGTTACTGTTACTGCTACTGCTACTGCTACTGCTACTGCTACTGCTACTGCTACCGCTACCGCTGCTGCTGCTGCTGCTGCTGTTACTGTTACTGTCGTAGTATTAGATCCCCTAGCGACGCGACTTCCTCTAATAATCCGTCCACTGTGAGCCCTCCGCGACAACATTCCAACCTCATCTCCCCTCTCGACATCACTTATCTCATCGCACAAATCATAGAAATTCTCTCCCAACTATAGCCATCCACTACTATATCCCCATCTCAGGTCTCCTCTCCGAGTGCACCTCTAAAAAATGGAACTAATCGACGAGTGGTCTGTCGATGCCAACGAGGCTCTGACACTCTCCCTCCATTCCCCTTCATCCGGAAAGCAGCTCTCCGCTTTCCACCCAAAGTACACATATCCCATCTTTGGCGAATCAGAGACAATCTTCGGATACCGTGGCCTCAATACCCGCCTTGCCTTTGCAGCCGACGACATGGCCCCTTGCGTCGACGTGAGCTGGGATGATAAGAAGAAACCCGTTGGTGAGGTCGTCGCGGAGGACGTCGCGGAGATACTGAAAGAGTACCTCCCAGAAGGTTTGTGCGCCCATCTTCTGCGTAATAGTAAAAATAGTCCTAATAGACCCTCGTAGAAGCCTTCGGAAAGGACCTTATTACTTTCGAAAACACCCTAGCGAATCGGCCATCAAACTCTTTCGCCCCACCTGGGACCCTTCTCAAGTCCTCAATTCATCTCGACAAAATCTACGAAATTTGGCAAACCACCGTCGACGACCCCCGCTGCCGTACTCTCCTCTCAAACATCCAGATCCTCGTCCTCCTCTATATTGAGGGCGGCTCCTACATCGAGCTCGATGACGACGAATGGACAAACAAGCGCTGGGAGGTCTTCTTCCTATATGAAAAGGCCCAGGATGGGGAATACAGCTTTATCGGCTACTCGACCGTCTACCGCTACTATTACTTCTCCTCAGCAATTGAAAACCTCTCCCGCGCCCGCATCTCTCAGTTTCTTATACTCCCGCCGTACCAGCGCCAGGGTCATGGCTCCCGCTTCTACGATACTCTCATCGCGCACTACCTTGAATCTCCTACTACGCTAGAAATTACAGTCGAAGACCCCTCGGAGTCGTTCTCTGATCTCCGCGATCTACGAGATCTTTACCGCCTAGAAACGTCAGGCACGTTCTCGAAACTATCACTCGTCACCGTCTCTAATAAATCATTCCCTCTTGAAGCCATGCGTAAGGCTGCGAAAATGCCACAGCGACAATTCTCACGGTGTGTGGAAATGGCGCTTTTGAGGAGCTTAATGGAGCGAGAGGAGAAGGAGGGGAAGAAGAGTAGTGAGAGGAAAAGGAAGGACAAACAGTGGAGAATGTATAGACTCATAGTTAAAGGAAGGATCTACAAGCAGAATCGTGATGTCCTCGCGCAGCTAGACCGATTGGAGAGAGTTGATAAGCTGGAGGAAACATACTTCCACGTCGAGGATGAGTACAAGAGGCTCCTTGAGATTGTGAGACATGGTAGGGTTGAGGAGGAAGAAGGAAGTGATGGTGAGGACAAGAGTTCGGTGGATGAGAAGAGGGCAAGTGAGGCAGAGGAGGAGCTAGAGACTAGTGGGAGGCCGAAGAAGAGAGTTAGGGTTTAATCGGAAACCTGTAGAAAAGGAATCGAAAGGCGTTTTCAATTTTTTCGATGGTTTCTTCCTTTCTTTTTGTTTAGCACCTTCTATGAATTTTTGTAGTCATAGGAGAGACTACGAGTAGATTTTTCTATTAGGTCCGTCGGGTTTTTGCTTTACCTACTCCTTTCTTTTTTCGATTCCCTACCCATATCTTAATTTTATCTTGCCCCAATATAAGATCCCATTATCTACCCCTATTACGAAATGTATATATATATCTTACACCTACTAAAAAAAAAAAAACCACGCTGTAGTATCTTGCCCCATTTTCATATGGTTTATTTAAACATATTTTATGCCGCTATCTGTGGTGTGCGGTATAATTATCATAGTCTGTCACTCGATTGGTTGACCTGCAGTACACGTAGATTGTAGGGAAACATCAAGAGATATTTGCAGTATCTATGATCGAGGCCTAAGCAGATCCATTAGCAATATCCCTCATCTACCACAGCTACAGCGTACGGCACAAAAGATCGAGAAACCAGGGTCTGCTATCAGGGTATTGTGGCCAATCCTACTACTAGAATCTTTGCCAAAAACCTAAAGAACAAATAGGAACGCTGATTCTCGTGTCTCGCGTTTCTCGATCCTTTTTACCGTTCGCTGTAATTATACTATGAGGGCCAGGGTACATACCTGTTAGTCTCGTGCCACATTCCACAATACAGCACCCCACAGGACAGCACAACGATCTACTGCCAGCAGACCTAAATACTGATCTCTGTTTAAATAATTGCAACCCTAACCCAAGGGTAAATTTATCGCCTGATAAAAGGTCCTTCATAACAATTATCCCCCTTACAACTCCATCCACAACTATGCTACTATCAAACCTCCCCAACGAAATTCTTTTGGGCATCACTGATAACCTTGGTCAGGAAGATCTTAACTCCTTGCTCAAAACAAGTAAAAGTTTTGCCGACCTCTTGACTCCCCAACTCCACAAATTCGCTCTCTTTGATAGGCCAGGACCATGGCTTGGCAGTGATTCCCCTCTTCTACCTCCACTTTGCTGGGCTGCATGGCGTGGTCATGAGCCATTAGTTCGCCTTTTGCTTGAAAAAGGGACAAACATCCATGAGCTTGATTACCCTGGCCAGACAGCACTCCACTATGCTGCAAGGGAGGGACACTTGGAAGTAGCCAGGATACTATTGAGTAATGGCGCTGAAATCGACTTCCGGTGTAAAAACCGCTATACACCTCTGCACTGTGCGACATTAGGTCGACAAGAGACCCTAGTAAAATTTCTTCTAGAGAATGGAGCAGATCCCGTATCCTTGGACCGCTACTCAAGGACACCACTACGCGAAGCGACATCCTACCCACCTTATTGGTCTGAACCGATTCTTAGAGTTGACAATGACACTTTTGAGGTCTCCATGTCTGAGAAGGAAATTACTGTAGTGATGGATACCACAGTAGGGTTAGTCAGCATACTCCTCGAGCATGGAGCTTCGGCGGCAGATATCAATAGACCAAACGCCCGCGGGACGACTCTGGTCCATTGGGTTGTATGTGATGACTACAGTACCCGGGTGCTTGAGATACTTGTCGAGAGGGGCGGTGGCGACGTCCATATTGCTGATAAGGATGGCAATACACCACTCCACTGGGCTGCGGCACGCGGATCTGTGGAGAATATCAAGTACTTGTTGGGAAGAGGTGTAGATATTGATACTCTGAATTCCAATCAGCAGACACCACTTCACATTGCATCACAGTTTACGGGTTGCGCCCCGGAGCTTCTTGCTTTCCTTTTAGATAATGGAGCTAAGGCTGATGCTCTTGATTTGTCTGGAAAAACAGCACTTCATTACCTTGCGGATTATTGCCTAGACTCGGATAGTTTTAGTTTTCTCCATGCTAATAGTGCCTTCAAAGAGGCGATAGTCCACAAAATGGCTAATGGGGAGATTAAGATTTTTATGGAGTAGATAATATCACTCTTGGTGATGGGTCGAAGTAGTCAGTACCACTGCCATTAGGGGAGACTCAATAAAATAATAGGGTAGAGGCTTGAGGGAGAGTAGTGGTGAAGACTGTGGACCATTATTCTTATGCCGATTTGCATTTGGGAGATATTAGAGATAGCGGGAGTTTTAGACTAAGCTTTCATACGCTTAATAACTCTATTTTATTTATTTGTCTATACCACATATTCATACTTCTGTTACTCCCGTTTGTGTCTCACATCTATTTTTGCTTTTATTTATTCCTCTTGTCACTTTGAAGGATATAGTGACAATAGCTTTTACGACTGAGCGAAAAGACAGAGGGAGATCGAGACCGTGAAACGATTAAGTGGGGAATGCGGCAGCTCAATAATGGACCCGTAGAATATTCATAATATATCACTCGGTACAATAACCTGAACTTATGAGGCTGGGCAGCCTACCAATTCGTAAATATCCCTAACGAAATTGACCTATTGTATAAATCTTGGCTAGACTAGCGCTATACTCCGCTATAGTTCTATATTTTTTTGTCTAAGCTAGATGGTATCCAATCGTACCCCTATCTATGGGTTATTTATTATGCGTTAGTGAAGTCCCTAACCAAGGTACTGGAATTTAGGAAACGACGCATATGGCCGAGCTATAGGTATGACTCCTATCATCCTTTATAATACTATGTAAGTATAAATAAAAATGGCATTACTACATGTATACACATAAATTTCTTGAGATATTGCTTGTACTAAATAAAAAAATAAAAAAATAAAGCCAAGAGACGCCAGTCGCCCCATACATCACACACCACATTTACCCACACAAGTCTAGAATATGGCAATCGCATTCTAGGGAAAATCCCTCTAACTACCCAGTACCAAAAAGCTCGCCAGACTTCCGGTCGCCAGCCCAGCCACTAAGCACAATCCCATAAACCCGCCGCTCGCCTCCTTCTCTCCTTCACCTACGAGCCCAGGAGCCGCCATCATGGTATTACTCCCAATCCAGCCGTTACTCATACCAAATGTGAATTGTATCAGCCAGTAGAAAAGATCACTATTGATCACCGCACCATTTCCTTTGATATTGCAGAGGAAGTAGAGTGGGATGAAAACAAGTCTTACGATCGATGCTAATGCTAGTAGTGGGGGATTAGAGGTGAACTTGAACCTGTTGAAACCGCAGGCAATCCGGCCAGAGAGGTCACCCAAGTTCCAGACAAGGAAGCCGAAAGGAATAAACACATCCGGCATGAAAAATCTAGACTGCGAGGGGGAAGGAGGGCGGATGGAGACGATAGCTTGAGTGTATACAGGGAATGCCATGGTTACAGCAAAGCATGCCCATATCGAGAATGAAAGGAATCTGAGCTTGTACAGGAGTGTCCAGAGGGAGACAGATTTGCGGGTATTAGGCGTAGGGGTCTCAAGTGGAGTATTGGGATTTTCTACACTACCATCAACCTTATACTTTGGGCTAGGCTCCTGGCGAGAGAGAAGAATGAGGAATAGGAGAAGACAGAGACCAGAGACAAAGGTAGCAGTGAAGAAATATGCAAAGGCGGATTTTGGAGATGCAGTTTGGTCATCAGAGGTTGGGACCATGAGGACCGAGACAATCTGAGCTATTGCCGGAAGCACTCCAGCGATTGCTTGACCACTATCCATACCCTAGAGGTCAGTTTCTGAATTTTGCATGTAATCGGGAAAACAAACGTCATGACAGCCTGCATATAAGCCCCCCCAAAAGTATTCACAAACGCAAACACACCGTTCTGACACAGCCCTGTGCTCCAACTAGCCATGAATACGCATATCAATACCACAAAGATATAGCTTTCCGGGCCCATTATGAAAAAGACCGTTGACAGTGCCAGTATGGTGGTTAGGACACAGTTCATAACTAAAGCCATCCATATCCGTGCTGGGTAGTCCGCTGTACTCTGTCGTCTCGAGAGGTAAAACGCAGACAGGAGATTTGTCACTGTTGACGAAGCAAGGATCAAAGACTGAAAGTTGTTTAGGAGGAACTCGCTATCAGCGAAACGACGTTGGAAGTAAGTTGCGCATGCCATAAACATATTCCAACTCCATAACCTGTAGTTCCCCGTAAGCTCTAAAAAAAATAAACAATAATATATCTCCCACCGCGAGAGAAGGAGCTTACATGGCGCATCCCAGAAGTAGGAACACGAAATATTGGAACTTCGATACCTTTCCACTTATTCGTTCTCTTTCTGCGTTTGAGGCCGGACTGTCTGGGTCATCGGCCAAAGCCTCATAGGCCTGGCTTTTGCTGAACCATTTTCTGATGCGTTCCATGGTAAGCTATAGGTATATGATGGGGGGTAAGCACCCAGATATCTAGACGAGAAGGTGGAGAAGACGAGGAGGTGAGAAATGGGGTGTGTGAGGTAGAACCCTAGCGGATCCAGGGACAACCACCGAGGGGGTTCATTCGGATGAGGTTTAGCCGTGTCTTATCACAGCGAGGAACCGGCGATCAGCTGGATAAGGAAGTGAAGCTCAGGGAGTTACCTGTATACCTGTATCTATAATACACAGACACGAGAACTGAGGGGAGTTTGTACAGGTACATGTAGCTAGAAGAATATCCCAACAGCTAGAGGAAATAATGGTTGACTTCCATTATCAACTACATGTTTATGTACTCTAGTGCATGTACTTTCATACATACCCCTATGAGCAGCTCATAGCATAGCTTCATACAACTACAACTGTCCGGGCCTTCCAATTAGATACCTATTGTGACAGCAAGACTTTGATATAGCCCCGCCCCGGAAACCCGCAGGCGTTGCACATACATGTACTCTATGTACTCTATGTACTTCATATACTCTACATTAGATGTAAGGGACATCTTGGGCCGGGCCACATCCCGGGTAATCTGCCGTCGTCGGGGCAACTCCCCTTATCATGTGATTGTCAACAAACTCAAGGTTGTATGTTTACCCCACGTTGTCCATCTGCGAATTCTCAACAAGCGTCCACCTCCTGTCGACTCCCAAATATATCAACACACATACTAACGGAACCAGTGTACCCTCCCCCCACAATTATGACTTCCGACCTCTCAACAGCGTCGCGAAAGCCTACAAACAAACAAAAAAAGACTTACGGTAAAAATGTCAAATCCCACATCTCAGGTTGGTTTGGTAGAGACCTCTGGAACGCCGTCGAACCCGCTGATTCTACCGCAAAAAAAACAAAAGAACAGAAGAAGGAGAAGGAGAAGCCAAAGAGGCAAAGCGTAGAGGAGGATGTGGATGTAGATGTGGAAAAGCAGCTTGCGAGAGAGGTCGAGGAGGAGGGCCTAAAAAAAGTTGTCATGGCGGGTGAGGATGAAAAACGGAAGGTCGAGACAGGGGTGATGGAATCTACCACTACCACGGAAAACGCAGAGATAGAAATGGACTTGGAAATCCCAGGGACACCAGAGCATGAGGAATTAGAAGCTGGGATATTAGCCCTTCTAGACGGCGTGAAGAAGATCGATGTATCTACTTCCAGCAGTGGGTCCTCCGCTGAAAAGTCATCCAACAACGACGATGAGGATGAAAAAAAGACGCCCCCATCATCTGCAGAGGAGGATGAAACCGACCAAAAATCTAACTCCTCCAAGTCTTTAAAAGAGAACTCTGATAAAGAAAATGATGAACCCCCTTTCCCGGCTCTAGGGTCCCGTAGGACCAGTAGAAAGAGATCTCCCGATACATCGGCAAATACCTCTCCGAGAGAGGCCTTAAAAGAAAGATCTATCTCGCCGGAGAGAGAGCCAGAGGCCCTGGTCGATTCACCTATCCGGAAAAACGGTGTGCGGAAGAAGGGGAGCGTTGGGCACAGGATATCTATCAACAGTTCTGTTACCTCGCCCCTCAAAAGAGAATCAACAACACCCTTGAGATTCCCAGACGGGAAGACAAGTGGGAAGGAGGAAAGGCTGGAGGATATCAAAGTATGGGAGGATTTAGAGTCTGGGAATGCGACACCAGTGAAGCTGAAACAGCCGATATTCTTAAGAGATGCAGGCAACAAATCACGGGAGAGAGTACAGGCCGTTGAGGTCCCTGATTCTGAGGATGAACTTACGCAAAATCTGGTAAAGGTCAAGCTTGCAGAGGCGCTCAAGAAGGAAGCATCTGAGATCACAGCTACCATTGGCCCTATTATCTCTTCCAAGAAGCCCACGAATATAGAATCCGCATACACTACCAGCAACAGAGAGATCTCAGATGAACGGGGTTATAGTAGCGATGATTCAGAATTAACAGCGCTAGAAGATCCAGAAGAGGGCTACTACTACTCGGAGGACCTGCCTGTAGAGGACCTTCTCCATTACTGCACCACTCCCAAGGTCCTGGATTTTACCGAACATATCGATAACCTCCTACTCCAATCCACAATCCGTAAATTAGGCGAGGCCTCCTATAGTGAGGTATTCATCCAATCTCACCAATCTCACCCCTCTATTGCCACACCCTTACCCACCGTCCTCAAGATTATCCCCTTCGGTGGGCCCGACCAATGTATATTATCAAGTATCATCCAAGAAGTCAGCATAACACAATCAATGGCGACAATTAATGGATTCATTAAATTCTATGGGGCTTATGTGGTTCGTGGTGCGTTCCCAGCTAAACTAATGCATGAGTGGGATGCGTATGAAGAGGAACGTGGGAGTGAGAATGAGAGACCAGAGTTCTACAATGAAAGACAATTGTTTGCAATTATTATGTTAGAGATGGGTGGGACGGATCTTGAGCACTTCAGTTTAGGCGGGTGGGAAGAGGCAGGAGATGTATTTTGGCAGGTTGCAATTGCACTAGCAATGGGTGAGAGGGAGAGGGAATTTGAGGTATTCTTCCCCCAAATAGGCCGAAATTTGAGTATGTATGTGTGGAACTAATAGGGACGTAGCACCGAGATTTACATTTTGGCAACATTGTCATTCGACGAGAATTAGATAGTCAACTAAAAGATAGAGACAATGACGAAGAGAACCAAGAACCAGAGAAACTCATAAGCAAACT
Organism: Verpa conica; assembly: GCA_033030425.1. Taxonomy (NCBI): domain Eukaryota; kingdom Fungi; phylum Ascomycota; class Pezizomycetes; order Pezizales; family Morchellaceae; genus Verpa; species Verpa conica. The sequence continues at coordinate 1,091,762 of JAUFSD010000010.1, read as the reverse complement.
TTCGATAAACGATAACGGTGGACCACTTGAGTCTAATCTCAAGGTCTCCCTGATTGATTATACCCTTTCCCGTGCCATCTGCGGTACCACAGATTCAGCTTCAGAAATCCAGTTCGCTTTACTCGATGATCCTGCTCTCTTTACTGGTAAGGGCGATTACCAATTCGACATCTATCGGTTCATGCGGACCTACGTCTCTAGCGGGTTAGTTCCTCCGGAAGAGGAAGATATCGATTGGAATGTCTACGCTCCTAAGACGAATGTTTTCTGGCTACATTATTTAACAAATATCTTACTGAATAAGAAAGGAATTCCGAGACCGGCTGCGAGGGGAAGAAACGCGGCAGGTGAAGGAGAGAAGAAGGCGTATAAGGATCTCGAGACAATTGCGAAATGTATCGATCCTCGGAAGAAAAGGTTTGGTGGGAAGGGAGAGATTGGTTGTGCGGGGGAGTTAGTGGAGTGGGCTATTGGTGAAGGGATGTTGAAAGTGGGCGTTTGGGGGGAGGATGACGAGTGATTGGTGATTATAGCGAGTGATCGACTATGATTTAAACGATAGAGTTATTCAGAAGCAAGCGTAGTAATTGAGGGCGTCTAGGGGATGTCGGTATTGGGGGTATTACTGAAGGTCAATTGATGGGTGTGGGGTGTTGTTTGGGTGTTGCTTTATGTTTTGTTTTCTTGTATTGGGTACTTTTTAAACGGCGGGGTTCGGGAAATTTTAGGAGATATTCATGGTAAATTTTCACGGCTATAATTTATTTTTAGTTATTTGATATAATATCTTACTTCGTCAATATCATTATACTATATGTCTACAGAGCTAGATATACATCCCACCCCTCAATCACTATCACTAAACTTTAGATGCAAACAATTAGAACATTGTATACACCCACCAGAGCTTCATAGGTAAACATTATCCTTACCATAGAGGGTGGTTTTGTAGTCTCCTTGAAACAGAGAAAGGCCTTATAACCACGAGAGAAACATTATAGTAATATTATAGACGCTATTACAATGAAAATTCTATAGGACCCATGGCTTCTATAACTACACTAATTATGGGAAATAATGGTAATTACTAGAAACAACGAGGAGTGGGGAACTACCCCCGATCCCATTCACTAGGAAATTATAATACCCCCCCCCTACTCATAAGCGGCCAGCCCCCTTGTAGAGAAAAAATATAATTACTTCCCCCCTTCCTACGTACTGTATTATCTCGCAAATAATGAACACAACCGGACTAGACGAGATCACAATACTTAAATGGGAATTGATATCTGGCAAGGTGACTTGGAAATCAATTCTCAACACTTCTAGGTAACTAAACTGGTAAGTCATAGTAAGGCTAATTTGAAACCGCCTAGTGCGGTTGTGTTCACTATTTGCGAGATATTACAGTGCTCTAGGGGACTTATATCTAAGATGAACGAACGAACTAGAAATATAGTGATATCTCTAATACCAACTCATATCTAGATACTTAGTAAAACCCCTACTCAATCACAAGAAATTTGCCACCATAACAAGACTTTATACCAAAAGAAAGAAATGCAAACACAGAGGAACACCCGAAGAGAAAGGGGGGAAATAGATTACTAGGTCGATCTATGCCTCGCAATAATTTGTCGAAGCCTTGGATCTGCAAACCCTATAGTAGAGGTGAAGGAGATGAATAATACTAAGCGCCTAGAAATGAGAGTCAAAAAGGTATAAGAGACCAGGATATAAAACTAGAAAAAAAAGAGACTACAAAAAACATAATCCAAGTAATCCTTATAAACAACCTAATAACCCCATTTCCAGCCGCATCCTCGCTCCCGATACATCATTACCTACCTCCAATGATTTTAGTAATCGTAGTAATCGTAGTAGAAGTTCCAATCTTCCTCACTCTCCCCTTCCCATTCGATAAATACTGGGATGACTTTAACCCCCACCTAAGTAAACCATGACAAGAACACCAAAGTACCCAAAGCCCTCTCAAAACCGCCCACGTCTTCTTTGCCATCTTAACTGTAGGTTGTAATTTCTTCACTCTTATCATAACTAGTCCAACAAAAAGTCGAAAAGCCGTACCCCATCGCTGATGGGTGAATAGTTCTCGCTGATAAAAACCATAATGATTATATTCAAGTTGTTGATGATCCTTGATGTTATTACTGCTACTAGACTCTCCAAAACTGGAAAAACGAATGTCAACCCCCATAAAACCCCCTAAGCACCTGTACCGCAGAAGCTTACCTCTGCGGTCCCCAATTGTATTTATTGTGTTTATCTATACTGACACTTTGGCCTGCCGCTTAGCGGTACCGATGGAGGTATTGTTGACTTTGGTTGCAAATTTAAGGGAGGTGAGGGTCTCGCTTAAATGGGCCTGCATTGGCGAAACCATGACGAACATGAGACATTTGCTGTTACCACCAAGGGAGTACTGGAGTAAGTAAGTGAGCTATTTTCCTTTTGTTAGTTATCTACTCATGCTTTATTCTGTTCAAGAGATGGGATGAAGCGGAGGCAACATACTTTGGAGTTCCTATATGGAATATGGGCTCCTTCCTTTCCATTCCCAAGCGCTGCAATAACATCACCAAGACAGCTCAAACTCCTGTTGATATTTTGCGTTTCCTTCAAACGATCACCAGTAGCCCCACTATGTGCCAGCCTTTCACTTCCTGCAAGATCCACCAGGTTCAATGTTCCCTCGCTCCTCTCTCCTGTGACTGAATTAATACCCCTGAGCTTTAGAATAAAAACACTATGAGAACGTGAAGAACGCTCATTTGCCTGGGTGGCAGCCACAGATCGGGTCTTTGAGGCACGACTAAGGATAGATTCCACTCTAGCTGGGTTATCCAGAACCACAGTATTGATATCTGTGATAGTAGTCTTACACTCCTTTTGATCATGGCGAATTTCATGCTTCTTTTTATCGAAGTCGTCGGCTTGTCCGAGAAGATCATTGATGTTCTCATTGTAAACTTCCACAAACTGACCCTCCATAGTGTATTTCCAACCTTTTTCTTCCAGCTCCTTGGCAGTTGCATAGATCTGGTGGACAGCTTTCGGGATCATACCGTCTGGAGATGACATGGTGTATCTGAATGTGTCAGCACAATTAACCCAAAAGAAGCAAATATGAATGGGAAATTCACTCACGTCTTTCCGGAACCGGTTTGACCATAACAGAATATGCAAACATTATACCCATCCAGAGCGCTCTGCACCAGCTGAGAAATTTCTTCAAAAACTTCGCCGTTTTGTGCAGAAGGCCCAAATACTTTGTCGAAAGAGAATGGATACGCTTTCGTAACAACATTCCCCAAAGCGCTTTTCTCAGCTGCGCCGATAATTTGGATTTCCTTTCCTTCTTTATCCGTATCCGGAAACATCATTTCAGCACCACCATTGGCCTCTGCTGGGAGAGTTGGCCGCACACGGCAGAAAACCCTGATGTTCCCCTTGAGCTCTTGTACTTGGTTGTGCAGCTTCCTTCGCAGACTTTCTTCAGCCCTGAGTTTCTCCTTCGCAATCGCGGTTTCCTCTAGAGCCTGTCTAAGTCTTTCTTCCAATTCAGCAAAAACTCGAGCCTGTGACTTTCCGTCACTCTCAAGTAACTCAATACGAGCTCGGAGAGCACGTGACGATGATTCTAGGGAAAGGGCTGTAGAAGATGATTCAGATAGAGTGTCCTTCAGGTTAGCTGTAATTGCCTTTTCTCGCTCAAGCTCACTTATCGTTGCTTCGAGCTCCGACTTCAGCCCTCTGATTTCCCGTGTACTTCCCCCCATTTCCATTTCCAGCTTCTGTCTTTCCATTGCTGCCTGTGTCTTTATCTCCTGTACCTCCCTTTGCCTTGCAGCTCGTTCGTCCTCTAGCTCGTTTCGGGCTCTTCTTTCCAGGACTTCCATTGCTTCCCGATTCGATTTAATAAGAGACTCAATTTCGTCACGTAACTTCCGTCGAATGTCGTCAGTCTCGTCACGTAATCTCCTCGCTGCGTCATCCCGTTCTTGCCGGCGGTCTCTTCGCTCATCATCAAGGAGTCGCTCAAGTTCTAAAGCCTTCTTCAAGGAAGATTCTAGTTCGAACTGGACTTGGGTATTCTTTGTTTCGAGAGTTACACGCATTGTCTCGAGTTGATACGCTATGAACCTGTGTAAGAATACAAAAAATTGCGGGGGCCATGAATAAGGGGGTCCTCCACACCTTTCAACTTATGGTCCTCGAGCTGTTCCTTGATGTTATTTGACTCCGTGCGTTCCTGGACCATCATGCTCTTCATCATCTCAATAGCACTCTCCGTATCCTCAAGTCTCCCTTTCAAATCCCATGCTAGAAAGTTGTTGCTGTCAACGCATTGAAACCTAGAAGTAAAAGACGATGACGTCCGATGCTTACCCTTCCTCCGAGGCATAGCAACCGTCGGATCTAGGCCCTGACCACCATTCTCCTGTCGATCACTTTGTGCACTTGTCGGCCGTGGTGGTGCTGGAGCTGGTACTCCCGTCCTAGGTGCTGGGGCCGGCACCCCTCGTGCGAGTCCTAATGATGAATTCGGCCTACTACCAACACTCTTTGAGAACCCTGATGTAGAGTTAGACCTCCCTACTTGGCCACTTGCGCTCCTTCCATGTGCAACATTCCTGGCCTGAGTTCCAGAAGAAATTTTAGCGGTTGGGGCCTGGCCAGCCCGGTCGGCCAAGGTGATGCGTTTCTGACCAGCATTCCCAGAGACTGCCACAACGTTGCCTTTAGTAACTTTCCATGGAAAATCTCGCTTATTATTATAGATGGGGATTGAACTGGGAGAGGTAGGAGCAACGCTGTTGTCCCGGGAGGATGAGGATGAGGAGGTAGGAGACCGACTTGAAGATTTTTGCTTGAGGGATGCTGTTATGGCTTGGGACGGTGGAGGCATCATTGCGGAGTCGTTATTCATGTTTAAATTGTTGTTGATACTATTACTTGAGCTATTGGCAAGACTAGTGTAGGGGTTGTTGTTGTGGTTGCTGTGATTAGATGTGTTGCTGGTTGTGTTGTAGGATGGTAGCCGTGAGTTTGGAGGAGGCATTTCATGTAAGACTTTTGTTGAGGGCGTTGGCGGGGGGATCCTGCTACTCCCTGGTCGGGGGAGAGATGAGGACGAATACATGAACTATGTGAGGGGTCAGCTTCTGATTGGTGGGCTAGTTTGGGGGGGGGGGGTGAAGAAACGGCACGGCCTACACTTCTCTCGGTGTGCTCCATAATAGCGAGTGAGCGAGTGAGTGAACCGCGCACTGGAAGGGTGGAGTGGGGGGAGGAGGGGAGATAGAGGGCTGAGAGGAGAGGAGGGGGAGGAGAGGAGAGGAGGTATGTATAAAAGAATTCCAAAAAAGAACTCCCTGATGATAGGTGGATAGGTGTATGTATTTATTTATCTATGTATACAGTAGGGGAGGGCAGTTAGTTGGTGGGTTGGTTGACGTTGTCGAGTGGAGATAGATGCACGCGGTGGTGGGGCGATACTCACTATGCAGCTCTGGCAGACGGGTTTATCTCTGCTAGGGGTAAACACAAAACGAACCTTGGGGAGACGTGTGTAAACAAAAACCCCTTGAGGTCAGCAACAGCCACTAAGCCTAAAGAGGCCGCCACACGACCAGGGAACCCTTTAATAGGCACGTGCCAGCAGAAAGAACAAAGGCCCGGTTTCTATCTTGTTCTCCGCAGCTCTGGGTAATTCAGGGTATGGCCTTTGTAGATCCCGGGAGTCTCCCTTCTTGGTGGTGAGCTGATACGTAAACACATATCTACATGTACACAATCTTTTTTGAGGAGGGTTTATTTTTATTCTTGCCCCAGGGTCTACCTAGATCTTCACGGCTATCTGCAGACTGAGAGTGTGTCCTATCGAATGGATAGATACGTAAAATTCATTCTCTTACTTGATCTGTATAACGTGGGGTTTCATCACCATACCCGCACCTACATACATACTTAGCTCTCGCTGTGTAGACTGGCTCAACCCACGCATGAAACATAATCCAAACCAGAACACGCGAAAACGAAACCACGTGACGTTCCACACTATTAATTGCTTACTATCACCCGCCAAGGCCAAGGTTCCATACCTCAAGCTCCACCACCAACACCAGAGAAAACCGGTCCAGCTCTAATTTCCTAACAATGTCCCACTCGAAACGCAACACATCACTAGCATTCTTCACGTAAGTTTCCCCCTCATACTCTCTCCAATACCTTAGCTAACAATTTCCTTGCCTTACCAGCTCTTACGAACGTTCCCTCCTTAAAGGTGACTATGGCAAACAGCGTACCCGCCTAACCCGTGACTCGTTCAAGTCTCTGGACGCCTGTAATCTCTGTTTACAGCGATGCCGCGACCCTGTATCTTGTGATCATGGAGACCTCTTCTGCCGCGAATGTGCAGTCGAAAACCTCCTCTCCCAGCATAAGGAGATCAAGAGAATGCAGACCGAGCTTGATCGCCGCATAAAGGAGGAAGAGGAAGAGCATGAGAGAGGGGAAGAAGAAGCAAAGGAGCGTGCCGTGAGGGATTTTGAGTTACTGCAGATGGGGTTGGAGATCAAAAATCGAAATGAGAAGGAGCTGAATCCGAGGGCAATCTTCGGGATGGGACCACCGAAGGTTATTGGGAGGGAGAACGGGAAGCTTATTCTGGAGGAAGTCATGGAGGAAGGGGCCGAAGAGGGTGAAAGGCCACTAGGGGCAGTAGAGGCAGATGGAGTTGGGGGAAAAAGAGGGGGGAAAAGGAAATTTGAGCTTGACGAGGAAGAGCTGATGCGTCTCGCCCGGGAAGAAAGACAAAAGGCGAAGACTATACTCAACAATGAAAAGGTATATTACCCCTCTTCCCAATACTCACCTTCTATATATGCTAATATCCCCTTTATAGTCTGTAGCATCTATTCAAAAACTGCCCTCCTTCTGGGTTCCCAGCCTCACACCCTCCGTCGCGGCCTCAGAAATTCCCCGCAAGCCGCTAAAACTCAGCCCCGTTTGCCCCGCTTCTGAGAAAAACAAGATTCACAACTACAACCTCAAAACACTAGTCGCTGTCCAATTCGCTGAAGAGAAAGATGAGCGGACGAAACATGGAGACCCGCAGCGAGTTTGTCCTAGCTGTAAAAAGGGATTGAATAATGCTACAAAAGCTATGCGTAAGTCCCCTATGGTAAATTATGATAAGGTAACCTGCTAATTTCCAATTTGTGACATGAATTGAAGTTGCAAAACCTTGTGGTCACGTTCTTTGTAAGCCATGTGCAGACAAGTTCATGAGCCCCCAGAACGACGACCCTCACGGTACATCGCTAAAGATTGTGACATGCTATGTCTGTGATGAAATCTTATCTGAAGTGGCGGGAAAGAAATCGAAGAAAAACAATATAAAACCGGGGCTAGTACTGATACAGAGTGACGGGACTGGGTTTTCAGCAGGTGGCGGCAATGTTACAACAGAGAAAGAGGGGATCGCCTTTCAATGTTAGCTACAGGATGTTAGAGATATGAAAATTATTGTACTTTTATGATGCTTGGCTTCGGCGAGAATAGATTTTGTATTAGTTTATATAAATACGCCTTTAGAGCATAGTCGTAGCCTAAGTAGATACATAGGTTTCCCAAGATAAATACTCAACCAATCACCGGTTTCTTTTTATTGGATATAAGCTATACCCGAGGTTGTAATAACTATGATTGTAGCTGTGCCTAAGCGGCACAGTAACAGTCATAACAGAAAATCTACTCTAGGGCAGGCAAGAAAGATTTAAACATACTTTTCTAGCGATTACTTTTTGATTTACCTTCATAAAGCCACATAGATTCGTTAATGGAACAACCCAAACCCCCTGTTCAAGCTCTATTTGCCTACGCAGAGTAGCATATTTCTATGTCGATCGGCAGGGCCTTTATAAAGGCACCAAAAGGGGAAGAAGAATCACCGAGAAGCATCACTTACGTTAGTTGTGTAAAGTCGCTATCTTCGGCTTCTAGAGCTGTCAACTACCTAGGTACCTATATTACGCGTAAACAGGTGCATATAGAAGAAAACATAAACACGCGTAGTCAAGGAAAGACTCATGGCAAAGCACCCAACAGAAATTATGTCAGATTAGATCAAGTAATTTTAAGGTCCGTCACAGGCAGCATCCAGAAACCCTTTCACCATCCCCAACTACCGTCAGCCTCCTCCCGCATCCAACCACTCGCAGCCTAGCTTAAACCACGAAGACTCGCCAAGGGGAGAGCACAGGTTCACAGTGCGCAAGCAGCTATAGTAGAAGGAAGCTGGAACGAGAGCGAAGGAACACTGAAATGATGGTTAAACATCGCAGACTTCTGGGGCTATCCTCGGGGCTCTTTCTATCATCATCCAGAACTGTTGTTGGAAGGGGAGAAGAGGAGAGGGGGGTTAGGAGTTGTAGCTTATATGCGGTATGCACGGTTGACCCATCAAAGCTCGCATGATGCAAGGATCGCTTTCTTTGATGGCTAGGGCTAGGGGAAACGAACAAGAACAATTTTTTTCTTTCCTTTTCCCCCCAGCGATTTAAGAGTCTTGGCAACTGGCTGGGGCAAGCCCACCAGGAAAATAATATAAGGACGCAACAGTTGCCCCCTCAGTCGCTCTCAGAGGACGCGCTCTCGGTGTTCTCGCTTGCCTGCTCTCTTAGTGTGCCGTCATAGTAAGCCCAACGCCCGCATTACGCCTTCCTTTTCCCACCAATTACACTGCACAACGTACGTTATACCCTGTTGCAACGCCCATTTGCCTTTCCCACCCTCTATTTCCGGCAAATCCCGCCTCGATATCCGTTCAGGCCTGTTTCCCCACCCAAAACCAACAAACGGCCCCTGCAGCTAGCCTTGAGCCATCAATCGCATTGTGCGCACAGTCCCGTCGCACCGCCCCGCCCCACAGCTTGCAACTTTAATAGTTGGACCCATCCTCTCATAAAAGCCAAGTCCATCACCGGCCGGGGAAAAAATCCATACCATTTCTCATTTCCACGCAGGCCCCGCCCCGCCACTAAACATTTCCCGACCTTCTCCACACAACCAACCAAAAAGAAAAAGTCTGCCGAGCCGAGGGCCCGAAGCCATATATATAATATACTTACATAAATACACATCCATACGTCATCATGGAAGCCTTCTACCCTTATGACCCCGTACACAGTACGTTACAGCACCATAACGTCAATGTTAATCATCCTCCCCCACCCCCACACCTTACACCGCCACAGCAACCACTGCCCCAGCAGATGGATCTTGCATCTTCCCCTATACAGGAGAAGGCAAAACCGGGCCGTCCGCGCAGAAGCCGCACTAACAATGTCAACGTGAACAACATCAACAATGGTCCCCCAGCCGAATCGAGCTCCGCGGGTGCTAGCAGCGGAATCACCACAGCTAGTGGGAGAGTCGTCGAGATAAAGACAAAATTCCCAGTCGCGAGAATCAAGCGGATTATGCAAGCCGATGAGGATGTCGGTAAAGTTGCGCAGGTAATTAATCAACCTTTCCACCACCCCTCTTTTACTACTCCTTTCATCAACTATCACTCGCATTATCCCTCAGAACTTAATCCCACTAACACAGTGAATCACTAGGTCACACCAGTCGTCGTCTCAAAAGCACTAGAGCTTTTTATGATTGCCCTCTGTGACAAGGCCTCTGCTCAGGCCCGCCAACGCAATTCAAAACGCATCACAGCAGGCCACCTAAAACAGGCCGTTCTCCACGAAGAGCAGTTCGACTTCCTTGCTGAGATTATTGCTAAAGTCCCCGATATACCACTCCCCATAGCTGCGGACAGTGGCAATAATGGAAGCGGCGGTGGCGGGAACTGCTCATCAGGTGGTGGTCTCGAATCAGAAGATGCTGCTCCTCCAGCTAGCGTTAAAAAGCCGAGGAAACCAAGAGCGAGGAAGGTCAAGAGCGAGGAGTTCTAGGATGTGGAAACCTAAAATAGTCATAAGAGCCATATCAGTAGGGAATAGGGAATTTTTGTTCTCTGCGGTAGAATGTTTGGGGGAGTGGAGTATTATAGAGGCAGGTTTTAGGTGTTGGTTTAGGCGGTTTTTTTTTGCAATTTTTTTTGCTTGGGGAGAGAAAGCTTCTTCAGAGCGGAAGAAAATTAAGAAACATAGCCCACGTCATTTGACAAAACTCCCTCTATCTTTTCTTTTCTGCTTCTGTTTTTTTATATCTTTCTAGGTGGAGTATATAAGGGATCTTACTGTTATTCTCCTTTACTTATTTCTTTATTATTACCTAGCGACCTGGGGAATTTATGACTCAGGGAGGCATCAATGAGCAAAAGCCTGGGTAGAAAGCATGGATGACCAGAACTACCTTCTTTCATGTCGCTTTTTCTTGTACTATCATCTTTTCATTCCTATTCTTGGGTTGGCTGTTTACTAGTTTGGGGGTTTTTTTTTCATCTGGGAAAATACAATATGCATATCTTTTTCTAGGTCCTTGGGTTTGCTTCATTTTTTTATCCTGTGGGGTTATCTTGTATATCTGTCCTTCCCTATCTCTCGTTCGTTGGGCCTTTCGTGAAGGGATTAAGAAAACAAAAGAGCAAAATTCGGAATACATTCTCAACGGATAGCGGTGATGGCGTTATTGAAGCTAGAAATTTTTTGGAGTTTTACCTATTATTTTGGGGCTTAGTTAGGGTTGGGTTATATGACAATATGCGTTAATTGTTGATCAAAGAAAAACACCCAAGTTGCGGACAAGTGCTGTTAACCAGTGTTCACAGAAATGCCTCTCAAAAATACTAGTAGGCCTATTAACACCAAGGTATATATTGAGGGGCACAATTACATAGAGCCGGAGAAAGGTTCGAAGCTCCCTACAACCTAATCATAGGTATATAAATATATATAAAAAGTACAATTAAATCTAACCACGTTTCCAATATCCAGCCCCTCAAGTCCCTTTGCCTAGCCAGTATAAAAAAAAATACAAGATATTTCTACCATTCCCAGCTTCTTCATGCCTCAGTCGAATCTATGTCCGTAGCAGGTATCTCTCCCGAAGCCTCTGGCATTGGTTCCTTCATCTCCATATACTGTCCCCACCTCTGGCTACATTCGTTCTTGACCCAGCAGCCAGCAAAATGAACAACTAAGTCTCCTTTCGCCCAACCCATATTCGGGACACCGATTGCGTATGAGTTGAGAACACGTTGGCCGACGAGGCCAAAATGCTCCATTACTGTTGCGTGGCCCATTACGAGATGCATCTATCTAACGTTTTAGAATATATCGAAAAAGATTTACACGAATTTAATTCAACTTACCACCGCATCCTGCTCCTGCCCAAGCCAGGCTCTTGTCACAAGAAGAGGGTCTGCCCACATATCTAGGAATCCCCGAGACCACTGGCTCCTACGCATAAAGAAACTCCCCGCATTGATACCATTTTGGTCTTGGCTGAAGATAAGATCAATATTCTTCACATCGATTTGCTTCGGTGTAGAAATTCCCGATTTCCCCCCACCACTGTTGTTGATAGTCTCTGCTTTCAGAATCTGTTTCTCTAAGGCCTCGTGAGAAAGCAAAAGCTTATTTAAATCTACACTTGGTGTCATGAGGATGGCATCCAAGTCTAGCCACCACACCCACTGTGCTTCAGGGTAAGTCTCGAAAGTTTCTGCGATAGCAGGAAGTTTCGCCCATACAGGGTGCGCACCACCAATGTCATATTTTGAGATATTGAGGAAGTGGTATTTGTACCCATGGAGATCTGCATATGCCTGTCTATTCTGTTGTGTCTGCTGAATCAGATTTTCAATTCCTCCATTATGCCCCTTGCCATCAGATGCACAGAGGAGGACGATTTGGTCTGGGCGAGGGCCAGCAGGGTCATAGGTTATATCAGTAGGAACGGAGAATTTGACTTGTTTGGCGATCTTTGCAGCTTCTGCTAGCCTCTTCTTTTCTTCCTCTTTTTTCTTCTTTTCTTCCTCCTTTTTCTTTTCTTCCTCTTCTTTCTTCTTTTCTTCCGAGATCCTCCCCTTTTCTGCTTCAACCTTACTCAATTCATGTGTAGCTGTTGGATCCAATGCCGATGTCTGAGTAGGTGTCAACTTTGAAGTGGGGATGCTATGTTCGGTGTAACGTGTATAAGTAGGGGCCTGCGCCGGGGCCTGCCCAACAGCACCTTTCAGTGCATCGGCCTTCGAATCCGTTCCAGGAGTCTTTGTGTTTAACAAAGAGCCTCCATAGTATGAATTCCCTGGTAATGAATCGAAGAAGGCGGCAAATGTGACGAAAAGGAAAACGACTAATAAGGCAAGAAAACAGCTTCTGAAGGGGCGAATGAAATAGACTATTAGAAACCTCTGATCTTGCCTATAAATGGATGGAAGGAGGGGATATTTACTTTGATAGTAATCGCGCCATAGCTGAAAACTTAATAAAAGTCGGCGAACGAGCTTAGGGGAGAAATTGTTCCTGCAGAAGCAAAATCCCCGGAGGGTGTGTGCACTACACGACTTTGTCCGTGCCTTCTTTGCTCTTACTTGTACCTCGGGCGGTGATAGGTCTGGTATACTGGTGGGTTAAGTTACGAAACAAAAGCTCCGTCCTGGTTTTCTCTCCTGTTTCCCACGCCCTTGAGAGAGGTTGTCTGTTGTTGTTACCGTGGTCCTGTGGAAAGGGGCGAGTGGTGACGACGCTACAACAAGGCTTCCTACTAAGGGGCGAAAACAGAGCTCAAGTTGGCTAAAAAAACCACAGTAGCAAAAGTTTATGGCTAAATTGAATAACGAAGGAAGAACGACAAAAAAGGAGCGCGCTGAGGTATGTACTAATAAAAGTAAAACCTTGAGTTAGGTCGAACCGGGTGAGGCCGAAGAAAACAAACGGAGATGGGGAAGTAAAAATGAGTACTCCCCCGCATGCACATTAAATTCTCCGGTTCTAGAACATATTACCCTTCTGGCATCCCCATTCTCAGGGTTGTGGATAAGGCTAATCACCAATCATCCTCCTAGGTCTGACAATTCTGTTCCAAAAATGCCCTGCGGAGGAAAATATAGAACCCAGCTTGTGCGACAATAATTCTGACAGCTAGATGGATATTCAAAGGTGTACCTCGCATCGAAAGATCTATTCTGGTAGAAGGCTATTATTAACCCTACCACACGATTCTTACCTCATATTAGCCATTGGTGTTGTTGATGTGACTTTTAAGGTTAGGGTTCTCTATCAAGAAAATGTACTGCTTTCTCTTTAGATGCATGACTTCTCCTCCTCAACACATGTACCTACCATTTCAGTCTGGGCCTTCAGGGTTTGACATTAACGGACTTTCGAAAAATATTCCTGTTTGTTTTCTTAATCAATATATATATAGATAACTATAGTCAACTCAAACCTTGGTAATCTAAGTACCTAACATGCTAACATATACGTGCGATTTATCGTGAATCGCACATTAGCAACCTCATCTAGAGCCATTTTATCCATCATGCATATTGCTTACCAAAAGTATTAGCCGCACACTCCACAAACTAACGTTAAAAGGTACATAGGGGGCTAACTCGTTTATCATTATAATTTATAGCTAAGTCAAGAACTAAAATTGTTAATTGACCATACCTATATTGGTTTACGTTAATTATAAGTTTTCCTCTAGAATTACCCAAAAACAATGATATTATGTCGATCTCACCAAAGATAAGAATAATTATACATGTAATTGTGATATCTTTTTTCCCCTTATGGGATGTCAAATGTGTCAAAAATAAATTTTCCCACTGGTGGTAAAATCATGAGCAAACATGCTGGAATACAGTATAAAACCGGACTATCTGTCTAGAATACTATAATGGTCCACAATTAAAATATTAAGTAAGACATGCAAATTTACCAATTAAAATACACCACTTGAAGCTGGATCCTTGGCTATTGCCTCTAAAGGGAAAGATAAAGCCTAGATCAGGATTAAAGGGATAGTTATGTGTGAGATATTTGTGTTAGACCAGTGGGCTATTGTTGACCACTATAGTATTCCAGACAAGTGGTCCGGTTTGATACTGTATTCCAGCATGTTGGTCTATGATTTTACCACTAGTGGGAAATTGAATTATGACACATTTGCTCTTCCATATCCCCTACAAATTTAACTATGGATTACCCTAATCATATCATTTGTCTGATAATGGTCTAAAAACTTCTACAAATGTCTATTGTTCTAAAAGGACAGCATAAGCTAATAGGTTCAGATATCGATAGTCCCCTATCACTTCTACAGTCCATCTTCCACCGCATATACCGCTGTCTCAGTCGAATCGTTTAATTATTTCAGGCCCGAAATAGCAGCAAAATCAATAACCTCAGTCGCCCCGAATCCTGAAACTGATTTCCCAAAAAATTCCCCACTAGCAGTAACATACCCCGTATAAGTCGAAGTCAACAGTCCTGAGATTCCTACAATCTCTTGATCCGTTCTCGGACTCTCAATCCGAAAATTTCCACCCTCGGGACCCAAGAACTTCACAGTCCATGCCGTTGCATATGTTAGATCTAGTCGAGTCGATTTATACGTCTTTGTATAATCAGGCTCGAATTCAACTGGCCTTATATCTAAAGATCCATCTTCATGCCTGGTTGTTGCGAATCGGCTCTTTTGGTATGGAGCCGCATTATCTGTCGACCAGATACTAACTTTCGTCAATCCGAAGTGAAGCTGAAACCATGTGAAATTCCCAGTTGTTGGCGATCCAGGCCCGAATTGGCGGTCGAGCCATGTAAACGAGTTATCTTCGTCAATTGTGAGAACTTCAGCTTTCTCGCCGATCCGCAGTGACCCTATGGTGAGAGCGGAGGGTATACTGAATTAATAAGTCATCCCTACCCCCCACGGGAACCCTCCGGTACCAGCGTTGTATATGATTGGTGATGTCGGCTTGAATGTGATATTGAACGAGAACTCGGAGTTTTCCCCCTATGTTCTAAAAGCTGGCAGCCCTTCGGGGCCCTGAGCCTGGAATCCATATTTATTTGGAATAGAAATCTTGAAAAGGCCATTCTCACTCGTTGAAATACCGGCGACAGGTTCGTAGAATTGCTTATACAGCGATAACGTGTCAAGATCAAGCAGTGAGGCGCGGTAGTATCCAGTGCCGGCAATAAGCATGACATGGGAGACTAAGATGTAGTTGGTTCCGTTGGAAGATTTAAGGTAAGTTGATGTCCACCAGAACCCCCGCCATTGTCACTAGATGATAGGAGAGATTCGCTAAGGTCATATAATGCTGGGAAACCGTGCTGAGTAAATTTTAATATTTCATGGAGGCAAGAAACGGTGATAGGATTAATATACCCCAAGTGGTGTATCGAGAGAACTAGCTCTCTCAGGCACAAAAGCAGGAACCTCGTTAGCAGCTACAAGAAGGCCAGGAAAGACAACGACAATATACCAGAGAGAACTCTCATCTTTCTCGAGATCACTAATCTAGGATGAAGTTCTTACAATTTTACGAGGCATAGTATTCTACTTAAATAGAAAATCATCCAAAAGCCAAGGCTGGGGCCCTACTTTTAGCAAGCAGGAATTCTCCCACCGGCTCATACCTGTGCCTGAGCACAATTGGGATATCGCCCGATTTGATTATCAACTAGCTAGGGTGATACCGGCTCATCATACCTGTTTTTGTAGTCACTACTGTTGCCAGCGCTTCCCTGCATAACTAGGCTAGCGATTGCCTACATGCACTCTAGTAGTGAATACTAAGACTTCACGGCAAGTTTAAGGGGCTCGTTCGATAACAAGAGCTAATATACATGTATATAATATATATAAGCGTACTTTGAATATTTGTAACTCGAACTAAAGTGCACACCCAGTACCCATACCCCCACCAAATCCGTCATCAAGTAGTCTAAACCATAGTGAAACCCTAACCTCTCCCACCTCCACACCATCTACCATTCTATTTTCAAGGCCTTCGGAAAGGCTTAGCCCCTATTTTGAACTTAAAGTCACCAAAAACTCCTACTTTATAGCTATTAATAGTAAAGTAGAGCTACTGGAACACCTTTGTTTCCAATGCGTCCCCCTCAGACGTCTGGCAACTTAAGAAGATGACTACCAGGGTTGGAGATAAGATTCTGCAATAATCCTATTATATCCGTTACTCCTATACATTGACTATAAATCTGGATAAGACCACCAGGAGTGGTACCTGATGGTCTTAGTTAACTAAAAAGGTTCTAATAAACACTCAATGGCTTATAAAATAACAACAGTGCTTCAGTCGCCGTCTGAACGCGCTTGTCTAACTATCGCCGAAAGTTGTCTTTTTGTCTTTATTGAATATATTATTGGTTTACGGTCACGTCCCAAGTGCAGTTCCTTCCACACTATAAATCTATCACAGCTATTGGTATTCCTACGGATAGTAGGATCGAGTTGTATTAGTCCTCCGCTTTGGTTGTGATCCTTAGTCCATAGTCTATGACATAGTTTCTTATAGCCCTCTAATTATAGCCCTCGTAATAGCACCTAGTCAAGTGAAAGGTGCGGAGTTTTGGCATCCTGAGCATTCTGTGGTGTCTGGAGCCTCAGGGAGCACCTGGCTCCATGGTTACGGTTTTCCTAATATGGAGCTTTAGGTTTAAAAATTGAACGTTAGTTTCCTATATGTCTATTATTGTAGTACTCCCTAGGACCCCTCCCCGCTACACCTAGCACTCTAGTGGTAGTCCGCACCCAGATTTTTCTTTTTGCTTCTTTTTTTGCTGTTTCTGCAAGAATAACACCCAAAACCAAAACCTCCAAAAGTTTACTACACCAAAAACATCCTATTAGTAAAAGCTCTCCAGTCAGACCCTATTTATCACCTAACAGTTACCTATATAGATCGAAGAATTTTATCAAAAACTCTATTTTTTACAGTAATTGGGCAAAGGAGTGGTACAAGTTAATCGATTCGTCCACCATAGTCAATCAAAATCTACTTGTTAAATAAAAGATGCCATGGCTCGGCAACCATGGTACCCACCGACACCAAACCTTCTGAACATAGGATCTGACCTTATTTAAGAAGACCAACCGGTTTTAAGTTTACACTAATTAAGTATATACTTTCCTATAAGTTTTCCTGCTTCCTACTATATTGTGATTGTAGATCTTTAGTGGGGTATTATATTTACTAAGCTTACCTCCAAGCCATCTTTTTTTTTAGCAAGTATATACACTTCGCACATAATAGTCCGGCCAGACCTCAGGCTATCCAATTGAAACTCGAATAGACAACATTCTTAGACAATACTGATCATTATACTCCCTAAATTCGGTAGTTTTGAGACGCAAAGCTTCAAAATCCACTTGCGTGATTCTTTCGAGCTTTTTGGGTCACGTCGGACGTATGTCACTACTTTCCGGGGTGCCGGAAAGTGATGCACAAGTCAAAACAAAATGACAATCTACAACAATCGCTTAGAGACCCTGGCTAGTACAGGATTTCAAACTCAATTAAAATATATAGATTTCACCTCTGGCCAAAAAGTTGGAAAAATCCTATAATTAATTGTAACTGCTTTATTTAGCTATCTGAAGCCAAGCCCAAGGTGCTATATCTTCCCTTATATGTATTTTTTCTATGATATAAAGATGGGTATAAAATCTGACAGTACTATAAATCATCTTTAGCGTCAAAAACTGTACCTACCTTGAGTGCTGTGTTTGGGTGCTGGGCAGGATATGTATTACTTTCCGGCACCCCTCGGTACCATGACGTCTTGCTGCTTTATGACTTTTGGCTAACACTCGCTTAGCCTCTGCACTACCACAACAGGGGGTACGTACAATCTAATACAAACTTTCACTAATCATCGCTGAAATTTCACCTATAAAATTCATTGCTCCCCCCCATGATACGAATAATCAACGGGGTAGATGAAATATATATAACCCATATCAAAGGCCAGTAGGCCCCACTATTCAGATACCCTCAGGCATGAGAGAAAAGAAATGGAAAAAGGAAACAGAAGAAAGTTAAGGAGTACAACCCTGCAACTCTACCTGCCTATCATTGACACCCTAAGACACCCTACCTAAACGTATTCCCATGATATCCAATCTACGTTAGCAGAACAGATAGGAACCAGATAAATAAGTCAAGAAGAGATGGATTGACCGAGAAGGGTTGCGGTCATGGGAAAGAAGGATTGTAATAAAACCTCCCTAAGAATGAAAAAATATTTGTTGAAATGAAGAAATTTCCTTAACGTTTATCCCAGTTAACCGTACCCCCACAATAGAACACCACCCACAGCCACGGAATTAATGGCCGGCCACAAAAAAAACAATAAGGAAAAGGTTTTGGGAAAAAGCACAACCTCGTACCCCTTACACAAGAAGACACATAAGAAAAGGTCCGGTCCCAATAATTACAGATCTTCTTCCCAGGAGCTCTTTAGACCAACGGTTATTGCTCCCTTGATCCACTCCTCATTCTCCACAGCGTCCAGTTTCCATCTTTTCGAGGCTCTTTTCAACAGCCCCTCGACGATCCTTTTGCCTCCCTCCATTCTCCCATCATACCCAATATGCGCCTCACTCCCATTGACATCTACAACAATTCCAGAGTCCCCTGAATCCTGTGGTTCCGCCGGCTTTGGTGCGAGCTTAACCCACTTCCATTCACATCTAGCAATCCTATGCGCTGTTTTACTTCTCATCTTCTGCTCTGTAGAGCCTGGAGGAGGGTCAAAAGGAAGTCGACCTTCCATCAATGCAAACAATAGAACACCCAATGCCCATGCGTCTGTCTGACGTCCATCATATGGTTGTGCCATGATCAGTTCGGGGCTAGCATAGTCGTCACTGCCACAACGAGTGGTCAGCAAGTCGTCGTTTTCGAAGTCAACACGGCGTGATAGTCCGACATCTGTAAGTGTAGTAATTGGATAGTGTTGACCATAGGGGTTAACGGCAATTTCATGTAACCGTGGTCTTGAGAAGTTGATGAGAACGTCTAACACAACATAAGTTAATGTTACAACCAGACAAAAAAGATCAGATGAAAGGTCAATTTTAAAGTAGGGTGAAGCATACTTTCTAACTTCACATCACGGTGAACAATGTTGTTCTTATGTAGATACCGGATAGCACTGACAATCTCCGCAGACATCCGTCGAACTAACGGAGCTTCTAAAGGAAATGATGGGTCGGAGGCCAAGTCAAACAAGTCTCCACCGGAACAGTAAGGCAATACTAATAGAGCTCTCGAAGGCTCTATGCTGTAGGCCCTGAGTCGTACCAGTGCTGGGTGATTGACGCTATTAAGGATATCGAGTTCTCTTTTCAGTGAGCTTTCGACCCTCTCTTTAGAAGCTCCCCCAGCAGCCCCATGCTCCACAATCTTTACAGCTACGAGCTTTTTCGGATCCAACGAGACAGGCTCCCTCTCGACCATAATTTCGTTCTCGCAGACGCAATCCACCTCCTCTGGTAGTTCTTCTGAAGTGGCCAAAATGACCCTGCTGAACGTACCATGACCTAATAGCCTAATCCCTCTCCATCGCCGCACTTTTTTATCTGGCACTGTTTTTGCCTCAAAGCTCTCCAGTCTTTGCTTTTTGATAAGTCGAGCGTTTGCTTCCGTGGAATCTGTTGCAGTATCCACACTTGAGACAGACGATAACGATGTAGCACTCCCACTGAGAGCAGGACTTGATTCCGCAGAAGATATAGTCCATCTCCGCTGTGCCAAGAAATCTTCGCGTCGTAAACGCGTCCCACCAGTAGCATCTACATCAATATTTGTGACTGTGCCCTCATCACCTGCATTTGCGCCACTTGGTGCAGTCCTGAAGAGGTCTCGGCTGCGCCCATGTGGAACGGCTAAAGACGACGGATTTGGATCGTAATCGCCGCCGCTACGGGAAACATTGTTATTATACGAGAATTCAGCACCAGGTGGTGTGGGCCCTAAGCCTTGGTAAATCCTTCTCTGGCTTTGCGCTGCAAGAGCTGTCGAGAGCGACTCGCCTGTTGCTGTAACAAGAGCTGATTCACCGCTTCCATTGATGCTCCTGGGCATTGATGATCGCGTCTGCGAGGGTTTTCGCGAGAGTGATTTACTTCGATATTTATTCCATGGACCCGGAGAATCGCTTGTAATTATGGGCGATGGGAGTGGTGTCATTCTTGCAAGACAGTCGAGACCACTCGGTGAGTAAGTGGATGTCGCAGAGGCGGGGGACAGCGAATCGACGAATGACGTCGACCGCGATCTCCCCGTGTGACTAGACCGTGTAGACGCCACGGTTAAGTTTGCAGTTTCCAGACGGAGACCCGGCAATGGAATAGACGGCAAAGGGGTTTTGTGGGGTTGAAAAGAGTTGCGGGGAAGTGGGGTTTGTGCGGGGGACTGGAATGGGATGTGATGTTGCTGGAGCAAGGCAGCATCCTGCTGCTGATGGTTACTTTCCGGCGCAGATAAGGTAGTTGATGGAATGGAGACAGGTAAACAGGAGTAAGGAATAGGAGAGGCAGAGGAGGAGGAGGAGGAAGGGGGAGTGGCAGGAGGAGCAGCAGGAGGAGCAGGAGGTGGAGTAGAACGAGGAGGGCGAGTAGACTGATGCTGCCCTGAGAGATGTTGCTGCTGTTGGGCGGCCATAACTCTAGTGACTGAGTGACCCAAGTCTAAATGCAAAAGTAAGATGTATCTGACCTTGTACGAAGTCAGGTATTATTGATAGAAGAATGCTGCACAGAGATGGCGAGATTGCTAAGTATGGAAATGCGGGCAGCGTTCTTGACTCGTGATGGCAGTCTCTTTTGTGCTGGACTCGGCCTTGCTTCTGTGTTATAACCGTGAATAGAAGCTCGGAATTAGAGCGTTTCAAGTGTTCCTTGCTTTGACTAGAAATTACCACGAGCGTGACTGGCGAACAGGTGGTGGGCATATGCAGCACCCGCACTCTGTGCAATACCTAAAATGAGTACGTACTCATCATACACACATACACACATCTCTATCTAGGAATTAAGTTACTACGTGAGGCATCCACCCATGCAGTCCGTCTTCTTACAGGTGCGCGAGGCGCTCACCGTGGTTGGCTGTGGAGGGAAACGTAGGGGGAAAGAGCACTGTTTTGTCCAAATTGATGATCTCTCCTAGGGAAATTACTCGGTGAACCAGACTCTCCCAAATACAGTGGGGATCAGGGTTCTCCAGGATGTTGCAGATTACCCGTGATGATGATACTCGTGACAGTGTCCGAAACGGCGGAACAGCCGTGGGCTACCAAGCCTATAAAGTGGAATGGCTATAGAGTAGGTACAATTTTCCCTTAGTACCACCGGGCTTTGGGTACTTGAGACAAGAGCTGCTGCCCCCAGCCAATTAGACGCCATGGGCCTGTTGAGCCGGTGCTTAAGCTAGGGAAAGGAAAGACTATATGTTGTACGTACCTACTCGTACATACACAATGTCGCATGAAGTGCTTGGTTGATTGCTTAATTGCTTACCTACATCTGCACCCACCTCTGCGTCTAATATTGGGCACGGGGGGTGAATGTTTTGTTCCTGCCTCGAACATACGCTTACTAGAGTAGCAGTAGGTACATGTAGTACGTTGAGAACTTACCGGGTCATTTCCTTTCCATTGACCAGCTGACCGGCTCTGAAATGGATGCCCATCAGCTTCAATGGACTTTACGAGAGCCATGCCCTTGAAATTGGTAATAATTGTTGGGTGAGGCTTTTGATGTATGGACGTCCCTCCAATGTAGGAGTCGAATTGCGCCCAGTTTCACTACCCGGTCCCGTTCAGGTTTTTTCCCCGGCTCCGGCGTCAGTGCCCCGTCACGCTGGCCGTTCGAGCCCGTGTGACCGGGAAAAAGGAAACGCCATCTGGTGTCCCGAGTGTTTCGCTTATTTCGGGCACACCACCAAAAGTCTCCCGTAGCCGCGCGCGGCTCTTGGTACGTGATCTACTGTTTCTTACCCGCTCCGTTTGTGACATCCCCCGATGCACGTGGTAGATCATCAGCTCGGGGTACAGCATCGCCTGATCAAAGGTATCTCCCCCCTAAAAGAGTGATCATCTAGACATATCGGGCTTGAAATAATCTTGATCTGTCTACCCCATTGTCTCTTTTGAGGGGGAGCATTTTCTACCAACATAAGGGATATAGTCTATCACAGCAAGTATAGGGGGCGGAATTTGTTTGGCCTTCTCCGTTAACAAGGTTGTAGATCGGAAGTTCGTGTTTCCGCCTGTTGTGTGTGAGGGCTTTTAGTAGCCTAGGGATTGCCAATTGATACATTCTAGGGTAATCCTGTAAAATCAGGTTGAAGAGTCAACGATATACCGAACAAGTGCCTTTCTTCTTGAACACCAGTAAACATTAACGTATATAATATATATTGGCACTCCATCTCCCGAGTGATAACTTATGAATATACACTCTTGGTGGGTAGCTAGTTTTTAGTGTAGTTTTAGCTGGAGGATATATGTATATTAATTACATATATATCTGAGCTCTTGTAAGGCTTATACGCAACTACATGTATGTACTCGTGTCAGAGCTAAAGTATTGGGGCAGACCAGGCTATCACGGATCTGAGCGGTCACTGTTTTGCTCTGTTGCTACCACCGTGCTTCACTGTTTTTTGCTGTATTTGATCGCGTCACGGGTCTGTAATCCTTTTTCAGTGTGTCCCAATACTTTAGCCCTGACACAAGTACACCTAACGAAATACATGTAGCCTTGGACTAGAACCACACTTATAAGATCCTTGGATACCTCTCGAATACCTAATGGAGGTTTCCCACACGTCTGGTCCCGCCTCACTTCATATCCATTCTTAGAGGGCCCTCCTAGAAGTTCTACATAGTTCAAAGTAAATGACTCTTGCATAGGCTTGCCCATGTGACATGATGAGGCTCTCTGAATTCTGACTAAGGAAAATCTTGGCAGGACGTCGAGCTTTGACCCACACCCAAACACCAGGAATGAACAGCATCACAAACACGTCCAACAGTGGCTTCACCGTGTTTATACCTTGAATATGGATTTCGTATGTGCCCTTACTTCTCGCATAAACTCACTTTTATAGCCCTGATCTTGGCCCTTGAAAGAGAGGAATATATTAAGACGGTACTATGGCTGGTGAATATAGCTAACGCTTTGGGTAATGGTAGTGGAATCGTCTCATCGGGGGCTCTGGCTCTTCAAGCATGGCTAGCAAACAAACACCTCCAACTACCCCTCAGCAGCGGCTAGTAAAATTCAAGAAAGTCTGGCAATCGCTAATGGCATGGAATCCAATATCTTTCTGGTACTTTCCCAAGAACGGATACCAGCTGACCGTGTAGCTTCCTCGATCCAGCATTCATGGCGTAACGCGCGCGAGAATGATCATTCTTCCCAGGATCAGCTTCGGGGTCACGTTAAACGTCTTACGGACCTTTTGATTGAGGAAGAGAAACGTTCCGCCAGACTCTGCATGAACTTCTGTTATGAGAACCAAGTCTTTATATCGCTCTCGCAAATTGGCCAGTCGGGTTCTGCTGCCGTGATCCGGGAATGTATAACAGCATTTGCGACTCTGATAGATAATGAAGAGGAGGATTTTTTAGCGCAGGAGAGCTTCGCTCAGAGTCTAATCGCATTCCTGAGGAAGACAAGTCAGAACAGTGATGCGATGTTTGAGGGTGAATTTGTTGAGTTACTGTTCAACATCGCGGCGAAAATTAGGCTGAGTCCCGGAATATTGCAGGCATGGTTTACAACGAGGGGAGAAGAGGGTGGACGAGAGTTTGAGAGCTTAGGGCCACAACAGAAGTTTGCGGGCATCACGAATAAGGTGCGGTGAAGTTTTCTATATTTGGTGATAAAGGGTGAGGGATATAGTAGGGAGGTTTTTTTTGGGTCTAACGGGGGTCCCATGCAGGATGATTTCCCGCTATTCTATCTATTGATCGATTATGTCCATCATGAACGAAGGGTTGGCGATTTTGCGAGGACTGGGTTGCTATACATTATTGAGGCGGCATCAACATCTGGAGATCTAGAAAAATGGATCGTGGAGAGTGATCTTGCGACTTTGATGGCTTCAGGATTGGGTGCGCTTTATAGTCAGCTTAGCAGGTTGTTCTCTCTATGGCCGGCGGTTTATTAAGCAAATTTATTAACGTAAGTTTTCAGAAAACTAGTCGTAACTTATCCTACAGAGGATCCTCCAACAATTCTTGTTCTTTCAGACTACTCTACTAGTCCACCAACTTTTGGAGCTGAGAGCTCTAACTCGCCAGAATTTCAGACGCATTTAGAGACTTTCCTTTCGTATTTGATATTTTGGCAGGATGTTCTAGAACATTGTAGGTCTGCCGACGTTAAACAGACACTTCTCGATCATTTTCAAGTGTTATTCCTACAGCAGTTATTGTATGTTTGATTTGCCGTCCCGGCTCTATTTATGTTACTGACTTTCGTAGATATCCCTCTCTCCTCGAGTCTTCCGACATAGATGGAGGCTCGTCCGTGGCTGTCTTAACCTATGTCCGCGTTGTTCTTGATACTCTCGAACACCCTGATCTTATACATTTAATTCTCTCTTACCTCATGGCTCTTCCTGATAAGCCAAAATCGGCTTCCCCATCACCTCAATCACCTTCAATGGCTAGGCGTCGAAGATCGCTCGATCTCTTATCAAAGGTTGCAGCAATGGATGACAAACCAACTCCAGACCTATTTAACCTTGTAGATTTAGTGTTGACCAGTCTGAGATCTAGGTCTCAGCAGACTGTTTCCGCTACTCTGCGATTAGTCTCAACAATACTAAGGAAGCACCATCCGTATTCGGTATCTACCCTATTGAAGGTCATTCCATTCCCCGATGGAGCACAGATGAGGACTATTGGCGCCCACAACAAAGAAATGGAGTTATTATTCTCACTTGTGGGTGATATCTCAGAGGGCAAAGACGTGTCTGAGAGTTACAGCGAGCATCTCAAGGATAACCTAGTCCTACTCGAATCACACCCTTGCTCTGCAAAGATTCTTAATCTGAAGAATGGGAACGGCCGGACACATGACGGCGCAAACCCTCGGTGGGCTAAGTTAAATGACATGTACACCCACACTATTCATCCGAATGATCCACTGCTCAGAAACGTGACCGAGTTATTGGGAATGTTCTTTTCGAACACTGTTGAGACGAACCTGATCCTTACCGCCGTTATTGTTGATCTTGCAACATGTTCATGGATGAGGCCTGAGGGGTGGCTGTTGTTTGATCCTGACAGTTATGAATTCGAGAATAGCGATGAATCTAATGGAGAAGAAGAGTGGGATGAATTGGATGATGTAGAAAATGAATTGGTAGAGATCATGGGAGACAACAATGAGCGGAATGTGTTTACGCAGAAAGAGCGAAAAAGAATCACCGAGTTAAGGAGGGCAAATAGAGTGCCGAAATTCACTAGCACCCCGCCAATACTACAAGCGCTACAAGGACTTGTAAGCCAGATTAGAGCCTATCGGAGAGAGATACCGGATCTCAACGATAAGCTTGCTGAGCGAAAACGTGCTTTCCAATTCACAGACGAAATTAATGAGGCCCTTTTATCTAGCCCATTAGTTTCTCCTCCTATAGCTTCTACCCCTATTCGTAACCCTAAACTTGATGCTATTACCCCTCGGAATCTCGTCCGCCCTTCCAGCGCTATTTCTTCAGGTGCTAGTCGCCAGCGACAGCCCTCAGGAGGTTCCGGCTACACTACCCCAACACAGTCTTCCCGCATGCCCAGGGGGCTTGGAACGACGCCGCCACCAGCACGTGGGTTATCACCTGCTGCGTCGGTGGCTGGGGGAAGCCCAAATAGCCCGTTCAATTCCCATGTGACAGATACAACAATGCGCAGAATTAAAGTTTTGCAACCAGGGCAGGCAGGACTACATTTACCACCACCACCGGAGGGTGAGAGTAGAGAGGGGAGTGTAAGGAGTGATGCGGGGACTGCGCTATTGGAGGAAGGTGTGGGAGATTTCACGTTGAGTCATTTGTTGACTAACATCATGATTCTTCAGGTATGTTGCTTTTTATCTAGTTTTATTTTATAGTTTTAATTAATTGTTAATAAATCTATAGGAATTCGTTTTAGAGCTTGCAGCATTAGTGCAGGTTCGGGCATCTTTGTTTGGGGATGTTAGGTTTACATAGGTATATATATTAGGATCAGACAATGTAATGTGCTCTGCCAATCCCCTAATCTATTATCTTTTGAGATGTCAGTATTTTTTTTTGTAGGAGGCCAATAAACCCAGAAGGTTAGACGGGTTGGTTAGAATTAAAGGCGTAGGGCGTGGCTCTTTTATTTTATAAATTTCATGTTTACATTTACAGCTGCAGCTATTTATCTTATTTCGCATGATAGGTAGTTTTTAGGTGAACAGAGGATATTTGTTGGCTAATTTTTGTTCTTCCCTCCGTGTAAAATTATGGTATGTACAGTACACTACCGTAAACCATTGTTGCGATGCCAAAACACACCAAAAATAGCTATTTTCACCTAGTTGTCGGTTATGTTCCCCAACCTGATTTTTATCTAAACTAAATTAGGCTTTTGAAAATGAGAATCAAAGGTATCATGTGTTCTATACTATTTTTGGTTGAAAAAAAATGTAAGTTATATATTCTATGGGGTGACAAGTTGTGTAGGGGCAGTAGAACTAGGCTAAAATGGCATATGTATGGGATTTTTAGCAAAATGCCAAATCCCCTAAATTTCAATCTTCATCACTCCGATCCCATACTGTGTAGATTCTTGAGCTTTGAGTTGGTAAGATCTCATACCCTGATCTATTAATATATTGTCGGGGGACAAAAATAACCGACACCCATAACCTATAAGTACAAGTAACGTTTATATAATGTTACTATAACACCACTCTCTAACTAGAACTATAATTCTAGAGGCTTTTTAGAGCCCTAGTACACCTTTAAGACTTCCGGCACCATACTTAGACCGTCTATTCACTACATGCGTTGCCTACTCAAGAGTCTTTGTTATAACCACCGTTGTACTCATTAGTTTATGGTGTCGGTTATTTTTGTCTCCTGATAATAATAATTCACAGGAGTTAATAATGAGAATTATACTGAATACACCTGTTTAAAAATAGCGATTTTTAGTGCGCTTTGGGGTGTTTTGGCGTCGTAACGATGATTTACGGCAGCGTACTGTATATGAGTGTAGCAAAGATTCCTCAGAATGGCTTTTTTTTGAAACAAGAGGAAATTCCCTCCTAGGCGTCTAGGTATATCATTGAGGGACATATTGTTTATCCATCTACAATTTTATTTGACCATATATTTAAGCATCGGTGATACAACCGTGGCTGGCATCTGAAACTTGCCTATTTGTGGTGTCGGTTTTTAATTACTGTAGAAAAATTTGAAGTAGGAGGACTTACTTTGAGTATTTGTAAAGAGTGCCCTTGGTATACTTGAGCGGCTTTGGAATAAACTCTTTCCTTCTCTCGACTAAAGTAGCCTCATCAACTATCAAATCCAACTTCCTCTCGACCGCATCAATAATAATCTCGTCACCATCTCTCACAAGTCCAATAGGCCCTCCCTCCTGCGCCTCCGGAACAATATGACCGATCAAGAACCCATGAGAACCACCTGAGAAGCGCCCATCAGTGATCAACGCAACATCTTGTCCAAGTCCTGCACCCATAATCGCAGATGAAGGTTTCAACATCTCAACCATACCAGGAGCACCCTTGGGACCCTCATAACGGATCACAACAACAGTCTTCTCGCCCTTCTTGATGGCACCCTTCTCAAGGGCAGTGATGAAGTCATCCTCGCAGTCATATACCTTGGCATTTCCGACGAATTTGAGACCTTCCTTTCCTGTAATCTTACCTACTGAACCACCTGGGGCAAGAGATCCACGGAGAATCTGGATATGACCGGTTTTCTTGATGGGGTTGGAAAGCGGACGGATGATTTTCTGGTCTTCAGGGAAGCCAGGGACCTTTATGAGGTTCTCTGCGAGGGTTTGCCCAGTAACAGTCATGATCGAGCCATCAATAAGGTTTTGTTCAAGAAGGTATTTAAGTAGTGCTGGGGTACCGCCGATTGTGTGGATATCGGCCATGACGTACTTGCCAGAGGGCTTCAAGTCAGCCAGAAGTGGTATGCGGTCTGAAACGGACTGGAAATCGTCGATTGTGAGCTTAACGTCAACGGAGTGTGCAATAGCGATAAGGTGGAGAACAGCATTTGTGGAACCCCCGGTGATATTTACAACTACCATTGCGTTCTCGAACGCTGCACGGGTGAGGATATCACGTGGGCGGATGTTTTTCTCGAGGAGGTTCTTGATTGCAAGTCCGGCTTCGGTACATTCCTGCGCCTTCGCGAGGGATTCGGCAGGGTTTGAAGAAGATCCAGGCAGGGTCATTCCCATAGACTCGATAGCGGTGGCCATGGTGTTAGCGGTATACATTCCACCGCAAGCACCAGAGCCAGGACAAGCATGGCGGATAATGTCGAAGCGGGTTTCCTCGTTGATCTCACCAGTTAGGTATTGTCCGTATGATTGAAAAGCATTGACGATATCGATTTCTGTACCTCCCATACATTTTGATATCCCAGGCTGAATTGTACCACCGTAAACCATGAGAGATGGACGATTTACACGGCCCATAGCCATTATAACGCCAGGCATATTCTTGTCACAGCCAGGAATAGAGATGTTGGCGTCGTACCATTGACCACCCATTACAGTCTCGATAGAATCGGCGATCAGGTCCCGGGACTGGAGGGAGTATCGCATACCGCTAGTTCCCATTGAGATACCGTCACTGACACCAACTGTATTGAATTGGTAGCCGACGAGGCCTGCCTTTTGTACACCTTGCCGGACCTTGTTGTTCAACTCCAATAAATGCATGTTGCACGGATTTCCAGAATACCACACCTAAAACTCCATCCCATTAGTCTGCGACACTCTCTAGTATTCCTGGTATAAAAACTTACTGATGAGATTCCGACTTGCGCCTTGCTCATATCTTCAGGCGTCAGGCCAGTCGCATATAACATGGCCTGTGAAGCGCCCTGTGATTTAGGTTGGGTGATTGCCTGAGAAGTCCTGTTGATTCTATTGTCGGGGCTTTGTGAGACTACAGTGCCAGAGATGGGGCGACTAGAGAGGCGAAGTTTATCAATACTCAAGATATCTATAGTCTCCTTAGGGGAGGCGCCTTACACAGTAAACTTCAATCCTCGATTCCGCCTTAATATTGATGACGATAGGCTCGAAGGCCGGAGACGTAGTTGAGAAAACATTGTTTTGGCGTACAGAGCTCCTTATGAGTCAACTGCTTGTTAGTAAAAATTTCGATATCAAATATTTCTACGTTTTCGTTTAAAATGGAAAGATCCGTCGGTTTTATTGAAATCCAGGTGGGAAAGGGAAATAGAAACATACCTCCCAGAAGAACAATTCTTATTATATTATATGGGCAATTGAGATGCCCAATCGACAGCAATCCCTAGGTACGGAGGAGGAGGAGGGGGAGTCGGAATGTCGAAGTTGGTGGGGAAAATTAACTACCGGAGTTTTAATGCGGAGGCTTATAAACATCCATTACTGATTGGTTCTGGTAGCCGCTCACGTGAGGATGAGTCTGGCGCTAATTAGCGATCACAACTGCTCACTCGGAGAAACTACTTATAATTTAAGGAATGAATGAATTAATCATGAGTGCATAGACTTACAATTTAAGGCTACAGGAAGTAGGTACCACAATGTGTGTATTCTGACCCGCCCAGAGGATGCCTCACCAAAGTGACAACCCTACCCGCTGGGGGGTGCATTTCATATCCCCCTATGGGTAAGGCAATAAAGTATGACTCAATTAGCACAGGTACACTTAATGATAACTAGAGAATATGAACCTGTCTTGAATTGTTATCTTTATTTTTTGCGCTTTTATACCTGCCTTACTGCGTTTGTGGGGTGGTTGTATTCTAGGTGTCATTGAGCACATCCAGCAAAAAATATTTGTATGTCATTACCCATACAGAGAATGCCCTCATAGCGGGTCAGAACAGGCATATTCCAAGAAGAGATAGAAAATACAAATAAAAGACCTAACGAAGTACTTAATGCGGTGGAGACAAGGTTATTGGAAACGTTTTTGTAGGATTTATGGGTTTGGGTCAAAGGATGAGGGGGTGGAGGGGAGGAATGGAGGAGAGGAATGGGGGGGTAGGTAGAGAAAAGAATAGAGGGCTTCACTATCAAAGTTGACTCTCTAGGAACCTATATTAAACCCCTAATAAGATAAATACCTAGGTATGCTATCTATCTACCCTAAAATTTCTCGTGTGGTTTATCTCATGCTTTCATGCCTTATCTCTTAGAATCCATCAAGAAATGCGATAATTTCCCCTCTATCCTCATATTTTAAGAGAAAATATTTATGCATTGAGTTTTAGGATTTGGTTCTACTAAGGCTATATAATTATATCAACCCCATCCCAATCACTATCTTCGATCACGACTGGAAGTATCTTCGCCTTTACCTCCCCCTTTTTTGCGTTACTCTCACTGACCATAGAATCTACATCACTATCTTCTGCCATTGTCGGAGCAAGTAGCTTTGCCTTCCCCCTTGTTCTTTTTTCTTTACTCCTATTATCTTTAAATAAAGGAATTGCCTTCACTCGTACCTTTACTTTCCCCTTCTTTGCTTTACCTCTACCTTCCTTACTTTTTATCTCACTCTCGGCATCTCTAAAGGGTTCCTCATCACTATTCTCGATCACAGCAGGAAGAGATTTCTTCTCTTGCGTCTTGCCCTTGCCCTTCGCTGTTTTCTTACGCTTTGCCCTCCCAGTCTCGCCCACATCGCTAAGGACAGAATCCATATCTGTACCATGATCCTCAAACTCAAATAGCTCCCGTTCTAGTTCTTCAGGGGCCTCAGCTAGATCGGCCGCTGTGATGTTCTCTTGATCCTCTCCATAATCTTCATCATCTTCACCATCTTCATCATCTTCACCATCTTCATCATCCTCTCCATCCTCTCCATCCTCTCCATCCTCTCCATCCTCTCCATCCTCTCCATCCTCTCCATCATCCTCTTCATTATCCTCATCCTCCTCCCTCTCTTCATCCCTCGGTACTACTGTATTCTTTTTTGCCTTTGGTTTCGATCTAGTTCTTATACTGAGCTCTTTCACAAGATCCACCCAAGGTGTCTCTTTCTTGCATCTAGGGCATTTACCATCTACTGGTAATATTGGTCGTAGTGCTCTACCCCTATAACTGAGGTTTCCGTGCTTCTCCTGTTGTAGGAATTTGTCCGCGAGGCATGTAATGTGTGCAATATGCTCACAAAAGGTATGAGGGCATACCACTATCAATGAATATCCCTTGGAAAAATACCTAAGACATATATTGCATATAAGATCTGAATCCAGTTGTAGAATATCTCGAGACTTTTGAAGGTGCCGTTCTAGGTAGTCGTTTGATATATCTAGTCCTTGTACACCACCTTCCCCATTCAAACCCCATCTCTGCTTCCTTCTCCTCTTAGATGCAGGGGCCTGACTGCTTGGAGTAGGCAGTTCATTGCTATCATCGCCTGCCTTGTTTCTTATCCTCATTTCTGTACTATTATTTACCTCCTCATAGCGTAGGTCAAACAAAACTTTAATGCTTTTCCGTAAAGGGATACTTTCGCGTTGGCACCACAGACTCCAAATACTGTATACATCTTCTACAAAAAAGCGTAAGGATAGTGGCCACCTTGAAAAGGCATCAACCCGGAGCAGGAGATGAAGGCTTTCGAGCTTTGCTGTTATGGTTTTGGGGGGGACAATTTTCGTGCGCCCACGTCTCGTTTTGCGTTTACTGCCGGAAATGCGCTGGCCGTGGGGTATCTTGGTAGAAATATGCGGGTTTTGCCATGCCCACCTAAAAAAGAAACGTAAGATTCTACTAGTAATCTTGATGTAGTAGACTATTAAGAGTGTAGCTGAAAAAAGGAGGTCACATACTCAAATTGCAAAGCAGCGATACTAGATGGGAACCCAGTGACAATGCATACCATTTCCCAGGGCTTGAGTTCACTCCTGCTGGTTCTATTTGCCCCTCCTGGTACCTCACCATTGTGCTGTGCGAGTCGTCGACGTGGGTGGGGCGTGGAGCCGATGTATAAACTCTTACTAGATACGGTAGAGCGGAGGAGATATCTGTCTTTACGGTTAACACAAGGACACAATGTATAAAGGCTACTCATGAGGTTATTCACACGCAATAAAATGACTGGATAGGCCTCTGCTCCATTTGAACTGTATCGACTTGGGGTGGTTTGTTTGTTGTTGCCAGTGATGCCGAGATATTTATTGGTCACGTGGCTTATCTTTTGTGGGTAGGAATAGAATCGCCACCAAAATTATACCACGTGACCAATAAACATCTCGGCATCACTAGTACTCTAGACTGCTATTGCATACCATACAAAAATGTGCCAAGTCTACGATTTTATATGGTACGCAATATCAGCCCGTTCCAAAAACGTCAGTGCTTTACGAGTACCGTATTTTCTCACGAGATTCGACCCGCTGTGGCCGGGGTTAGTACGCATTAACAGACACTGAAATAGTGTGGCGGGGGTTCAGGGAGCGTGCCTAGGTGACACGGGCAAAGGGCTTTGATACTTCGGGAAACGAGGAGAACTTGGACGGCGACAGTGGTTCTTCGGTGAAATTCTTAGATATGACAAATCTAAAAAACGGAAAACTTCTTTGATAGACTAAGAGGACAAGAGATTGTGTAATGAAAGAAATCCCACCAGGGGAGGCAAAGCCCCCCTCTTATATACCCCCTGCTTCCTCCTCGTACGACCCAAACCCCATTCTGTTACCTTCTTTTATTACAAATGTCGACGAACATGTCATGTCCGACGCGCAAGTCCTTTTCCTATACTACTCCCATACTAAAACTATGTCAAGAACGACAAAATCATCAGTAGTGTTCGTCATGGGGCGGTTTGGGGCGATTCCTGAGATTATGGAACCGCCCCAAGACGGGTTCGGGGTTAAATATTTGTCTAAAAACCCGCCCCGCGCAGGGCGATTCCCCACACAGGGGTCCGCCATGCGGTTCCCTGCTCTTATTTCTCCGGAGAACCTACTAGGGCCCTGCATTATATTGACCAAAGAATGAGCATGCCAGTGCACCGATAGGGGCCCATCGACCATGCTACTGGAAATCATGTAGGGACACATAGAAATGATACCGCTTAGGGGGTAGCTTATGGAGTGGCTTCACGCCCTGTAGACCGGCGTATGAATAGACCAGTGTTTGAATAAAAGAATAGCCCAATAAATTTACTATTGCTTGCCTAAAACGTACAGTACACTTCCTAATATACCACTACCCTAATTCCTACCAACTCTGCAAATCTACGTAATAGAGAAGCCCATAAAGAATACAGCTGCCAAAAAGGAAAAACCAACACCCAATAAGAATGATTACGCCCAATAAGAATGATTACGCCCAATAAGAATGATTACGCCCAATAAGAATGATTACGCCCAATAAGAATGATTACGCCCAACAAGAATGATTCGCCCAATAGAATGATATATCTCTAATCAAGTAAGTATGTGGATACGGCAGATGGAGATAAGAGATATGAATGCTTACCTGAAATATTGAAACGCCTGCCGCCTAAAGAGATATGAAAACCCAAGGAAAAACGAGAACCTAGCAGACCTAAGAACGTAAGATATATCAAAGCCTAAAAGATATATGGAAACCTAAAAAGTATGCCTCCTCTGCCTAATCCTAACACAACGAGATATCAAGATACAATAACAGTGTGTAACAAGTACCATAAGGCTAGCCGGCGTATGATTCCGGCGTATGATTGCTAGTGTCAAGAACACCCATTTCCTAGTCTGCCTTGTCTATCTCCTTGTTTCATGTATCGTTTCATATCTCGTAGGATTCCTGTTATCATTGGTCATGTAAGAAGTACGCCTCGCAGGACGAGACGTCTATAGTTTCATGTAGAAGGAGGTCGCTCCTTCAGTTTCATATTGTCTCATTGTTGATCTCAGCGTCCCTCCAGAAAGGGTATAAAAGGGACGCATCTCTGTCAGTTAGTTAGTTCTTCACGCAACAACTTGCATCTCTCGATAGGGATTCAAAAACACCTGGTATTGCTCTAAGCGACGGTTACACACACCAAAACTCTCCATTTTCATAACCTCAGACACAAACCCCGCTTTAGTTTTATCAACACTTCTCTTCAACGCTATCAGATAGCTTGAAGATATTACATCGATATTATCGTGGATACCTCAGCTTCGCGTCCTGAGAGCCCATCCACCCCCCTTACCCCCCCGAGGCGTATCTTTACCCTTCCCCTGTCCCCAGAGAAGCGCTCCCTTAAGCGGACCGCTCCCTCCCCCACACACAGGTCTAGCTCTCCTACGAAGATGTCTAGACAGTCTACTCTCCCGTTCGGCACGGTCGGAGGACCAGATGAAACCCCAGAGATTACAATCTCCCCCTCCACCTTCCCAGACCCCACAATCCCCCCCGCACCAGAGGACACCATGGACGTAGAAAGCAACCACAGCGCTAGCAGCGAAGACGAGGAACCCCTCCTCACCCAAGTCTTTGACCCTAACGTCAACTACTTGGAAATGGAAGAAAGCGCCATCACCAAGTCCCAAGCGTTCAACTACCTCGCCTGGCTCATCAGAAACAGCACGGCGGCGGTTAGCGACGAGGTCACCAACCTCAGAAGCGAAGTGGCATCCCTTAAGTCCACCTTAAACTCAATCTACAACCACACCCAGAGGATCCCTACGGACCTCACCACTGCAAATAGACTCCTCGGCGATATCAACATGAGGGTCGTCGCACAAACCTTCCCCCCGCCCCCCCAGAGGAACCCCCCCCAACCCAAAGCTCCAGCAGCCCCCAAACAGGCACAACAACAACAACAACAGCGACAGAAACAACCCCAGCAGCAACAACAACCAGCAGGAGCCCCGGCTAAGCAAAGCTACGCCGCAGCAGCCTCATCCGGAGAGTCCTCACCGGTCGAGGGAGACTGGAAGCTCTCTAAAGCCATCAAGAAAAAGAAGGTTCCCCTCTTCAAGCCAGCCTTCTCAAAAGTCAACAGGGAAGTAGTGGTCAAGACGGCCACCAACATCCCCACCACCATCACCGACAACGCCATTCTTCACCATATCAACAAGGGCCTAGAACAACAGCAGCAGCGGGCCCTCATGGCCAAGAAGATCGGCCCACAAACCATCATAGTTACCGCCCCCTTCGACCAAGACGCCAACCATCTCATGAAATGGGAACACGAGATCAGGGAGACCCTGGTCAGGTGCGGCATGGACGTCAGCGAAGTAAAAGCCAACACCAAAACAACTAAGTTCCTCCTGCATGGAGTACCCACGAACATCGGAGCTACCCCTATGGAAGCCGGCGAGGAAGTCGCAGCTACCATCAAACTCAACTACAAGCAATTCACACTGGCCCAGATCCCATACTGGCTTAGCAAGGAAGAAAACCGAAAAGACAAAGCACACTCCACCATGGTCATCGCTTTCAACGGCACCCACACCTTTGAGAACATGGGGCTCAGGTACCTAGCCATTTGTAATAAGTTTTGCCGTATGGAGGAGTATCACCAGTACGGCCCAGCCACTCAGTGCAGAAACTGCTGCAAGCTGGGCCACCCCACGGCACTCTGCAAAGAGAAGACCCCCACCTGCGCGGTATGCGCCGGACCTCACGACACAAGGCAACATAAGTGCGAACACTGCAAGGGAGGAAATCAGTGCACTCACGCTCCCTTTAGATGCGTAAACTGCAACAACAGCCTCCACAAATCATCGGACCCTAAGTGCCCGACCAAAGCCAAAGCCATCGAGCTCGTCAGAGAAAGGAGAACCCAACAAACGGACGAAGCAATGGGTAATGAATAAATGGCTCCTTACAAGCCAGGCATAGCCTTAGCATGGCAACTGAACTGCGCCAAAGGACAGGCCTCCACCCTCTCAGTAATCCAAAAAACCAGTACTGTGGCGGGGCGGTTGGGATGGTATGGTAAAGCCTTCGGCAACGGGACGGTGACAGCGACTAAGACGGCGACAATGAACGGTGTTATGGCAAAAGATATTACAAGTGAAAAACTCTGTAATATTTCTTTACTAGACAATATAAACAAGACGTTGCGTGCCTAAGAAAATCCTCGGCGAGGCCCTCCTTATATGTTTCCCCTATTTCTTCCCTTCTTCTCTGCTTCCACAATAACCTTAACGCCAAAGAAAACTTTTTCACTCCAACTAAATTTCCCACTGTTTCTGTTGGATATGTCATATCCAACAGAAAGGTATCTTTCCCATACAAACCGCATACAAAGTGTACAAAGAGCTCCGGGGTCATACGATAACGTTACGTAAATTCCGAAACTACCACGAGGGGCCGTCGGCCCGGAGAACCTTATAGCCAAAGACACAAACCCCCATCAACCTCGCGTGCGCGGATACGAGCCTTCCTGCGCCCATTATTCCCTTTCCGTTAAATCGCTCAGAATGCGCGCATTCAATCGACTCGATCGCCTAGTGGGGGCGAGGTCGAAGGTGACTCTCTTGCTGGGGTGTGGTCCGGTTTTGGTTTTGTTCCGTGCGACGGTGGCGTTGATATCCTCGGAGCTGCCCGCGACAGGAGGCCCCTCCTCGAGATTCGACTTCCCAGGAGAACTAGTAAGGCTCTGGCGAAAGTCAGGCTTGGTTGGGTGTCGCTGATAGAAGACGTCGAGGGCAGCACATTGTTCAATGTATTCGGGGGGCTCCCACGTAGGTAGGTCATAGCCTGTCCACTTGACGAGGTACTGAGGGCCTTTGATGCCATGAAGCCGGGCGTCGAGAACCTCCTCCACTTCCCACTCCGTTTCTCCTTCAACAATAACTGGGGGAGCAGGGGGAGGAACATGTCCGGGGATGGGGTCAGTGGCGACGGGGCGAAGCTGGGAAACGTGAAACACGGGGTGATTGGCCATGGTAGCTGGAAGATCAAGTTCGTAGGCATAGGGGCTGATAACCTTCTTAACGGTAAACCGACCAAGTTGTTTCCAGTCCAATTTCTTTGAGGGCCTCTGGGTTCGGATATTTTTGGCGGACAGCCAAACTTGGTCTCCAACTTTATAGTCGGGAGCAGGGATACGATGGGCATTGGCAGTGTTTTCTTGGGCATCTTGAGCGAGCTTCATTTCTCATGAAGGTAGTCGTGTAAGTCTTCCATTTTCTGGGCAAACTTCCGAGCGTCGATACTGGGGGGGACCTATCATGAGGACCAAGTCAAGGGTAAACCGAGGTGGAATCCGTAATTGGCGAAGAACGGGCTAACTTTGGTGGTTTCCGAAAAGTGATTGTTAGCCGCGAACTCGGCAATGGGAAGCCAGCTGGACCAGTCGTCTTGTTGATAAGACACAAAGCTTCGGAGGTACTGTTCCATTACAGCGTTGACGCGTTCTGTTTGTCCATCGGTCTGAGGATGGAAGGCCGTAGATAATTTGGACTCAATCTTCAACTGTTTACTCAGGCATTGCCAGAACTGGGACGTGAACTGAGTTCCGCGATCCGAGATTACCGTAAGAGGGAGGCCGTGAAGTTTCCAGACGTTTTCGAAGGTACAAACGTGCGACGTCTTGAGCGTTGGCAGTGGTATGGCAGGAGGAGATGGCGCATCTTGGAGAGTCTATCGACCACAACGAAAATGGCATCGCACCCATTACTCGACGGTAGGCCAGTGACGAAGTCCATGGAAATGTCCTGCCGAGTTGATTTGGAATGGGCAGGGGACGAAGAATTCCAGACGGGCATTGTACGATGGTTTGCTGCGCCTACAAGTGTGACAAATCTTAACAAATCGCTACACGAAACTTCCCATCTTTGGCCAGTAGTAGTCTCTACTCAGAAGTTCGAAGGTCTTTGAGCGTCCTGGATGGCCGGCGGAGGGGAGTCGTGGTACTGTTTCAGCAATTCCAGCTTTAATTCGTTGTGGTCTGGGACGTAAAGGGTGCCTCGATAGCAAAGTTTTCCATTGACGTTGGTGCACTCAGCCAGGGTTATTTCCTTTGAATGTTGCACACCCTGGCGAAGAAGTTCTAGAATTTTTTGAGGGGCGGAATCATTAGCATAGGCTTTGGTAAACAACTTTTCCAGTGGGGTCGTTCGAGCGGGTTCATTTGACAAAGAACCCGTAAACAAACCAAGCTTACTGTCAAAATTTTCCCTTTTCAACACTGTTTGACTCTGATGAGCCAATCTTTCATCCCCCTCTTTAGGTAGATCTCCAGATCTCCTAGTTAGTGCATCGGGTTTCCCCCCTTGTTTCCCTGGACGATATGAAATTTTAAAATTAAAACGAGATAGAAACTCGGACCACCTGGCCTGGCGACGATTCAACTGCTTGGTGGACATAAAATATTCCAGATTACGGTGATCGGTGATGACGGAGATTGGCTCTTCGGTACTCTCCAACTCTGGTCTCCATTCTTCAAAGGCTCTGATGATTGCTAGTAGCTCTTTGTCGTAAATTTCGTAATTGCATTCGGCGGGCGAATGTTTTGGAGAAGAAGGCCACCGGACGGAGGACGTTGTTTTCATCATACTGGGACAAGATACCCGCGGAAACATAATCGGAAGCATCGGTTTCCACCACTATTGGTCGGTCGGCGTCAAAGTGCATGAGAATGGGAGCTGAGGTAAAAGCTTCTTTCATTTTCTCGAAGGCTTCTTCGCACTCCGAGACCATATGAACGGTGTATCCTTTTTCGTAAGATCAGTAATAGGAGAGGCAAGATTAGAAAAACACAAAATAAAACGCCGGTAAAAATTCGCAAACCCAATAAACCCTTGTACTACCTTCACAATCCTTGGGGCAGACCATTCCCGATGGCAGACACTTTCTTAGGGTCCATCGCGATGCCGTTAGGGGAGATAATTAGACCCAAGTACTTTGTGGATTGAACGTGAAATTCACATTTCTCAGGTTTGAGAAAGATCCCATTTTCCTTCAGAGCTTCCAGTATCTTACGAACGTGGACCTTGTGTTCTTCCAGAGTGTTACTGTAGATCAAAATGTCGTCAAGGTAGGCAGTGCAAAAGACGTCGAGGTACTTGCGTAAGGAATCATTGATAAAGTGCTGAAAGGTTGCGGGGGCATTGGTGAGTCCGAAGGGCATTACGGTGTATTCAAAGTGGCCATACCGGGTCCTGAAGGCGGTTTTCCATTCCTCGTTTTCTGCCATGCGTACTTGATTGTATCCCATCCTGAGGTCCAACTTGGTGTACCACTTTGCTTTAGCTAAGCGATCCAAGGTTTCTCGAATGAGAGGAAGGGGATATCGATTTTTAATAGTTATTTCGTTAATTCCTCGGTAGTCAACACAGAGACGGAGACTTCCGTCGTCTTTCTTGGCGAACAATACAGGGGCACCGGCAGGAGAGGAGCTGTCTCTAATGTATCCTTTGGACAAATTGTCCTCTAGGTATTCTTTGAGTGCGACGAGTTCCTCGCGAGACATTCCATATAGGGGGCCAAAGGGGGGTTCCTTTCCATCCCTCAGGGGAATCTTATGATCATAAATACGGCGTGGGGGCATGTTTTTTGCGATCTGTTCGTCGAACATATCCAAAAAATCATGGTACTCAACCGGAACTTTAGCCTTCCAATCCTCTTTGGTAGTCTTATGGTCAATAGCTTTGTTAATCTCATAAAGGGAGATTGACAAAATGCGAGAAGACTTCTTTCTAGCCAAAAAGGAGAAGGGGACAGCCCCAATCATTGCGATGGAAATTTTCTTGAGAGCGGGAGCCGGGGGGGAGATACCAGTGGAGACGACGGGAATGGTGGAGGAGGTGCAGTGTTTCATGCAGTAATCGGAACCGAAGGAGACATGATTGGAGGCAAACCTGATGGCCACATCATGGTGCTTCATCCAGGGAATGCCTAAAACAAGAGGATAGTGTCCAAGGGAAGTGACAAAAAACGGCGCATGCTCCTGGTGTCCCCCTATAGAGAGACCAAGATGGGAAAGATGGGTAATGTCCCCGGAGGCTACGCTTCGGCCGTCTATGACTTCTAGAGCCCGGGAGTTTTTAACGGTAACAGGGGAAAAGAATGCTGGCGCGCGAACGATTCATCAATGAAAGCATATCCGGAGGCACCAGTATCAATCAGAGCGTGGGTTTTTACTGTCTTTGTATTGGTGGATAAGGTACATGCTACTACCAAATGCTCACCATCCAAAGAATCTTCCTCCACAACAATGTTTGATACCGAAAAGCCAGAAATAGAAAATGCAGTCAAAGAAAAATCGTTAAAGGTCGCAGGGCAGGGCCAGTTAAAGGCGGGGACTACTGAAAACCCTGCTGATCGGAAGAAGAAGATTGATAACGCGGGTCGCCGCCCGAACGAGAAGAAGAAGCAAAGGAAGACCTAGGTGGCGCACCGGCCACAGAAGACGAAGAAGGAACAGGAGAGCCAGAAACGGAAATATTGGAGATGGGGACACCGCCCGC
This sequence comes from Verpa conica, assembly GCA_033030425.1. Classification (NCBI taxonomy): domain Eukaryota; kingdom Fungi; phylum Ascomycota; class Pezizomycetes; order Pezizales; family Morchellaceae; genus Verpa; species Verpa conica. Next base: position 1,051,093 of record JAUFSD010000010.1, on the reverse strand, counting down.
AACAGAAGACCCAGAAACAGAAGCAGCAGCACCAGAAAGAAGACCAAAAGGAGATGGAGTAATTGCGGCGCCGCGCATACTAAAGGACGAAGGGGTGGCACGTGGGCCGGAACGAGATAAAGGACAATTGGCAAAAACATGGCCACTCTGGCCGCAATACATACAAAGCCCCGAGGCAAAACGCCTCTGTTTTTCCTCGGGGGAAAGAGGACCACGGGGTTGACCAGCAGGACGGGGGACGAAAGCACTGAGATTCATGGGAGCCAAACCTCCAGGGGCGAATGACGGATGGTAGCCAGAACTGGCAACGGGGGCAGGAGCAGAAGCGCGGGGGGCAGGTTGATGTTGGAAGTTTCCGAAGGACCTTGAGCCCCTCTTCTCTTCCTTGCGAACACGGAGGTCATTATCCACAACAAGAAGGTCGGCGACGTAGAGATCGAACGTGGCTGCACCATGGGCATCAACAGGGACGCGGCGACCGACAAGTTGGTCCTTCATTTCCTCAGAGAGACCCTCCCGAAGGGCGTCTCTCTTGGCGGAGTCATCGTACCCAAGGTCTGCCATGATGCGACGGACGTCCGCGCGATCGGAGGAGAAGTCCTTGTTTTTCTGTTTGAGGTTGTGGAGTTCCTCCTTGCAGTTCCATGAGGATCAGGGTCGGCGAAGGCAGAGTTCAAGACGGTGATGAGAGCTTCAAAGTTGGCAAAGTCAATTCCAGTGGCAGTTGCATAAGGGAGTACCTGGTTCAAGGCGACTCCTCCAGACGGTTAAAAGCATATCCGACTTTGGCGGCTTCATTGGAAAAACGATCGGCATTGTTACGGAGTTTATTGCGAAGTTGGGCGACAAAGGGTTTCAGGGCCGCGCGGTTACCATTGAACATTGGAGGGTCAGGGATTTTGTCAGATCTTCTGGGGGCGACGGGGTCATTGATATCGAGGGGAGGTGGAGTTGGAATTCTCCCTCCTTCCGCGGCGGTTCGGGCTGCACGAAGATCGTTTTCCAAGCTGGTTACTCGGTGAGCAAGAACGGTGTTGGCGGTGGTAAGACGTTGGGCGGTTTCTTCAGCGGTGACGATGGCTTCCTCGGCATTGTTGAGGCTGGCTTGTGCCTCCGTAGCCGCTTGAAGGTGTCCGTTTCTTTCGTTGCGGAGTCGGATGTTGTTTTCCTGGAGTTTGGCTGCATACTGCAGAAGATTGGCGTGGAACTGGGCGGCGTCGGTGTTATAGGCGGTGGTAAAATCATCAAGGGTAGCTGGGAGGCGAAATGCCGGAGGGTCCCCGGGGGGGCCACTACTGGCAGACATTGGTACAGTGTTGTTGGGTAGGCTTGAAGGGACGCAACGTAGTGTGGCGGGGCGGTTGGGATGGTATGGTAAAGCCTAGGCAACGGGACGGTGACAGCGACTAAGACGGCGACAATGAACGGTGTTATGGCAAAAGATATTACAAGTGAAAAACTCTGTAATATTTCTTTACTAGACAATATAAACAAGACGTTGCGTGCCTAAGAAAATCCTCGGGGCGAGGCCCCTCCTTATATGCTCCCCCCTTTTTTCCTTTCTTCTCTGCTTCCAAAATAACCTTAACGCCAAAGAAAACTTTTTCCACTCTAAACTAAATTTCCCCCACTGTTTCTGTTGGATATGTCATATCCAACAGAAAGGTATCTTTCCCATACAAACCGCATACAAAGTGTACAAAGAGCTCCTGGGGTCATACGATAACGTTACGTAAATTCCGAAACTACCACGAGGGGCCGTCGGCCCGGAGAACCTTATTGCCAAAGACACAAACCCCCATCAACCTCGCGTGCGCGGATACGAGCCTTCCTGCGCCCATTATTCCCTTTCCGTTAAATTGCTCACAATGCGCGCATTCAATCGACTCGATCGCCGAGTGGGGGCGAGGTCGAAGGTGACTCTCTTACTGGGGTGTGGTCCGGTTTTGGTCTTGTTTCGTGCGACGGTGGCGTTGGTATCCTCGGAGCTGCCCGCGACAAGTACCCAAAAAAATGTTTTTCTTTTGTCCCTTCAAGAACCATGGATCTCAGAGACTGGGACCCCACCCACCCTACACGGCTTTGATATGTTTTTTCCGTCATTAAATCCCAAGTGCGTTACCTATGTCAGGCAAGACTGGGGCCTCCTACCCAGCATTTCTATGAAAATAGGCAATTGCTTCCTGGGTGTTACAGTCATTATTAGGGGAGCCCGCGTCGAACTCTACAACCTTTACTCCCCAGGAAGGTCCCTACACCTAAAAAATATACTACCCAAACTCCAACCCAGGGAAAATTGCTTTATCACAGGCAATTTTAACTGTCACCACGAGTGGTGGTACAGCCACAAAACCCCGCTCCACCCAGCGACCATCCGGAACGACTCGTCAGCAGACGCCATAGTAGACTGGCTCACGGAGGAAGGCTTTCAGCTGCACAACGAACCCGAATACACACACTACCCCCGAAACGGAAACATGCCGAGCATTATTGACCTGACCTGCTCAAGAAATGTGCCAAATTCGCTAGTCCAGGAGTGGACCACGGACTCGGACGCATCACACGGATCCGACCACGCCCTTACCCAAACACTCTGGCACCTGGAACCCCAAAAAATCGCCCCCAGAAGAGCCTGGAACAAGGCAGACTGGACGGGCTTTGCACTTAAAATCAGGGCCATTGACCCCACCCACCTGAAGTGGAGCACGGCCGCAGATACAGCCCACAGCACGGGCATCATTCTCGACAACATCAACACCACAATCAACCAGACAGTCCCCTTCAGGAAAGCTGGAAGGGGAGGCCACCCATGGTGGTCAGCACATTTGGACAGCCTGAAAGGCATAGCCAGGACAGCAACCAGGACATACAGAAACAACCCCACAGAGGAACACAAGAAGCACAGAAACAAGGCCCAGAACGACTGGAAGAAGGGAGTCAGGTACGCCCGAAAAGACTTCCTTGCACAAGAATTAAATAGGCGCGACAGCAGAGCAGTCTGGAAGGCTTTTAAGAGCAGTAGGAGCCCAACCAGCATACCAGACATACAAGGTGAAAGCACATTTGGGGGTAAAGTCCGTCTTCTTAACGAAACGTTCTTCCCCCATAATGGACGCCCCCCGACTCCACTCCCCCCCGGCTTTTTAGCCCCCCCCTCTAAGAACATAAGTGACCATTATGAGGCAGTTACCATCGAGGAAGTAGAAATCGCACTCAAACGAGATACCAAGACGGCCCCAGGCATAGACGGCATAGGATGGCCAGTTATAGTTCATATACAGCAGGCCAGCCCTGGCCTTCTCCCCACACTCTACTCCCAGCTTCTCTGGCACGGCATCCACCCCGAACAGTGGAAGGCGGCCAAGTGCGTACCCATTATTAAGGCAAAAAGAACGGACACACATGACCTGAAATCGTACCGACCCATCTCCCTCCTACCGTGCATAAGCAAGCTTCTGGAGTCCATAGTCGCGGCCAGACTAGACAAGTACAGCACCCAGTGCGGAGGGCTATCCGACCAACAAATGGGGGCAAGACCAGGCCGCTCCAGCATGGACGCCCTAATGACCATCATGACACCAGCGCAGAAGTGGCTGCGAGCCAAAAAGGACGTAGGAAGGGAGCCAGTTAGGCCCGCCATTCTGGCCAACGATGTCAAAGGAGCATTCAATTCGGTGGTCCACCCAACCCTGATTCAAATCATGAAGGAAAAAAAATTCCCCTCCTACATCTGCAGGTGGATTAACAGCTTTAACACCAACCGGGTTATTCACTTTGCCTTTGACGGAGAAGTGTCACCACCCCTTCCCTACAGCTCAGGGGTCCCACAGGGCTCCCCGCTATCGCCAGTCCTCTACATGATCTACGCGGACGCGCTGCTACCAACCAGGATGTCACTCAATGAGAAAGGCACGGTCTACATGGACGATGACACCATGCTACAAGGAGGCACCACGCAACACATCATTAGCCAAAGACTCAAAGACAGAATGGCCGTCAAAGAGGAAAGAGCAAACACATTAGGACTGGAATTCTCGCCGGATAAAGCCGACCTACTTTACATGCTGCCCACCACCAGCAAGAGCACACCGCCTACCGCGACGGTCCCACTATACCATGCGCCCATCACCCCTAAGGAAGTGATCAAGATTCTGGGGGTCCACATCGATCAGAAATGCACCTTCAGGGAACAAACCAGCAAAGCGGCCTCCAGAGCCATCACCATTACGGCCATGATTCGAAGCTTTTCCAGGAATCAAAATATTACCCCGCTAATAATTCACGGACTAGTCCAATCCCTTCCAATCCCAGCAGTGCTTTGGGGTTCAGAACTGTGGTGGACAGGAGCAGACCACATCGTTAGAAGAATTAAACCGGCCTACCTCAGAGCGGCCCGCCTCATTACTAGTCTCCCCGTTCGCACAACCACCAAAGCAGTACTAAGCAAAGCGGGACTCCCCACGATAGAAAATCTACTCGACTCTAAATCGATCGGCTACGGGGTAAGGACACTCCTTAGCCCCGACTCCAACAACATCAAGCGAGAACTGGTCGAGCTTCTCAGCAAACCCACCAAGAGCATAGGCTTCGGCCTGGAAAGAATAGCACATCTCCTCCAAACGGCAACTCACCAACTCCCAATCGAAGACCCCAGGGACGTGTCCGCCCCCTGGCTCCCTTACACCCACATACACATCGCAACAACGGACAAAGAAACAGAAAGCCTACAACACCAAAAGTGGGTCACCGATTACCCGGAAGCCTACAGAGTCTACACCGATGGATCAAGGGAAGACTCGGTCAGTTCAGCCTGAGTCTCCATCGCGAACGGCACCATACAAAACAAGGGCAACGCCAATCTAGGGCGCTTTGCAGACATTCTGGACGGGGAACTAGAAGCAATATCCCTAGCACTCAATCACCTCTTAACCATTAACATTACCAATACACCCATTTGGCTATGCGTGGATAATCAACTGGCCATAAAACGCCTGGGAGGGGCCCCAGCCCCCGCAACGGCGGCAGTTCAAAGCTCCTTAGCATCCATTCAAAAACTACAACACAAAGGCTGTCCAGTAAGCGCGAGATGGACGCCCTCCCACGTGGGCCTTAAAGGCAACGACCTGGCAGATAAACTGGCTCGAGACGGCTTGCAACTTCTTTGCAGCAAACCCACGGTTTCCCTCACCTGGCTGAAAGGCCTACCTCACCAAATCAGACATAAAGGACTCTCACACCCCACCCCTACTCCACACCTGGCAACAGTCAACAGACGAACGGCAGGCATAATGTGGAGAATTAGAAACTCAGTTACTCATTTGGACCCATCCTACTCTAACCCAACCCCAAAGTGCGTCTGCGGCGACGACCAATCGAGTAGGCACATTATACTCGACTGCCACCGCTACCATCAACAGAGAAAATCCATGATCGACGAGCACTACCCCACTCACTCGTGGGATCAGTTAGTTAACGACGACAATTGTTACCTCCTTATTCGGTTCATGCTCGAAACAGAACTCAATACCAGGAAAATAGGAAAAAGGAGGTGACCTGCGCGGAGGAAGCTTTTCTTTTGTTTGCAGGCGGGAAAGAACGCGACTTGGGACTTTCTTTTCTTTACCTTTCTTTTGTTCTAAATGTTACTGTATTTTATCGGGGACGTGTTTTGTAGGCGGTCGCTTAAGCGACTGACTTAGTGGGCCGAGGGCCTAGATAGGAAATAAAAACTACTACTACTACTACTACTACTTGCATACAATACCATACCTACCTCGTCCCTGAGTTCCTAGTCTCTCAATACTAGCCTTGCCTTGTGATTATCGCCTGCTGTTCCCCAATAGGTGATCGGTTTTTACAACACAATTCTCGGTGAAGGAATCAAATATCCAACTGCTAACTGTTGACTGTGAGGTAGGTAAAGCTTTTCCGACGTCAACAAATGTAGCTTGTTATCTCTTATTTAGTATATATATTTTAATTCCATATAGATCAATACATACCACTGCACAAAGATACATTAAAAGAAAACGTAGGGCTGGTGATACAGCTTGAAGAAATGGTATATTATTTGTAATAATCCATCGTATAAAGAGCTGTTTAAAAACATCGCTATTAAAGAGGAGTAAAGGTGCTTTTACTGAAGTGATTTGTGGGTGGCTATGCAATGTATTAGAAGTATCAGCGCTACTAGATTCAGCCGGTAAATCTCTAGCATCTCCATTCTGATAGAAGTTATGAAGCTTTACTAAGTGATTAATTGCATTTTTTGTAGTTGAATCGGCAAAATTGGCAGCAGTTTCAATATTTGGACCTAAATATATCAAATTAGTATACAATTTAAAGAAATCTAAACTACTATTATAGAAGAATTTCATACATAAATTACAACGCCACCGATCTTTCAATATACCATTTCTATTTGGCCCTTGAAATAAAGTACCATGTTTCCATACCCAACTTGTTCTTTCTTTAGGTTTAGGTAAAAATATTGGTGGAGTTTGGAATTGACCAAGTGATAAACTTCGTCTGAGTGAAAGTTCGGGTATTGGGGTTCCAAAAGCCGAAGACGCCTGGGATAGTGTAGAAATAGAATCTTCTCCATTAAAAGAAGTACTGCGTGAAAGCAATGTAGAGTCAATTTGGTTTTCCATCGTAATGAATAATGTAGTTTAAACCTTGGAATTCTCCAAGTAATTTATAAAAGAATTAGAAGATGTGTAAAATATTTTTACTCTGGTTATGTGTATCAGGCTATTTATAGATAGTCCGTCCGTCCGTCCACTTGTTGGATGGACTGGCTTGGCTGGAAAACTGCAGTCGACTACAGTCTACTGCAGTCCTTCTAGTTTTTGGACAGGACTGGCTTGGCAGTACTGCCTACAGTCAACCGCAGTCAGACCTGACGGCTGGCACCGCTGGTTGAGACTATGCAACATACAAAACTTAACCCATAAGAGAACCACAGCCACAGCCACATAAATAATTATATAAAACAACAAAATTAATTATTCTAGTGAACCTACACAACTTTGCTATTGTTATATGATTGCTTTGGCAAGGCTATATGGTTGCAGTCTCATTCTAAACACCTAAGTACTTGGTTGTGTGCTTTAATACCGAGAACTCAATTCCCATAGGAGGGAAATATGCGGGCGCCACAAGAGGGACCCGATAGTGTCTACCATCATATGCATAATTTTTATGGAGAAAAGAAGTACCAAGATCATTTTATTTTCCTTAAAAATCAAAAAAAAAAATACTAAAAAAATACAGGATTACGCTTTTCCTTAGCTCCAAGCTAATAGTTTTTTTGAGCTTTATCATATTGTATTAGGCACTGTAGAGATTAGAGCCAAATTAAGGTCTTAGAGGTTGTGTTGCATAGTCTGGGTGCCTCAAAGCTTATATGCTATTTTGCTGACTAGCATGGCATTATCAGACCAACCGCAGGCCTATGCCGACGAGTTCTCTAACTGGAGATAGTTCTTTGTACTTACCCTACACACCCGGTATACTTAATTAATAACACTAAAATTTCTGCTAAAAATAGCTAACTATACAGTCGTACCTCGCTATGCCGGATCTCAATATGCCGGATCCCTTGCTGTCCCGTACGAAATCCCTGACTAAAACATTTTCTCTACTACAAAATAAATTTGCTATCCCGTACGAAATCTTCTGGATTCTTGACATCCGGCATATCGAGGTGCGACTGTACTTATTCTTATTTCTCCCTTTTATCTAGTCTCGTACCCAGCCCCATTATTTGCTGCGCAGCACCGTAGGGTCTGGTGTGCTAACCCCTCGGAGCTTGCCTAACCCTTTTTCCCGGGGAAATTTTGGTACTTACCTTTGTGTGGTTGTCCCACACAAACCTAAGTACCTTTAAAAGACCGAGCTAGCCAAGGAAAACCCCCCAGTAGGTCGGGGATTTTCGGCGGAAATTAGGTACTTACATTTGTATGAAGCCATTATACAAACCTAAGTACTCTCGGAGGTCTTCGGAGATATCCCCGAGATTTCTCGGAACCTTACTGCTCCAGAACCTACGGCGCTACGCAGAAAATAACCTTTTACCCAGTTGTTCATTAAGACATCGGAAAAGCTGTAACAGCAACGCCAGCTCTCACCAAAACTCGCGTGAAGTTTGCTACGAAATAATCCCCAAACCTAGATAAGGCAGAGTAATATTTTCTTAAAGTTCCTAGTTGAACTCTATCTGGTTGTTATTACCACTATAACTACTTTTACTCCCTTCATTGCTATTTTTTTTACTGCTTCACCGCATACACAGTTTTGGTAGGTCGCTCACGATTGCAATAATTCCGATTTCTTAATGAACACCTGAGTACATCACTACATGTATGAAAAGAGAATGAATATTTTGAACTTTTTAGAATCAACACCCGATAGTGTATTATATATTGACAACCCCCTTGAAAACACAAAACAAGAGAGCGATAAAGTTTCCGAAGCATAAACGTCTTTAGAGAATAGAATACATAAAAACCCAACCAACCCCCCTTCTAATCTAAAAACCAAGTAATCTCCTGTATGACAAAAAAAAAGAAAAACTGTGTTATAACGAATCATGAGCGGGACAGCTAAATGACTCAAAAAGTAACCAAAAAGGCAATTGACAAAACAAAGAGAAAAGAAAAGTCAACAAGGTCCCACATCTACAAATTCATATAAGTAATACCCTCTAGATTAAAAAACACTCACCCACCAAGTATGGAGTCAATCCAGATTACCATGTCTCAGCAATATACTGGCCACCTTCTTTCTTCTTCTTCCAAAAATCCCTTGCTTCTTCTTCAGACAGCATACCCTTGCTCATAACGACTTTAATAAGAGCATCTTCGACGCCCTCGCCCATTCCCTTGGAGGAACCACACACGAATACACGACCATCGAGAGAGTTGACAATGAACCAGACAAGATCAGCTTGTGCAATGACTTCCTCTTGCACGTAGCGCCCCGTGCCGACCCGGGATTCAACGACCTTCCGAATCTTATCTTCATGGGCACCCCATTCGCCTGAGTAGAGCTCATCGAGAAGAGAGTCTCGGACACCTTGGAGGACCCTAAATACATAGATTAGATGATGGTACACATAAGATCTACGCCAGGATAGGAAGTACTAACCAGACTTTGTTTGCACAATTCGCACTTTGTAGCCTCCTTTGGACGAATCCTCTGAAAGGTGCAATACCAACACCGGCACCAATCAATAACATTGGTCCATCAGTAACAAATTCCTTAGCCAACGGATTCGCCATAAGTCCACGAAACATCGGTACACGGATTTCAGTCTCGCCATCACCAATTATCTTTTTAGCACATCTCTCAAAGAAGCCAGAGCCAACACCAGTACGTTTTCCATCTCTCCAATTCTCTTGGGTCTCATGAACTGAAACGGCAATCTCTATGATACGGCGGTGTTCAAACTTCGATTCATGAGGATCGTTTGACAATGAATAGAACCGTGGCATTAAAGTTGGAAGGTTACATATTAGATGATCGAATTTTGGCTTTGAAGATGGGAACGCATTAAGGAGTTGCAGCAGCGACACATAGGGCCCTGTCCGGAGTCTAGGCGGAAAATCGTAAGTTAATCAGAGGATCTGATAAGAAAGATCAATAGTAACAAAAAAAATTATGGCGACTCACTCGCAAAACGCAGCTTGGCCCTGTTTAGAACACAAGTAGAGCAGGATCGTCTTCTCGTTCTCATCTTTTGCATATTCTGCCATTAAACGGAGAATGTTCTTAGTTGGTGGATACGACTGAATATCGACTGTCCAAGTCAAAAGCTCCCTTCTGGTAGTCGTCAAGGACCTCTCTTCTTCTTGACCCCAGATAGTCGGCCACCTTCCCCCCTGTGTCTGCAGTGTCACTGGTGCATCCCGATCTGCTGCTTCCACACCGAGAATGTCAAAGATCTCGTCAACGGTGTCAAAATTGTTCGGTGCACAGATCCCGATCGCACCACCAACTCGAAAATCAACGCCAGCAGCCTCTTCAGGATAGTCGGTAACGTCAAGATCAAAGTGGTAAGTTCTTTTCTCGGCACCAGACTTGGTCAATTCACGAGTACTATCGATCTTGGCCGAGAATACGCTATATGGAGGGTGGGGGGTGACGTATGTCGGCGGGTGAGTATACGTGGTCGATTCGTGAGTAGTCCCTAAAACCACAGACTGCAAGGAAATTGTCTGTACTGGTAGTGGGGTAGTGCCAGATAACCGGCTTCGCGAATTGAGAGGTGCGAGTTTCAACTTGAGGCTCTTGAACGCTCTGTTATCCGGGACCGCAAAAGCAGGTAACGAAGGGGATTCAGGCCTGCTAGTAATTTGATTTCCCGGCAAGCGACAACAACCACCCCCGCAGCACCCACCAGGAACAATATTTGTAGCAGAGGAGTCGCTTAGGGCACCATGCGATTCTTTAGCAACGCCAACAGAAACTAAATGTGTAGATGCTCGCCGCGGCCTGGAGGAGCGTGTGAAGTCAATTCCTAAAATTGGGCTCTTTATTTTCTTGATGAGGTTATCAACCTGGACATCCGTTGTATCCTTCCCGTCTAAAAGAGGATTTACCGAGGCTGTAGGAAGATTGTGGGGCTCTCTAGGAATTGATTTCTGGACAGTAGATACAGAGCCGTTTGATAATATTGAGTGATTTGCCATTGAAGGTCTGGTGAGCGAGGGTGAGGTGGGAAGGTGGATATGTTGATGGGAAACTTGGGGAGAGAGTACGTCGGCTAGTTTAGTGGGGGAGGAATTAGTCATGTTCGATCGAAAAGTAACTAATGCAAATTCACACTCAAGAAATTTTGTTCTAGGCAGAATAATGAAGAAGAGGCTCACTCATTACTATAACACAGCTTAAAGATCTCGGGTCTTCCGATTATAGACACTGCTATTTGAAATATACTGAGAACGTAGCCAAAGAGTGCTGCAATGTGAGAGTATAGTTGTAGTAGTGAATAAGCGATAGGCAGGGACGCAGGTACTTGGCTACCAGTTATATGGATTATAGGTGTATCGAAGAGAGATGGTGAAGACAGTGGGTGAGGAGGAGGGTGAGGAGGAGGATGAGAAGAAAAAGACTTTATTTGTCACACCGGTTTAAGATTCGGACTCTGTTGAGGGGCTACGAGTGGCCCTTTATTCTAGTGCTGATCCACTTGTTGTTGCCACCTCCACAATCAGGGCAAGAAAAGTCTACCGAGCTTATCAACCTAGAAACCGATGGGGAACACCTCCCCCCTTTTTTTTTTCGTTTAATTCCTTTCACCACATCTCCTGAAACTTGGCTCGAGTTGCTTGTTTTACACCAATCCCCCCAAGGCCAAGTAACCACTGTCGTGATAGTTGACTGGTTATAGCCTGAGGCTCAACTCGGATCTTTATTTGACTCACGGGTAACCCAAGGAAAGATTTCTCAGCTTTTGCTCATTTCTTCGTAATCTCACTCAAGATTCCCACTACTTATGGTAATGCAGCACGACACTTGGACTACCCTGACTATGATCTCACCACACAATCATGCACATATGACCACAATTACAGGCCCCCTCCCCCTCGCCATGGAAGGGGGAAACATCTCAACGATCGCGAGGAATTTCTGTTGAAGACACGAATTACTTTTCCCCTATCAGATTGTATCAGATTGCGCCTTGGTTGATAATCTCCGGCTTTCCGCGGGGGTATCCTTCCTAGCCTAGCCTCAGCCCCGCCAGGCCGAAAGGGGATGGCACAGGACGTGCCAGCATGATCTGATAACTTTATTTACATCGCCTGAAACTCCTATTTTTCCCGAGCCACGCTCAACTGGCTCCCGCCGGCTACGGTGTTTAAAGTAATCGTGGATGCAAAGCCCCGCCCCTTGCATTGAAAAAAAAATTAATGGTGGGGTGGAATGTTGAGGACTGTTTCTCCCCTTTCATCTATAGGCGTAACGCACAAAATTATATAACCCCTTCTTGTAAAGTCAGGAATAAGCAAACATAAACCAGCACCAGCGCAGCACCGGAGCCTACAGCGATACCGGGGAGCGGCCATCTCCTATATTCGTTTCGTTTTTTTTTCTTGATTTCGTGTGGGACGCGGGGTGTACGTACTCCACGGGGTCCGGACCGAAGTCACGACTTTTGAAAGCTTTCGCTTAGAGTGATAACCACGGTAGATTGCTGCGATCTCCCCACTACGTATATTTATGCTATGTATCCTATCTACTATATATTGGAGGTTCGCATCAGGTATATAGGTGCCAAGAAGGCGTACGCGTCTTAGAAATTCCCATTGACCCGAGGTACTTTCTGTACATACGTACCTTAATGTCAATCAGGAGTAGGTACATGGACTTACGCGTAGTAGATCGTTATTATTTAACTTATTTAACTTATACTATTTATGCAATGCAGCGTAAGTCTTATTAGGAAGTTCCTAGAAACACCGAGTACCGGGTAATAAGTAAGAGTAGGGTCGCGGCGTCGGAAAGGAGAAGGGCCCGTCCGTCGTTCGGGCGACTTCTCGGACCATTGAAGACCGCGCATGAGTCGGCGGCGTTTGCGGGAAAGGGGGAGAGGGACGAACCATACCACACGTAGGTATATACAGACGTTACCGGCGTCATATGGGCCGATAATTCAACAGGAGCTCGTCCCCTTTTCTAAGTCGAGAACGGGTAGGGGTGTAGCTAACTGAGGGAACATATTATTCAATACCTCAAGAAGCAAGTCGTATTAAACAACATTCGATAAATAGGCCACCCACCTATAGTCGAATTTTCATTGAGGAAAACAAAAGAAGGGGGCGGTCGAATGTTCTGTAGACTCACTACGCCAAGATCGAGTGCTTCACAGTGATTCATATCATCCCACTCAGCTCGAGTCACCCATGCTCTTTTGCCCTCTGTGGCTATGTACTCGGGTGTACGGGTTAAACTGATGGCAGGTGGCAGTTGTGGCACCATTTTTATATGAGGAATGCAGGTGGAAGCCACATTTTTTGCGCCGCCTGTCATCAGTTTAACCCGCACACCCGAGTACAATGCAGTCCCTACCTGTGGCTATATTTATATATGGCTTTATGGCTACGTGATCTCATCTCTAGCCATCCTATCCCATCTCTGCCCTCCTCATCCCATACCCATACCCACCATTACTCTATGCCCAAAAAACACCGCCCAAAGTTTCTCAAATCCACCAGCTTCTCCCACGTATCCTCCTCTACACAAAGTACTACCCCTTCGAACAGAGATAAGAGTGTAAATGACCTGCTTGCCCACCTCCGCGTCTCCCAGCCCCACAACCCCGATACCCCCCGGCGCCATACCAGTACCATCCCCTCAGTCCCTCCCTCACTACAACAAATCCTTGCTGACGCTGGACCACCGCCCCCCCCACGGCCCCGTGTGCAAATCGGTGTACCCCGTCGAAACCGCATTCCCGGGCCTCCACCGCCGGCGTCATGGCTTACTTCTACTATCGAGGAACTTCCTAGCGAGGAGGCGACATTTAAGGTGGAGATCAAGGGAAATGATTTATACCATCTCCCGGACCTAACGCACATTGAGACCCATCGACTCGCACATGCAGTACTGGTTGTGATTGCAAGAAATTGGAATTTCCATATGATTTATGATCAGAATTACCTCTATATGATGCGGCCGGGATTGAAGAGTACATTATTGGCATATATAGCTGCCTATAGTTTTGGTGGGGTGGGGATTGGTGGGCTACGAGTATTGTTTAAGGATGATGATTTTGAAGACTTCAAACACATGGACCTCTCCTGGGCTTTGGGCCCAGATTTGACGTTTACGGATCTAAGTAATCTTTTCAATCCACCCGCTGACACTTCTGGCGGAAATATCTCTACAGAGCTCATTTCTAATGAGGTAGACGTCTGGGACCTCGCACCCCCTACCCGCACCCGTTTCCCCTCTCTAACCCACCTCTCCTTATCGTATCCTTCTCCCTCTGCGGCTTCTTGGCTGCGCCTCACCTCGTTCACACATTTCATACCCACCATAACCCACCTCTCTCTCGCTGGCTGGCCTCACCCTACCACCCCCAGTGTGTTCAAATTTTTCGCGCGCGCTTTACTTTGTTTAAAGTGGCTTGATATATCTGACTGCTCAGCTGCATTCTATGAAGCATTAAGAGAAGTAGAATGGGATCGATCATGGAGGTGTGTGGAGACAGTGGTGTGTAGACAGAGTGGGGAGACACCGGAGGGGATCAGGGAAGAGAGGGGAAGGTTGGTTGGGGAGTTGAGGAGGAGTATCAGGGCAATGAGGGGGGCGGTGGGAGGGCGGTGGTGTACTTTTGTTGAGTAAAGTTAGAGTTACTGCGTAATTTTACATGTAGTTTTTCTAGATTTGTAATTTGCTATGTATATTCTAAACGTCTAGTGAAGTTTTATGATCTATATAGTTCTTATTTCCCCTCTTAATTTAGTATAAATGGTTTGGTAGGCACCTTGAAAGTTAAAAATATAATTGACGCACCCACTACACATCATATATTAATATCTTGTAGAGGAGCCGTAGACTCTCCAAGCCATACATGTAGTTTATAACTGCATGCTTGATTTTGTACCCAGAAAGAGAACATAAATTGATTTAATATAAATAAAAATACATAAATAAAATCGGTGGATTCTCACTGTGAGTATATAATTAAGGAGTAGGCATTTTCTATGGTGCGCACGGTCTTAAACCCGGACCAACAAAAATTGGGCCTGGAACACGCCTATCATGCCTAAAAGCGCCAAAGTATGCCCAAGTATGCTCATGTATGCCTAATATTGTTGACTACTTCCCCTCAAAAATATAAACTCTCTTATAACACTTCCAAAAGGTCTCCAGTGACTTAAAGAGTACACCCCAGTATTTTTAGTATGAAAAACAGCACTTTAATATATAATACCAAAAACATATACCTAAGTACATCTGGTCATGGGCTGGGTATAATAGGGAACTGTTCCATATAACACTTTTCACACCCAAAAGTGAAGTTTTATTCCACAACAACCATAGCTTCTAATGGCGTATAAAAACTTGGGAAGCTTTGATAGAATAACGAAATTTACCCGGAAATGGGTCACGGTAGGAAAATGGGCCAGCTGCAACCACCAAAACATGCTTTTTAGGGCATTTTCAATAGCATATTACTATACAACCAGACAATAGAAAATAAAGGCATTAAATATTTAAACTATTTTTAGTCTGAATAAAACTATCATCTATCAAATAAAATTTTATTGTAGCTGCTGTAGCCTACTGTCGCGGGCAGCTCCGTGGGCCGTCGACCTCCGCAGAAGCGAGTGGCGTTCGCTTCCACTCCTACCAAAAGGTCGGACCACCTCAGGGCGCAGTTGTGACGATTTAACCATCGTCATGACTAGTTTTAAGTACCTCTCCATATAGAGACACCTAAGGATCTCCCTTGAGGGATAGGACTAGCTATCCTATTCCGGTCAATAGATACTAAGGAAAGTTATTACTATGATAGCCCGATCCCTAAGCGAGCTGGCGAGCTCCTAGGATGGAGCGAAGCTCACCGTCGTCGGTATGCGACAGAGACCAGAGTAATGCGTCTGTAGCTTATAGCTACGGGAGATACTAGTGCAATGTGTCAAGAACGACAAATCATCAGTTCTCACTCGGTCATCAATTGTCACTCGACCACCAGTCAGCCTTGCCCGTTTCATATCAGTTTCATGTCTAGTCTCATTTATGTTTTATGTATGGGATGACGTGGCTGGCCACGTCATCAGGATCTCCTTAGTTTCATATCACGTATCATGTTCTTGTTTCATGTAGTCTGACACGCTACGCGTGTCAGCCCCTTCCCTTTCATGTTTCGGTCATACTATAAGTATCGAGCCATTTCCCCAGTTCTTAGTCTTAGCTCTCTATCCTTCAACTTGTATCTACTACCAAGTACCTACTCTAGTTCCAGTAGTCCCAGTCTTCTAGTCCATGTGCCCTTAGTGTCCCAGCTCTTTAGACATCACCTGCTGTCCCCACTAGAGCAAGGGCTTGTGTATTTTTACACAATGAGACCGAAGCAGTTGCCTCCATGAACAGAGTTAAGCTCCTGTTCCTCTAGGAGGAATAACAACGGCTTCGCTGATGGCCAACTTTATGGGAGGCCGAGAGCCGTGAGATGAGAGCAAAGCTATGCTTAGTAGTTAGGGCCGCCAGCAAAATTAATAATTAACCTGGCGGCGTCACAAATTGAACCATACGGCGCTACACCTTGTGCTTCGCCATAAGGTCCTTATAGATCAAGATTACCTCTCCGCCACGTCCCCAGGTTGGACTAGGAACGTGGGAAGGGAATCTAAGCAACGGCAGGAATCACCAGTGGGTTACCCTGCCTAGGAGACTCTGTGTTTTCTAACACCCATGAGGCGCCCCACTGTGCCACCCGCCGTTTGCAGAGGGGGCCCCCCTGAGTTGCTGATTCCCTAACAAAAAGTCAAGTTTTGGACCCCAAAAATAACCCCAAAACCGTCAGGAAAATTTGTCCAACCAAACCAAACTCGGAGGGTATATGGGGGACAGTGCTGCGAATCCATAGGTGCAATCGGATTTGAAATCGGACCATTATAGCAAAAGTTACAGAGCTTTTAGTAACCAACGCTTTTTAGTCGCTGGTCTATTGACCCCGCTAGTTCTTAGGGGCGCTCTAGACTCAGTTGATTTCCAAGCACGGAGAAACTGTTCCCCGCTCCTTGGCAGCCTGCTCGCAATCAAAATTCATAGCTTAAACCCATCCTTCCCCCAAGACAATCATTCTTGCTAGTCAACGAACAACCGTTGTTCAGAGACCCTCATACTCTTTGCTAAAGACGTTTGTCTTCCCCTGGGAAGCAGAGCCTTTTAAAGTCTTTAGTTTGCAACCCTTAAAAATCCTTATTCCTGTTTTGCCTAGGGACTGTCGACCTTCCGTGTTGACGAGCGGTTCTAAGCCTCGCTGCTGAAGCTTCTCGTCAGAAGGGAAGGTTGTTGGTTTTTTTTTAGTACGGCAGTACTCCCCTGGCAGTGCCCCCGTTACAAGAACTAGCGTTGTTTTCTTTACTCATCAGAATATATGGGATAGTATCCATCTTTAAGCCACTTATACATGTATTTAAACCTCTTCTAAACCTTATCTTAAAGCTCCAAATTCGTTCCAAAACCCCTCTAAATTGAAAATTTTTCCGGGGAGCTCTTCGCCCCCCTTGCCCCACCGGGGGGGGAGTGGCCCCCCCAATCCACTCCGGTTTCGCCAGCGGAGCACAATTTAGGGGACACCCCTAAAGACCCCGTCTGCCTAAACTCACTCAGTTGTTTATACTCAAGGCTCGGCCACCCACCTCACCTCCCACCAGCACTGCCTGCCTGCCTGCCTGCCTGCCACTCTACCTTCCACCCGCCTCCTGCAGTCCACAGTCTGACTACAGTCGAACTATAGTCGACTACCAGCGGACGGCGCCCAGCTAGTCTCCTCGATTCTGTTCCGTCTGGTCAAGGACCCGACGGCTGGCGAAGCTGGTCTCAACTTCACTTGGAGAAATTAGTAAGCACTTAGGTAGTATTTTCTAAAAATTGTTTCTAATGGAAAATAGTTATGTAATAGAATTAGGCTATTGGTATTCAGATTTGGGTTCTGATACACATCAGCAAAAAAAAAAAAACTCTCCGGGAGATTTTGTCGCCTGGGCGAAAAAGGTTTGTCCCGCTCTCCTGGGCGCTAAGGGCGACCATTCTCTACCCGGGTGAGAGATTGTCGCCCCCAGTCTCCTGGAGAAATGCTGGTGTTACCCAGCTGTACCACATTAACGCGCCTGCAACCCCTCTCTCTCCAACACCCCCCCCCACCCGCTGTAAAAACCGATCACCTATTGGGGAACAGCAGGCGATAATCACAAGACAAGGCTAGTATCGAGAGACTAGGAACTCAAGGACAAGGTAGGTATGGTATTGAATGCAAGTTGTTGCGTGAAGAACTAACTAACTGACAGAGATGCGTCCCTTTTATACCCTTTCTGGAGGGACGCTGAGATCAACAATGAGACCATATGAAACTGAAGGGGTGACCTCCTTCTACATGAAACTACAGACGTCTCGTCCTGCGAGGCGTACTTCTTACATGACCAAATGATAACAGGAATCCTACGAGATATGAAACGTTACATGAAACAAGGAGATAGACAAGGCAGACTAGGAAATGGGTGTTCTTGACACCCGCTACCACTCTATGAACCTATGCTAACTATTGAGAACAGCGCCTTATAGCACCGCCAGCAGTAGGGCCCCCCCAGCGGGTGTGGTGGTACAAACACCTCATGTTCAACGCGTCAATGTGGCCCCTTAGCACGATAGTGGCAGCGGCAGCAGGCAGGCAAGCAGGCAGATGTAGTGGCGGTGCTTGGGAAGGGTACCTAAGTGATGGGGTATGGCAGGGGCTTTGGTTGCGTTTTCAACGGAGCAAGGAAACGACGGCAAGAACTTGGACGGCGACAATGATTCTTCGGTAAAATCCTTGGATATAAAAGATTCAAGGAAGCAATGGAATTCTTAGTAAAAAACTTAGGAAACAAGAGATTGCATAACGAAAGAAAGTCCTCCACGAAGCGGGGTGAAGCCCCATTTATATACAAAAAACCCTGATCCTCCAAGTCTTATTCCTCTACCCGCGTTACCCAAAGCCGCTTCAATAATTA
The DNA here is from genome assembly GCA_033030425.1 of Verpa conica. NCBI lineage: Eukaryota > Fungi > Ascomycota > Pezizomycetes > Pezizales > Morchellaceae > Verpa > Verpa conica. Next base: position 1,032,362 of record JAUFSD010000010.1, on the reverse strand, counting down.
CAAATTTTCAAGGGGGACGGCGTGAGGACAGCGTGACCACAGGATACAACTAACTCGATGGCAAGGTAACTATCCGTTACAAGCAAAATACCAAAGGTTTGTGGAGTAGGAAGTGGTTTCAGCGATCGTGAAGCGATGAAGCAGCAGAGAGGCAGCGAAGAAAGAAGCTTGTATTGAATCTAACTGAAGAGAACGTTGCGTGAAGAAGAAAGAGAAAAACTATTACAGAGAAGGAGCAACGCTCCCTATTTATACCAAAAATCCCTGCTTGTACAATACCTTTGTCCTCATTTTCGACACCTGTTACCCTACTTCCCTCCTTGCATGAGTCTCAATGAGGCTCACCCTGTCGTCCCTAATCAATTCGTGAAACAAATCCCCTTGGATATGCCATATCCTTCCCCTAAGTCACTTTCCCGTACTAACTTCATACTAAAGATACAAGTGTCTCTTTGAAACTTTTCGGACGTTCTATTCCCATTCCGTTTTCTCCAACATATGCGCAAACCCTAAAAAAGCTTAACCCCCAAAATTTGGCATCCCATCAACGTCCTGTGTGACGGCATGGGCCTAAAGGACCTCTTTCGATCTCCTAGTAGAAGCGGTATTGAAGGTAACCCGCTTCCGCAGGCGCCAGTCCAGTTTGGAATTGACCGCTCTATACGTTTCCCCGGTATCTCCGAGACTGCCCGCGACAGCAGGCAGGCAGGCAGGCAGGCGGGGGGCAGATATGAATAGCATGAACTTGACACGTCAACGTGACTGGGAAAGGCAGGTAGGGGTAGCAAAGTGGACGTATTCTTGTATATAGATTAGGTAGAACATGGAGAATAGAGAATAGAGAACAGAGAACGCAAAATAAAGAATTGAGAATGCTCTAGTTGTGACCTTTTTCGTCAGTGATATTGGGCTCTCCTGCACTTTCAGGGTCCGGCAGTGTATCTCCCGGAGATGACGTGTAGCGTAAAGCACTTGCGGAATGAGAGGTTTGCGAAAAGCTCGTCCTGCTCTCCAGGAGAGCGGAGCAGAATCTTGTCTTTTGCTGATGCATCCTGAATGCACATGCTTTTGTTTAGATGAGTAGCTATAATCATAGAGTTTAGGGTGCAGTAGCTCAATTAAAGAAACCAATTTAGCACCCTGCATCCATCTGATATTGGCTTGGCACTGCCAATACTTGTGTAAAAGTACACCATACATCAGCAAAAACAAAGATTCCGCCCTGCTTTCCTGGAGAGTGGGGTGACAATTTCGCAAACCTACCGTCCCACAGATGCTTTACGCTGCACGTCATCTCCAGGAGATCTCAGAGTGGACGCTAGCAGTCCAGGAGATGCCAGGAGAGCCTCAATAAGAGTAGAACAAAAAGTTGTGTCTAGGAGAGTCTCAATTCTCAATTCTCTATTCTCTATGTTCTATCTAATCTATATACAAAAATATACCTGCTTTACTGCCTCCCCCGCTGCCTTTCCCGCTTGCTCCTCCACCTGCCTGCCTGCCTGCCTGCCTGCCTGCCTGCCGCTGCCGCGCTGGGAGGCAGCTCAACGTTTAGTCGATGCGTCAGACACGTGGAGTTTGTACCGGTACGGGTAGGTTGTTCACTTAGTGACCCGGAGGCTGCTGAAGTCTTGCTGGGGTCCCGGGGGGAGGTCTGCTGCCTGCTGCTGCGCTGGGTGTCAGGTCGAAGTCCAGTTGATATATTGGACCAAGAGTGTTTGTACCTGGATGGGTTGGTTGTTCGCTTGGTAGCCCAGACGCTGCTGGAGGCTTGCTGGGGGTCCTAGGAGCCCTGCTGCAGCTGTCGTAGGAGGAGGTCTGCCTGGAGTCTGTTCAAAGTCCATAGACGCGTAGGACATGGAGGGTTTGTACTGTGACGGGTAGGTTGTTTGCTTTATAGGAGAGAATCTGCCTATCCCACACCCCCCGTCTGCCTGCCTGCCTGCCTGCCTGCTTGCTGCCTGCTGCCGCTGTTGCGCTGGAAGGAAGCTTAAGGTCCAGTCGACGCGTCGGATCAAGAGTATTTGTACCTGGATGGTTAGGTTGTTCACTTAGTGGCTTGGGGACTGCTGAAGGCTTGCTGGGAGCCTTGAGGGTCTTGCTGCAGCTGTGGCTCTGGGGGTCCTTTGGGGGTCACATTGACGCGCCAGACATGAGATGTTTGTACCGGTACAGCCGTTGGGGGGGGCTACTGTTGGCAGTGCTATAAGGCGTTGTTCTCAATAGTTAGCATAGGTTCATAGAGTGGTAGTGAATGGGTGGGGGATGCTGGGGGAAAGGAGCTGCAGGCGCGTTAATGTATTATGGCCGGGTAACACCAGCACTTCTCCAGAAGACTGGGAGCGACAGTCCCTCGCCCAGGTGCTGAGGGGTCGGCAGCGCTCTCCAGGAGAGTGGGGCAAACTTTCTCCGCCTGGACGACAAAAATCCCCCAGAGAGTTTTTTTTTTGCTGATGTATGTATTTTATATGCACTAACTCTCAATTCCTAGACTTAGTATGATGCATATAGTTTCAAATGTCAACCAATATTTTGAGCTGATATTCTGACATCCTTGATAGACCAAACCTTCTAGGAAAAGTAGGGAATTTTTTTATAGGATAATTAATAGTGTTCATTATAAGGAGTCAGTCCCCTAGTTTCATATCACGTATCATGTTCGTATTTTATGTAGTTTGACACGCTACGTGTATCAGCCCCTTACCTTTCATGTTTTGGCCATACTATAAGTATCGAGCCATTTTCCCAGATCTTAGTTTTAGTTCTCTATCCTTCAACTTGCACTCAATACCAAGTACCTACTCTAGTTCCAGTCTTCTAGTCCATTAGTCCATGTGTTCATAGTGTCCCAGTTCTTTAGACATCACCTGCTGTCTCCACTAGAGCATGGACTTGTGTACTTTTACAGGTTGCTACCTAGGTAAACCCAGACTATAAACTTTTTTTTTAGCAAGTAAGTTATCTAGCAGTAATGTCAACTGCCTTTTGGTTGGAACAGAGTAGCTACCTCTGTTCTCCAAGGGAGGTAGTCAATTGTCTCTTAGGAGTCTACCTTGAGCTTAGTCATGACGGTCGTTAAACCGTTACACAGTTAGTTACAATATAAGTTTCTTTTTTTGTTGTCTCTCTATTTCTCATTGCTTTGCAATCGCTGAACACCTCGAGATATCTTCCAATACTGAGTATATTGTTTGATGGATAGTTATTGCGCTTTTAAGTTAGTTGTATCTTGTGGCTTACGCTGTCTTTTCGCTGTCCCCCTTGAAACGGGGTTTTTCGGCTAGTTTGGGGGCTCTTCTAGATAGGTCGGAGATTTTATAGGTACTTAGGTTTACGTGCCGGCTCCATACAAACATAAGTACCAATCATACCCCGAGAGCTCCCGAGTTAAAATATGTCCGAAATGCGAACTGGGCAAGCTCGGAGAGGTTAGCACACCAGACCCTACGGTGGCTGCGCAGCAAAAGCAACCATTGGGGTTGGGAACGAGACTAGTGCGCACCATACTTCTACTATAAGCTCGCAGGGTTCTAGGGAAATTACACTATTACTCATGGAGAAAGAAACAATAAAAAACGAAGGCAGCAAAGGCCCAACAAGATACAAATTAAGTACTCTTCCTGGAATCATCTCATTTTGTTTTTCCCCCATGCTTCTACAAACGCAATCTTCTCCTTCACACCCAGGTTCAACCTTTTGCTCCTCCCAATCCTAGCTAGTGCTTCTCCACCTTTCTCTGACAGCCTACTTTGGTGCTCCCTACCGTCGCCGAGAGGTAATTTTTCATCGGTTACGGTATCACTAGAGGAGCTTGATAGAAGCCTTGTTTCTTCATCAGTATCTTCAGATGAAAGCTCCGAGTGGTAGTCTTCAATGTGACCGTAATCAACTAGTGTTTCTTTCTCTGACTTGTTGAAGATTGCCTCTGCTATACGGACACGAATGCAGTGTGTTGGCCTGCTCAAGAGATTGTAGAGAGTTGCAAAGTATGTTTCCGGTATGGGCGTAGTCACATCAGCAGGTGTATAGCGGAGCGAGATTGGGAATATCGCGGTATGTGCCGGAGTCGTATCAAGTGATGGAGCAAAGCGTAGGATCCCGCGACCGTTGGTAGTGGTTGCTTCGGGGAATACTACCACCGTGCGGGTGGGGTTAGACTTGAGGAGCAAGGCAACAGTGCAGAGTTTTGCGCCTTTTGGAGGCGAGAGGAGAGGCTTGGAGAAGGCGCGGAGGATAGCAGTGAGGAGGGTTATGTGTTCGACTTTACGAGTAGTGGGGTAGGAGGCGGTGAATACGGGGTCGAATATAGCGGCAATGTAGATCGCGTCAAGGGGGGAGTTGAAGGATGAGAGGATTACGGTATTTGGTCTAGGGAGTTTGTTGGACTTTTTAGATAATGATCTGATTTAACTGTTAACCATTTGCCCTTCTCAGGAGGGGGGATACCATACCCTTTCTTGACTCCTTCGACTTGCAAATCGATCCACCATACTCCCGAGGAGAGTAGTATACTCCATAACCATGCCTTCCGGATGAAGCTCCCAATAGGCAACCACTGGAATACAAGGAAGTATGATATACTCAGACACAGAAAAAATGGTAGTCGGAAAGCGAATAGCAATACACCGGAGATGCTCTGAACGATGGAACGGGTGCTATTGATGGGTAGAAATGGCGCGATCTGAGTACCTATATTTAGGAATTTAGCGACCTCGTCACTTTTCAAGAGTTTGGATAGCTCACCTCGATCACGAAATTGTGAGAATTTCTCCATGTTTAGAGAGATAGAAATAGAGAGAGACTAATTAAGGGGGTAAAGATGTTATGAGGGACAGGCGTCACAGGAACAGGCCTGGAGAAGGCTGCGGGTGACGTGTGGCTCAGGAAATTTTAAGTGCAACAATGCCAAGCACCACCATAGTTATCAATATGTGGCATGTGCAATATAATTACACTGTCACATTACCCGGCCTTTTTGATGCTTCTGTTCAGGCTCTCAGGCTCTTGCCCATCCTATTTCTTTAGACGACATCATCTGCCTTTCTTTGATTTTTTTCTTTTGTATTGCCCTGATCTCCTCGAGCTAGGGAATCTAAGCATATAATTATAACAATGAAAGCGCCGCCGGATCCGTTATGGCATGCTGCATCCACTGTAACAATAGCGACGACAGCAATACTATGTCGCCTATTCCTTTATGGAACACAGCGCGTTGAAATTGATGGAATGGATAAATTTCTAACCCTACTCAAATTGAGACGAAAAGAGCGGAATGCGGGGTTGCTGACAGGTCCGTTGGTCTAAATTTAACTCTAGTCCCTCTTTGAGTAGGTTCCTTTAGAGCTGACCCTATTAATTACTAGTTTCAAATCATTTAAGTGTGTAGGTATCTATTTTTATATATATCATATATCTGTATTTGCATAACTTGGCAAGAGAACTCACGTTACGTTGATATGAGGCCATTCGGCTGCGTATACTTCACAGGATTGATGATCCATTAATATGGGGGCTTTTGCCTTTTTCTTATATATTCTCGCCACGGGATATGAGGTATGCTTTAGGGAGTCACGATATATGCTTCAGAAACAAGTAAGTCTAACTTCCTGAGCCTCTACTTGGTCATGGTTTTCTACGGATCAATCCCCAAAGAGCAGAAGCGACTGCAGGGTTTCCAAAACCAACGCTTTCCATCTCTTGGATCCAAACCTTTATCTCACCTTCAATATTAATTTTATGCTCTTATTTTAATATTATGACATCGAGTGACTGATCATGACTCGACATCGCAGGACACTAGATGGTTTCTTCACAGCTGGCCAGGTTCTTCCCACCTTCCGGCTCCATAAAGATCTCCGTGGGGGTCTATTCCAGCCTAGTATATCTAAAGCAATCTCCCTCCTCGATGCCCCCCCTTATAACTGGGTGCATATATTTCCCGAAGGCCGTGTTTGTTCCCTGTGCTCCAGCGATCTCCCCACTCTTTACACTAATACAAGAGAAATCCCCTCGTAGGTTCATCAACGTCCAAACTATGAAATGAGGTACTTTAAATGGGGCATATCCCGCCTTCTCCTTGAACCCTCTATTCAACCTACATTAGTTCCCATGTTCATGACCGGTTTCTCCGACATAATGCACGAGTCTCGCAGCTTCCCACGGTTCCTCCCCCGTGTAGGAAAATGTATAACTTTACATGTAGGGGATGTAGTGTCGGAGAATAAATTCCTAGATCTAAGGCTTGAATGGCATAGTCTTAAATCCCGATATCCCGATGGTGATGAAGAGTACTTGAAGACTGGAAAAGAAGTAGTAGAATTAAGGATCGAGGCAGCAAGGAGGGTTAGGGAGGAAGTTATAAAGCTGAGGAGAAAAGTCGGGTTTCCAGAAGAGGATGAGGCTGCTGGAAAGGTGGAGACTTATAGGCTGGAGGGGATGGGGAAGGAGGGGAAGCTGGCTGATGGAACTTGGGAGAAGGATACATAAATGACTTTACGTATAGCAGAACTCGCTAAAATTCTAGTTATATATGTAGTTATTATATAGAATATCAGAGCCCCAAGATTCTTGATTACTTCTAAAAAGTATTCTGTGGATAGATAATATGTGCTAATAGAAGAAAAGTCTCTTATCTAATAAAGTTTACTATATGGTGTCCCAAGTACTTGGGGCCCTGTTTTACTACTGGTAATACTTAGGCGTTCATTAAATGGTTGATGGGCTGTAACCTCGACTGCGACTAAAACACACTAATATATCACCACCACCACTTATATTGCGAAATAGACTGAGATTTTAGTATTTACACATAAAGTATCCCTAATGAATTCCCCTACCCCTATCTAACTATTTAACGTAATCATTGGCTGCTTGATATCCCTATTAGATGGAGTAGAAAAATCATATATCGTTTTCCATACATACTACCAACTTTTTATTCCTTGTTCATTCGCTCGACTGAGCTCATTAGAAGTCTCGGAGGAAGATCTCGGGTTTGTTTAAAACAGACAACTCCTACTCAAGATCTCCCCAGCAAGTAAAGGGATAAAATGATTTGAAGACAAGGATAAAAGGATGTATCAGAGGAATTATTAAACCAACCGCCAACGCCAATATCTAGACATTAGTGTAATCTCGTAACCAAAAAAGATTTCAGCCCTCCAAACCCCATGAAGGAGATTTTATACAGACGGTTTAAGAACTAATGGGGAGAGTGCTATAAAAAACCGATGGGTGAAAAAATCACACAAAGGTACAAGAATCAATATAGATGTCTGGCCATAATACAACTATTAAAAACGTTGTATAGTACCGAGAAAAAGATAGTAATGTCTTGCTCACAGATACGCCCAAAATTCCGTAGACATAAATGAATAAAAGACGTAAAAAAGAAGTTCGCTACTCTAGTAAATCCCTTGCGATAAGTATTGAAATTGATCGTACTATTTGTAGAATACTATATTAGTATTTGGAGGTAGCCAGCTAAAAAACGGAGATAGACCTTACCATCCTTGTGGAATAGCTCCCAAGTGACCCTCGAATTAAAACGTCGTCGACAAATATCCCCGCCTCTGCTTCACTAAGGTGTAGTTGGAATCGTTGCCGTAATTGCGCAGTTGCATATACCACTCCAGATGAGAAACATGGCATCCGGGACTCCTTGCCCATCAATTCTACCAGATCTACCAAGTTATCCGCAGATTTTCGTAATGCTAAGCTTTGTCAGCTATTTTGTAATATCTAAGGATAAGGGCTGACTAAAGCTTACCTTGAAAGGCCTGCTTGCATAGTGTCCGGAACTTCTCAAATTCCGGTGACTGCGCACCTCCAAGAACGTCTACATATTCTTGTGTAAGTTTAAAAGGCGCAGACTCAAACCCTACAGAGCCGGGCGAATTTGAGAGCATAAAACCAAAATCGATGTGGATGATATCTTTAGGACATTTAGTATAAGAAAAAATGCATCGAGGAATTATTTATTAACTTACGTCCTTGATTGTCGATTAATACATTGCCATTATGCCGGTCTTTTAGTTGAAGAATATAGCAGATGACGCTATACGCGGCCAATGATCTTGTGAATGCATCCACGGCAGCTTTGTATGTCTCTGAATCAGGTTCTCCAAACGTCTATTTTACCATCAGCATTAACCAGCCCATGTGAGTATTATAGGCATACCTTGACAAAGTGCTCTTTCAGTGAGGCAATTCGACCTCTAGGATTCTTGCCTGAAGCGATTGATGCAATAGTAAGACTTCGTTTCAAAGAGTGCAAAGAAGTGCCATTTGTGATAGTCTCAATCAACCCCGCTGACTAACTTTGTGTCAACAAGTAAAACATGCAATATAGCTACCGAGAAATTTTCCACCTACCTCTCCAGTGACAAGAATCTGCATCCTCTTTATCCACACCGGCACACCAGCCTTCTTCCATATCTTGCCACAGACGTGAATGAGCTGACATGCGAATGCTTCTTGCCTCAGATCTGCACCAGTTTTGACAATCACGCTTAGTAGGTCCCAGTTCTTACACCAGCCGTAAGGCGAAGATTTTCTTATTCGTTCTTTTTTAACTGTCCACTCTTCTCCAAACGTCGCCGCACTGGGGTCATCTCGGTCTGCTTTCCGCTCTACACCAGAGGTCTTTTGGTCGTTTTCCATGCGGGCTGCTCCGGCTTCAGCGTTTAAGTTAGGTGAAACCGTTGCCTCGCCTTCTGTTCCTGCTACTGATAACGGAGTAGTAGTAGCATTTGCCATGATAGTGTCAAATGTTTGTAAAGGTGCAGTCTCAAGGAAAAAGTTCTGCTCCTCTAGACTCTGCATACTGGCAATGATTTTCGATTTTATAACTGCGACTTCATTTTTTGGCCTTTTCGAACTGCTAGCATCTAGCTGGGCCAACATGGCAGCGGCCATCCTCATATGCGTCGCAAGCGCCGACAGATCTGGGGCTTCACTGTTGGGCCTTGGCGAAGCATATGGCTTTTTAGGCCCAGGACTTCCGGATCGGGTAACGGAAAGCTCAGAAGTTCTCGAAGATGCTCCGCTAGAAAGCCGTGGAGTCGGTGTTGTAGCCTTTATCATAGTTGTTTCTACATCACTGGCTTGAGGTGCCCCTTCGTCCGCTTTTTCATCAACTATTGGTGTAGTTCCGATGTCTCCTGTAGAGGGCTCGAAGACACTGTCTACTCCATTCTCACCATTGTCACCACGGTATGCAGCTCGTGGAACCTCTGATAAATCAAACATTCTCCGCCGCCCACCCTCTCTGCCCTCCTCGGAAAGTAGAGTTGAAAGTAATCGTTCGTTATCTGACTTTTCTGGGTCGAAATCAAAATCGTCTCTCAATACCTCTACCATAAGCAGGTAAGGTACTCTTTCCGCACTATTCAATACAGTGGCTTCTGCTGGATTTATACGAACAACCCGGTGGTGGCCTGTTTGTGAGCTATCTTGGCCAACAGTTGCGGGGCAAATGACCGGAATATCAACTTCTGCAGGTAAATAGCCATTGAGTAAAGCCAGCTCTGTTCGTAGGGCGCTAAGTCGGATTGGCTTCGGTACTAGGACCATCTTGTTTGATATTTCCTCTAATGCTGACAAAAATTGTGTTTGATTACGGAAATAATTCGCTCTGAGCATATGAATTTTCTTAGAAACAGATAACTCTGATGTTGCTAGAGGTATTTCTTTCCGCGTACGACGGACATTATTGGATCCAGTTGATGGACCAAGTGTGACACTTCGTTGCATCCGGAGATCTGGTAAAGAGGAAGAAGCAGTAGGTGACATATGGGGTACAGTGAGGGAATCTGTTTTGGAAGACGGACGTCTTGATAATGAAAATGACCTTCTCTCAGGTCTTACTGGAGAAGATGGTGTACTATGTGGGGACTTTGGAGATTTAGCGCGAGATGATGGATTAGAAGAAGCCGAGGTTGAGTCGGAGGTTTTAACTTGCGGTCGCTCTTTCTTCGGTCGAGTAGACTGTCCCGATGCGATAGTTTTACTCCGAGTAAGTTTTCCGGGGAGATCGGTTATAGATTGGTAAACATGCGGTTTTCGTGCCTGTGCAACGGCCAAAGGTCCTGCGAACTTCGGTAGGAATGGCGCTGCAACACTCCCTATCACCAAGCTTGCCAGCAAAGTGACCGGAAGAACGTTTTCCTTTAATCTTTCTCTCTTCTTATTTTCCTCCCCACCAAACACTATATGCTGCACCTTGTTGTAAATTCGCCTGCATGTCTATATACCATTTGACGTCAGAATATGGTGTCCTACAGGTGTTTATTCCTGAAAACATACTTTGAATGTATTTGACTGAGGGTTTCCAGCGAGATCATGCAGATGTGTCTGAAACAACCAGAAGGTCTAGGGTAACGATTAGAACTATGGCATGCATTCGTTTTCTCTATAGAAAGCCAATACCAGAAGGGCACCATGCGCCGATTTTTCGCACAGCTCAAAAATAAACTCCTCCAGCGCCACAGATTCCGTATTTTCTATGCTGACAAGCAGATGGCACAACTGTGGAAGGAAGAACTCGATCTCCTCATAGCTAAATTCCCGTAACTTTGTACAGAGGAAATGGTGTATTCCTATCTGGCCAGAATATCGGCTAGTCCAGAAACCGAGTCAGCTGAGTGATGCGAAAGTGAACTGTTTAGTGAGGGGGGTGTATCCGTACGCCAGATATGCCACGGCGAGAAAGGGGTCATCGCTGAAGTGGTCAGAGGTGATCAAACGGTATAGCAATTGCGACATCTTTGGAAAACAAGTCTCTGGAATAGTTCCGCTAGAATTTCGTTCTGTGGGCGGCGGGTCAATGTCGGGAAAGACCTAGAAGCAAAAAGAGGGTGTGTGTGGAGGGCACAGAAGATGCAGGAACCGGAGGTGCGGACAGAGAGAGGAGCCTCAGGCGGCGAAGAAGAGTTTCTTATTTGTAGGGCCGACTGATGGCTGGGGGGGGGGGGCGTCAATCGGAGTTGCGGGATAGCGAGGGGTTGGCGGTATGTGTGTCAACCCCCGAGTCTCTTAGAAACGAGTGTTGGAGAGTTCTACCTCAAGGTTGAGGTCGAAGTTGATGCTGCGGGAGAGATGCAACCACATCCGAACGCCAACTACTCTACTTAGCACTGGCTGGCTGCATGTCCGAAGCTGTCATATCCACAGGAGAAGCCAGATAATTAAAGTACAGCAGGGGAATAAGGCTTCTCCGGGGTCTACAATTTTCCATCAACTCATCAAGAGTCGAGATTGCTTAAGATTTGCTCTCTTGAGGGGATCATAAGGAATGTTTGGCCTGGGAGGAGAGAGGTTCTGTGTGAAATCAAAAGGAAGAAAGGGCCAGGGGCTGAAGGTATGGCTGTTTGCCAAATAACCCTTTCTCTTTGGTTCCTCTTTAATTATTTGATCTTTCCTTGAGCCGAGAACCGATCCTAGGTATTCCCTTGAACCCTTGAACTCTAAACGTTGTAACACTTGATCCATGGTTGTGATATGAGGCTCCGTTAACCCTTGGCATTGACAATGGCTATGCTTTGGGGACGCCTGGGGAAAGGGGAAGGAGCCCCGCTGATCGGATTCGATGAAAGATATCTAAATGGGTGAGCACATTGAGGAAGGAACAAGATCTCTTCACTCGTAAATCTCAGGACAGAACAGCGAAGGTCCGTGGTAGCAGCTTTAAGTACTCTAGAGCTGGGCTTGGAGAAGTGAGATTGTAATTAATTTACTATATTGCCTCAGCCGCGTAATATCTACGAGACTGAGTAGTAGCACTATAGTACCGACTATTATCTATTATCTATCATAGTCATAGTAAAGCATGTGCAATATCTTTCGAAACCTTCCGTAATCCCCTCGCCCTCTCCTCTTCGTGACCCCCGAGGTATAGGGCTGCAAAAGGCCACGCATGGAGACTTTCATCCTCATAACAGGTCACTGGTCCAATCTGCTCTAGTCTTTCCGCCATAGCCCGAATACTTTTATAGAAGACTTCCTCCGACCCATAATAAAAATGCATCCCTTTCGTCGGTATCGCCCTCTGCCACCATAGCGCATCTATACAACATCCAGGAGATACTAAAGGATCATACACTCTTTTGAGACCAGCATACTGCCTTGCAAGATCATGTAATCGTTCGACATTAAGGTAGTCCGTAGAAGTGTTGCGATTTAGTTCAGAAACTAGATTGACCCACGGCGAAATAAGGGTAGCCAATGCTGGCTTCTTCTCGAGACCTCTGCTTGCGAGACTGAGCAGAAGGCTAAGAGTAAGCGTTCCTCCAGCGCTGTCCCCACTTACAACTACCTGATCAGGATTACCGGCAATTGAAAGAACATAATTGTAACCAGAAAGCGTTTCCTCAAGTTGACACGGGTATGTTTTTTCTGGGACCAACGTATATTCTAGAGCAAATATTGCAGGGTTCGAGAACCCAGCTTCCCTAAGAATTGATACCCAAGTGATTAGGAATTCAAGGTAAAAGTACGACGAGCCCATCGCAAAGCCGCCGCCATGGGTATAATAGATAAAAATATCCGGCTTCTTCTCCTGGTCTTCAACAATCCATAGTCCTTTCGGTCCACCCTCATTCTATTATAAGATATTAGTATTAACGATTGGGCCGTGTCTAAGACTCCGTTTGACTCACGCCATGTATTTCACTCCAGATTGGACGTGTAAGTTGCTTAAAATGCCCATGACGTAACATCCTGAACCTCAAGAACGGCAACGCAACACCTCTCGTGAAGAAAACCTGGGTTATTCTGCTAGGGATATTGGAGAAACCATAGCGCATACATCGTACAACTAAATCTTGGAATAATGTAGCCCTTTGTGTGAATGGCAACTGGTATTTCTCAGCGGTCAAATATCGCTCTCGTACAATGTCAACTGGAAGTTGAAGTACTGGGTAGATGTTAGTTATCGTACCTATGGGGGAGGCGATGTAACTCACTGAGGAATGGAAGTGCTTGGATTGCGCAAATGAATGTATCACGGAACCCGATATCTCGTAAAAGATATATGACTGTAAAAGTAACAAATATAACAATATCTATCCAAGATATCGGCCCTAGTAGCATGGTTGTAGTCGGAGGGGGGTGCTTCTAGGTTGTTACGTCTCTCAACAAGACCTTACGGTAATGACGTTTTGGTGATGCTTGCCGCCCACCCGGACTCCTCAAAAGCCCAGACACGAAAATTTGGAGGGAGGAAACTATTAACCTACTCGTTCTCGTCAGGCGTTTCCGGAGTCTGGTAAGAGGGTACGCCATGTCTATCCTTCGGGGTCATATTGTGAGCCTGAGCGATTGGCCAAAATCTAGCAACTCAGTTTTTTTAGCCCTCAGCTGTATGGAATCAACAAATCGCTACAGTGTTATCAAGCCACAACACCTTGGGGGTTGATTACAATGTGTGGTCATGTAGGCAAGACATGGCGCTCCCCATTACCGTACTCCGGAAACGTCTGACGAGAACGAGTAGGTCTCTTTTTTTAGGGAAAAAAAAACTCTCCTAGGTGAATATTCTAAGTTGCAGTAGTAATTAAAAACTACATGTATGCCACTCCACCCCTTAGGATTGATTGTAGCTAGCAGAAGGACTGGACCTCCAGGCAAGAAAAATCTATAAAGAATTCGATAGGCGCGCGTGCAGAATCTTTTACACATATGTACCTAATAATAGGGATTGTTAACAAAGCTTCTATGGGCCTGGTGGATTCTATCATTTCTAAGATGTGGCCCTAGCCACCAGCCCTGAGCCCTAGCCGAGTAGGTGAAGTACTGTACTGTATATACCACTGCCTCCACACGTGTATGTAAATACCCAGAGTAAAGAGGAGTAAATATTTCATTCCCAGTAAAAGGGTCGTTAGTCCTGTAATTAATTTGACTGCCTTGTGAACTTTATTTACAGGCTGTTCGTGTATTTGGTGGTTCCAACATAGTTGCTTCCGATTCGGTACAAGCTCATCCGTTTTCCTCCAGCCTCCATGCTCCGCACCTCAACACGACTTTATCAAAATTCCCGACATATCCACGACACCGCCAGCGCAACGTCAATTTTACTACGAGTGCTACAGAAATTATAGAACCTCCATTTGCTCTCCCCGAGCGCCTCTCCCTTCACTGCATCCTCCTTACCATCACCCTCAAGCGCACGTGTGGCTCACAGAGATGGCAATGGTGCAAGAGCAGTCAGCGAACGGGCTAAGGTGAGAACTCGTAACTTAAACGTGTAATACTGGAATCTCTTGCTAAAGTTTTCACCTAACATAAACAGCTCGATCCCACTACCTGAGATACCTGTCAAACTTCGATGCACTATTTGTAGCGAGCTCGCGCGTGGCGCCTCACGCTTACCTTGCTGTGAACAATCAATATGTGAAAGCTGTAAGTAATCTGGCTCTTGAGATTGGCTAAAATATGTTTTTATCACTGATGGTTTTCATCTATCATAAATAGGTCATACAAATCTTCCGAATGTCTGCCCGGTTTGTGACCATAGCCCACTGAGTCCCGATGACTGCAAACCAAACATAGCCTTGCGAACGACAGTAGCGGTTTTTCTACGGACTGCAGAGAAGAAACACAACTTAATGCTTCAGAAAGAACAGAAGGAGAAAGCGAAGTCGACAGAGCCTAAGATTGAAGTTAAAAACGTAGAGTCGGAGCCAGAAAAGGTTGTGCAGGCACATGTGTCTCCTGTGCAGAATCCATTGACACCTCCGCAAGAGGCAGACGATACTGTTCGGGCTGAAGGTCAACCGGTGCTTCCACAAGTTCCTCAGGTTAGCCTATACCGAAATTATCGATAAATCGCTCGGTATAACTAAATGTTTTTAGGAACTTACGGAAGTAACAAATGAGAAAGTATCTGTGAAAGCTCATAGTGAGTTAGCGGCATCTGATGTCCAGCAAACGAATGGCTTCGTCGGCCAGCAGAACGCTTGGTTCAATCAACAAGACCCCAGCCAGATGGATAACAGCATGCAGCAGCAAATGCAGCAAATATTCCCTGGACACGATTTTTCAGGACCCAATGGATGGAATGTTTATAATCAAATGATACAGCAAGATGGCTGGATGAATGGATACGGAAATAGTATGATGGGTATGTTATGCACCTAGCCATGAAGCCACGATAGCGAATGCTAATTACTTCCCCCTCTGAAGGTTACCCGATGGGTTCAGTCGCACAGGGAGGAGGGTTTGGTGGAGGAAATTTTGGGGGCATGGTAATGAATGGAGCAGGGGGATTTCATAACGGGCATGATGGGATGGGATGGAACACTGCTTGGAATGGACAGAATAATGTGGGGTTCAATCCTGGAATGGAAGGTACACGTAATGGTGGATATTATTCTGCTGCATCTGCTGGTGGATATAATCACCAATCTCACGGGAATCTTCAGGTGCCCACACAGCAGTATCAGAATCATCATTTTCAGCGGCAACAGTCTTATCAACGAGGCGGCCGTGGTGGTTTTGGTAATGGACCACGTCAGTTTTCTCTTGAACGCCAGCAACAGCAGGTTTTTCAGGATACTCAATTTCAACAGCAGTTACAAGGTATTGATGAAGCTCGTGCTGCTGTTGGCGGCTCGTCTGGTGATGAGAAAAAAGGAGAAAAGATTCCGTCTGTTGTGTCTGGCGACCCTGAAAATATAACTGATCCCAACGATGTGCCTACTGATACTGCATCCACTATTTTGGCTGGAGTGGATTTTGCCACTGAGGACCTTGCAGACTCACAAAACCTAACAGCTCCTGTGAACCCTGATATGGCACATTATTTCCCCCCTGATGACTTTAGAGGACCAGGCTACCAGCCGCAGTTTTTCCCCGTAGGACCTCGCGGGGGTTCTAGAGGAAGTTTTAGGGGAGCATATCCGGCAGTAAGAGGCGGATTTCAAAATGTTACACTGATCCCATCGGTGGTTGGAGATACGGAGCCCGATAAAATGCCTGTTGTTGGGCTAGGTGTTGAAGGTGCACCTACCGGCCCCAAAGCGCTCCGGGAAGGAATAGCACTAGTCCGCGGAATGCCGGTTAGAGGGGGAGCATTTGGCCGTGGGAGAGGTGCTTACGCTACATCATCGTGGACTAGAAGGTTTGTACACTCTACGATTTTTTCCGCTAATACCTGGAAGACATTCTTATAATATGGGGTAAAACACAGTATGTCGCCCGGGCGCACAAGAGCTCATTCCCGGTCCAAATCTAGGGATGGCAGGCGTCGGTCTAGCGCCACAGGTCGTGATAGGAGTAGGGACCCAAGTCGTGATCGTCGTAGAAGATCTAGGTCCCGGAACCGGGACCGGGGTCGACATCAGAAGCGCCAATCCCAAAGTGTTGAATCTGATAGTGAACGCCACGGACGGACCCCAAAACTTGACACTGAAGAACCGATCTCACCTGTTCAAGCTAAGGCGCTCACAGAAATTGCTACTGTAGAGCAGGACAATATAGGTATTACTCAGCCAGGTTCCACTGGTCGAGGCAAGAGGTCACGCGAGGATTCTGTTAGTAGGGAAAGGATGCGGTCTACTTCAAGTTCTCGAAGCAAGTCTGTGGGTGGACATCACAAACGCACTCGCCGGCATAGAAGAGTTAGTATTGTCCCAGAGAGGAATATAGAAAGCCGAGAAAGAGAGGCTAGAGATAGAGAGATTAGAGACAAGGACAGTAGTCGGCATCATCGCCGAAACCATAAGCACAAGAGTAGCAGAAGACACCGTTCCCGCTCACGTTCTAGATCTCTAAAAAAGGACGAATACTTAATTGATGACAAAGCTGCTACTGCACGAGATGTCGACGGAGTAGACGGCAGAAGTAGGAGGGATTCTCGAGAAAGGAGGCACAAGCGACGAAGCAAGAGAGAGGAGAGCCGTCATCACTCTCATCGCCATAAGTCTAGTAGACACGATCGTCACGATAGGCACGACAAAGATAATAAATATGATAGGGATGACAAATACGACAGAGACGATAAACATGATCAGAGAGATAAACATGGAGGAAATGAGCCAGAAGTCATTCTGGAGAAGAGAGTCGAGAAAGAACGACACACAGAGAAAGACTCGGACCGAAAGGCAGCAAGAGACTCAAGGTCTAGGAGAAAACTATCATACAAATACGAGGACGAGAAAGACCTCGAGCGGAGAGCGGAGAGGGATCGTGAGGCAGAAAGATGGGGAGGAGCTAAAAAGTGATGCTGACGGGTTTGTGAAAAATAGTACCTTATCTGTTTATTTAGTGTTTTTTTTTGATTCTTTCATTTTCTTTCTAGGTTTTTTTTTTACCTTTTGGTTGACATGTAATGTCTCTTTTTTTGTGGCTAAGTATCTCCTTGTTACACCCTCGTACCCACCCCTCACAAAAGCGAGATCTTAGGGGCAGATAGTGTTCCAAGTCATGATTTCCATATTTTTCTTTAGACGGGAGGCTAGATTCATTTTTTCTTTCTTCTCTTTCTACATTTTTGATCATAAACCAAGGTATAAAGAAAACTTATGGCTAGGTAAGAAAAAAGACGAATTCGTAGGCATATAAGGAAGAAAACACTTGCAAGATTAATTCTTCTGGAAAATAAGAATATTACGTTTAAGGCCATCGCCATAAAGTTTTTGTAAGCAATTAAACCCAATCCCTTGTAAAATTAATTCGAAATCTTCTGGCCGTAACTCAAGATTTTGTAAGCTTTCCTTAAGAAGCTTGTTCTTTTTCACTGCACGTTCATAGGATCCCCACTCTTGGGGTTCTAGAATAAAGTAACCAGATGGACGTAGAGAAGAATAAACCTTAGTAAAGAATCCTCGTAACCCTTGAATCATAAGTATAAGTATAGTCCGGGAGGATTCTAGAAGGGAGGTACGAGAAGGGTAGAATGGTCTATTTTCGCTTACCATGATCTGAGCTCTGAAGGTGGACCCACTTCACCATGCTCAACGCGAGGATTAGATCGTATGACCCTGGTTCCGAGATAGAGCTCTTGGCCCAGTCTTCGCAGCGGAAGACTACATTACGGGGAAACCTCGCGAGGTCAAGGTTCTCGTGGTAAGGTCGATGCCCGTGTTGCAGTACTGACGAGATTGGAAAATAATTTTTCCGCTGGTTGGAATCGGTTACAGTAGCTTCTTCTGGGGCAATCCTGGAATATCGGAATGATAGGTGAGACTTTGCCTTTTGAACCAGTTCCGGATCAATATCTATGCCAGTTACAGTTGCCGGAGAGAAAGAAATGGCTTTTCTCCTCATGTATCCCGCACATTCTGTCAGCTACTCCCAACTTTACCACTGGCCAGCATACAGCGCTTGGATCCTGTGCGGGGGTAGTACCTATATGCACAGATATCGCCCCATTGTTACAGCCTACATCTAGGATGTCCTTTTCAGTGAATAAATCTGGAAGGGCATCTACGAGGGCTTGTAGGCGGTAGTCAACAACATGCGAGGCAGAATTTTGGCCATCATGGCGACTCGCTCCCTGGTAGGCTATTGTACATATATATATTTGTTAGTTTCTGGTGAGGGTAAAGATTAAATGCCCATATAGTCGTTTAGCAGGGTCAATGGCATACCTTTGTAGTTCCCGTATGTTGTCATCGTTCCCTAGTATGTATCGACAACTACCAAAACTCCTGTGACGTTCGAAGAAGCAATAGCTGGTGGGTTAGGGCTCGGATAGCTGGCGTCAGGCTGGCCCAGTCTGAAATGCTTGTTTTTGGGTGGCTTTCCCCACAGCCTTGGCACGGAGCAGCTCCACCGACCGTAGCGCTACTGTCGATGGCAATGAGACACCTAACGCCACAGCTAACCTGACCACAGCAAGAAGGGGGATGTTACTGTGAGATTCCAAACCGCTATAATCTTGTGGCTGGGTGAAAAGTTCGGTATTCGCTGCACAGTTCCCCAAGCGAGGTTCCTAGGATCGGGCCTATGATAGCTTAAGTCAAAAAATAAAGCGATCTAATTTTGGGGTTGATCGCTCGTTCGATATACTTACCTTGTCTCTGCTGTACATATGGTGTTGCTTCCCCTCAATTAGGTACATGTCATGCGCAGCCCGCTCATACCTCGTCCATCACACTAATTAGATATGAACCAACTAATCAACCACCCAAACCCAGCGTATCTGGCAGAACAGTAATTTCTAGATAAAAAAACTCAGTGATCACTAATTTTGTAACAAATGGCTCGTGAACTCCCCATCCTTCTCCACACGTGGCACAAAGGACAGCGGAAAAATATGTGCCCACAGCAAGTTGCTCTGCCATAGGTTTTTCCGTTGCCGAATTCCGGTCGTTTCAAGCGAGACAAACGTAGCCGAAACCAAACCGACTCGAATAAGGGCTGTATTGGAACGAACTTCTGGGGCGACTGACCGGAACGCAACTTTGAATTTCAGATTATAGACGTGGCTTTCATAAATATCTAAAGAAGAAAATAAAAATGGTCTGATATTTAGGCTTCGCTTACTCGACGTTTCCAAGAGGTGACCCTCCTACATTTTCAAGATCTCCATCCAAGTAACTGGCTTTGTTTGAAACTCTTAATGAATGTTGAGCTGTCAGTCTTGGCCAGCCAGCTCGGAGCGGGCAATGCCATGGGTCAATGATACCATCGGTCAGCGCCGACACAGCAAAGCCAAAAAGTCGACTTGTGTCGGGTTTAGTGAGAACGAACCCCGGCAACATTTCTTTAGTGAGCCTCGCGGAGTTGAGAGAAACTGCCGAAACTGAGGGATTTTCGGATTATTCACAAAAAATACGGGCGGCACTTTTTTGATGTGGAGCAGGGCTAGATGCGTATGCTTCTATTCCCATTACCGGGAAAGAGGCCATTTCCCCCCTTATTGCTGCAGCGCTAGACACGGGTAAGACGAGTCTCCATCGCCTAAACCTGGATTCGCCTCGTTATTCGTCATTACTACACAGGGAAATCCTCCAGAAGCGGCTCTCGGCGACCGATATAGGGCTTGAGTTTATGGAGCGTGATTTCTAGGCTGCAGATGCTGTCCAAGAGGCGTCTTCGCGTATGGATCACGGCTACAGCAGTACCTACTACTCGAAGCTTTCTAAAAAAAACGAGGTCAAGGTGAAACCTTTTACCTGATCTACATAGTTAAGGCTCATTACTCCTATCGCGAGACCTCTTTAATAATCAAGCGAGAATGATCCTTTTATTGCTATGTATTCCTATTGCTACCGAAAGCAACATCCATCAGCTCTAGATTTCCTAAGATTAGGTGTTATAAACAGAAAAAATCTACAAGTCAGGGGAAAGGAGAATCCCCTTTCTTGTTCACGAATCTTTCAAGTAAAGCCTAAGATATAGAAGGTATTTTATTGCGAGCTATGAACCCATGTAGAAGGTTATACCTATCAGTCATATTTTCTCAGTTGTCCGATTGATTTAAGAAGTAGATAGCCGAGTTCATTATTTCGATAGGGAACCGAGCTATTTAGACCTTTGCCCTAACTAGGCCTCTATATATATATGTATATAAAAAGGGGGAGGAGTCATATATTTTTGAATCGACGAATTAATATAAGGGACCTAAAAATCATGACAACATAATCCTCATAAAATTAAATAATGAGATTTATTCTAGCCATCTGAACCTCTTATCCCCCAAGTCATCGAGGTAAAATTGTAACTCCTAGTTCCTGAGATTAGGTATATGTACTGGCCGGTAGGGAGTATAGGAAATTGGGGACGGGCCGTTGTACCTGCATATATCCAGTTGGCATAAGCATATAATGGGCTAAGTACCTATGCCCCTCCTTATTTTCGCGCCTTCAACCTTATTGAGGTCGACTACTGACTTTATTATTTTTTGAATATTGATCATAACATGCATGGGCTTTTAGGAGTGGAGGTACATGTACTTTCGAAGTACAGACCACTATGCGCCCAGAAAGCCAAGACCATGTGAAAGCCCGTAGTTTCCGGTTCGGAACGTTCCGAACACGGCGAAACACACAGACCTCGCGATCTTATGACACCGACTTGAAAATCCATAGCGACCCGGGAGTTGCACGCAACGTTCCTAACCGACTAAGACCCGCATAAACCTATATCCGATATACATATGTACGAGGATGGCGTCAGTCGCGCGGCATTAGGCTGAGATCGTTCGTGTAACTAAGGACGAACCTCGGGGAACCAACCACTGCGTGCGCCCGTGTGTTTACGAGTGTTTTCCTGGAGTCCCATCGCCAAGTCGCTTAGCATCTTTCATACTACAGAATACTAGTTATGTAAGTACCTCAAAAGTAGTACTAGCTTTTATTAGGCACAAGGACCGCCGGTCCGATTATCCACCAGTATCCAATTAGCCGGGTTGAAAAAGAACATGTCCTTACGGAGGCTTCTGTCAAAACGGGGGGCTTCCAGAAATTAGCAGCTGACTGCTTTTAAATTTTGCTCTCAAGGTCGAAGGGATCCCAAGAAATATATCACGACTGTAGTTAGCCCTAGTACAAAATAAATTTGGCATGGAATAGCGGATGTGCAGATTAGTGTGGCACATCAGCTGCTCGTTGGGGGAAACGACCCCGCTGCTCTCGAGTCCATATTATCACACTATTAAGCTATAATATATATTACATTGACCAAATATGGTGATTTAACGGAGGGAAGCTTCAAGGAAGGAAAAAACCCCGGCCCTAGTGATCTAAGTACCTGGAACTTGTTAAAAGCCCTGTAATCCTGTATTCAAGGATTACAAAAAGAAATCTGACAGCCGAAAGTGGTTCCAGTAGCAGCAGGGACTTTTCTGTTGACTGCCTTGCTCCGATCCTCGTGCTATGTGTCGGCCGATCTACCTTCAATAAACATCCATAACACTAGAGATTTTGGGACTTTGAGACTCGTCCAGCCATTCAGCGTATGTAGTAAATACCAATAACCCTGGGTGTGTGTACGTAGAGGCTTGCGAGACATGCTAGCAATAGATAAAGCAAGAATTCATATAAAAAAGCAAGATTTAAACAAGAGCCACGAGTTGGTCCTTACAGCAAAAAAAAGCAAATTCTCAGGCTCAACAGGGCCCTTTATATCCTGGGCCGTGGGAATTTCGTTGATCGGTCATGAGGATCCGTACTTTAACATCGACACCTTTTTGCAATCGGGCTTTCGCGATACGTGGAAGCATTCCCTATCTTCTAAAGCTATGTGCAATCGTAGACGCAGCCCCCTGTGTATGGGGCTTTTCAAATATCGAAAGGAAGTAGCCGTTTTATCAGGAAACGTTGGGATAGGGTAAGCGGAACAGGAGCCGAAGCGTATGAATCCTGACCCGGACCAATCTCTTAGAGTTCGTTTGTCCGCCTTGCGAAACACCCATACCATACCTACTCTAATGTTCGATAATAGTAATATTGTTATTATTATTACCATTGGTGTTATTATATGCCTGTGATATGTACGATGGGAAATCCATGCGCGTTTGAATATAGTAGCCATCAACCGACAGTAAGCTCCTGAGTGACAACATACAGGTTGAAATGAGGGGAAAGCTCTGTGTTTCCGTCCTCGGTTTCATCCCATACGAGTGTCTATCCTATTTTCACCCCCAGATATTGAGGTGAAGGGTATTCTGGGTAGTGGGGGAGGGGGGGGGGAAGGTTCATTGGAGTCATCTGCCAATGATGAGGTGTCCGGGGAACAGCACTGGAACCAATTTCCTTGGATCAAGGATCCCCGCCGAAGCGAAGTTGCCAATAATCTTGAGGCGGGTCTTAGCGGGATGAAGCATGAGCAATCTGCGTAGAGTGGTTGTCCGTCCCGGGTTTCGACAGTCTATTTCCCGTCTCCACACCGTTCCTCAAGATAGAGCTCGTGTGAAACTGAAACATGACGTTCCCCCCATGGGTTTTGCCTTGGGATGCGTGGGGGATGATATAAGTACATTAGAATAGGCACGATGTAGAATAGACCCTGGAATAAAGGCACCGACAAGTTATCCACATACATATTCCTTGGTTTTATACCCTGGCTGAGGGAGAACAGGTGTATGCGCTAAAGTATTAGGTACCACATATGAGTTATGGAGTGCAGGAAGACCGCGGATCAAGCGTTAGAAGTGGCCCTGTGGAACGGAGCGGATATATTGATTTTCCAAAGCCATTCCAGTCAGTTTTATTTTTATGTTTATTATTTTATTTTTATTTTTCCAGAGGAGAATCTGCTGGTCTTTCTTTTTTATATGACCTCCTCGGTGCTTGCTGTGCGGTGGTGGGAGACTTTTATTCCGATCTCTCAACAGGACATAATTTTCACTCATCCTGGCTGCTGTTGAGCTCCGCCGGTACTGTTTTGGTTGCTTTCGTCTGACGGCGTAACCCGACCCTGTGGAAGAGTGTGGATTCGGAATCTGTTGAACGAAGCAAAGAAAGTGGAGGATGGGAGGAGCGTAACTACCAAATTGGTTGCATCACATCACCGCATCTACCAGACTAACTGTACAAGCTTCGATTTTTTTGTGGGGTGTTTATTCCTTTTCCTAGTTGGATCATTAGGGGTTTTTCCCCGTGATATTGCCTTTTGATCGTAGGGAGATATCCGGAACCTTCTCTCTTCTCATTTTAGAAAGAGGGAGAGAGGGAGAGAGAGAGAGAGAGAGAGAGAGAGAGAGAGAGAGGGACACTCAGTCAGTCAGCCAGTCAATCGGCCAAAAAGATTAAGGTACAAGGTACGAGGTATGTATTGAGCAGTTTTTACTATCAGCCAGTCTACTTTATCATAAGCCTCCAATCCCTTACCCCATCGAATATTGGCCCAAAAATAGCGAGGGGCCGCCCAATTTCCTACACTCGCCAGCTCCACTCTTCTTTGCCAGTCCTTTGCTGTCGTCTCCTGTCACAGTCGCTGTACTGTAGGCGAGCCTCTCTCTTACTCGCCCTCACTCCTCACTCTCACTCTCACTCTCACTCTCACTCTCACTCTCACCCACTTACTCACTCTCACTCTCACTCGTCTTCTCTACGCTCTGCGAGAAGGTTGTCGACTAGAGGCAGAGGAGGAAGAGGGGGGAAGAGGAAGAGGAAGAGGAGCAAGAAGAGGAAGAAGAATAAGAACAAGTAAAAGAAGAGGAAGGGATACTTGCAGTGACACTCATTCTTTACACATCCTATCACTCATCATATTCTTCCTCCTCTCTTGACTTCCTCCCCTCTTCCCCCCTCTCCCCCCCTCCTCCTCCTTTTCCACATCTCCTCCCACCCCTCCAGCAGGAGTGCAGGTGTATCACTTCCGTTCTCTCCACCCCCCTCCTCTCCCTCCACTTCCCTTTCCCCTCCCACCCCCCTTTCTCTCGTTCTTTTCCATCTTCCTCATTCTCTTCTTGTTACGCCGACACTGTTTTTGCAGGATATTTTTCCGCGGGTATCTTCGACTCTCGTTCTTTAAGCTTCGCTGCGCTCGTGGATATATTTGTTTCCCGTACATAAACACAAAAAGTACAGCACGAGATTACGGTGCACACGACTTGCCACGCTCGCCATCTGCAAGCATTTGTTATATTCGCATTTATTATTATTTCCTTTTTCCCCCCCTGGTCAACTTTACTTCGATCTCGATCGCATTCGATTCGCTCGCTTGCCTCCATTGCTCCCCGGTTTCCATACTTGCCGTCTCACTATTGTTACAGAACGATCTCGGAACCTTTCGGCCGTTCCTAGCAATAGTCGTCTACGTTTGAAACGAAAGGCAAAGAAAGCACGGCCCATTTATATAAATATTTTTACCGCGTTTGGCGAACCCAGTCGCTCACATAGAGAGTGCTCGCCCTTTGCGTGACATAGCACTTGCGTTCTTTGTTCAGAACTTATCCTCTAGAGATAGGATACAGGATTGCCTCTATCAAAGGAGGCGCACACGCGCGCCGTTGAGCTTCACCGCTTGATATTTGCAACCCCAACTCCCACCCCGCTACAACCGGTCACTACCCAACCAGCCTCTCGTCCTGTTTACTACGGTATCTCACATACACTGTTTTCGGCCACCGGCTTATAGAGTCGGAGATTCGAGCCTGAATGATGTCGCCTAGACCCCCTCCCCTCATCTATCCACGGGCTACATTGCCTCCATCATCTTCAACAATGGCTGAATCACCCCGACCTATGCCCTCTACGACTTTCCAATCTCATCACCCTCAACTTCCACCACCTATACTCGGCAATCCTTCGGGCCAAACTTCACGGTTTCCCGGCCCCGGTCCTATACTGGCCCCTCTTGCAATTCCAAGTTCTAGTGGAGGATCTACATTGTCGCAGCACCCTGTTCAACAATCCAAGCAGTCTTCGCACATTCCTCCCCCACACCATCCACCTCCTCAACACATACCTAGCCCCTTACAAACTCCCCACAAACGTGAGGTCCGACAAGTATCAAATACCCCCTATGGGAGCATCATAACATCTTTCAATTCTCCTGCCCCCTCTGGGTTCTCATCGCCAGCTTCATTTAATTTTGATCAGAGGTACGATGAGAGAAGATTTAGTCAAGAATCAGACCGAAGGTACGTCAATTACTAGTATGCATACTCCTCGAATGGTGGGTTAACCCGAACCTTAGATCAAGTTTAAGCACCATGATCCCTTCGCCGACATACACAGTCAAGCGCTCAGTGGAAGACAACTTTGTGGGAGAGCAGCAGCCACAAAATTACCCGTCGAGATTCACGCCTACCTCAGTGGAGGATTCTGTCGCAAACCGCCGAGGAGCCCGTTCACAGACAAGGTCAGTTTTTGACTCAAAGAGAAAGTTATGCTATATCAATCATGTTAATGTATATACATAGTCCTGGGAGTTATACTATTCGAGTACGGCAACAACCCGTGGCAGCTCGAGCATGCGGCTTCGGTGAACGAGACCGACGAGTTATTGACCCACCGCCAATCGTTCAGCTCATCGTAAATGATTCAGCAGGCCATTCAGACCCTAACGAGATGCGGTACCCTTTTAACGTAGTACATTGTACACTATGGAGCCCGGATGGAAACTCAGATGAAACTGCCCTAATAGGCGTAGATAAACGATTGACACGACGTCTAATGGGTACACTGGTTTCTTCACCTTTTGTGGGTCAGGATGAGGAAGGGAAGGAAGGCTGCTTTTTCTGCTTCCCAGATTTGTCATGTAGAACACATGGGAAGTACCGATTACGATTCGTTCTTATGCGACTAGAACCAAGTGACCTACAACCAGAAGGATATACACCGATAATAACGGAGGCCATGAGCGACGTTTTTACAGTTTACACGGCAAAGGAGTTTCCAGGGATGCGGCCCAGCACAGCGTTGACAAAGGCCCTCAAACGGCAAGGATGTGCAATATCAGTCAAGAAGGGTAATGAGAAGGCAATTGGAGCGCCAGGTGGTAGTGGAAAAGATGATGGGAGTGGGGATGATGAAGCGCCTTCAACAGCGGCCGGGAAGCCGAAGCGGAGAAGAAAAGTGTGATTGAGCAAGAGGATTGTGTGAATGTATTTTTTATTCTCAAGCAGAATTTGCATTTGTTTGAAGTACTTTTTCTGCACAGATTCTTGCCTATCTTTTTCTTTGGGCTGCCCGCTTGGTAGAAAATAGGAGCAGAGAAAAGAAAGAAAAGCAAGCAGCGACATGTCTGGGATAAAGAGATATCCTGCCTATAGCCTCTCTTCTCATGCACGTCTGCTTGCAAGACGATGTTACGGAGCTATAGGAGAAATGATTGGTGATTTACAGAATTAGTTAGGCGGTTATGGGCGCATATGGGTGAATGCATTTCTGGGTGGGCAACCGGTATATTTTGGGGGGGGGGTTCTGTGCCTTTTTATTGGTCTTTTAGCAATACAGGGGAAAATCTATGGTTGTTTTTTCTATTTTCTTTATTTCATATATGTTTCTGTATTTTTTATTTTATTTTATTTGATCTTATACTGTTATCCATTTCTATTCTCTAGGTGCTTTCTCTCTCTCGATATCCCTGATTCTAGCTATATTTTGTCATATAAGGAACTATCTCAGTGTATCATCTCACAGTCGTACTTGGAGGTGAGGGCTCCAAGTTAAGACTCAGAACGCCTGCATACCTACTGTAGGGGTAGGACCTTCACTCAGATCATGAATCTCTGGGGTAGCTCGGCGCTTTACAGAGCCCAGGTCTGCGGCGGCTAAAATTCACCTTCATCCTGGGGACAGGCGATCAGCAGCAAGGAAAAACTCTCGTGCGTGCCCATCGTTTGCTTTAGAGTATATAAGTATGAATAGAGATAATAGAGGGAGGGGGACGGGGTGATGCGAGTGGGTGGGGAGGAGCTACTATATTTGTGACGATTTTCCGGGTGCCCCCCTCCTTGACCCTGACTGGTTGTACCTGGAGTATAAATGTAGTTCTTACTTTCCCTATCCTAGATGTCTTTTCTCCACAAGAATAGTCCCTAGCCCTGTACCTGGAATATGCTAACTCATCAAGAGTTAACTTGTCCTGCCAGAGTTGGGGTAAGTAGTTCCACAGGTGTCCGGGGGCATCGGGAATTGCTAGCGCGAGACTCCGATAAAACGGGGTAAATGCCGGAGTCCTGCGGTAGAGCTAGAGCTGGGGGGGGAGCGAGAACAATATATAGCTATACGTGTGCAATATGCAACTGGCGGGAGGAAGTGGGGGGCTGACTAAAGAGTCGTCTTCCTTCCCTCCCAACTCTCCATCTCTGTTACTTTTGTTCTGCGCTGTGTCCTGATCTACGAGTACGTACATGTAATTACTTACGATCTGCACGAGCAAATACATGCGGAGAGTGTTACAGCATTGGATGAACAAGGTGGGGAAATCCCGTTCTGAGTGCCTGGTTTGAAACAGGATGGTAGACCTGGGGAATTACTGTACTCCACCGGGAAAATGGAGAGGTGCAGAAAGTATTAACTGTTGAGAAATGAAAAAAAGGGGGTGGGGTTACAAAAGCTGACTTGACGTTTCTCAAGGGAGGGAGTTAGCTAGTTGCTATGGCAACGGCCGATAAGCTTAATATTCGTCATATCTAAAGCCACACCTTATCACGACCTCACTCTCGACCTCTTCACCCCCCAGGTAGTACTCACCTCCATCGATTATCATCGTCATCGCCATCGCCATCGTCACTATTGCTGCTGTTATTGCTATCTTACTTTCCAGACAAATCTAAGACTATTCTGAGTCTATAGCTCGGAAACAGAAACACCGGGGTTCAAACCCAATCAGGTTAACCTGACGGTAGTTCTTCGCTTTCCCAGAAATCACCCCTCGACCCTACGTAACATACAGTCCAACTCTCAATCATGTCGGCTCCATCGTCCTATGCGTCATCCCACAATCAAAATTTTCCACCGGCACCGCCCCCAAAGCCAACTTCTTCGGCAGCAGGCTCACGAGCGGCATCCCCGATGCCAACTAGCGGGTCATCACTTCCTCCAGCACTCCCTCCACCACCTCCCCCCTCAAATGAGACCTTCATCCCACCCATTCTACATAGCAAATCGTATCTCCTTCTCTATTCCTCGCGCAGTACTTTGCCGGAACTAACCACCCGAGGGTAGCCGTGATGATCTAGAGCATCTTTTGGCTTCACCGCAGCTTCTAGATGCTCTTTTCACAGGCACACACCTAGCTTATGCCCAAGGTCACAACGCACTATCATCTAGTCTTCAACGAAATGTAGACTTGGCAGCACGCTTAACAGCGCTTGAGCCACGATTGCAGACTTCGCGCGAAGTAGCAGAGAGGTCATTACTCGAGGCGAGAAAGTTAGAAAGGGCATGGCGTGATCGTGAGAAAGATATGTATCAATCCATACAACCGTTTTCGTCGCCAGCGCTCCACAGCCGGCTTGTAAACGCTGTTGGAGATGCGGAGGCTGTTGCGGAGGCTATGGCAGAGTCGTTCCTCGAAGAGGGAGGTGGCGATGGGAGGGATGTGGGTGAATTTGTGAGGGAGTATAGAGGGTTGAGGAAGACATATCATTTGAGGAAGGAGCGGAAAGAAAGATGGGATGAAGGGAGGGTTGGGGGGTGGAGGTAGCTGGTTCCCATGAGATATTTAAGTGAGGTTCTCTGTTCCCGAAAAGGTCTATGCTGGTGCTGTCGTTGCGAGAATTCCTTCCCATACACGGAAACAGGTGTTAGCTTCGTTCCATTATACAAGTACTGTGCAACGATAACCCAGGTATTAATTATGTAAATGCATAATACTTTCTATCCTATTGTGCCTGTGGATTCATTACATACAAAAACCTCTTTCAAAGACTCTTTCAGCCCTTAAAATTCACTTACGAATCCAGAAGAACCGTACCTAAGAATCTATTTCAAATGAGATCTTTTTATTTTCTCTACCTACGTATAAAATGAAAATAGCAGCCTATCGTATCTGAAATGCAACGTAAACCCCTCCTCCCATCGCTCGCCAGTGCGCTCATGAGAACATAAACATAAAAACAGGTAGTTTATGAGGATACATACTTGAACAACTGTAATAAATGTAGAGTAGAAGAGGGGGAAACAACATACATCTCGCCCGCGCCACCTTTTGTCAGCTTATTGAATAACATTCATATATCTCAATTCCCATACTTCATTGACTCTAGTTATTCATCATAGTCACAAGCCATCACTCGACAACCACCACCACACTTCTCCACTGTCACCCATGATTGTATTCCCTTTTATACTTACGACTGAGCCTAGACGGCACGTTAAGACTTTGCTTCTTCAAGTTCGAGCTCTAGCTTCCTGATAATTTCATCTTTTCTGCTACTTTCTTCGCTGCCTTTAGCGTCAACCTTATTTTTCAATGCATCTAGTTCCTTGGTCAAGTCGGAAATATGCTTGTCTTGGCTGGCAAGTGTCTTGTTCTGAATCTCTAGTAGAGACGTGATACGTGCCAATTGTTCCACAATGTTTGTGTCCAGAGGTGTCGGAGGAGGAGCTTGTAGCAATGTTGCGGATAGAGGTACGCTTGCGGGTGTTTGGGCTGGCTGTCTGGTAGGGGTAGGGGTAGGATTTGGAGAGATACTCCGGTTCGGTACGTCTGGAATCTTGTCGGCTACTTTGGCAGTAGTTTCGACGTGGATTGGGCTAGGAATACGCTTTTCTACTAGGGTAGGTGTCTCTTTAGGGGAGGCTGAGGGAGATTTAGTGGGTATTGGTTCGGAAGTTGGCTTTAGGGGGATAACATTCGTCTTTGTTGATATTGAGGTAGTTGGAACAACGGAAATCGGAGTTTTCGGAGCTGACGATGAGAGACCGTCAGGGGTATAAAGAGTCTCCATGTTGAGCATTTTAGGCTCGGCGTCGGCACCGCCATACCATGCCTCTGCCGCAAGAGCTGCTTCCCCGCTATAGGTCTCAGGGTAGATATCACTATAGCAAGATAATTAGTAATCCAGTAGTAGAATCTCCTCAAATTTAGGGATACCTTTGGAATGTCTCTGCTCGTCGAGGAACAACGAAAGAAATTGGTTCAATGTAACTGTCATTAACAGTCTTGAATGCCCGCATGACTTCGTTCTCGTGAACCTATTTTAATTAGCATATACACTTAATAGAATTTCGAATCCTTTACAGGAACTTATAGGAAATATCAACTTACAGCCACACCACGCTTGGGTAGGAAAGCGATACCGCGCTGTGGATCTCCACTCTTGTACTCTGACAAGAAAATGAACTCGTCGTTCGAGTACTCGAAGTAGCGAATGTTTCCGTCACTGTCACACAATCAGTATTCCTATATAAATTGGGCTACTTCATTCCTTTCGTCCCAGCTCACCCTTTCCCGGCCAAATAGATACACTTAGTACCTTCATCCCAGAAAGGCATACAAACTCCCGAGATAGTATCTAGCATCTCAAATCCATTGAGTGGCCCATCAGTAAGCGACCTTAAATCCCACAACCCAAGCTGGCGATCGCTCATCTTGCTGAAACCAGTGGTAGCAATTTTGTCATCTCCAACACCAGTCAACCATACGGCACGGCTATTTTTTGCACCCGTGTGTCCAGGAACTTCATGTACGGCTGTCTCCTGACGCGGGTCCCAGATACGAAGCTTCTTGTCACGGCATGTTGTGACAAGCATAGAGCCGTTAGTAGACCAAGACATGGACTGAACGACCTCGCTGTGCTTTAAGGTGTAATGCGGGGTCTCTGTGGATATGTCCCATAGCTTCACGGTGTGATCTCCCGAGGAGGTTGCTAGCACATTCTCCGCAGTCGGGTGAAAAAGAACATGCCCGACTTTCCTTTGGTGACCAGAAAGCCTAGAGATAGGTTCCACGTCCTTGGGACCGTCCTCGTCGTCTATAAGGAGGGAGAAGTTCTCCGGAACAGTCCAGATAAATACCTTTCCGTCATCAGAGCCAGATGCGATCAACGAATCGTTAAACGGGGACCAGTCTGTGTCGAGGACAGGGGCAGTGTGGCCGCGGAAGAGAGGAATCTGCTCAGGGAGACGTCCACGCTGGGAAAGTGGGATAACTGCAAAGGCTCCACCGCCGCCAGACTCCCAGTTTACGGAGAGATACTGTGGGTTTGCTTTGATTATGTTGGAATCCCAAGCATTTTTTGAGATATGTCTATTATTGAAGAAGAGTGTTAGAGGAATAGGCTAGAATTAGGTGTGATAAAAGCGAGAGAATAACGGTGCATTACAGGTTATCGTAGCATTGTTCCTGATAGGTACCTTGTTAGCTATGTCAAATTTAGTAAGAAGCGAGAAAGTATACCTTTCGAGTTGGTTTCCCGTAAACGTGTCCTGACCACACGCATCAGCTCTGCTGGGAGGTATGTATTCAAGTTTACTTACGGAATTTTGAAGACCTCACAAAACGGCCAGCCATTGCGGAAGACAAAAAAATAGGCTCAAAGGTTTCAAGAATAATAATAATGGCAGTAGGAGGTGTAGAGATAGGTTGGTGGTTGTTGGTGAGAGCTGGAATAGGAGGTAGAAGTCAAAACGGCCGGCGGAGATGGGACAAGAGCACTGGGGGGTTCTGTCGTTCTTGGCAACAACACCGCCACAGTACGAATCCCCCGCGAGTCTCAGCCTCATACAGCGTTATCTGCCAGGGAAAGCCTCTGCTCGTTTGTCTCAGCTTCGTCCCAACTCTTTAGTCCAGACAGATTCGAAACGGTTGTTCCGCAGAGTACCTCGATTACACCTGTAATAGGGCTGGAGCTGGCACGAGACACATATATCGATACTCCCGTTTTAACAGTTAGTTATGTTCTGGCTCCCCGTTCAACGGTTCTAGACCACAGGCATAGACCCCCTGCCCCGGGGTAGCGCCAGTCTTCCCATCCGGTGGCTCAAACTACTCTCACAAATTTACTGCAAGGTGGCAATCACCATCACAAAAGATAGGGACTTGGCTCTTATGCATTAACTTAAGAACTAGTTACTAGGCTAGGAAATTGCAGCAAAGCTTGCTGCTCGCTGAAAAATAAAGCCTGTCACTTCGGGTACGAGTTGTAACGGAGCCTCCACACCAAAAAATGAAGTACACAAACATCCTCAATAACCCAAGTAATACATCTTAACTATTCTATCAACAATCCTATTCCTATTATATCTCAACCTTATCTCCCAAGCTCCCTATAGCTCTTCTCTGCTTTCTAAAATTGCAGTTGTAAGGTCAGCCTAATGTATTGTAGGGGGATAAAAATACCTGGTCACTCCCGTAGCAACGAGAGCCCCATCTGGATATGATATTTTCCTCCACAATACATAGATTAATGTAAGCAGATAGTACATAGACTACATGTATTAATTTATTCTTTCTCAAGTTGAATTTTCTGTTTCTTATCTATTTTTGTTGTGTAGTGATACTTATCTCAAACCTTTTGTTACCTTGTAGGGTAGGTGACCAGGTATTTTTATCCCCCCTACAATAGGTGTACTTCACTTTTTATTGTGAGGACTCCGTTGCGACTCGTACTAAAAGTGACAGACTTTATTTTTAGCGAGTACTCAAGTGAAACACTTCCCTACTCGGGTCAGGGAAGAAGTTTGGAAAAACAAGGGGGATCCCTGCGGCGAATAAGAAGTGTTCTTTAAATGACTTTTTGTTCTTCTAGCCAATGAGTCTGGCTTGAAGGGTCTCCCCTGTTTTTCCAAACTTCTTCCCTGACCCGAGTACATCAAACCAAGAAAGAATGCGCGTGGTGATTGGTTTAATGATTTATAGTAACATTTGTTGCGGGCAAGGTGTACTCGCTGAAAAATAAAGTCTGTCACTTTGGGTACGAGTCGCAACGGAGTCCCCACACCAAAAAGTGAAGTACCTACATTAGTCTGAGTTTATAGCCACTAAAAATACAGGGGATAGAAAAGAACTATAGGGGGTCTTGGGAGAGGAAGCTGAGGTATGGTAGGAGTAGGACTACTAATAGAATATGATTATTAAGATATACTACTTGGGTTGTTGAGGATATTGTGAGCACTTCACTTTTTGGTGTGGAGGCCCCGTTGCGGCTCGTACCCAAAGTGACAGACTTTATTTTTCAGCGAGTAGTTTAATCATCGGGTAGCTCCACACAGGGGGGGTCTTTGCTCATGGTTCTAGGGAAAGACCACTCATAAGCACTTCAAGTGCGAGAAGTAGGGAAAGCGCCGCCTGTCATGAGGGCACGAGGTCTTCTATATTCCTCTATCTTGTCCAAGCGAGCTATTTATCTAAACCTCAATGCACCGCAATGAAGCTGAAAAAGATACTCTCCGGCTGGAAAAACACCGACATTTCCACCCAAATACCCTAGACGACACGATTCCGCTTATGAACTCTCCCGAGTATCTGAATATATCCTAAATACCCCACAAAATAGGTACTCGTTATGAAAGCACATGCACTCACCTCTTACTTATTAGCGTTTCTTCGTTCCTGGTTTCGCCGACAATCTTGTCCAGCATGTGATGGTGTGTGCATGAACATGGTAAATTCCGATTATGCCCGCCTGGATCCAACCTCGGGCCGTAGGAGTTTGGGCTAGCAACAACAGCAGCTATAGTGACGTCTCGGGGACGTTGGTGTTTAATTACATTTCCCCATCGTGGAGCCCCCTCTCTTCCCCCGCTGAGCCGGAATCACAGTTCATCACTACTTTCGGAGGTGAGAAGGAGGGGTGAGAAATCACTGTCGGCTGATGCAGGACACTGTGAATTTGTTGACCCCTGCTATCAACTCCCTGATATATAGGAAGAATACACTCAGATGGAGTACCTTTCTCGGTTCATCCTCGGCTCTGGTATGCGGACCTGGATTTGCAATATCAAACCCTTCGTCCACGCTTCTTCTAATTAGAATTTGTTATTCACGTTCACCTCACTTAAATGTTATAACGCCTCCATATATCTGTCCCACCCTGGACTTATTCTACTCTCCTACCATCTAGTACCCTACTTCCAGTCGATCTCGGGCCTTATTAAGCTCTTTGGCCAGTCTTCAGCTTCAGCTTAATTTCTTGTGAGACTCTATCAATCCGTAGAAATACATAGCAACCATGCCTCCCACAGAACAAAAAAAGAAACCCACAGCGGCAGTCAACCTCATTGGTGCCTACCTCTAAAACTATCCCTATTCCTTCCCTACCCTACTGACATTCATTTTACTCAGCTGGTGGAGGGGCTGGTCTTTGTGAGGCTCTAGCATGTCATCCTCTAGGTGGGTATTTCCAAATCCTATTTCATAGTAAAGCATATCTAACAAACCACGTATAGACACCATCAAGGTACATCTCTAGCAAGTTACTATAGAAATAAGACAACTTAAAATCTAAGGATAGGTGCGGATGCAACTGTCTCGACGTAACCGTGCCCCTGGGATAAAGCGAAAAGGCTTCTTCGCTGTCGGCAGGGATATTGTCAGAAAAGAAACTCCATTAGGTCTCTACAAAGGTCTCGGGGCCGTTGTAACTGGTATCGTGCCTAAGATGGCCATCCGATTCTCGAGCTTCGAGTTCTACAAGGGTCTGGCAAAAATCAACCCTGATACTGGTGCTATCTCTGCAAAATCGGTGTTTTTATGTATTAGCCCTCCCATACCCTAACCCATTAATATTAACTAACATTCACACCCCCCTCCCACAGCCGGTCTCATGGCAGGAGCAACCGAGGCCGTCGCCGTTGTAACGCCTATGGAAGTTGTCAAGATCCGATTACAGGCCCAGCACCATTCCATGGCGGATCCTCTTGATATACCCAAATACCGCAACGCTGCACACGCCGCCTACACTGTTATCCGCGAAGAAGGGTTCTTCACACTCTATCGTGGAGTTACTCTCACTGCTGTTAGACAGGCAACTAACCAGGCCGTAAATTTTACAGCTTACACATATATGAAGAAATTTGCACAGGAGCTACAGCCAGAGTTGAAGGAGCTGCCGAGCTATCAACATCTATTATTAGGTCTGATTTCTGGGGCTATGGGACCATTATCTAATGCCCCAATTGATACTATTAGTAGGTGAATCTATGTTAAGTAGTGAGAAGTGTCTTTAATAAGTTTCACAGAGACACGCCTTCAACGATCGACGGCAATCCCAGGCGAGAGCGCAGCCACGAGGATTATTGCGATTTCAAAAGACATGTTCAAGCATGAAGGATTCCGGGCGTTCTACCAGGGTATTACCCCTAGGATCATGCGTGTGGCTCCTGGACAGGTAGATCAACAGTTCCTGATTTTGCAGCATGCATGTCTAACTTCAAAAATCAGGCTGTAACATTCATGGTATACGAATTTATCCGTGGTCATATTGAGAAGCTACAACACTCTAAGGAACATGAATATTTGGAATGAGTACCAGAAAAAAAATGGGGTGCGGTTGCACTGGGTAGGAGCGTCTTAATTTATCTCATTTCTACTGCCTACCAACATTTTTTTAGAAGACAGAGGTCCATACCTACATTGATAGACGAAGGGGTAGGCCTAAGGTTTGAGGTGGCTTATTTTATTGGCGTTTAAATTCCCCCCTTGCTAGATAATGTTTGTAGCATAGATCTTTTATATTTGAACGTTTGTATCTCATCATAGAAAATCAACCTGAAAGCTTTTAGCATCTTCGAGACGCAAACTAGCTTTGAACCGCGGAAGTACAATAAAATTAATAGCACATATTTAGTGGGTGTGGGAGCTCTTATCTCTATAGGGAAGTCTCTAGATATTAGGAGATATGATTTATTTGCTTAGCTATGGTTGTACTTACAGTCGTCAGGATATCCCAAAATTTAATATATTCTAGAAGCGCTTTAACTATTTATAAGTAGGTAAAGGCTTTAGAGTAAATATATGTACATGTAGTTACAGGAAAAAAAATACTCTGCTAAAATATACAGCAGGCTGGGTACCCAAGAGTGTTGTAATAGCCACTTAGCCCCAAACTACTACAACTCAATATCTCAGATATAATAAGTGCCTGTGTTATATTCTGTAACACAATCACACACTAGTTAGGTGCAAGCACTGCTCGGCACTTTACTAGTACGGTAATTGTGGAAGGGTGAGGTTTCAGACTAAGCCTAGTAGCTATCTCAAAGAGATTGACTAACTAGACTGGACTAGGAAGGTTGGTAGAATGATAGAGACTAGAGGTAGCCGGTCAATTGCATATATTGATAACTAACTTAGATAGCTGAATCCTGCCAACTCCAAAACTAGCTACATCAGGGAACCTGCAAGATTGCGTCAGGAGCAACTGTAGCACGAAATGCTAGAGATGCCACATTTGGCAATTGGCCGAATATGAGGCTACTGTGAAGCGTCAGGGGCTCCTGATGCAACACCAAAGGCTTCTGATGTCTCTGACGCTTTCTGGTAGGCTTCCTGACGTTTTCTGGTTCTGCTTGGTACTGTTACGCTCTTGTTACGGTCACATCACAGAAGTACTAGTATGGTTTTCAATTATTTTATTATATGCTATCTAATATGTACAAAATATCCCTAATTCGCTTGTCTTCAGCACCTGCTTGTCACCCTAACGGTTTTGAGGATCCTGCTGCTGTCTCTTAGAAAGTTCTGCTGCTGCATCAGCAAACTAAAATTTGTATCAGGAGGGACAAGCACTGTGTCAGGATACAGGTTTAGAAAATTGTACATCAGATGCATCCACACTGTCCTGATAGAACTTCTAGGAGCTCCAGTCTCATAATGTCTCCTGACGTCTCCCGGGAGGCTCCAGAGACTTTGGTGGAGTCTTCTGAAGTACCCGGTAGAGTCTCCTGGAGCACCAAAACTCTAAAATACTTTTTACTGCAGCTTTATCTGACGGAGCCCTAAAAGCCCTGATGGCAGCGCCTAAAGCTCTGATAGTTACTATCAGAGCTTTGGGGGTTATTCCTGTAACCGTCCCTGCTGTGTTACTTTGCTCTTTGTTTTACTTGTTTTGGATGCGGTTATGGCACTAACCACCTTGGGATTTCTTTATTGTTTCTTTGGATCTACTTTACTATGTTTGGGAACCACGCCGGAAGCGGAGCAATTATTGTACCGGGGTGGTACCGGATCGGGATGATTAGTATTTCTTTAGTGTTTTGATCCTGGCATGGATCGGAGATTAGGGTACCGGGATTGGAGGAACATGACAGAAATGGAGGAATGGTTGTGCCAAGTTAGTTTTGATTATTGTTTATCTGTTTTTGGACCGGAGCATGGAATGCCCCGGCTGGTTTTATGTATGTTTTTGTTTTAGTATAAAACCTGCCGTGTCTAGCTAGTTTTGGGTCGCCAGGATTCAACTACCTAAGTTAGTTATCAATATATGCAATTGACCGGCTACCTTTAGTCCATATCAGTATATTAGCCTACCGAGTCTAGTCTAGTTAGTCAATCTCTTTGAGATAGCTACTAGGCTTAGCCTGAAACCTCCCCCTACCACAATTTATCCACTAGATTAGTGCCGAGCAGTGCTTGCACTAAACTAGTGTGTGATTGTGTTACAATTCCTTCTGAAAAAACACCTGCATCTCGCCATCAGCAAAAGATTTTTACTCCTGGGACATACACCAGAGTCTCTGGGGTTCCCTGGGGTTCCCAGCGGTCCCATGGGACGCCTGTAGGCCCCGGGAGTCCCAGGGACTCTCTGCAGTGGATCTGTGGGTTCCCGGGACAGTCTGCAGAGGATCCGAGCGTCCCTGGGACAAGGTTACCCGGCTGTTACCCGGCCCTAGCCTCGTCAAAAACCTCTAAGTCCCTGCTCCTCTCCATACATATCACGACTGCAGCAACACCTCCTCCAGCAAAGCAGCGAACCCCCCCCCAGCAGACACCCTCCATATAGAGCGAGTAATCTACCCGTCATGGTACGAACACCCCTTGTCCGGTCCCGGTCTGGCTATGTCTGACGCGTCGATTAGGACTCCACGCGCAGCAGCAGCAGGAGCAACAGCAGGAGCAACCCCCTGGCAGGAGGCCAAGCAGACCCCTCCATATAGAGTGAACAACCTACCCGTCATAGTACGTTCACCTTTTGTCTGACTGTGGTCCGACTATGTTTGACGCGTCGATTAGGACCCCACGCGCCGCAGCAGCAGGAGCAGCAGCGGCAGCAGGAGCAACAGCAGGAGCAACCCTCTGGCAGAGATCAAGCAGACCCCTCCATATAGAGCGAACAACCTACCCGTCACGGTACGTTTACTCCTTGTCTGGCCACAGTCCGACTATGTCTGACGCGTTAATTAGGACTCGAGAAGCAGACCCCACGGGCAGCAGCAGCAGCAAGCAAGCAGGGGGGGAAGCAAGCAGGGGCAGCAAGCAGGGGGAAGCAGGTGGGGGGCAGCAAGCAAGCAGCAGGTGGGGCAGCAAGCAGGGGGGGGGCGTGTAGAGATTTATTGTATATAGACTATATAGGATACATTGACCAAATATACTCGATTGCAAAAGTCATGACGAAAAGAGACATGAAAGTGACAGAATCGAGAGTCCCCTAAGCAGTCTCTAAGCAGTCCTATGGCGTTCCCAAGCAGTCCTGAAGTTTCCCTGGGACTGTCCCGTACGCTCCCTGGGACCACATATGTGCCGTCCCCCCTCCTGGGACCCATATACGCCCGTCTCTGGGACACCCCGGGACACGCACCTATGTCCCTGGGGCACCAGCATCTACCTCGGGATCGGGTGGAGTCTCGGGGGTCCCAGCGGTCCCCGGGAGTCCCTGGTAGTACCCGGGACACTATTAGTCTTTTGCTGATGGCTAAGATTTGCTAAGTCCCTAAACCGTTACCCGGCCTGCACCCATCACAACCCTTGCCAAAATCCTCTAAGTCCCCACAGCCTCGCGTACCTGCAGTAACTCCGTACCTCCTACCTTCTCCCACCTAGAAGCAGTCTATTATAGAACTAACAACCTATCTAGAATCACGAGAACCTCCTCCAGCAAAGCCTGCCTGTGTAACACAATCACACACTAGTTCAGTGCAAGCACTGCTTGGCACCAATCTAGTGGATAAATTGTGGTAGGGGGAGGTTTCAGGCTAAGCCTAGTAGCTATCTCAAAGAGATTGACTAACTAGACTAGACTCGGTAGGCTAATATACTGATGTGAACTAAAGGTAGCCGGTCAATTGCATATATTGATAACTAACTTAGGTAGCTGAATCCTGGCGACCCAAAACTAGCTAGACACGGCAGGTTTTATACTAAAACAAAAACATACATAAAATAGCCGGGGCATTCCATGCTCCGGTCCAAAAGCAAATAAACAGTAATCAAAAATAACCCGGCACAACCATTCCTCCATTCCTCCATTCCTGTCATGTTCCTCCGATCCCGGTACCCTAATCTCCGATCTATGCCAGGATCAAAACACTAAAGAAAGACTAATCATCCCGATCCGGTACCACCCCGGTACAATAATTGCTCCGCTTCCGGCGGGGTTCCCAAACATAGTAAAATAGATTCAAAGAAACAATAAAGAAATCCCAAGGTGGTTAGTGCCATAACCGCATCCAAAACAGGTAAAACAAAGAACAAAGTAACACAGCAGGGGCGGTTACAGCCTGCCTGCCTGCCTGCCTGCCCCTGGTGGCCCTGAGCCACCAACAAACAACGTACGGTACAAACACTCCATGTCCAACGTGTCAATGTGACCCCCCAGAGAACCCCTAGCGTGACAGCTGCAGCAAGACCCCCCTAGGACCTTCAGCAAGGCTACAGCAGCCTTCAGCAGTCTCCGGGCCACCAAGCAAACAACCTACCCGTCCAGGTACAAACACTCTTTGTCTGACGTGTTGACTGGACCTCGAGCTGACATCCAGCACAGCAGCAGGCAGCAGACCCCCAGGACCCCCCCCAGGACCTCCAGCAAGCCTCCAGCAGCCTCCAAGCCACCAAGCAAACAATCTACCTGTCACGGTACAAACCCCCTCTGTCCGACGCGTCGACGCGACCCCCAGAGGACTCCCAGAGGACCCCCAGCGCGACAGCAGCAGCAGGACCCCCTAGGACCCCCCTCCAGGCCTTCAGCAGTCTCCGGGCCA
The DNA here is from genome assembly GCA_033030425.1 of Verpa conica. NCBI lineage: Eukaryota > Fungi > Ascomycota > Pezizomycetes > Pezizales > Morchellaceae > Verpa > Verpa conica. The sequence continues at coordinate 991,881 of JAUFSD010000010.1, read as the reverse complement.
CCAAGAGAACAACCTACCCATCCAGGTACGGACATCTTTTGTCTGACGCGTCGACTGGACCTCAAGCTGACACCCAGCGCAGCAGCAAGCAGCAGACCCCCCTAGGAACCCCCCCTAGGACCTCCAGCAAGGCTCCAGCAGCCTCCGGGCCACCAAGCAAATAACCTACCCGTCGAGGTATGAATCCTCCATGTCCAACGCGTTGACGTGACCTCCAGAGATCCCCCAGCGCGACAGCTGCAGCAAGACCCCCCCTAGGACCCCCAGCAAGCCTCCAGCACCCCCAGCAAGCCTCCAGCAGCCTCCGGGCCACCAAGAGAACAACTTACCCGTCGTGGTATGAACCCCCCCATGTCCGACGCGTTGACGTGACCTCCAGAGTGTAACGGGGGTACTCCCAGAGGAGTACTGCCGTACCAAAAAAAAACCAACAACCTGTAACGGGGGCACTCCCAGGGGAGTACTGCCGTACCAAAAAAAACCAACAACCTCTCTTTCTGACGAGAAGCTTCAGCAGCGAGGCTTAGAACCGCTCGTCAACACGGAAGGTCAACAGTCTCTAGGCTAAACAGGAATAAGGATTTTAATGGGTCGATAACTAAAGACTTTAAAAGGCTCTGCTTCCCAGGGGAAGACAAACGTCTTTAGCGAAGAGTATGAGGGTCTCTGAACAACGGTTGTTCGTTGACTGGCAAGAATGGTTGTCCTGAGGGAAGGACGGGTTTAAGCTATGGATTTTAATTGCGAGCAGGCTGCCAAGAAGCGGGGAACAATTCCTCCGTGCTTGGAAATCAACTGAGTCTAGAGCGCCCCTAAGAACTAGCGGGGCCGATAGACTAGCGACTAAAAGCGTTGGTTACTAAAAACTCTGTAACTTTTGCTATAATGGTCCGATTTCAAATCCGATTGCACCTATGGATTCGCAGCACTGTCCCCCATATACTCTCCGAGTTTGGTTTGGTTGGACAAATTTTCCTGACGGTTTTGGGGTTATTTTTGGGGTCCAAAACTTGTCTTTTTGTTAGGGAATCAGCAACTCAGGGGGGCCTCCTCTGCAAACGGCGGGTGGCACAGTGGGGCGCCTCGCGGGTATTTAGAAAACACAGAGCCCCCTAGGTAGGGTAACCCACTGGTGATTCCTGCCGTTGCTTAGATTCCCTTCCCACGTTCCTAGTCCAACCTGGAGACGTGGCGGAGAGGTAATCTTGATCCATAAGGACCTTAGGGCGAAGCACAAGGCGTAGCCCCATATGGTTCGATTCGTGATGCCACCAGGTTAATTATTATTTTTGCTGGCGGCCCTAACTACTAAGCATAGCTTTGCTCTTCTCTCACGGCTCTCGGCCTTCCTATAAGGTTGGCCATCGATGAAGTCATTGTTATTCCTCCTAGAGGAACAGAAGCGTAACTCTGTTCATGGAGGCAACTGCTTCAGTCTTGTTGCACTAGTATCTCCCATAGCTTTAGACTATAGACGCATTACTTCGGTCTCTGTCGCATACCGACGACGGCGAGCTTCGCTCCGTCCTAGGAGCTTGCCAGCTCGCTTAGAGATCGGGCTATCTTAGTAATGACTTCCTTAGTATCTATTGACCAGAATAGGATAGCTAGCCCCATCTCTCAAGGGAGATCCTTAGGTGTCCCTATATGGAGAGGTACTCAAGACTAGTCATGACGATGGTTAAGTCGTCACACAGAGACCCCCAGCGCGACAGCTGCAGCAAGACCCCCCCTAGGACCCCCCCAGGACCTCCAGCAAGCCTCTAGCACCCCCAGCAAGCCTCCAGCAGCCTCTGGGCCACCAAGCAAACAACCTACCCGTGACGGTACGAATCCCCTGTGTCCTACGCCTCAACGTGACCCCAGACAACTCCCAGCGCGACAGCAGGCAGCAAGCAAGCAAGCAAGCAGGCAGGCAGGCAGGCAGGCAGGCAGGCAGGCAGGCAGGCAGGCAGGGGGCAGGTGGAGAGGGGGGTAAAGCAGCAGTATTTTGTATATAGACTAGAAAATGTACATAGTAAAATAAATAAAATTTTGAAGACTCCGAACCGTGACTACCAGTGTGACTACCAGTGTGACTAGCAAGGCCCTCCCAGAGACGGCTATAGAGTCCCCTGACGTTTTCTGACGCCTCTAGAGTTGACTATGGGAGCTTCTGGGGCTCTCTTGAGAGCTCTAACAGCTAGCCGAGTGTCTCTAAGACATATCCCGTCTCCTGATCGTCGAATTCCACCAACTGTATCCTAAGCCTTTGATGCATCTGATGCATCTGAGAGAAACCTTCAAGTTTGCTGATGTCTCCCGGTATCTCCCGGACTGCTAGCGTCCGCCCTGAGATTTTCCGGAGATGACGTGCAGCGTAAAGCACCTGTGGGAGGGTAGGTTTGCAAAATCGTCACCCTGCTCGCCCCGCTCTCTAGGAGAGTGGGGCGGAATCTTTGTTTTTGCTGATGTGGGGGAGAATGGGAATTTAAATACTCAATCATATGTGGAGAATTTGGAGTTTTTCTTACTGGATTTTGTGTAGGAATTGCGCCAGAAGGGTATAAGATCTATCTTCATGCAAGATAATACTAAGGTTCACACAGCAGACCTTACAATGGATTGGTTGGTGGACAATGGGGTGGAGTTGTTGGAGGACTGGCCTGCCTATTCTCCAGATCTCAACCCCATTGAGCATGTTTGGGTACACCTCAAAAAGTTCTACCACCTACACTATTCCAAGTTGGCTGACTATTCTAATAACCCAAAGGTCTTAAAGCCACTAATGGAAGAAGCTCTTATTCACTGCTGGGAATTAATACCTGACTATATTTTTGAGAGACTAGTGGATAGCATTCCTAGGAGGATTGAGGCAGTTATAAAGGCAAAGGGTTGGTACACAAGGTATTAGATAGTATGGATTTATTTATTAGATAGTATATATTACCCCCATAAAAAATCGCTTGTCAATTGCAATAATTGGTGGAGTACGTGGTGGGCGAACGAGGCCTCGAGGGGGGCCGTTGCCGCGCGCGGACAATGACTTATTACGAGGCGCTATAGATATCATTAATGTGATTCCCTACTTCCAGAATACAGGTCTAAAGCTGAGTTCCCAAGGCGATAGCTACGCCTAAAAGATATGCATCAGCTAAAAGGCCCCTCAGGCAATTGGGGTAAGGAGGAATTTCCTAGTCTAGAAGCCCATGATAGCGCCGAGGTAATTCTATGAGAAGAATTACCAGCTAAGTGGAAATAATTCTTTGGTATATCTGCCGTAGTTCATAGGAGTTACCGAAATGAGTTGGTCAACACGCAGAAATGCAGATGTGCCCACGAAAAAAATACCTTTCGAACCAGCTAGGTATCGAAACATAACTCTTTCATCGGCAAGTTTGCAATATTATTAGTGAAGCAGGCGAGATTCCCCTACACTGACCTTAACCTCCCTTGCCTCCCATAGGGACCAGAATATGCTTATTTCCGATCCTCCTAAAAGGTGGAAATACTCAACAATTACAAAAATGAAGCAACAGCTTCCTAGAGAGTACAGAACAAAAATCATATAAACAAATAAATTGGAAATCACCACACCACAAACCACGCCAAACTAAACAAATCCAGGCCCAAGCCCCCAAAAAACACCAAACGAAACACCAAAGAGTTAGATATGGAACCAGTTAATTAGACACTCTAGAAATATAAGAAGTATACAAGATATCCCAGAAAAGAAGCTACAGAAATTTCACAGCCAGCATTACTTCTTCTTCTACAACCTTAATCCACTTTTCCTTATCGCATGCCACATCAGAGTCCTTATCAGCTTCTACAAGCTGGTATAGCTTGCGGGATACACTCTTATTAATTTGGGTAAATTCGTCTTTTGATAATTTTTCTGGGTAAAGAGGTTTGAGAACCGAACGGACCATATTCGTTACATCTACCTTGACCTCCGGCGTGATTGCCGAATGCTTTCCTTCTGAACTCTTCCGATGATATCGATACTTTTTGTTCTTAGAATCAGTATCAGAGGAAGATGATGCTCCACCTCGGGTATCATCAGACCCAAGCTCTTCGTCTAGCAATGTACGCTGCTGCTGCCTCTGAACTTGAGAATTTGCCTGACTGGTATTTTGTGAGGGTTGAGATAAATCCCATGGCCGTGTGAGGGTTGGGTGAATATGGGAAACAATAGGCGTCCTGCGGGTAGGCGACGATGGAGAAAACGGTATCTGGCTAGTCTCAATAGGCGAATGTGGCCGACTCCTAGGAGGGGACGCCATCGTATATGGTGAATTACCAATCGGGGAAGTAGGTCGGCTACGGGGACTAGTAGCATTGGATGGTTCAGGGGATAGTGGTCGCATTTTACTGAGATCAATCCCCCATAGTCCTACCTGAGGTGGATCTGGTGTTATTGTCTCTGAGGACTTTGCAATGCTTTCCAGGATGTACCCCAAATAACTTCCTGAAGTAGTAGGGACAGGATTTGCTTGTTCCCGGAAGCCTGTTGCTATAGCTGCGGCACTACTTGAAGATTCACCGCTCGTGTTATTAGCTTCAACTAACTGAGAATCACGCCTAGTCCTTGGGCGTTTCCGCCTTGGTTTCTCATCATCTGATATCGGAGATCTCGTCGTCTCCTGATTATCTTTTCTGCTTCTCTTTTTAGGGGATTTTTCCATTCCTTCAGCAATATCAAACATTCTCCACGCCGATTGCTCCTCCTCACTGATCGGTTGTTGAGAATTCGGGAATGTTCTTGGCCTAGAAGTCGGTATCATCCAGGCAAGTGGTCCATCAAATGCATTCCGCCCCCCGTCTGATTGAGCAGCTGCTACCTCGCGTCGACGCATCATGCGTTCTACCTGACGAACCCGCTGACTCCTTAACTGTTGTTCGGCCAAGGACGCCGACACTACATGCCCCTCAAGATCTGAATCCAAACGTTGCCACGCATTCTGCCAAGCTCGATCCTCGCGTGATGCCATATCACGTTGATTCTGTCTTTGTAGACGGCGGATTGCGCCGACAGTTCTCGTACCACTTCTACCAGGCAGAGTACGCTGACGTCCTGCTACGTGGATCACTATGTGTCTTTCAGTGCACCCCGGGCAATACCAGATGGCTTGCTCGGGGATAGTGTCAAGTCCAAGGCAGTAAGTGTGATAGGATCTATCGCAGTCATCACAAACCAAGAGGACGTCCTCGTCGCTACCACATATACAAACTTCACAAGCCCCCTCCTCTTCACGGCCAAAAAATTGTGCCTCGTACTCGGTGACCTGTGTTTTGTCCTTAACCAGATAAGTCTCGAGAGTATGACCTAAGTCCTAAGATGTTAGAAATTGTCATAAATCATAGCTATGAACTAGTAACATACCTGAAAGTGTGGCGGAAACTGAGACTTCGTTAAAAGTTGCTCGGCAGATAGGACAACTGTTGGCCCTCTCCATCCAAGGCACCAGACAGCTATTATGCATAGCATGGTTGCAAGGAACTAATCTAGCCACAGGATCATACTCTCCAACAACTGGGACAGAGTCCTGTGGAAGGTCGCTGAGGCATACGATGCACGTCACCGCATCACCAGATTCCTGATGCAGATCTGTGGCTGTCAAGGAATATACCGTCTCTTTGAAATGTGGCGTAGATAGCTGTGGCGCATGTGTGTCTATTTCAGGGCTAGTTGGCTTGGGAGACTCACTCATGTTGGCAGAAAGCGGCTGGTTGCTAGGACAATAGGACGAAGAGGTGTTTGGGCTTCGGGGACGGAGCAACAACGAAGAAAAGAGGACGTGTTCTTCATGAAAGTCTAACTACCTGTGAAAGTGAGGGCTCACGAGGGAGAAGAGCTTCTTCAAGGTGGGATGCCCGCCTCCTTAAGTAGTTCATTGCCAAGCAGAGGCATTATTGGTTGTTGAGATTTGACCAATTAAAGGCCGTATCACCAATGGTGGTGTGTGCAGCGGCGCGTCTACGGGAGACACAAACTACCCTGCCTCGTCATCAATTCTTTTACCTTGTTCACTTCCAGCTCCATAATACCTACATTCTTCACGGCTATTCAAAATACTTGCGATACTCTTCTCACTTATTCCCAAACCTTTCTAGGACACCTAAAGCCTATATCATAATATCCCACTTGAGTTTATCTACTACCGCTTAGAGTAGGCTGGGTAATCCCTGAGCCCAGGTGACACGGTGTCATTCATTTCAAGAACGACACTGCCTCGAGGGATTGCGGGGGGTGCTGAGCTACAACTAACACAAATCAGTACTAAGACCAGCGAGTAGTAAATTTATTCAAAATATTTTCCACGGTGGTCGGGTCTCCATAAGGTCTCTTTTTATTCGATAAAGAACACCCCGAATTTGATATAAGTCAGACTCTTACTCAAAAGAAGTTTTAGGACCTTGATAGAGGTCTATTCGGCTATAACTAGTACATGTAAATATGATTCTATGGTTACGCTTAAGTAAAAATCTAGATTTAGCCAAAACAGTCTCAGCTCTAGTCAGTAAATATAGCCGTATAGAACATGACGTATCTAGGAGTAGTTCACCAAAGCTAATATTGAAGTTATATACTAGTTATATATGTAAGAGCCGTGGCTTAATGACCCTGGCTTGGGCTGTTTGGAAGGAAGCGGCGCTTGCTAAGTATAAATAAGTATTTTTGTGCCTCGTTATGGAGAGCCCCAAGTTAGCCCTAGATTAAAAGCACGCAATTCCGAAACCTTGACTTGACTCATACAAAATCACTCGGTTTATTCAGGGTTGGTGCAAAAGACACCACACCAAATATATACGCTACTTCACTTTTATACAACAGACACTAATATAGACATATTGTAGTGAGAGGGACCGAAAAGTCCCAATATCGACAAAAGCTACATACATACATAAACGAATAAGGGAAGAAAAAATTGGAGATGACGGTCATCAGCCCAAGCTGAAAGTCAATCCTATAACCAATGTTCCAGGTTTACAGATACAATATCCAAATATATTGCCCTAATAAAAGGGAAAAGGGAAAAGCAGGTCAGCACCTAGAAAATACTTAGGACCTGAAGGATTATACAGCCTGTAGAAAGATTGGGAAATGTGAAACCGTAGATTCGGAGCCTTGATTGACCGTAGTAATGGTATTGGCCCAAGAACCTCTGATCACTACCTCTGCTTTCCGATATTCTCTACTAGAGGCTGTATACGTATTTATGGATGATACTCATCATCGTCCACAATCTTCATCTTCTTATTAGTTGACTGTCCACTCATCTGTGCATCGTTTCTGAACATATCCGCCACATCATCGTCAAGACCTTCAAACATATTCACGTCCTCTCTCTTATCCCTTTTTAGACCCCCACCATTTAAAGGAGCAGATAAACTTGCAAGCAACTCTGAGGCGCCTTGATGGAAGACAGGAGGTTCTGGCGGAGCTGCGGGGGCTGTCGAATGTTGGTGGTGAGCTTCGCTGGCAGATGGTGGCTCGAAGTTGGTGTGATGCGGCGGAGTAAGGGCCTCGATTTCAGGCGATTTCAAATCGTCCGGAGATGTGGAAGTGTGACTTCCATGACTAGTGTCAATTCCGTCGCCTCCACCATTTTTAGATTCTTCTATGTCTCGGAGGATCATCATTTCAACTTCTTGTTTGGTAGATTCGGTCCTTTGTCGTTTTTCAGTTATATCATGAAACTTTTCCTTTTCGGCTTCAAGTGCTGTCTTGCTTGCCTGCAGCAGCTTTTCGAGGTTCCTGATATGTGACTCTCGGGCCTCGATAGCCCCCTTAACAGCAATATGGGCATTGTCTAAGGTTTTGAGAAGAGACGAAAGACGTGCTGCGTAGACAGGGGCAACAGGGAGTGTATCTGAATCGAATTGTTTCTGATATTCTGTGTTTGCCATGCCAACTGCGATCGTAGATGAAGAGAGCTTGGTCTGAAGGCCTTTATGGCTGTTGATTATAGGTGTAAATTCTAGCGGAACGTTTGGTGCTCCTCCACCACCAAGACTACCGCCGCCAAGAGTGCCACCAAATAGTCCAGTGCCACCAAATTTACGGGCTCCGGCACCCGAGGAGGAACCAGCCTTGCCATTGTCGACATCTAAAAATGTTTAGCTGCATTTACATAAAGTACTAGGAGATTGTAATACCATCTAAGCGCTTCTCAATACCGTTCTGGATATCAGCCTCAAAGATTGAGCGCTCACGCCAAACCTGAATTACGCGTTTGATCTTGTTTTGAATCTCCGGGGGTGCCCCTTTATACGCGATTTCACACGCTTCGGCAATAATCGGAGAGAAGGCAATAACAAAGTCTGTTTTACGGCGAGCTTTCGACTGCTGAACAACCTCTGGAAAAGAAACTATAGGTTAGCATGAATGTCTAGCAATGCGTTGATAAGTGCGGATCCCCACCATTCGCGAGATAGATCAAGTTCAGCTTTTTATGAGCTGTAGATTCCTTCAAACGCTGCAACCAGAGCTCTCCAGTACGTTTTGCACTCCGCCTACGATCACGATTAGCCACACTTCATTTTACACCTTCAAAGCTTTGCTGCTGGTGGTCCGATTCTTCCACAATTCCTTCAAGGGCTTTCGCTTACCTGTGGAACATGATCCATTGAGCAGCTGTCATGATGCCTTCTTGTGTCTCATTCAGAGCACTAAGTTTTGAAAGTACTTGTTCATCATTGTATGATGCCATTTCTGCGAGTGTAGTAGGGAACTTCGATGAAAGAGATGTTTTACAAGGATGAGCTAGATAAAAAGATGATTGCTGACCTTTGTCGTGTCGCGCTGGAGAGACGATAAATTGATATAACACAATGGATATAGTTTACGAGCGGTAGAAGAAACGCGGGGACCTGAAAGTTGATGATAAGGGCAGAGGGAGGGAGGCTTGCGTTGAATAGTCAGTGAAGTACGGGGACCAATCCTAGAGGTTGTAATGAACCTTCCGTTCACAAGAATGCAAATAGAGTCTTCCTTTTCTTCTCTCTTTCACTGGTTGTCGGTGGTGAACAAAGGTGGATGTGTTTGCTGCGCGTATTTATGAGTGCGCCAAGCAATGACTTGGCATATTCTTACCTTTAACAGGGTCTTCCGGCTTATTTCATCGGAGTTGGCTCAACTAGCCGATTAAAACTGGATTCGGCAAGTTATTTAACACGATCAGGGCTGGGTACTCGGGACTGGGAAGAAGAACCTTAATATGCAAGCTGCAAGCAGGTCTTGGACCGGGGAGGGGGGTAGACAAGGCTTTTTAAAAGCATGAGCAATGCTCTATCATAGAGAAGAAAAGAATACCAAAAGCCAGAGAAGAGAAGAATGTGTAATGGCGGTACTCTTTTAAAGGAGACAGTGTAAAGACAGCGTAAACCACAAGATACAACCAATTTAAGAGCACATTGACTATCCATCAAACAATATACTTAGAGTATTGGAAGATATCTCAAAGTGTTTAGTAATTGCAAAGTAATAGATAGCAGAGAAGCAACAAAGGAAGAAACTTATATTATAATATTTTCAAAAGGGACAGCCTATGAACAGCATAGGCCACAAGATACGACTAACTTAAAAGCACGATAACTATCTGTCAAACAATATACTCAAAGTATTGGCAAATATTCATCAGCAAAAAAAAAAACTTTCCAGAAGATTTTTGTTGCTATTGTGGGCAGTTCCAAGAATACAGGGCAAATATATAGAGCAATCAATTCCAAATCAGATCAGTGTCCGCAAAAGTGGGACATCTTTAATATCATCTCCATAAGGAGATCAAGCCAATTGTATGCGCGATAATATTATAGTTTTACGAAAGAACACAAAGGAGCCCTTTTAGGCCTGTGCTGTCACATAGAACGTTGATGGAATACTAGATTTTGGGAGTTAAGCTCTGTCAGTGTTTTGTATATGCAGAAGAAAACAAAATGGGAATAAAATGGCTGGAAGATTGCAAAAAGACTTTTGTACCTTTAATGCAGGATTAGTATGGGAAAGTGACTTGTGCGATGGATGTAATATATTTATAAGAATTTGTAAATAGTAGTAGGGTTTTTTAGTTAACGCGGAAAAGGGTTTGAGTTTCAAAAGAGCAGCGTGGGGACTTTCAAGGGAGACAGCGTAGGAACAGTGTAGGCCACAAGATACAACTAACTTAAGAGCACGGCAACTATCCGTCACACAATATACTCAGAGTAATGGAAGATATGTTAGCGGGTCCAGCAATCGCAAAGCGATAGACAGCAAAGAGGCAGCGAAAGGAGAAGTTTGTATTGTAACTTTCAAGTGAGCCAGCGTGGGTGCAGCGTGGCCACAGAATACAGCTAACTCAATGGCAAAAAAACTATCTATTACAAGAAATATACATCAGCAAAACCGTAAGATTCCGTCAGGAGCATTTGAGTGTCAAGAACAACAAATCATCAGTTCTCACTCGGTCACAAATTGTCACTCGACCACCAGCCAGCCTTGCCCGTTTCATATCATTTTCATGTCTAGTCTCATTTATGTTTTCATGTATAAGATAACATGGCTTGCCACGTCATCAGGATTTCTTAAGTTTCATATCGCGTATCATGTTCTCGTTTCATGTAGTCTGACATGCTATGCGTGTCAGCCCCTTCCCTTTTATGTTTCGGCTATACTATAAGTATCGAGCCATTTCCCCAGTTCTTAGTCTTAGTTCTCTATTCTTCAATTTACATTCAATACCAAGTACCTACTCTAGACGCAGCCTTTCCAGTCTCCTAGTCCATGTGTCCACAGTGTCCCAGTGTGACGATCTAACCTTCGTCATGACTAGTCTCAAGTACCTCTCCATATAGAGACACCTAAGGATCTCCCTTGAGGGATAGGACTAGCTATCCCATTCCGGTCAATAGATACCAAGGAAAGTCATTACTATGATAGCCCGATCCCTAAGCGAGCTGGCGAGCTCCTAGGACGGAGCAAAGCTCACCGTCGCCGGTATGCGACAGAGACCAGAGTAATGCATCTGTAGCTTATAGCTACGGGAGATACTAGTGCAATGAGACTGAAGCAGTTGCCTCCATGAACAGAGTTAAGCTCCTGTTCCTCTGGGAGGAATAACAACAGCTTCGCTGAAGGCCAACCTTACGGGAGGCCGAGAGCCATGAAACGAGAGCAAAGCTATGCTTAGTAGTTAGGGCTGCCAGCAAAAATAGTAATTAACCTGGCGGCGTCACGAATCGAACCATACGGGGCTATGCCTTGTGCTTCGCCCTAAGGTCCTTATGGATCAAAATTACCTCTCCGCCACGTCTCCAGGTTGGACTAGTTTCACGGATCGATCAGGGGCGCCAGGGTGAGTCTCGTTGTGACTCATGCAAGGATGGAGGCAGGGTAATAGATAGCGGGGAAGGAAACAAAGGCATTGTACAGTTGGGAATTTTGGGTATAAATAGGGAGCGTTGCTCCCTCTCTGTAATAGTTTTCTTTCTCTTTTCTTTACGCAACGTTTCTTCAGTTAGAATCAATACAAACTTCTTTCTTCGCTGCCTCTCCGCTGTTTCATCGCTTCGCGATCGCTGAACCCACATCCTACTTCACAAACCTTTGGTATTTTGCTTGTAACGGATAGTTACCTTGCCATCGAGTTAGTTGTATCCTGTGGTCACGCTGTCCTCACGCTGTCCCCCTTGAAATTACGTTGCGTCGTCCACCACACCATACAACACACAACACTAGACATCTACAATCATCATGACCTCCCCTACCTATGTTTTTCCTCCCACCATCGCCGCGTTCGAAGAACAACTCAGCGACGCCCCCACTCTCTACACGAATTTACAAGGATTGATTCAGAAAGCGACCGAAGCCAAAGACCGCTACCGGGAAGGAAGGGAAGCGGCCTTGCACAACTCCCAGCTTTCTGAAAGCAGCCTTGCCGCCGCCCGCACCCAGTTACAGCAATCTCTAGATGCGTACACCGCACTAGAAACCCAATACAATCAAGTTCAGGAAGAGTTAGCTCAAGCTCGCTCCATAAAAGAACACATTGCCGAAATCAAGGACCCCTTGCCACCACCGGTAACCTCGCATCGGTCGGAAAAAATGCCAGACCCTTCCCCCTTTAATGGGGACCGAGCCAAACTCCCGAATTTTTTGGCCATGATGAGAGTTAAGTTGGTTGGCAATGCCGACCGCTTCGTCAGCGAAGAAGCCAAGGTCATGTACATTATAAGTAGGTTGGAGGGAAAAGCCATGGACCAAATCGAACCCCTTCTCGCAACCACTACCACTCCCTTCGCCACCACTACCAAAATGTACGAATATCTGCAAGAATCTTTCGGTGACCCAGATCCTCATGGAACGGCACAAGAAGAACTCAGGACCCTGGTTCAAGGGAAACGCGACTTCGCCGCCTTCTATTCCGACTTCTTGCGCATCATGGGCAAACTTAAGTACGACGACACCGCTAAAAAAGACGCTCTCAGGAGCCGCTTATCGGACGCCATGAAGGATGCCCTAGTAGTCACACCCGTCAAAGAAGAGTATAGCGAGTTTGTAAAAGACTTGATGGCACTGGATGGAAGGGTCAGGGCCAGGCAACAAGAAAAGAGAGGCGGGACCCATCGCAACGACATTGGCCAGTTTACCGCCCCTGCCCCCTACGTACCGCATCCCTCACATGCCCCCGGAGGCCTTGCCCCCATGGATCTCTCTGCCTTTCAAACACGGTCTCAAGGACTCCCTCGCCCTCCGTTGGAACAACGGTATGTGTTTGTAAATGGATCCAGGCGCACCTCCCCAGCTGAGAAGCAGTGGAGGAGGGAAAACGATCGCTGCGGTTACTGTGCGGCCTCAGATCATAAGTATGCCAATTGCCCCCAAGGCAAACAGCTCCAGAAACCTCCGGTTATGAGGGGAGCAGCTCTCTCCGCCCCGAGCGGACCATCTCAGCAACAGGCCGGCGCGCCTTCGTCTCCTTTGTCTAGTACCAATCCATTTCGTTCCTCCTCCTCTTCCTCAATTGTTTCTTCTTCGGTTCAGGGTTTTCAACAGTCCTAGAGCAGCCAGGTGGCTCTACTCTAGGACCTTCTAAGGTTTCTACAATTTCTGCGTTTTCTATTTCCGGGTTTTCAGTGTCAGACATCAATGTGGAGGATAAATTGGATGGGGAACATTTGGTTATTTCTTGTACTCTTTCAAACAATATAAAAACCATTCAAACTCATGCATTGATTGACACTGGGGCCTCTGGATTCGCTTTTATTGACGAAACCTTTGCACGCCACCATCAACTTCAATTAACACCTCTCAAAACTCCAAGGGAGCTGGAGGTTATCGACGGACGACCAGTATCCTCTGGTCAAATTACACATCTCGCACATCTTGGCCTATCCATCAAATCGCATAGGGAGCACGCCCCATTTTTTGTAACAACGTTAGGACAATACCCTCTGGTCCTAGGTATTCCTTGGCTCAAACACCACGATGTTTCCCTTCGCTTTAAACATAACTATGTCAAGTTTGGGTCGGAATTCTGCCAAAAGAACTGTACTTCATCTCATGTGCCTATTATATCTCCAGGGATTCCCCCACCAGATAAAACAAAGATTCATCTTATCGGCTCCGCTGCATTCTGCAGACTCTCCAGGAAAAGAAACGTCCAGGTATTCTCACTTTCACTCTACGAAATAAATAAAATTGTCGACCACAAAACCTCTAAGGAAGAGTGGAAGCAAAGAATCCCAATAGAGTACCACGAATACCTGGACATGTTTGACGAAAAACTCTCCAAAAATCTGCCCCCACGAAGACCCTACGACCATAAGATTCCCTTGAAGGAAGGAAAAGAACCCCCGTTCGGCCCCCTCTACGGCATGACCAGAGAAGAACTTATAGTTCTTAAGGAATACATCGAAGACAATATGGCCAAAGGGTTTATTAGAGATAGCGCGTCACCGGCAGGATCCCCAGTGCTCTTCGTGAAGAAAGCGGACGGGTCACTCCGACTCTGTGTCGACTACCGAGGATTGAATGAAGTAACCATCAAAAATCGGTACCCCCTACCGCTCATACGGGAAACCCTGGACAGACTGGCAAAAGCGAAATGGTATACTAAACTGGACCTCCGCATGGGCTACAACCAAATACGCATAGCCCTAGGGGAAGAGTGGAAAACAGCTTTCAGAACAAGGTACGGCCACTACGAATACACGGTCATGCCTTTCGGACTTACCAACGCCCCCGCGACCTTTCAACATTTTGTCAACGATTGCTTAAGGGAATACCTGGACCAGTTCTGCACCGCCTATTTAGACGACATTCTTATATATAGCGACACCCTCGAAGAACACAAGGTACACGTCAGAAAAGTGTTACAGACCTTAAGTAACAATGGAGTACTTCTAAAACCCGAAAAGTGCGAGTTTCACTGCCAGAAGACAACATACTTAGGACTGGTTATCTCCCCTGAAGGTATTAGCATGGACACAAAGAAGGTATCAGCAGTTATGGACTGGACACGACCCAAGCATCTTAAAGATTTACAAGCGTTTTTGGGCTTCGCCAACTTCTACAGACGCTTTATCAAAGATTTCTCCAAACTTGCCGCCCCCCTTACCGCTTTGTCAAGAAAGGAACCAGGAACCAAAGAACATGTTCCCTTTATTTGGACGAACGACCACCAACTAGCGTTCGATACACTAAAAGTGGCCTTCACCTCAGCACCGGTTCTAATGCACTTCGACCCAGAGAAACCGATCATAGTAGAAACAGACGCCTCCGATTACGTTTCCGCGGGAGTACTATCCCAAAAAGATAGTCAAGGAATTTTACACCCCGTGGCATTTTTCTCAAAGAAGCACTCACCAGCCGAATGCAACTACGAAATCTACGACAAGGAATTACTGGCGATTATTAGAAGTTTTGAGGAATGGAGACCGGAACTGGAGGGAGCCGCCTTCCCCATCGCAGTCATATCGGACCATAAGAATTTGGAATACTTTATGACTACCAAAAATCTTAATCGAAGACAAGCACGGTGGGCCGAATACCTTTCGCGTTTTAATTTTGTAATTACATACCGACCAGGAAGACAAGGGGGGAAACCAGACGCATTGACAAGAAGATCAGGAGATCTCCCTGGCGAGGGGGATGAAAGAATACAACACCAGAGTCAAATAGTGTTGAAAAAGGAAAATTTGGATCCTAAGTTAAGTTTGTTAGCGGGTACTTTGTCAAACGAACCCGCTGAAATGACTGTTCCCATAGCAAAATTGATACAAGAGGCACAAAAAACTGACCCGTTTCCACAAAAGGTTCTAGGAATGTTAGCCAGAGGAGAAAAGAAATCCTCAGAGATATCCCTAGCCGAGTGCTCAGAAAATAACGGACTCCTCTACTATCGAAATTGCCTGTATATACCCGACTACGATCCCCTTCGCCTGCACATCCTTAGGGAACACCACGACGCACCAGCAGCAGGACATCCGGGCAGAGAAAAAACCTTTGAACTAGTTAGTCGTCAGTACTTCTGGCCAAAAATGCGCGAGTACATCGGAAGATACACCAGAAACTGCCACACCTGCCAAAGGAGCAAGCCCAGCACCCACAGCAAATACGGAGTCCTCCGTCCCCTACCCATTCCAGAACAACCGTGGAAAGAGGTATCAATGGACTTCGTCACCGGCTTACCAGAAAGCAACGGGTTCGATGCCATATTGGTAGTAGTGGATAGACTGTCCAAGATGCGGCATTTGATCCCTTGCCACACCACCACCGACGCAGGACAAGTGGCCAAACTGTACCTTCACAACGTTTGGAAACTTCACGGTTTTCCCACGCATGTCACCTCCGATAGAGGCACCCAGTTCACTTCGAAGTTCTGGAAAGCACTGTGTCAATACCTGAAAATCGAAGCACGCATGTCGACTGCGTATCACCCAGAAACAGATGGGCAGACAGAAAGGATGAACGCAATCATGGAACAGTATCTTCGCGCGTACATATCCTATCAACAGGACGACTGGAGTGAGTGGCTACCTATGGCGGAGTTCGCAGCCAACAATCAGTTATCAGAAACCACCAAAGCCACCCCCTTTTTTGCCAACTACGGGTTTCACCCTCGCTTCCAAGTAAGCTTTACACCTCGAGGACAAACTGCCCCGGAACTGGATGCAAGGGACTTCGCCTCGCGAATGACGGAATTGCACGAGTGGTTACGAATCCAAATGAGGACCGCACAGGACAAGCAGGAACAGTACACAAACGCGCACCGGACCCCCGCCCCTCGGTACCAACCAGGGGACATGGTTTTTGTATCCCTAAAAAACATTCGCACCACCAGGAACTCTAGGAAGCTCGATTGGAAAAAAGCGGGTCCCTATCGCGTTAAAAAGGTTGTTAGCCCCTATGCCTACGAGATTGAACTACCCAAAACCATGCCAAATCACCCAGTATTTCACGTCTCCCTCCTGGAACCCTCCGCCTCGGACCCCTTGCCAGGACAGATACAACCTCCCCCACCTCCCATAGTCACTCAAGGGGAACAGGAATGGGAGGTAGAAGAAATTCTAGATTCCAAAGTAATTCGGGGAAGCCCGAGCTACTACGTCAAGTGGACTGGCTATTCGCAGCCCTCCTGGGAACCTGCTTCGTACCATGAGGAAACAGCAGCAGTGGACGTCTTCCATCAACAATATCCCAACAAACCAGGACCGTGGGATTCGAAGCCTCGCAGGAGCTCGCGACTAAAAGGGGGGGCTACTTTCACGGATCGACCAGGGGCGCCAGGGTGAGTCTCGTTGTGACTCATGCAAGGATGGAAGCAGGGTAACAGATAGCGGGGAAGGAAACAAAGGCGTTGTACAGACGGGAATTTTGGGTATAAATAGGGAGCGTTGCTCCCTCTCTGTAATAGTTTTCTCTTTTTCTTTTCCTTACGCAACGTCTCTTCAGTTAGATTTAATACAAACTTCTCTCTTCGCTGCCTCTCCGCTGTTTCATCGCTTCGCGATCGCTGAACCCACTTCCTACTTCACAAACCTTTGGTATTTTGCTTGTAACGGATAGTTACCTTGCCATCGAGTTAGTTGTATCCTGTGGTTACGCTGTCCTCACGCTGTCCCCCTTGAAAACTAGGAACGTGGGAAAGGAATCTAAGCAACGGCAGGAATCACCAGTGGGTTACCCTACCTAGGGGACTCTGTGTTTTCTAACACCCGCGAGGCGCCCCACTGTGCCACCCGCCGTTTGCAGAGGGGGCCCCCCTGAGTTGCTGATTCCCTAACAAAAAGACAAGTTTTGGACCCCAAAAATAACCCCAAAACCGTCAGGAAAATTTGTCCAACCAAACCAAACTCGGAGGGTATATGGGAGACAGTGCTGCAAATCCATAGGTGCAATCGGATTTGAAATCGGACCATTATAGCAAAAGTTACAGAGCTTTTAGTAACCAACGCTTTTTAGTCGCTAGTCTATCGACCCCGCTAGTTCTTAGGGGCGCTCTAGACTCAGTTGATTTCCAAGCACGGAGGAACTGTTCCCCGCTCCTTGGCAGCCTGCTCGCAATCAAAATTCATAGCTTAAACCCGTCCTTCCCCCAGGACAATCATTCTTGCTAGTCAACGAACAACCGTTGTTCAGAGACCCTCATACTCTTCGCTAAAGACGTTTGTCTTCCCCTGGGAAGCAGAGCCTTTTAAAGTCTTTAGTTTGCAACCCTTAAAATCCTTATTCCTGTTTTGCCTAGGGACTGTCGACCTTCCGTGTTGACGAGCGGTTCTAAGCCTCGCTGTTGAAGCTTCTTGTCAGAAAGGAAGGTTGTTGGTTTTTTTTGGTACGGCAGTACTCCCCTGGGAGTGCTCCCGTTACACCCAGTTCTTTAGACACTACTTGCTGTTCCCACTAGAGCAAGGGCTTGTGTACTTTTACAAAGGCTCTCAAAATGTCTCTGAAGGCTTTGGCTGTAGTTTCCAGAAGCACCAGAAGGCGTCAGAAAACATTAGAAGACTGTGATAGCAGGATCTGGAGGCCCCCGAAGATATCAGAAGGGCTGCAAGAGACTGCAGAAGACTGTAAGAGACTCGGGTATTTTCTTGTCACGCTGGTAGTTACGCTGGAGTCATGGTTCTAAACTCTCTAAATTCTATGTATTTTGTTATGTACGCTATTTACTTTATATACACATAATTCTTGCTCTGCTGCCCTGCCTGCCTGCCTGCCTGCCTGCTATCACGCTGGAAATTCTTTGGAGGTCACGTTGAGGCGTAGAACACGAGGGATTTGTACCATCATGAGTAGGTTGTTTGCTTGGTGGCCCAGGGCTGCTAGAGGCTGCTGGAGACTTGTTGGAGGTCCTGGGGGTCCTAGAGGGGTCCTGCTGCTGCTGTTGCGCTGGGGGTCCTCTGGGAGTATAAAAGTACACAAGCCCTTGCTCTAGTGGGAACAGCAAGTGATGTCTAAAGAACTGGGACACTGTGGACACATGGACTGGGAGACTAGAATGATTGGGACTGGAGTAGATACTTGGTATTGAATGCAAGTTGAAGGATAAAGAACTAAAACTAAGAACTGAGGAAATGGCTCGATACTTATAGTATGGCCGAAACATGAAAGGGAAGGGGCTGACATGAAACAAGAACATAATACGTGATACAAGACTAGGAGATCTTGATGATGTAGCAAGCCATGTCATCTCATACATGCATCAGCAAAAGTTTTTTTTTCTTCAAAAATAGTCCCAGATAGTCTCAGGGATAAGGGGAACAGTGGGGGACACAACTGGGACACAATTAGGACAGAATAGATGTAACCGCCCCTGCTGTGTTACTTTGTTCTTTGTTTTACTTGTTTTGGATGCGGTTATGGCACTAACCACCTTGGGATTTCTTTATTGTTTCTTTGGATCTATTTTACTATGATTGGGAACCCCGCCGGAAGTGGAGCAATTATTGTACCAGGGTGGTACCGGATCGGGATGATTAGTATTTCTTTAGTGTTTTGATCCTGGCATGGATCGAAGATTAGGGTACCGGGATCGGAGGAACATGACAGGAATAGAGGAATGGTTGTGCCGGGTTATTTTTGATTACTGTTTATTTGTTTTTGGACCGGAGCATGGAATGCCCTGGCTAGTTTATGTATGTTTTTGTTTTAGTATAAAACCTGCCGTGTCTAGCTGTAACGGGGGCACTCCCAAGGGAGTACTGCCGTACCAAAAAAACCAACAACCTTCCTTTCTGACGAGAAGCTTCAGCAGCGAGGCTTAGAACCGCTCGTCAACACGGAAGGTCGACAGTCCCTAGGCTTAACAGGAATAAGGATTTTAAGGGTTGCAAACTAAAGACTTTAAAAGGCTCTGCTTCCCAGGGGAAGACAAACGTCTTTAGCGAAGAGTATGAGGGTCTCTGAACAACGGTTGTTCGTTGACTAGCAAGAATTGTTGTCCTGGGGGGAAGGACAGGTTTAAGCTATGAATTTGATTGCGAGCAGGCTGCCAAGAAGCGGGGGAACAATTCCTCCGTGCTTGGAAATCAACTGAGTCTAGAGCGCCCCTAAGAACTAGCGGGGTCGATAGACTAGCGACTAAAAAGCGTTGGTTACTAAAAGCTCTGTAACTTTTGCTATAATGGTCCGATTTCAAATCCGATTGCACCTATGGATTTGCAGCACTGTCTCCCATATACCCTCCGAGTTTGGTTCGGTTGGATGAATTTTCCTGACGGTTTTGGGGTTATTTTTGGGTCCAAAACTTGTCTTTTTGTTAGGGAATCAGCAACTCAGGGGGGCCCCCTCTGCAAACGGCGGGTGGCACAGTGGAGCGCCTCGCGGGTGTTAGAAACACAGAGTCCCCTAGGTAGGGTAACCCACTGGTGATTCCTGCCGTTGCTTAGATTCCCTTCCCACGTTCCTAGTCCAACCTGGGGACGTGGCGGAGAGGTAATCTTGATCCATAAGGACTTTAGGGCAAAGCACAAGGCGTAGCCCCGTATGGTTCGATTCGTGACGCCGCCAGGTTAATTACTATTTTTGTTGGCGGCCCTAACTACTAAGCATAGCTTTGCTCTCGTCTCACGGCTCTCGGCCTCCCATAAGGTTGGCCATCAGCGAAGCTGTTGTTATTCCTCCTAGAGGAACAGGAGCTTAACTCTGTTCATGAAGGCAACTGCTTCAGTCTTATTACACTAGTATCTCCCGTAGCTATTAGCTACAGACGCATTACTCTGGTCTCTGTCGCATACCGACGACAGTGAGCTTCGCTCCGTCCTAGGAGCTCGCCAGCTCGCTTAGGGATCGGGCTATCATAGTAATGACTTTCCTTAGTATCTATTGACCGGAATAGGATAGCTAATCCTATCCCTCAAGGGAGATCCTTAGGTGTCCCTATATGGAGAGGTACTTGAGACTAGTCATGACGATGGTTAGATCGTCACAGCTCCAGTCTCATTGTCGCGGGCAGTCTCGAAAATACTGGGGAAAAGTATAGAGCGATCGATTCCAAATCGGACCGGCGCCTGCGGAAGCGGGTCACCTTCAGTACTGCCCCCACGAGGAGATCGAGCCGATTGCGTGCGCCGTAACACAGCCCGTTTACGAAAGAGTCCCGAAAGGGGTCCTTTAGGCCCACGCCATCACGTGGGACATTGATGGGATGCCGGATTTTGGGGGTTAAGCTTTTTTGGGATCTGCACATATGTCGGAGAAGACGGAATGGGAATAGGACGTCCGAAAGATCCCGAAGGGGCACTTGTATCTTTAGTACGGGGTTAGTATGGGAAAGTGACTTAGGGGAAGGATATGGCATATCCAAGGGAATTTGTAATTGTTGAAGCAGTTTTAGGTAACGCGGGTGGAGGAATAAGGCTTGGAGAGTTGGGGTTTTTGTATATAAGCGGGGCTTCACCCCGCTTCGTGGAGGACTTTCTTTCATTACGCAATCTCTTGTTTCCTAAGTTTTCTACTAAGAATTCCATTGCTTTCTTGGATCTTTTATATCCAAGGGTTTTTACCAAAGAATCATTGTCGCCGTCCAAGTTCTCGCCGTTGTTTTTCCACTCCGTTGAAAACGCATCCAAAGTCTCACCGTACCCCGTCACCTAGGTACCCTCCCCAAGCACCGCCGCTACACTCATGATGTCTCCTGACTTCTCTCGGGAGGCTTCAGAGACTTTGGTGGAGTCTCCTGAAGTATCCGGTGGAGTCTCCTGGAGCACCAAAACTTTAAAATACTTTTTACTGCAGCTTTGTCTGACGGAGCCCTAAAAGCCCTGACGGCAGCGCCTAAAGCACTGATAGTAACTATCAGAGCTTTGGGGGTTATTTCTTCCGAAAAACACCTGCATCTCACTAAAAATTGCTAAGTCCTTAGACGGTTACCCGGCCTGCACCCATCACAACCCCTATATTCCTCGCCAAAATCCTCTAAGTCCCCACAGTCTCGCGTACCTGCAGCAACCCCTACCTGCAGTAACTCCGTACCTGTGACGATTTAACCATTGTCATAACTAGTCTCAAGTACCTCTCCATAAGAGACACCTAAGAATCTCCCTTGAGGGATAGGACTAGCTATCCTATCCCGGTCAATAGATACTAAGGAAAGTCGTTACTATGATAGCCCGGTCCCTAAGCGAGCTGACAAGCTCCTAGGACGGAGCGAAGCTCACCGTCGTCGGTATGCGACAGAGACCAGAGTAATGCGTCTGTAGCTTATAGCTATGGGAGATACTAGTGCAATGAGACTGAAGCAGTTGCCTCCATGAACAGAGTTAAGCTCCTGTTCCTCTAGGAGGAATAACAACGGCTTCGCAGACGGCCAATCCCGTGGAGAGGCCTAGAGCCGTGAGACGAGAGCAAAGCTATGCTTAGTAGTTAGGGCCGCCAGCAAAATTAATAATTAACCTGGCGGCGTCACAAATCGAACCATACGGGGCTATGCCTTGTGCTTCGCCCTAAGGTCCTTATGGATCAAGATTACCTCTCCGCCACGTCCCCAGGTTGGACTAGGAACGTGGGAAAGGAATCTAAGCAACGGCAGGAATCACCAGTGGGTTACCCTACCTAGGGGACTCAGTGTTCTCTAACACTCCCGAGGCACCCCACTGTGTCACCCGCCGTTTGCAGAGGGGGCCCCCCTGAGTTGCTGATTCCCTAACAAAAAGACAAGTTTTGGACCCCAAAAATAACCCCAAAACCGTCAGGAAAATTCGTCCAACCAAACCAAACTCGGAGGGTATATGGGGGACAGTGCTGCAAATCCATAGGTGCAATCGGATTTGAAATCGGACTATTTTAGCAATAGTTACAGAGCTTTTAGTAACCAACGCTTTTTAGTCGCTAGTCTATCGACCCCGCTAGTTTTTAGGGGCGCTCTAGACTCAGTTGATTTCCAAGCGCGGAGGAATTGTTCCCCCGCTTCTTAGCAGCTTGCTCGCAATCAAAATCATAGCTTAAACCCGTCCTTCCCCCAGGACAATCATTCTTGCTAGTCAACGAACAACCGTTGTTCTGAGACCCTCATACTCTTTGCTAAAGACGTTTGTCTTCCCCTGGGAAGCAGAGCCTTTTAAAGTCTTTAGTTATCTATCCATTAAATCCTTATTCCTGTTTTTGCCTAGGAACTGTCGACCTTCCGTGTTGACGAGCGGTTCTAAGCCTCGCTGCTGAAGCTTCTCGTCAGAAAGGAAGGTAGTTGGTTTTTTTGGTACGGCAGTACTCCCCTGGGAGTGCCCCCGTTACAGTACCTCCTACCTCCCCCTACCTAGAAGCAGTCTATTATAGAGCTAACAATCTATTCAGAATCACGAGAACCTCCTCCAGCAAAGCCTGCCTGCCTGCCTGCCCCTGGTGGCCCTGGGCCACCAACAAACAACGTACTGGTACAAACACTCCATGTCCGACTCGTCAATGTAACCCCCCAAAAAACCCCTAGCGTGACAGCTGCAGCAAGACCCCCCTAGGACCTCCAGCAAGGCTCCAGCAAGGCTCCAGCAGCCTTCAGCAGTTTCCGGGCCACCAAGTGAATAACCTACCCATTTAGGTATGAACACCCTTTGTCTGACGCGTCGACTGGACCTTGAGCTGACATCCAGCGCAGCAGTAGGCAGCAGACCCCCTAGGACTCTCTCCCAGGACCTCCAGCAAGCCTCCAGCAGCCTCCAGGCCACCAAGCAAATAACCTACCCGTCAAGGTGCGAACCCCTATGTCCGACGCGTCGACGTGACTCTCAGAGGACCCCCAGCGCGACAGCAGCAGCAGGACCCGCTAGGACCTCCAGCAAGGCTCCAGCAGCCTCCGGGCTATCAAGCGAACAACCTACCAGTCGAGATACAAACCTCTCCATATCGGATGTGTTGACGTGATCTCCAGAGACCCCCAGCGCAATAGCTGCAGCAAGACCTCCTCCAGGACCTCCAGCAAGCCTCCAGCACTCCCAGCAAGCTTCCAGTAGCCTCCGGGCCACCAAGCGAACAACCTACCCGTGACGGTACAAACCCCCCATGTCTTACGCCTCGACGTGACCCCCAGACGACTCCCAGTGCGACAGCAGGCAGCAAGCAAGCAAGCAGGCAGGCAGGCAGGCAGGCAGCAGGCAGGCAGGCAGGCAGGCAGGCAGCAAGCAGGGGGCAGGTGGAGAGGGGGTAAAGCAGCAGTATTTTGTATATAGACTAGAAAATTTACATAGTAAAATAAATAAATTTTTGAAGACTCCGAACCGTGACTACCAGCATGACTACCAGTGTGACTAGTAAGGCCCTTCCAGAGACAGCTATAGAGTCTCCTGACGTCTCCTGACGCCTTCAGAGTTGACTATGGGAACCTCTGGGGCTCTCCTAAGAGCTCTGACAGCTAGCCAAGCGTCTCTGAGACAAACTCCGTCTCCTGATCGTCTAATTCCACCAACTGTATCCTAAGACTCAGATGCATCAGATGCATCTGAGAGGAACCTTCAAGTTTGCTGATGCACCGTCACCTAAGTATCCTCCCCAAACACCACCGCTACACTGTCGCAGGAAGGGGTCTGCCTGAGGTTCTGCTTGAAGGTTTGCTTGAGGGTCTGCTTGAAGTATATACACGTGTAGAATATGGAGAATTTGTACCGTGACAGGTAGGTTGTTTGTTTTATAGGAGAGAACCTGCCTATCTCCCACCTCTCGTCTGCCTGCCTGCCTGCCTGCCTGCCTGCCTGCCTGCCTGCCTGCCTGCCTGCCTACCTGCCTGCCTGCCTGCCTGCCTGCCTGCCTGCCTGCCTGCTTGCTTGCTTGCTTGCTCCCTGCTGCCACTTTTGCACTGGGAGGCAGCTCAAGGTCCAGTCAACGCGTCGGACCAAAGGTGTTCATACCTAAACGGTTAAATTGTTTGCTTGGTGGCCCAGAAGCTGCTGAAGGCTTGCTGGGGGTCCTGGGAGTCTTGCTGCAGCTGTCATGCTGGGGATCTTTTGGGGATTATATTGACATGTCGGACATGAGATGTTCGTACCAATACAGCCACTGGGAGGGGACTACTGCTGGTGGTGCTATAAAGAGCTGTTCTCGATAGTTAGTATAAGTTTATAGAGTGGTAATGAGTGGGTGGGGGGTGCTAGGGGGAGAGTGGTTGTAGGCATGTTAATGTGGTATGGCCGGGTAATACCAGCATCTCTCCAGGAGACTGGGAGCGATGGTTTCTTACCCGGGTGCTGAGGGGGTCGGCAGTGCTCTCCAGGAGAGCGGGGTGAACTTTCTCTACCTAAACAACAAAAATCACCCAGAGAGTTTTTTTTTCTGCTGATGCATACTATCTCTATACAAAATGTACAAAAGCCCCTTCAGAATCTTCCACGTGTTCTATCCCCACATCAGCAAAAGTACTTTTCATTCCTAGTACATTTTTGGGACATTTGTGGAACAAGTTACATAGTAGCTAGAGACACTACCTAGTCCCGTTCCTAGAATGGATTTTAGGATTGGGTATTCTCTCTATTTTGTTCTAGTTGTGTCCTCCACTGTCCCACATATTCCTAGAACTATCTGAAGTCTTTTTCTAATAAAAAAAGACTTTTGCTGATGCATTCCGTTTTCTCCAACATATGCAAGGCTCCAAAAAAGGCTTAACTCCCAAAATCCAGCATCTCACATCAGCAAAAGTACTTTTCATTCCCAGTACATTTTTGGGACAGCTGTGCGACAAATTACATGGCAGCTAGAGACACTACCCAATTCTAAGAGACAAAATGCCTCTCTCTGGGATGGATTTTGAGACTAGGTAGTGTCTTTATTTAGTTCCAGTTGTGTCCCAGTTGTGTCTCCCACTGTCCCACATATTCCTGGGACTATTTGAGATTTTTTTCTAATGAAAAAAGACTTTTGCTGATGCATTAACATCCTGCTTGGAGGTGCAAGCCTAAAGGACCCCTTTTGGGACTCCTCTGTAAAGTAATAATATTATAGTGCATGCAATTGGCTTGATTTTCTTGTGGGGACAATGTTGAAAGTGACCTGCTTCCGCAAGCATTTGTCCAATTTGGAATCGGTTGCTCTATATGTTTGCCCAGTGCCTTTGGAACTGCCCATGACATCCCCGTTACGTTTAAAGCCTCCATGAGATATTTTATGTGTTGCTGAAAATGTTGATTTTTGGTGTGTTTTGCCAAGCAGGCAAATACATAATCGGAATGCAAGTACACACATATAGAATAATACAAGCAGTCACAATCTAAGGTTTCATTTAACTAAAATACTATTCATAGAGTTTCAAGATTTTACTTTGTTTACCTCCCCTAAACCTCCCTAACCAAGTAAACCGCCATATATCTCTCTAACATACCTCTCCACAATGGGAGAGAAAAAACACGCCCAGATTCAGCTCAAGAAGGGGTAGAAAACATCGGAGTTTTCTTTGATGTTCCACAATGGTAGAACCTATAGGTACATCAAAGAAAAAAACGTAAAAGATTACTCTAAAGAAACCCTAATGAAGATACAGAGGGGGCCCTCATCACTCTAGGTCTACCACAGACTATTTCCCTTCCCCTAGACGGGCCGCAAACGTATTGCCTCCCTCAGGAGAACTTCCTAGAAGTCTACCGCTCGGAACCGTCAACATATCTCCTACATCTTGCCGAACTAGATGGAAAATTCTCACTGTAGTCTCCAAATCCCTTTCTGGCCCCGGCCTCCGTCAAGACTTAGTGTTCCTAGAGCCTATATATCTACAATTTCGTGTTCTACACTTCTTGCTGATAAGCTGCTCGCCTTCCGGATCTCAGGACCTAGCTTCAATGCTATCAAAATTGCTCTTATGTCTTACCTAGGGACGGGGATTAATCGATTATTTCTAATCCGCTAGATGTTAATGCTTCTACACATTTGGTCACCTAGACTTAATAACATCTCTAGGCACAGTCTAGCCTCAAAAGGACGCCCTGAATGCTAGAGAAGTCTACGAAAACTCTGCTGGTTTCGGCGTTAACTCAACCCCAGTACGGGAATGTCAGGCTTGATACGGAATAGACCCCAGGACACCTCAACCAGGTATTTGGGAATGGCCTAAACTATTTGCTGCCATCACTGAGGCGAGGCCACGAAGTAGTGGAGCCATCTCTTTTAGGGGGGGGTGATGGAACCCATTGAGATAGCCAGTATTCTTTATTCTAGTCTCGGCTCGATATTTCGTTAATTGCTCTCGCGGAGCTCGATGAGATCATGAGGCCACCAACGGCAAGAGACTTAGCTATAAAGATTGAACTTTCTGTGAATAAGAAAAATGGTGTCTCGGGGACCTGGAATGGATTTGTTAATGGTGTTGAAGACCATGACTAGCCAGAATTATCTATTAGCGGTTTGACAAACCATCTAGAGTGGATATGTCCTCATATAGTATCACTCGGTCAGCGATCAGAGAGTGGGTATGTCATGGAGATCACATGATATCACTCGATAATTACTAGGGAAATAAAAATTTGGAGTACTATGCCCAAAAATTTCCCATCTCGTTAAATTTGTGCGTAGAAAGACTTGTGGAAAAATATGGGTACCAAAAAACAGAAACATAGGTGTAAGAAATGTAGCTACGAAAAGAGTGAAGTGTTGATGAGTCTCAGAAGAGTGACACCTGTTTCTTCTGTATTTAAGGCTCTGGTAATCGCACTATACTTACCAAATACAGGATAGTTGCCCAAACCAGGATGCGTTAATCAACCTCTTCGACATATGAATGTTCTGCTTTTGCCTTGCCCTTTCCTCTTGTATCTACTTCTGTGGCGGTAGCGGTACCATCTGTACTGTCTGAGTTGTTTGCTCTTGCTTGCTTCTCGTCCTCTTCGATTTGTTTAAGTTTTTCTTTTCCTTCTTCGGTAGTGGCGTCAATGATCTGGCTTTCGAGTGATAACATGCCCCCCTGTAATCTAGTGAGTCTTATACCATCCCCAGGTCAAAGATTTAGATATCATTTACCTCTCCGAGGAGCCCAACAATTTCTTCTGCTTCCTCAACGCTCATTTTCCCCAGAACCTTGTTGACCTCGTCTAAACTCCCGCTTTCAAGAGCTCTCTGTAGGCCTGGAGGGAAGGACTCGAATATCTTTCTTGATCCTTGGATTTCAGGATCTTCTGAACCAACTGTTGGAACAGCGATAGTTATTTGGGTGTTAGGGTCTACAGCGTGTAGTTGTATCTGTTCTACTCCGGCAGATTCACTGTTACGCTCTTCAGCCATGGTCTTGGCACGCTCGCGGATCCTCTGGTAGGTTGTTGTAACATCTTCGTGGAAAACCTTTTGTGCTTGGTGGTTTGGTGTTGTGATACTAGATGCATGTCAAAGATGATGGATATGTACATAACCGGGAAATGTATACCGTTTGAAAAATAGTGCGACACCATCTCTTCCTAGCTGACGGCAATACTGTAGTAGTAGCGCTTGGTGTACACACTGTTTTGCATAATCGTCCTTTCCGTCAATCTGTGAATTAAATGCTTCAATCAAAAGCCCATCCGTCTCTCTCTCTGCTACTACAGATGGATTTCGTGAGACATATTCCATGCACTTCCGGTAATCGCCAATTTTGATTTTAGCAAATTCTCGGCCTAACCTTGTCGGCTCGATGTGATCCTCGTTATCGTCCTCGGCAGATTCTTCCAAGTCCGCATCAGCACCTGATGATGTAGAATCATTTTGGGATTTCCCGGCCTTGGAGCCAGAGTTGATTTGTTCCACGGTATGTAATTTTTGAGTTGCTTTCTTCTTTTCTGGGGCAGTGGGGAACTGTACAGTCTTGTTGACGTGGCCAGCAGAAAACCCATCGTGGAGTTGATCACTAGTGATTTTTGAACTCTCTTCCTTTTCTAGCTCCGCCAGCCTCTTGCCTGACTGGCTGTAAACCTCCATAAGTTTGCCTTTGTGCTCTATAAGCTTATCCAAAAAGGCCTTTGTAATGTCTACTGGTTGTTCTTGGTCGATTTCTCGCTTTATTGAATCGACTAGTGATGCCATCATTTGGGCATATGTTGGGGTGTTTGGAGGGAGCGTTGGTATCTTTTTTTCACCTTCCTCAGATGAAATGTCGACAAGTGCTTGTAGCACCACTTCCTCGGGGGATTTGGAAGTTGTGCTGGACTCTAGGGTGGAAATAAGTCTCGCTAAACGTTTAAGAAGGACTTCATTCATTGAGAGCTCCATGCGCAGGTTGCTGATGTTCTGCTTGCGCACAGCACGTGTCTCATGGATCTGCCGCCGTTTAGCGTTGATGAATGAACGTTTGTCAACATTTGCTGTAGGAGGTACTGTTAGCTGAATTTTAGTACTGGGAAAATTTTTGGTGCTTACGGTGGACTTCAATATCGGAATCATCGGATAGCTCGATCCTTTTATAGTTTATGTTAGTTTACGGGGGATGGAAAGTTGAAAGGGAAGGGCCAAAGAAGGCGTATGAGTAAGCGAGCTAGGGTGTTTACTTATCCCATTTAGAGTAGTCAAGAACCATAGCTAATTACCAAGATAGACAAAGGCGAGTGATGATGATGATGGTGGTGATGATGACGATAATGCTGGTGCCGGTGGCGGCGCTGATGATGGTAATGATGGCGATGGTATATGTAGGAAGGAGGTTTGAAGCGGGGATTGAGGTAAGAAGGGGGTAAGTAGTTGGTTACTAAATTTATTACAACATGAAGGGGTGAAAGTGGTAGTAGGGGGCGAGGCACTCGCAGTATGTCGAGTCGTTAGAGGGTTATATATAGGGCGAGTGTAATTTAGCTACTTCAGCGGATTTCAAGACTGGAGATAATCGCGAGATCTTGAGTCGTCTAGGCACTTCCATGCAACGTGCATCATTACATGTACTCCCGTCAACTGGGAGTCTTGGCGCATGCGAGGACAAACCCCACCACAAAATTGCACCCAGCGCTGTACTAGTGCTTTCTTTGCTATTTCACAACCGCTCGTTCCCCTAACATCATCACTATTATTATCAAATTCTCCCTATCCATTGCTTCCACCGGGCATCGAGTTACTGAGGCTATCCTAGGCTCTCGTACAGTCATTTCTGGGATCAATTTCCATGTCATGCGCCCGTTGATCCCCCCTCTGCGTTTGGGGCTCCGAGTCTCGGCACCCTCAAGGGTACCCGTCGCACTACCAGCTCTGAAATTCCATTCCTGCGCCACTTACACTTCATTGAGTGCCTTCCGGCCGTTCTTGAGACGTTCTATCCTCTCCAATACTGGGCTATTGCCCTCAATAAGTTTTCTAGAGCCTTTCTCGGGGCTCTCGACCCTAAATCATGTTCCTAGGAACGCTTGGACTCCCCAGAGACACCTACTCCCTACACCGTGGATACTACACTCGACCCGAAAATATAGTAACAAAAAGTCTCTGGCTCAGAACCAAGAGAATTTACCAGTTGAAATCGAAGGTTTTGGGCGTTCTGAAAAAGCATCTCGTGCAGCGCAAGTCAATCTCTCGGCAAGGCTGAATAAAGATGGTTTACCAAATTCAACCAAACCAGGGATAAGCGAAATCGTTCGACTCTTAAGGATTGCTCGTCCGGAAGCTAAATGGCTTGGAGGTAAGAGCTAGAATGTACGGTTGAGGTATAAATTGAATGCTGAAAGTGTATTATAGTTGCATTCGTGTTCCTGTTGGTTAGCTCTACGATTACGATGTCTATTCCGTATGTAGTACCTGTAGTCAACAAATGAGAAATTATGGTACTGAAAATATTACTATAAGCTTCTCTATTGGAAAGATTCTGGATATGGCGACGAGACCTGATGCAGAAGCCGGAACTCTATTCGGGTTAGCACTTCCGCAGTTCTACATGGCTCTTGCAGGGGTAATGAGTATCCCAGAGATTCATGGATTTGAGCATTCGGTTGATAATATACTAGGTCCTATGTATGGGTGCTGCTGCCAATTACGCCCGTATCATCCTTCTCCGTATTGTTGGTGAACGTATTGTTGCCCGCCTTCGGTCTCAGCTTTTTCGTCGGACGTATGTCCAGAATGCGGAATTCTTCGACGCAAATCGTGTTGGTGATTTGATTTCGCGTCTTTCGTCCGATACTGTCGTCGTTGGTAAAAGCATCACTCAGAATATTTCCGATGGGCTTCGTGCCCTTGTCACCGGTGGTGCTGGTTTGGGATTGATGGCGTATGTAAGCCTGAAGTTGACAGCGGTTATGACAATAATGTTTCCTCCAATTGCTATTGGCGCTTTCTTTTATGGAAGGAGTATCAGGAATTTGAGTAGGAAAATCCAGCGGAATGTCGGAACTTTGACGAAGATTGCCGAAGAGCGTCTGGGTAACGTTCGGACTAGCCAAGCATTTGCTGGAGAGATTTTGGAAGTTGGAAGATATAATCGCCAGGTCAAAAAGATCTTTGGGCTCGGAAAACGAGAAGCATTGATTAGCGCAACTTTTTTTAGCAGCGTAAGTAAGCCTCTTTAGACTAGCAAGGAAGATAGTATGTTGTTTTGGTAGAGCTTTCTTTATGAGTACATTACTAACGGAGGTGGGTTTTAGACAGGATTAATTGGAAACATGACTATTCTTGCCATTCTTTACATCGGAGGACAGCAGGTTAAATCAGGTGCAATTAGTATTGGTGAATTGTCGTCGTTTTTGATGTATGTCTCCATTATGCTCCCATGGTAGGAATCTTGCTGAACGAGTAACTAGGTATACTGCGTACGCTGGATCGAGCCTTTTTGGGCTGTCAACCTTCTATTCGGAACTCATGAAGGGTGTTGGTGCTGCTAGTCGATTGTTTGAGTTACAGGACAGAAAACCTTCCATTTCACCAACAGGTAGTTTTCTTATTATTCACTAGGGCTATCTTAATAACCTTTCTAATTGAGGTCATCACTAGTCGGAAACCCTGTGAGCTCTGCTCGTGGAACTATTAGATTTGAGGATGTTATTTTTAGTTACCCGACTCGCCCAGCGGTCAACATTTTTGACGGATTGACCTTTGAGATACCCCCCGGAACAAACGTTGCTATCGTTGGTTCTTCAGGAGGCGGGAAGTCCACAATTAGTAAGGGGTCCTAATCTAATTTTCTGAATAGGGTAATTTAAATTTTTTTAACAGGCTCCCTACTACTCCGGTTTTATTCACCTACATCTGGTTCGATCAAGATTAATGATGTTGACATTTCATCGTTTAACCTCAAATCACTCCGTCGAAGAATTGGTGTGGTCGCTCAAGAACCCGTCCTATTTTCCGGTACTATTGCCGAGAACATTGCATACGGGAAGCCTCAGGCTACAAGAGTGGAGATAATCGCAGCAGCAAGAAAAGCAAACTGCCAGTTCATTTCAGACTTTCCAGACGGCCTCGAAACCTCTGTCGGTGCTCGTGGCGCTATGCTTTCTGGGGGACAGAAGCAGCGAATAGCCATTGCTCGTGCTCTTGTTAAAGACCCGGATATCCTTATCTTGGACGAGGCTACATCAGCCCTAGATGCAGAGTCCGAAACAGCTGTAAACGAAGCCTTGACTAAACTCATGCGCTCTTCATCCACTACTATCAGTATCGCCCATAGACTCTCGACGATCAAGAGAAGCGACCGGATTATTGTTCTTGGTTCCGATGGAAGGGTTGCAGAACAAGGAACATTCAAAGAATTAAGTGCTAGGGATGGTCCTTTTAGTAGGCTTATGGAATGGCAGCTTCATGGCGGGGATATCTCACCGAGACCACCACATGGTCCGCCGATAGAAATTGATGCAAGGATGGAATCAGGGGAGACAACAATGGAAGAAGAAGAGGAGGAGGAGGAGGAGGAGGAGGAGGAGGAAGAGGTCGTGAAGGCCACGGAGTCTTCACATGAGGATTCGCGCCAGAACTGATTGCCTTCAATTTTATATTTTATAGGCTGGTAAGAGATGTGGATATGCATACATAGACGGGTTGGGTTATAAAAGTTAATTCCGGAATAATTATTGGAGGTTCCTTGTGTGAGTAAAAGTAGTTGGATATACAAGGGACTAGCGTTTTTTACTTCTATTTGCAGTATGTACGGAGCCCTTGTGGAAAGAATATTGGTGTAGGCAAATGAACAGTGGAGGGTAAACAATTAAGTGTGTATTGCGTCGTGAGAAAAAAACAACGCTATGTTGTACAGTCAGTTGCGGCCGGACAGCGGATACGGCCTGGTGGCTGACATGAGTCCGATTTAGCACGGACTATCTATGAGATACCGGACTATTAATAGGGTCCTGAGAGGGCTATTGGTAGAGTACCTATCACGATCTATGGTCGTGATTATTTATGAAGATTAAGATAATGTTTTATTAAGCTATCATACGTTATCAAATCTACCCGAAAATTTAGATTGCACCTAAGCAAATCTCCCACAAAACCCCCACCCAAAAGCTTGACACAAACAGTCACACTAAGCTTACACCACTATAGCCCCTGGGGATTCCATAAATAAAACTATCTTTCTTATAGCTATCGTGGTTGTGGAGTAAAACTTGCTCGAGAATGCTTTTGCATACAAAATGTGGTTGCAACGCAAATGTTCCGGTAGTATTGCTAACATAATATCTACACGGTATACTCGCATTTCAAGAAAGAGTTTGCTCAAGCCCACAATGCAACTACAACCCCTCATTTAAAGTAACTACAACTCAACCAAATAAAGAGATAAAATATTAAGAAAATACAGGAATAATTATAAGATAAGAAAGAATACAGGGTTTCACCATGATCCCGATCAGTACCGGGATTCCGATCATCTAAGACATTTTTCGCTTTGAGGCCCCCCATATGTAGAGGGGAGAGGGGAGTCAATATAATAATTATTAGACAGATCATTTGGGTGGCTTTTAACTATTTAGAGAGTACAATGAACCCTGGGTGCCAATAGGAGGCTGATTTAGAGGCCCAAAAAAGCCCAGTTTTAGAGTTTTTTAGACCATGCTTTTAGATAAGATGGGGCCAGATGATAGGTGATGCCACAGTAGGTCAATAAAGTAACAGAAATTACATATATATAGTTAGAGAGTGCACTCTGAACATGGGAAGGTATGGGTAATACTCCTTCATGTGGTGTATCTCCCCCGAAGTCCAAAAAATCGCAATTTTTGCCTATTTTAGGGGAGTATAGCCCAGAGAGTGATATATAATAGCTTAGTATATAATCTGTAAAGTATAGAGTGCTTCTCTAAAAGGTATAGTGAGTCTATGTCACGGGCAGCTCCGTGGGCTGTCAACCACCGCGGAAGCGGGTTGCGTTTGCCCCCACTCCCATCCGGAGATCGGATCGGCTTAGGACGCGGGTTTAGACCTGGCACTTATGAGAGAAAAACCAGTTCCGGGCCAGTTACGCTATTGTGTCACACCAAGCATAGGTGGGATGTCGGGATCGGGTAAAGCGGAAGCTTCAGGTGCCTAGAAGTGGTGGGAGGAAGCAGATTGAAACTGGCGCGCACAACCGGATAGTTAGAGGGAAAGTAGTTTTAGTATGGGAGTGGCATAGGAAAAGAACTTGCACGTCGAACATGACATGTTCGACAACATTTGTAATAGAGAAAGATAACAGAGTGGGGCTCGGATCGTACAAGGAGGAAACAGGGAGTATATAAGAAGGACGCTTTGCCCCCTCCTGGTAGGATTTCTTTCGTTACGCAATCTTTTTTTCACTTAGTCTTATCAAAGAAATTCTCTGTTTCCTTAGATTTGTTATATCTAAGAACTCTATCGAAGAATCACTGTTGCCGTCCAAAGCTCTCCTCGTTTTCCGAAGTACCTAAGCCCTTTGTCCGTGTCACCTAGGCACGCTCCTCTGGACTACCGTTACAGTCTAATCTCTATTCTATAAGACTATACTAGCATTAGTTCCTGTAACACAATCACACACTAGTTAGGTGCAAGCACTGCTCGGCACCTTACTAGTAGGGTAATTGTGGTAGGGGGAGGTTTCAGGCTAAGCCTAGTAGCTATCTCAAAGAGATTGACTAACTTGACTAGACTCGATAGGCTAATATACTGATATGAACTAAAGGTAGCCGGTCAATTGCATATATTGATAACTAACTTAGGTAGCTAGACACGGCAGGTTTTATACTAAAACAAAAACATACATAAATTAGCCGGGGCATTCCATGCTCCGGTCCAAAAACAAATAAACAGTAATCAAAAATAACCCTGCACAACTATTCCTCCATTCCTGTCATATTCCTCCGATCCCGGTACCCTAATCTCCGATCTATGCCAGGATCAAAACACTAAAGAAATACTAATCATCCCGATCCGGTACCACCCCGGTACAACAATTGCTCCGCTTCCGGCGGGGTTCCCAAACATAGTAAAACAGATCCAAAGAAACAAATAAAGAAATTCCAAAGTGGTTAGTGCCATAACCGCATCCAAAACGGGTAAAACAAAGAACAAAGTAACACAGCAGGGGCGGTTACAGTTCCTGCAGTATAGAATATCGGTCAAAATCCGTGTTTTTTTTGTATGGATGATAAAATACTAGGTGATAGCAAACTACTCTTACACTCTAGTGACTGCTAAAATACATGGTTATTATTATATAAACTATAAATAATCTCTCTGATAAGTATAGTCTGTTCTATAAAATAGTTACATATCACCTTCTGGGCCATACTCTCCTAAAATAGTCAAAAAATCACGATTTTTTGGACTTTGAAGGGATACACCACATGAAGGAGTATTACCCATACCTTCCCATGCTCAGGGTGCACTCTCTAACTATATATATGTAATCTCTAGTACTTTATTGACTTACTGTGGCATCACCTATCATTTGGCCCCATCTTATCTAAAAGCATGGTCTAAAAACCTCTAAAACCAGGCCTTTTTGGGGCCTCTAAATCAGTCTTCTATTGGCAGCTAGGGCTTGGGAGGGCTTTTTAATCCACCAAATACCATCTAATTGAGTCCCCTAATATTACTTTATATCTATTTTATATATATTTTTTTTTCCTACTATTGTATGTAAAGTTACAAAGAGCGGAAATGTCTCAGGTGATCGGAATCCCGGTACCGATCGGGATCACAGTGAAACCCTGTAATACTATGTACAAAAAAAATTTAAAAGTTATATTTGTTGCCTTCCATATCATTAATACATGCATTTACTCTATTGGGCATACTATTAATTAAAGAACCAATTTTTTTTTGAGGGATAGCTTCCCACTCCTCCTGAAGTACAGTAATAAAATCTTTTATCTTTGTGACTCTAGGCTTGCAAGCAGAAATTGTATTCTCCATATAATCTCACAAAATCTCAATTGCATTTAAATTTGGTGATGAGCTTGGCCACTCCTTCTGGACAACACTCTCCTTTTCTCTCAACTCCTGCAAAAACTGATGTGTATAAGGGCCTGCTTCATTTTCCATCATCACTGCCTCACCCTTCAAAGCCTTTATTTTTTGGTAGAAAGAGTATAGATGTGGTTTGAAAATATTTTTCTGGTAGCAATATCACATCAGCAAAAGTACTTTTCAATCCCAGAGCATCCTTGGGACAACTGTGGGACAAATTACATAGTAGCTGGAGACACCACCCAGTCCCAAGAGACAAAATGCCTGTCTCTGAGATGGATCTTGAGACTGGGTGGTGTTTCTATTCTGTCCCAATTGCGTCCCAGTTGTGTCCCCCACTGTTCCCCTTATCTCTGAGACTATCTGGGACTATTTTTGAAGAAAAAAAAACTTTTGCTGATGCAGTCTATAACTTTCACGGAGTGATCAGAGTACAGGGATTAGTCACGTAGCAATCGTAGGCAAGGTGAAAGATAGAGTAATAGGAGCTGAGAATTCGGGTACAAAGAGATTGTATGACAGAATTTTTGTGTATAAATATGGAGCATTGCTCTCTCTCTGTTATAGTTTTTCCTTCTTCTCTTTACGCAACATTTCTTCAGTTAGATTCAATACAAATTTCTTTTCTTGCTGCTTCTCTGCTGCCACATCGCTTTGCGATCGCTGAAACTACTTTTTACTTCACAAACTTTTGGTATTTTGCTTGTAACGGATATTTACCTTGCCATTGAGTTAGTTGTATCCTATGATTACGCTGTCCCTACACCATCCCCTTGAAAATCACACTACCACCACTTCTTCTAGTTTTCTGCTTGATGAGGAACTTGTGAGGACAATTTCTTTATTACTTAAGAAGTGGAGCCAGTCATAGAGCCTGTTTGACTCCTACTTCTTTCTTTTCATTTTAAATTTTCAAAGCGGCAGCTGTTGCTTCCTTTTCTTTCTTTGTTTTTTTTTCTAAATATAAAAAAAACTTTTCACTCCATAATATATTGCCTCCCAAAACATTATACATTCTTGAAACCCTTTTTTCTGATCTACAGTTCTCTTATCTCCTTCATATTCTTCTTTAACTTTCCTCCAAACTCCTTCATTAGCAAAAGTCTTTTTTTCTTCAAAAATAGTCCCAGATAGTCCCAGATAGTCCCAGGGATAAGGGAGACAGTGGGGGACACAACTGGGACACAATTGGGACAGAATAGAGATACTACCCAGTCCCAAGATCCATTCTAGGGACAGGCATTTTGTCTCTTGAGACTGTGTGGTGTCTCCAGCTACAATGTAATTTGTCCCACAGTTGTCCCAGGAATGCTCTGGGATTGAAAAGTACTTTTGCTGATGGAAGCTTCAGCAGCGAGGCTTACAACCGTTCGTCAATACAGAAAGTCGACAGTCTTTTTATTAAATACAGAAATAAGATTTTAGGTAGAGATGACTAAAGACTTTAAAAGGCTCTGATTCCAACGGAAGACAAACGTCTTTAGTAGAGTGTGTGACGGCCTCTGAACAACGGTTGTTCGTTGACTAGCTAGAATTGTTTTTATTCTGGAGTAAGGACGGGTTTAAGCTATGATTTTGATTGCGAGCAGGCTGCCAAGTAGTGGGGGAATAATTCCTCCGTGCTTGTAAATCAACTAAGTCTAGAGCGCCCCTAAAAACTAGCGGGTTAATAGACCAGCGACTAAAAAGCGGTTGTCACAAAAAACCTGTAACTTTTGCTATAGTAGTCCAATTTAAGATCCGATTGCACCTATGGATTTGCAGCACTGTCTCCCATATACTTTTTGAGTGTGGTTTGGTTAGACAAATTTTCCTGACAGTTCGAGGTTATTTTTAGTATCCAAAACTTGTCTTTTTGTTAGGGAATCAGCAACTTAGTGGGGCCCTCTCTGCAGATGGTAGGTGGCACAGTGGGGTACCTCAGAGGTGTTAGAGAACGCTGTTTCCCTAAAATAGGGTAACCCATTGATGATTCCAACCGTTGCTAAGATTTCTTCCTGCAGCCCTAGTCTATTCCTGGAGCGTGGCGGAGAAGTAATTTTGATCTATAAGAATTTTAGGGTGAAGCACATATGTAACCCCGTATGGTTCAATTTGTGGCGCTGCCAGGTAATTATTTTTGCCCGTCAGCCCTTCTAACACATAACCTGGTTTTGCTATCTTTGCTTAAGCTTACGATCTTCCTAACCATCAAGGAGGACCGGCTGCGGTTCAATTGTTATTCCTAAGCGAGGGAAGGAGCTTATTCCTTCTTTGCTTCTAGGCAACTGTTCTTGCTCACTGTACTGGTATTTTCTTATTGCTCTTAGAGTCATAGACCACTGTTTCCTTTTCTGTCGCATACTACCAATAGCAGGCTTCATCTATTGTTCCAAAGACAGCCGTTTTAGGATTATATAAATTATCTAGCAGTAAAGCCGGTTGTAACGGGGGCACTCCCAGGGGAGTACTGCCGTACCAAAAAAAACCAACAACCTCCCTTTCTGACGAGAAGCTTCAGCAGCGAGGCTTAGAACCGCTCGTCAACACGGAAGGTCGACAGTCCCTAGGCTAAACAGGTATAAGGATTTTTTAAGGGTTGCAAACTAAAGACTTTAAAAGGCTCTGCTTCCCAGGGGAAGACAAACGTCTTTAGCAAAGAGTATGAGGGTCTCAGAACAACGGTTGTTCGTTGACTAGCAAGAATGATTGTCCTGGGGGAAGGACGGGTTTAAGCTATGATTTTGATTGCGAGCAAGCTGCCAAGAAGCGGGGAACAATTCCTCCGTGCTTGGAAATCAACTGAGTCTAGAGCGCCCCTAAGAACTAGCGGGGTCGATAGACTAGCGACTAAAAGCGTTGGTTACTAAAAACTCTGTAACTTTTGCTAAAATAGTCCGATTTCAAATCCGATTGCACCTATGGATTTGCAGCACTGTCTCCCATATACCCTCCGAGTTTGGTTTGGTTGGACAAATTTTCCTGACGGTTTTGGGGTTATTTTTGGGGTCCAAAACTTGTCTTTTTGTTAGGGAATCAGCAACTCAGGGGGGCCCCCTCTGCAAACGGCGGGTGGCACAGTGGGGCGCCTCGGGGGTGTTAGAAAACACAGAGTCCCCTAGGTAGGGTAACCCACTGGCGATTCCTGCCGTTGCTTAGATTCCTTACCCACGTTCCTAGTCCAACCTGGGGACGTGGCGGAGAGGTAATCTTGATCCATAAGGACCTTTAGGGCGAAGCACAAGGCCTAGCCCCGTATGGTTCGATTCGTGATGCCGCCAGGTTAATTATTTATTTTGCTGGCGGCCCTAACTACTAAGCATAGCTTTGCTCTCGTTTCATGGCTCTCGGCCTCCCATAAGATTGGCCATCAGCGAAGCTGTTATTATTCCTTCTAGAGGAACAGGAGCTTAACTCTGTTCATGGAGGTAACTGCTTCAGTCTCATTGCACTAGTATCTCCCGTAGCTATAAGCTACAGACGCATTACTCTGGTCTCTGTCGCATACCGACGACGGTGAGCTTTGCTCCGTCCTAGGAGCTCGCCAGCTCGCTTAGGGATCGGGCTATCATAGTAATGACTTTCCTTAGTATCTATTGACCGGAATGGGATAGCTAGTCCTATCCCTCAAGGGAGATCCTTAGGTGTCTCTATATGGAGAGGTACTTGAGACTAGTCATGACGATGGTTAAATCGTCACACCGGTTGCCCTTCTGTCTTGAGTCGAATGGCTATCTCTGTTCTTCTAAAGAGGTAGTCGGTTGTTTTTAAGAGTCTACCTTGAGCCTAGTCATGACGGCCGTTAAACCGTCACATTTGTTGGAGGAGTGTAACCGCCCCTACTGTATTACCTTACTCTTTGTTTTACTTGTTTTGGATGCGGTTATGGCACTAACCACCTTGGGTTTGGACCTACTTTACTATGTTTGGGAACCCTGCTGGAAGCGGAGCAATTATTGTACCGGGATGGTACCGGATCGGGATGATTAGTATTTCTTTAGTGTTTTGATCCTGGCATAGATCGGAGATTAGGGTACCGGGATCGGAGGAACATGACAGAAATAGAGGAATGGTTGTACTGGGTTATTTTTGATTATTGTTTATCTGTTTTCGGACCGGAGCATGGAATGCCCGGGCTGGTTTTATGTATGTTTTTGTTTTAGTATAAAACCTGCTCTGTCTAGCTAGTTTTGGGTCGGTAGGATTCAGCTACCTAAGTTAGTTATCAATATATGCAATTGACCGGCTACCTTTAGTTCATATCAGTATATTAGCCTACCGAGTCTAGTCAAGTTAGTCAATCTCTTTGAGATAGCAACTAGGCTTAGCCTGAAACCTCCCCCTACCACAATTTATCAACTAGATTAGTGCTGATCAGTGCTTGCACTAAACTAGTGTGTGATTGTGTTACAAGGAGGTTCTTGTGATTCTGAATAGATTGTTAGCTCTATAGTATACTACTTGTAGGTGGGGAGGGTAGGAAGTAGAAGGTACGGAGTTGCTGCAGGTAGAGGTTGCTGCAGGTACACAAGACTATGGGGACTTAGAGAATTTTGGCAAGGAATATAGGAGTTGTGATGGGTGCAGACCAGGTAACTGTAGGCTAGGTAACCGTCTAGGGGTTTAGTGAATTTTAACAAGGTACAGGTGTTTTTCGGAAGGAATAACTCTCAAAAGCTTTGATAGTTACTATCAGTGCTTTAGAGGCTGCTGTTAGGGCTTTTAGGGCTGTCAGACAAAGCCGCAGTAAAAAGTATCTTAGAGTTTTGGGTGCTCCAAAAGACTACCAGATACTTCAGAAGATTCCACCAAAGTCTCTGAAGCTTCCCGGGAGACGTCGGGAGACATCATGAGACTAGAGCTCCTAGAAGTTCTATCTGGACAGTGTGGATGCATATGATGTACAGTTTTGTAGCGGCGGTGCTTGGGGAGGGTACCTATGTGACAGGGTACAGCGGGGGCTTTGGTTGCGTTTTCAACGGAGTAAAGAAACAACGGCAAGAACTAGGACGGCGACAATGATTCTTCGGTGAAATCCTTGAATATAAAAGATCCAAGGAAGTAATGGAATTCTTGGTAAGAAAGCTCAGGAAACAAGAGATTGCGTAACGAAAAGAAGTCCTCCACAAAGCGGGGTGAAGCCCCGCTTATCATCAGCAAAAGTACTTTTCAATCCCAGAGCATCTTTGGGACAACTGTGGGACAAATTACATAGTAGCTGGAGAGACCACCCAGTCCCAAGAAACAAAATGCCTGTCCCTGGGATGGATTTTGGGACTGGGTGGTGTCTCTATTCTGTCTCAGTTGTGTCTCAGTTGTGTCCCCCACTGTCTCCCTTATTTCTGGGACTATCTGAGACTATTTTTGAAGAAAAAAAAACTTTTGCTGATGATATACCAAAACCCCAACCCTCTGAGCCTGATTTCTCTACCCGCGTTACCTAAAACCGCTTCAATTATTATAAATCTCTTTGGATATACCATATTCTTCCCTTAAGTCACTTTCCCGTACTAATCCAGTACTAAAGATACAAGTGCCTCTTCGGGATCTTTCGGACGTCCTATTCCCATTCCGTTTTCTTCAACATATGCGCAAACCCTAAAAAAGCTTAACCCCCAAAATCCGGCATCTCATCAACGTTTCGTGTGACGGCATGGGCCTAAAGGACCTCTTTTGGGACCCTTTCGTAAATAGGCTGTGCTACTGTGTACGCAATCGACTCGATCTCCTCGTGGGGGCAGTACTGAAGGTGACTCGCTTCCGCAGGCGCCAGTCCAATTTGGAATCGAACGCTCTATACGTTTCCCCGGTATCTTCAAGACTGCCCGCGACAAGTTTTCTAAGCCTGTATCCTGACACAGTACTTGTCTCTCCTGATACAAATTTTGGTTTGCTGATGTTATAATCACTTTCCATCAGTAACTTTGGGGAAAAAAAACAATTTTCCCCTGTAGACAATTCTATTGTATTCCAGTACATTCCTATCCTCTTTCAGCCTTTTATTGAAAACTTCAAATCTGCCTCAGAGTGGAATCTGCCTTTCCTGAGGCATCAAAATGCTGGGAATGCTGGGAAGGCTCGAAAATGCTCAAAAAAATACCAGATTCTTGAAATACTCCTGGCGGAATTTTTTTGAATTTGCTAATGTCTCCACTGCACCAGGTAAAGAATTCTCTTGTAATTCTTTATAATGAAACTTAACAACATGGAAAATTATTTTCTGAGTTCACTTTAAAATACTGCTCATTGCAGTGCGGACTCTAGGGGTTCTTGTAGGTGGATCTCAAAAGCAGTGCTAAGACTTGAGATTTGTATGAGGTCTTGGCATTTTCCAATCAAATTTACAACCTACCCCACTTCTAGCCTACACCACTACTCTTGTTTTTCATATATAGAGCTCTTATCTTGAATATAGGGTCTTTATTAGTATATATATTTACCCTACTATAATTGTAAATTTTGAATCATAAATACATGCTCTGTAATAGTGTGAAAAAGCTCGATTTTGGTGTATTTAGGCAATCGGACGATCACTTTTTACAAGGCACTATAGATTAAACTGACTTCATCCAGGCAGGGTAACGTATCAATATCGTAAAGCCTGTGCTAAGCCCACTGCCTCCAGAAAATATGCCTTGAGTCCAAACTCTCGACCCAACCACAAACGCAACGATGAAGCGACAGCACGGGCAAGACCACAAGAACACCGCAGCGGTTGACGAATTAATTGACTCAAGCTCCTCCTTCTTAAGTTTAGGACTAGATACAAGATTACTGCAGGGAATTGCAAAATTAAACTTTACGCATCCCACTTTAGTGCAGGCGAAAGCTATTCCTTTGGCGCTGGAGGGAAAGGATATCCTGGGTACGATCCACTCAGGCATCAGTGCAAAGAGTGGTCTATTATTACTCTTCATTTTAGCAAACGACTGACAATAATCTGTGTTTAGCGAGAGCGAAGACTGGTTCTGGGAAGACAGCGGCGTACCTACTACCAGTGCTACAGGCAATTCTGAAACGTAAAGAAGTAAGCAATATCTAGATGATAGATTCATAGAGGTAGACTAATAGGGGGCCGGGATAAATATAGAGTTTCCCTCAGGAAAGGTTCACCAGTGCCTTAGTCCTTGTTCCAACTAGAGAGCTTGCTGAGCAGGTTCACAAGGCTATCGAAAAATTTTCGGCTTATTGTGGGAAAAATATCAGAGCAGTTAATGTCGCACAGAACTTGTCTGAACATGTCCAGCAGTATGACCACCCAATTTACCGCCGCTGTCCCTTGACGATGATTTACGGCTAATAGGATTCAGATCTCTTCTCTCAGAGAACCCAGATATAGTTATTGCTACTCCTTCTCGTGCCCTTGCCCACAGTAACCTCTCAGCGAATGCCTTTATATCTAAAATTACCCATCTAGTAATCGATGAGGCAGATTTGGTACTGTCTTATGGATACGAAGACGATTTACAAGCCGTGGCGAAGGCACTACCAAAAGGCC
Organism: Verpa conica; assembly: GCA_033030425.1. NCBI lineage: Eukaryota > Fungi > Ascomycota > Pezizomycetes > Pezizales > Morchellaceae > Verpa > Verpa conica. The sequence continues at coordinate 948,670 of JAUFSD010000010.1, read as the reverse complement.
TACAGACATTCCTTATGAGTGCTACATTAACTGCAGAGGTCGATGTACTCAAAGTGCTTTTCTGTCGGAATCCAGTGATCTTACGGCTGGAGGAGGGTGAAGAGGGAAGTGATGGTGGAGTAAGCCAATTTGTGGTTAAGTACGTCATCTTCCCCTTTTTTCTCGTTAAGTATCCAGCATACTAATTACCTTGGAGAAAACAGGTGTGGAGAAGATGACAAGTTCCTCTTGGCCTACATCATCTTCAAACTTAAACTTATTAAGGGCAAATGTATCATTTTTGTTGGTGACATCGACCGATGCTACCGCCTAAAGTTATTTCTGGAACAATTCGGGATCCGTAGCTGCGTTTTGAATTCTGAGCTGCCCGTAAACTCACGCCTTCATATCGTCGATGAATTCAACAAGAACATTTACGAAATTATCATTGCAACGGACGAAAGCGAAGTTCTAGGAGATGGAGAAGATGAGGAAAAATATGAAATGATAGAAGCCAGGGAAATTTCGAGTGCCTTGGGTACCGACCCAGAAGAAATACAGATAGCGACTAGAAAACCCCAGGCGAAGAAACGCAAGAAGGTCCACCGTGATAAAGAATACGGTGTATCTCGTGGTATCGACTTCCAAAACGTTGCCTGTGTCCTCAATTTCGATCTTCCGGCAACCTCCAAATCTTATACACACCGTATTGGCCGGACTGCACGCGCAGGGAAGACGGGGATGGCACTGTCATTCGTTGTTCCAGCAGAGCTTTTCCGTAGACATAAACCCACCAGTATCGCAACCTGCGAAAATGACGAGAAAGTTCTTGCAAAGATTATCCGGCATCAAAAAAAACGCGGGAAGGAAGTGAAACCATATCATTTTGATATGAAGCAGATAGAGGCATTTCGGTACCGTATGGACGACGCGCTACGTGCTGTGACACGTGCTGCTATTCGCGAGGCTCGTACTAGGGAGATCCGACAGGAGCTTTTGGCAAGTGAGAGGTTGAAGCGTCATTTCGAAGAGAATCCTGAGGATCTAATCCACTTAAGGCATGACGGTGAGCTGAGAGCTGCTAAGATCCAGCCACACCTAAAACACGTACCGGATTACTTGCTCCCGACAGCCGGAAGGGTTGCCATTTCCGGTTCTTTAGATCCGACTAATAAGGGTAAGTTCGTAGGGATTAGGAAGAATAGTGATAATAGGATTAGGAAGGGGAGGATGAAGAAGGCGAGTAAGGGTGTGAAGAAAACCGCCGGAATTGGCGGGAGGGATCCGCTGAAGGTGTTTAGGGGTTCCAAGTAATATGCAAGGGTAACTTTAAGGGGGAGTATAGTCGTAAGAAAGCATAGTCTAACCTAGAGGATACGGCAAGCGAGTGTTGTATATATCTCGATTACCTCCCTTGTGCTGATCTGTGAGTTAATCATGGGCCCTCACTCGGTACTGAATGGACGTTGGCTTAAGTTATATAATCTGTATAACCTAGTGAATGTAGTAGTCTTGTGCGAGAAAACATTTCTAATGCTATTATACTAGCTATACTACCTTATAATACCCTCCAGTACCAAGTATAATCAAAGACACAGGCTTTTGAGCGCATTATACCCACTCTAACCTAAGATTTAGGATAATATAAAATATAAATAAATAAATAAAAATTTAGTGCTGGGGGTGTGTACTGCTGGGACATTGTAGTATTTTATTTAGCCTGACTAGAGCAGCTAAAGTGCATTGGTATGCTCAAAAGCTTACTTTGTCTAGTAGAAAATAGGGGGTTAGTTTTTTGTAGGACCATTTGTGTCTTAGATAAAGGTTTCTGGTTCTGTTTGGTGTTGTGCCTGTGTGCTGGCATCAGAAAGGTTTTCTCTTTTCGTAGTGGGATCACTCGTGCTGATAACATCAAGTGTATGAATCCTCGATTTCCGTTAAGATTAATGTGTATACCTATTTATATAGTAACATCTAGCCGCGTGTTTTATTCTGTACTACACACGAAACTGACCTTCAAGTTTGTCAGACTTATTATGTAAATAAGCCTGAAAGCCCACTCTTTGCCTTTAGACGTCAGCTATGGCGGTAGCATATAGAAAAGCAAGATAGTGTACAAAGGTATCCCTGGAGAAAATAAAAACTAATAAAAAATTGTTCAGGTAGTTTAGGCTACAGCTAGAAACAACCATGGTTATTCCAACTAATCCGAAGCTTCACTGCTACTCTACTGACTGCGTTAAAGGCCTTTCCCATGTCTAGTGTCTCTCCTTAATCTTTACTCTATTCTTTAGTACAGGACTGCCCGGGTGATATGTAGGAAGATCGTCCTTTATAGGTATTGGGGGTGGTCGAGGTGCGCTCGGATCTGGCGGGGGGAGTACTACATTTCTTTTGGGCTTGATAACGAGAAGGATGATCATGCCTACTACCAGCAGTAGCAAAAGGAGTATCACCTTCCGCTTTGTTGTTCGACGTTGGTATCCAGAAGCCTATTAATAATTGATGAGTTCTATAGGGTTATTGCAATAACAAGACAAACTATGAAACATACCACAGTCATCTCTTTGTCGGCGGCTTTGACTTGTACGCTCATCCGTTCAACATTATAGTCTATCCTGTCAAGTAAAGTACCCTGATCTATTACCATAGTCTGTAGTTCTTTGAATATATCTGCAAGCTCGATTATCCCCTTTGCTATATCTGTAATCTCTCGCTCCCGCTGCATAATAGCAGCATCATTTGAAGTCAAGGTGGCCGATTGCTGTAGCGCTGATTGTGAAAAAGAGATATCCGCCGAAGGATCAGAATCTTGGTAAAACTGGGAAGGTGAACCAGCGCGATCCAGTGGGGTCGTCATTCCCGAGAGGCCACGGAGTTCTTTGAATATATAAGTTAGTATTCACTTTGTCTGGGGACTATTACACGTGATAGGCTGTATACTTTTGAGGTAGGCCGACTGCTTCTTCCTAAAGGATGTGCTAGCTTCTTGGACCTTGGTCGCTAAGTTTATCTGTATATTCTTGCTCATAGCCTCTTCCGCTTTCGATGCTTCCCCTGGGCCACTTCTTACCATGACCTGTACCTTGCGAATTTTATTCTGACACTGATGGAATGCGCCCGTGATCTCCGTCGTCAGTTTCTCAATCTCCCCTTCCTCCGCGGACCGATTGTCATCAAACCCCGGCAGAACGTGCTTTTGGTGTAACTTGTCCAACTTGGCTGATTTGCGGGCTATGTCCAATAGGATCTCATTAACCTCATCGGAAACGTCTGCCCACCGAGGTGGGAGCAAGTCCATCTCAATAACCATGTCCCCATTGTTTGAAATGATGTCTTCGGCGTCACTGGAAGAGATGAGGCCGCGACGCTCTTCGTCGGCATGAAAGGTGGGGGAAAACGCGCCTGCTGATGGACCGAAACGGGGGCGTTTGGCAGGGTGGTGAGAGTAAGACTGGCGATAGGAGATGTATCTAGGCAATAGTAGAATAGAGGATTAGAGATGAGGTGAATGACACAATAGAAAGGTAGGCTCACAGGTTTGTTCTATCCCGCCACATTGGCTTGTAGATGCGCCAGTTGTGGGGGGTGAAGGCAGCTGGAAGAGAGATAAGACTTAACTAAGGTGGGCGAGAGAAGATCTGGTCGGTTGTCCGGAGGATGCTGTAAGATAGGAATGACGATACTAGATGAGGGAAATAAGCTACTTCTAATTCCTAGATATGAAGGAGGATAATAAAGAGGACAGCAATAGCCAGATCTGCAAACTTATCGAAATAAGATTCTTCGTCAGGTCGGAAAGGGTCTCGGAATTGGAATTACATTAACTTTATTCGTAGATACTTTTGCGAATCGAAGGGCATGGAGGTCGATATAGTGGTGCTATAAACACCACCGGTAGTGCACTGATGTGCGCGTGGGTGTGGTAGGGCTAGGCACTACATACTGATCTGCCGTAACCTTATCATCGCACTCGTCTTCTCTTAAGTAGGAGGCTCAGCGGCATAGCACGGTAGGTTGCCTTTAATTGTGAAGTGATAAATGCAAGTCTCAGGCAGGGAATATTTATTGGGTGTGGAGGCCTCAGTGAGTAAAGTACAGTCGATTAGTGAGAATATTCACTTGCATTCTTAGGTTGATATTTTTTTGGGTGAGTCAATGTGCAGTACCTAGTAGTAGGCCTCAGTACATATATTTGGTTGTTCTTCAGCAATGCACCCACCAATAGAATTTACACATGGCTACCGCTGAGCACCCTGAAAGAGTTCTTGGCACTTCTCCCCTCTTCCCCTCCATCAACCAGCTCTTAGTTTGTCTTCCTGTTTCTTCAACTCCTCCTTCTCCCTTTCCTTCTTCATCACCTAGATACTCTCACCAAATATCACTTACACTCTCACGTATCTTTTTTCCACAATTTCATCAACACGAGCATAATCTAATATGGTGCGTTACCCGTTCACCTTGTTCTAGCTGGCTGCGTTGCTGTTGCCCCGCCTTTCTTTATCTTTTTAAGTCGTGTATTAACAAAGCTGACTGATTTAACAGGCCGACTCACTTTCTGAAGACCAGGTCTCTGAGTTCAAGGAGGCTTTTTCTTTGTTCGTAAGTTTATATCACGCCCACGTGTTTACTGCCTACACTCCCTCTATTTGTCATTTCAAATATATCTATTCTTGGAAGTCCCCTAACGAAATAATCGAGACGTTTAGGACAAAGATGGCGATGGTCAGTAATTCTCAAGTTCTTTCCTAATTCAATATCTTATCGTTGCCTTGAAACCCTTCCTGCTTATAATAAACGTGGTGTGCTCTGATAAGTTTTGGCTGTATGAGTATGTTAAGGCTAATCAGATATTCCATTTGATAGGCCAAATCACCACTAAGGAGTTGGGTACCGTCATGAGAAGTTTGGGACAGAATCCTTCTGAGTCTGAACTCCAAGACATGATCAATGAGGTTGATGCTGATAACAACGGTACCATCGATTTCCCTGGTAGGTTGCCTCGCTACTCCTCATCACTTTATTATGTTTTTCCTAAGCTAATTTAATACTTGCCAGAATTCTTGACAATGATGGCTCGTAAGATGAAGGACACTGACAGCGAGGAAGAAATCCGAGGTAAATTAACAATAAAGTCAACCTAGAATTCGAGTCTCGGAGCTAACTAGCTCTACCGAACATAGAGGCCTTTAAAGTCTTCGATCGTGATAATAATGGATTTATCTCTGCTGCTGAACTGAGGCACGTCATGACATCTATCGGCGAAAAGCTTACCGATGATGAAGTCGATGAGATGATCAGGGAGGCGGATCAAGATGGGGACGGAAGGATCGATTGTATGTCAAAACGACCTACCCATTTAACCTAGTAGGCTATATAATACAAACACTAATATCATAGTTGATAGACAACGAGTTTGTACAGCTCATGATGCAGAAATAAATGAATTACGCCGGAGGAAACAGTCGTTGACATTCAGGCTCTGAACGAAGCTGGAAGGGATAGTAATAAGCTAGGAAATTGAGAATGGGGATATTCCAATAACAGTATTACCTTCTTTTCTCCCTTCGTACCTTTTATTTTCGTACGCGTTTGAAAGATCTCTAGTATCAGGTTTTAGCACCTCCATAGTACTATTTGGAAGGGTTGCTTTCTGATTCAAATCTTTCCCTTTTTCTTTTAAATTACTAGTTGCAGCTTTTCCTCCTTAGTGTTCGTTACATATTATTTGTCTGTTGGTATTTCGCTTTTGCGGCCCTCCCTATTGGCTTTACTTCCCTTCCTTATATGACTTTGTCCCATAATCAGTCAAGATTATTACAAGTGTGGTCAGCATAAATTCCTTCGGGTAACCCAGGAGTAATCCGCCAAATCACATTTAAATTGGTGCCACTAGGAGCAATCATTTCTAAAGAAATATATAGCTTGGAAAGGCGGCGTACATGATGTCATCCTTACTTTCCCCTGACCGGTAAATTCTAAACGAAGCCCTTACTGCACAAGTAACAGCACAACCTCTAACTGAGCCTCTTAAAAGGTATTTTAGAGTGAAGAATAGGAAATAATTATAGAAAAAACCCAACAACTCTATAAAAGCAAACTACAGAAAAGGGCATGCAGCTCTATTATAAAGGCGTATCAATATCAATTGGGACCCCAACGAACTGCTGTCCTTCCCATGATCTCTATTTCAACCGCAGCCATCCCAATCTCTTCCATCTTCATTTTCCCAGCCTCAAACACCTCCTGAACAAGTGACATCACCACCTTATAGTCACCCCGGCAAACCTCCCATCGCTGCTTGTCGACATGGTCCCATGTACTCTCAATAGTGCCAAGTTCTAAATCCATCATTCGAACTCCCTCCTGAGCCCTAACACATAATTTCCTCAGATTTCTTTCGAAGCCCTGGAGGGAGCGGCGGGTACTTGGTGGCCTATCAGGCGATGTCAATAACGATAGCAGACAACGCAAGATATTTATAACTGTTGGTATGTGATCCTGGATTACTTTCTCGAGGGCGAGATGAGAAGGGGCGATGATACGATTACAAGGAACTGGTTGTGTAGACCGCGACCGCGAGCAATATATAGGCATTTCCCTTGTTGGATAAAGTCTGTAATTCTGGACGAGATCCGCTGACACCTATCTCTGTAATCCCCCACAATGTACAGCTTTGGTGAGTTTGGTAATTATTTCTCGCTCTAGTCGTTACAGGTTCGCGTGGCGATATTGTAAAGATGAGCCACTAGTGACTAGGTGAGAAATGTGCAAAATTCTAGAGAATTCACCAAAAGTTGTGGTGGGTAGGGGCCTTATAGGTCCCGGGGAACACAGTGATCGAGTCTAAGGAGATGCGGAGTAAAAGCTTATATTACCTCATGTTTTGGCATCGTTCATAATACCGATCTACGATCTTGGAATCACCTAGAAGTTAAATGAGCAAGAGTACGTTAATGCAAGCCAATTGAATATTAAGTACAATAAGAAAAGCTTAGGCTAAGGAAAAAATGTTAAAATGATCTATGACAGCCTGTACAGCTCATTAGACTGGTGCGTGCTGTATGTGGTGATCGAACTATATAGATATCTAACTAGTCTCGCCTAGGAACGAGTGAAACACGATTCACACTCACCCTCTCGATTTCGCAAAGGTTTTAACGTTAACGGCTCTATTGCGGCTATCGAGCTACACACTTAGGGTAGAACTGGTGTTTCAACACATTGCAGCATGAACTAAATTTTTTGAAGGCTGCTAACTAGTAATGCAGATGAGTCAACCGATAAAAACCGTATAATCGTATTATTCGATTCGCGATAGCACGCATTGACAGGGGGTTTGAACAGTTAGGACCCACGGAAATCCGTGGCCCTAGGACTAATGTACAGTCATAGGCAATAAGTCATCGGACGGCCTAAACCATGGTAAGACCTGTTTTAGGTGGCGTTATTGAGCCTTGGCGCTTTTATTATTTCATGATACTTGAGCAGGCTGTTACTTATAGAGAGTGGGTTTTTATCTATTGGGCTTTCTGTATGTTCTAGCAGTTGTGTCTATGTGTATTTAGGGTGGGAGAAACACCCCCAACCCCCCCTATCTATGCTATAAAATGCCACCGCTTTTGGGGCTAAATTTAGCAGTTTATACAATTTAAAAGGTGATTTTTTAGAATGGCAGCTAATGAGGGGTATTTGTGTGCTAACTACATTTATAGACTCTTAGGATATGAGTAGTAAGGTCTATAACCCCTAAAAAAGCCCTTTTTATCATTTTATCCCCCATCTAAGTTTACATACCTAAAAAGAGGTAAGAAGAACAAGTGTATGGTGCATGCGTTCTTAAAGGTGACACAAAACTTAAGTCCTTATAACTTTACAACCACAAATTAAATAGCTTGATAAAAAGATATGGAGCCTGAAAGAGGGCTTAAGAAGCTTCATATCTTTTTATTTAATAATAGCTATTGTGGTTGTGAAGTTATAAGGACCTGATTTTGTATGTAAAAAAGCGCCAAGTGGAACATGCTGAGATATACATATATGTGACCAAATATACACATTTATTGTTACCTCTCTTTTCCCCACACAACACTGTCAATATAGACAAGAGCAAGCCCTTTTATATATAGTGTCTCTAGTAGTACTATAAACATTTCCACATTTTATTGACGGATTTAAAAGCATATTTTATAAAGTATATAATACTTTTATATCTTTTTAACTATATTTGTATAAGGTAAAGAATTTTGAAGACTATTGATAGGATATTGGCTAATTAAAAATCAGTATAGGAGTATGCCACGCCTTACAAAAGAGCAGATTAATTGCCGGAATGCTGCAAAGCAGGGTGGAAGAGGAAAAACAAAAGTTTTAATAATATCAGTTCCAGAAGGATCTCCTATAGTAAATACTCCATGGAGGCCTAAAACTACAATATGGCGCCATAGATCTAAAGCTGCAGCTGCAGAGCAAGCCCTCTATGCTGCTGCGTTTAGAAACATAAAACCAGCGATTTCTAGTAGGCCATCAACTAGCTATTTAAGCAGGCCTTCTACAGCTGGATATATGGACTTTAGACCATCTACCAGTCAATCCAGTACTAAGCAATACTTCTCTAGTATTACAATACCATATACAGCTATATCTAGCTGTGCTATAGGAGTTGACGCTAGCTTTACCGCTTCAAAATCGATTTTAGAAGTAAGAAATAGAGGGGATATAAATGATTATAGGGAGGAATCTGAAGAAGACTTTGAAGATATTTTGGAGGAGAAAGAGTTGGTAGAACAGCAGTTACTAGAAGAAGATAATGAGAATCTAGAGTCTTCGAAAAAAGCCTGGCCTAAGATTAAAACAATAGGTATTAAATTTAGTCTACTATATCAAGATAAAATTTTAGTTAAAGTCAATGATTTTGTGCTATTTTTTTAATCTTTAGTAATAGGGATAAAGGATCTTCAGAGTCTTTTGGCATTGAAAAACTGTCCTACTGGCCACGATTTCACTTGGCACCTGCAGGTACTGCAGTTTATGAACTGGCAATTAAAAGGGTTAAAAAAAGCGCAAGAGGAATCATTTCCCACTAGAAGAGAATGTGCAATGAATATAGCAATTGGGTTTGGAAAAGGAGTAAAAGTAAGAGAAAGAATACTAAAGAATGAAGTATTATGGATACAAGAGCGAAAGATACCCACTAGTAAACAGGGGAAAAATGCGAAAATGTTATGCATGTTGGAAGATGAGGGAACTATGATGGTTGTACAAGAATGTATAGCTGGTGCAGGTGGTAGTAAGTATTTTTAACTATTTTATAAGAATTTTACTAATAATTGAGTAGATATCAGGACAGATATGATAGCATCTGCCGTTTCTGAGTATTGGCAATTACAGCAATCAATAATAGATATTGATAGAGAGCAAGAGCTTTTGACCTTTTCTCATTCTCTTCAGGAACTCGAAATTGCTCAGAATGCCTCCCAATTATCACCAAAAAAACTTAGTCTTTCAGCAAAGACGGCTACAGACTGGCTTCATCGATTAGGTTATCAGTGGAAGTGTCGCGGGCAGCTCCGAGGATACCAACGCCACCGTCGCACGGAACAAGACCAAAACCGGACCACACCCCATTAAGAGAGTCACCTTCGACCTCGCCCCCACTCGGCGATCGAGTCGATTGAATGCGCGCATTGTGAGCAATTTAACGGAAAGGGAATAATGGGCGCAGGAAGGCTCGTATCCGCGCACGCGAGGTTGATGGGGGTTTGTGTCTTTGGCAATAAGGTTCTCCGGGCCGACGGCCCCTCGTGGTAGTTTCGGAATTTACGTAACGTTATCGTATGACCCCAGGAGCTCTTTGTACACTTTGTATGCGGTTTGTATGGGAAAGATACCTTTCTGTTGGATATGACATATCCAACAGAAACAGTGGGGGAAATTTAGTTGGAGTGAAAAAGTTTTCTTTGGCGTTAAGGTTATTTGGGAAGCAGAGAAGAAGGGAAGAAATAGGGGAAACATATAAGGAGGGGCCTCGCCCCGAGGATTTTCTTAGGCACGCAACGTCTTGTTTATATTGTCTAGTAAAGAAATATTACAGAGTTTTTCACTTGTAATATCTTTTGCCATAACACCGTTCATTGTCGCCGTCTTAGTCGCTGTCACCGTCCCGTTGCCTAGGCTTTACCATACCATCCCAACCGCCCCGCCACAGGAAGGAAGTTAAAAAAGGAATTTATAAAGATGGTCATGAAAGAGCTGATGTGGTGGATTATCGCCAGAATATATTTCTCAAAACCATGGAAAACCTTAAACCACGCATGCCCTACCCAATTATGGATAGCAATAATAAAGTAGTAGATATTGGGTTACTATATTTTGATTCAACTACTACTAAATTATGCATACCAGTTACCCACGATGAATGTACATGCAATGCCAACGATGGCCCACACTACCAATGGGTAAAAGCCGATGAACACCTACTCAGAAAGAAATCAAGAGGTCAGGGTCTCCATATATTAGAGTTTATTACTCCATATGGACGTCTTAGCATACTTGATTATGAAGTAGCAGATTATGAATTACCTAAATTGAGTCTTTCTAAACGAGAAGCTACAGAAATAATTCAGTGTGGAGGTGATATATGGTGGGATCAGGAGCAAATAGTACAGCAAACGCTTACTGCTATCACTGTTTTTGAAGCTTCATATCCAGGCTGTCAGGCATTGTTTCTTTTTGATAATGCTACAAACCATAGTGCTTATGCTGAAGATGCATTAAGGGTATCCAGAATGAATAAAGGTGTAGGTGGGAAACAGCCACATATGCGAGATGGCTATTGGTATAATAAAGAGGGCAGAAGGATCATTCAGTCAATGGTATATAGTCATGATGATAAAACTATCTCTTCAGATCTAAGAGGAGAGACAAAAGGTATACAAGTTGTTTTAGAAGAAAGAGGACTTTGGCCAAAAGAAGGATTATATTTAGACTGTACCACACGAAAAAGAGTTACAAAGGGGAAGCCAGAGCATAAAGGAATAGACTGTTGTGCTTGTAGACTGCTTTCACAACAGCCTGATTTTTTAGAGCAGAAAAGTAGGGTACAAGAAGTAGTAGAAGCAAGAGGACATCTTATATTATTCTATCCTAGGTTTCACTGTGAGCTCAATTGGATTGAGTACTTTTGGGCAAGAGTTAAGCTATATACTCGAACTCACTGTGGCTATGATATTATATTTTTAAGAAAAAATGTACCTTTGGCTCTTGAATCAGCATTAAGTTTAATACCAAAGTGGTGGGGGAAATCTCTAAGAATCATGGATGTATATAGAGATGGAGTTCCTTATGGAAGCGAAGAGTTTAAGCTAAAGGCTTATAAAAGCCATAGAAAAATAACTCTTAAAGACTCTAGTACCTTTAGGTAGATTATATATATATATTTATTTGAACTACTTTTCTATCGTACGCCCTAATAACAGCCTAGGAATACATGAACAAAGCGCCTAGTGTCTTTCAATACCTCTTGAGTATCTTCCCATAAGAGGGCTAGTCCATACCATGCCTACTGGTGGTGTGGTAGTGCACACAGTGGGGGGGGGTGGAAAAGCGGAAATGATCAAACTACTTTTCTATCGTACGCCCTAATAACAGCCTAGGAATACATGAACAAAGTGCTCAGTGTCTTCTAGTACCCCTTGAGTATCTCTCCATAAGAGGGCTAGTCCATACCATGCCTACTGGTGGTGTGGTAGTGCACACAGTGGGGGGGGTAGAAAAGCGGAAATGATCAAACTACTTTTCTATTGTACGCCCTAATAACGGCCTGGAAATACATGAACAAAGCGCCCAGTATCTTCTAGTACCCCTTGAGTATCTCCCCATAAGAGGGCTAGTCCATACCATGCCTACTGGTGGTGTGGTAGTGCACACAGTGGGGGGGGTAGAAAAGCGGAAATGATCAAACTACTTTTCTATTGTACGCCCTAATAACGGCCTGGAAATACATGAACAAAGCGCCCAGTATCTTCTAGTACCCCTTGAGTATCTCCCCATAAGAGGGCTAGTCCATACCATGCCTACTGGTGGTGTGGTAGTGCACACAGTGGGGGGGGTAGAAAAGCGGAAATGATCAAACTGCATTTTTATCGTTGACCCTAATAACAGCTTAGAAATACATGAACAAAGCGCTTTATATCTGCTAGTACTCCTTAAGTATCTCTCCTTAAAAGGGCTAGTCAATACCATGCCTACTGGTGGTGGTATAAATTTTCTAATAAATCTTATTTAGAGGTGTCTTTTGGGCGAAAATATCATTGACCTCTTGGCCGCCAAGACTGTTCCACCCGAAAATGTGACATGTCACCTTTATCACCTCATGCACCATACCTTGTAAATGAATAGAGTAGATATAGACCCCAATTGCTATATAAAATTAAGGTTCTCCATATAAAGAAACCCTAGTTCCATTGGCTCTAGGGCTCAATTTTTTTTACATCTATGGCAGCCTCCTGCTTAAAAGCTATAGAAAAACGGGCTAAAACACGCCAAGATTCACTGAAACCGCGTCCGATGACTTATTGCCTATGACTGTACCGCATTAATTGGCCAAATCCACTTTTGCGCTAAGAGGTTAAAAAAAGGTGTGGCGCCCTTGTTCACTAGCTATATATGTTCTGGCCTGTTGGGGGGACGTGCCCGGCCCCAGGTGCATCCTCTTCCCAGAAACCACAGAGCACGTTCTTCTGCACTGTCCATCACTTAACGCTTCTAGAAGCGTTCTTCTCCCCAATGTTGCCTCCTTGGACAAAATCTGGGACTCAGAGGCATTCTCTCTGCTAGCAGGGGCATTTATTGTCCAGAACAAAATCAATTTTCCAAAAAAGACACTTCCCTCATCAGTGCTCTCACCCTCTACTATTTCCACTCTCTCCTTTATTTTGAGCTCCAAAGAATAAGAGCTATAAGTCCAAAAAGTCTGTGTCTAACGGCAAAAGGCATTAAACCACTAGAAAAAAAGTTGTTTCACGGATTTGACGGAAGAACAGGGGTGAGTCGCTTGGCAACTCATGTAAAAAGAGACAGGGTCAAGAGAGTGGCATGATTGGAGAACAATGAGATTGTATGATATAATTTTCTTTGTATAAATAGGAAGCGTTGCTCCCTTTCTATAATAATTTTTTTATTTTTCTTCACGCAACATTTCTTCCTCGTTAGGGATAAAAAACACTCGGTATTACTCCAAGCGACGGTTACACACACCAAAACTTTTTATTTTCATAATTTCGGACACAAACCCCGCTGTAGTTCTATCAACACTTTTCTTCAACGCTATCAGATAGCTTGAAGATACTATCTTCTCCTCACCGTAGATACCTCAGCCTCGCGTCCTGAGAGCCCATCCGCTCCTTCTACCCCCCCAAAGTATATTTTCAGCCTTCCTCTGTCTCGAGAGAAGCGCTCCTTCAAGCGATCCGCTCTATGCCCCACTCACAGGTCTAGCTCTCCTACAAAGATGTATAGACAGCCCACCCTCCCATTCGGTACGGTCGGAGGACCAGACAAGACACCGGAAATCACCATCTTGCCCTCCATTTTCCTGGACCCTACAGCCCCCCCTATTCCAGAAGACACTATGAATGTAGAAAGCAACCACAGCCACAGCAGCAAAGACAAGGAACCCCTCCTCACTCAAGTTTTTAACCCAGATATCAACTGTAAAACTGGCCTATACAATTGTCCAGGCTACGTCCCGATAAGCTTAGAGTTCAGTCCGAAGGTATAATATACCAACTACCAAGGTTTCCTCAGTCAACAGTAGTAGTTGTTCCTTTAAATCGCACAAAAGAGTTACGAACTACGATACCGTCAAAACTCACTAGAGTTAGTTAGATAAAGCAGAAAGTTGTTCAGTTGAAGCTTCGAAAGTCACAAGCAAATTGTTTGTAATAGAGTTATAAGGTAAAGGTAGTTCGATAGATTCAAATATATTGATAAGACTCGTTCTTTCCGTTGATGATCTGGTAAAGAGACAAATCTGCCGACTATTTTATATACCGCGGTTTGGGCTTGTGAATTTCTTCTAAATCCTAATACAAATGCCTGGGAACCCCCGAAGACCCTGAAAACCTGCCAAGCAATCACGCCATACAGTCCCTACGCACAAGTGATGGTGATTCGCTTAGGTAAGCGCTTCTTTTAGGCAGCTGCTGCAAGAGAAGTAGCGAGTTTCTCAAGGACACCTCAATATATAGCCACAAAACTCAATATACCTAGAGCAATGGTGCCCCTAGTATGATTGTAAATAAGCTATAGAGAAAATACAAAATTCCCAACCCTTAATGCCTTGTACTAAAAATAATATGTTTCGCTAAATGGGCACTTTTCTTGGCAGAGAAACCACCCCAAATAGAGACAAATATGGAGCCAGACCTTCAGAAGTGATTCCCTAGTACCTAAAGGCCACCTCTAATTTATTTCAATTTTTTATGTTGAGAACTTAGGGTACTGAAGGGCCCAAATGATAAAATTTACTCAAATATGTAAAAAATCCCGCCAAGCCCATACAAATCTAGCATAGCAACCAACCTCCCTTACTAGATATTTTTTTTCACAACTACCTTTAAATATGGAGAGCTCAGAAGCTGGTGGCTATAACTTTAGATAGTTACCTATTTTTACCACTAATTATATCTTTAATTAGTTGTATTCTGATTATTCTTTATTGCATACAATTGTGCTCAAATCCGCTATTTTGGGTGTGTGGGGACCGAATCACCAACACTTGTGCGTAGGGACTGTACAATACAAATTTTACAACACAGTCAAAACGCCAATACAAATACATTCCCCCCATACTTATACAAATCCCGACCAGTCCAAGCACTTTGTCCCGGCCTTATCGTCTATTCTAGTCAAGCCCGAAGGTGTACTAGAGTAATGCAATTATGTAAAGCTGTTAGTGAACCAATCTGTACTCTGCGGATGGGCCGATAAGTGTACTAACCACCATATCTGTTCCGTCCTTGCATGTTCCCTCGTGGCAGAGAGTCACCAAAGCCCTTTGGTACTAATCAGCAAGCAGTACTGGGAAGCGGGGCCTTCCTTCATACCGTTAGTTTTTCAAGAAACATGCCCCGACTGGCGGAGGGCACAACTCCGTCAGTTCTTATCCGATTTTCTCGATTCTTTCACCAGTCAGCTCCAAATCATGCTCTCTCATATACCCTCCGGATTTGGTTCGGACGGACGAATTTTCCTGACGCTCCAGGGGTTATTTTTGGGGTCCAAAGCTTGTGTTTTTACTATGCGTTTACAGCAACTCTGAGGGGCCCCCCCAGCACCCGGTGGGTGGCACAGTGGGGCGCCCTGCAGGAGATAGCCGCCAGCAATAATATTCATACGCGCTTCTCCCCAAACCCCTATCTCGTTTCTCAAGAAAAGAACAAGGGATTTAGTTACCTAGATAGTCAAACAAGTGGTCTTCATGGTTCCCAGGAATACTCCTCTTATCAGGTGCCTACAACACTGTGGTAGCTATGGAAGCGGTGGAAGCGGTGGAAGCGGTGGAAGCGGTGGAAGCGGTGGAAGCGGTGGAAGCGGTGGAAGCGGTGGAAGCGGTAGTACTGATAGTTGTAGTACTGGTAGCTCTGTTAGTATTGATAGCGATAATAGTTATAAAGTGGTAGTCGTAGCAATAGTACTTAATAGTATCCAGAAAATATTACAATTGTTACATAGTAAAGAAGTAAGTTAAAGAATATAAAAGAATACAAAATCTAACCCTCACACTTTCCTTTAATCAATCCCAACGCACTTTGCCTTTCTCTTTTCTCATCTCTCTGTCCCATTCTCCCTACTCTATTTTTTTTTTTCTTTTCCTTCCTCCCTTTTTCCATTCTAAGCTCTCCCGCCTTTTTCCCATATCTTCCTCTTCCATTTCTCTCATTATACCTATCCAGAACAGCAAAAGTACCCTTATGAGCAAACAAGTCAATACTGTTTCTCACGCCACTTGTAATATCTGTCACCTTATGAGCAATTATACTTTCTATAAACATAAACTCCTCCCCAATAGACAACTGAATTCTCATCTTCAGCTGCCATAAAATCAAGTCTCCTCCAGTAAAGCCATCTCCATATGGTGCAACTGCATTGTAGGAACTAGGCAGATCCATCCAGTCTTGATGGCTAGAAGACACATCACCAGTCTGTCCCCTATTAATACAAACACCATGCCACGCTCCTGCAACTGGCTTCAAAGGCTCACCAGCTTTATTAGTGAACCTCTTCATAAACTTACCAATACTGCCTGTAAGCCTCACGTACTGCTCTGGAGCAATCATCCTCAGTTCATGAGTCATAGCTTTGAATAAATCATTATTCGTAGCAACCCAGTTCCCAGCAGCTGGCTCATCTTTCTCCATCTCCTTACTCTGTCTAATCCTCTTGCTGTAGTCTGCCCAAACAGCATAATGCCTATTGTCATAAACTCCTCGTGCCTCAACTTGTTCCCCACCTCCTTGCTTTCTAGCTGCCTTCACAGGCAACATAGAATCTGATCTCTTCAAAGTCTCCAAAAGATTCTGAGGAATTTTGAATCGATATCCCAAAAGATGCCCTCTCTTATCCTTAATCTCCAAGGTTCCCAGGCTCGATGGACACCAAGTAAAGCTCTTGATAGCCTTCTCATACTCAGCAATCTCTGGCATAAGTCCAGGTTCCCCTTTAGATCACTCCAGTAATAGATTATAAGAAATAGGAGACCGTAAAACAGTTTTATCCTTCCTAGTCTCTTGCCACGCAACAAAAATTTTCTCAACTTCAGCTTCCAGAGAACTGCCTCTAGGCATAGGATAAGGAAGGCTCTGTCTGGTAAAAGCTCCAGTATCAATATAATGCTTAACTCTATTGGAGTTCTCTCTACCGTTATTGTTGAAGGTATCAGCAGTAGTGGAAGAACTAGGGAGGAGACTGGGAGAACCAGGAGGAGTTGGAGAACCGAGAGAGGTGACGGAACTGAGGGAACTGGGAGAACCGGGAGTAGTAGTCATATCTAAAAGATTTCCCGTTAGCCTTTCTCTTTTACTGTTGATGAAATTATTAGTTTTTGTTTTGGTCCCCCTCGCAGGTTCATGTGTAGTAACCCTCCACCTAGGGGATCAGTATCACTCCCGCGAGTTTTCCCCCTCTCGCTGTAGAGTGTGTAGCAAGCCCTCTACCTAGGGGATCGGTATAACTCCCGCAAGTTTCCCCCCCCCCTTGCTGGGAAGAGCGTGTGGCAAGCCCTCCACCTAGGCGTTCCGGCACAACTCCCGTGAGCTGCAGAATAGGGCTAAAAAAGCCGTATCCTCCCAACCGAAATGCCACACTTTACCGTTAAACTTCCAATCATCTGTACATGTACAGCCGAAAGCGGTCTATGGAGTTTACCGTTTTATGTAAAGTGAACGTATGGACCGCAGTCCTCACCCCCCTGCATTCGCACCCACACCCACACCAACACCGACACCCGCACCCGCAGCCACACCTGCACCCACACCCGCGCCCACACCCGCACTCACACTGTTGAAAATACACATAAAGAACTAACGGGAAAAACTAACCTTATATTGCTTGTGAAAAGAAGTCGAGAACGTGAAAAGAGGTCGAGAACGTGAACTGGCGGAAACAGGATCGAGAACGGGTTGGGAACAGGTTGGGAACGGGTTGGGAACGGGAACCAGATCGAGGACGGGGACTGGATCGAGAACGGGAATGGGAATGGGAATGGGATCGAGAACGGAATCGAGAATGGGATCAGGATAGAGGCACCGTCAATTTGTTGTCTGTATATTGTCTGTATATTGTCAGCGCAGGAACGATATATGGGCAATATGAAGTGCTTGCAGACAAGAGTAAGTCTCTAATAGGCAGAAGTTTGCTGTCAGCGCGCGGGAGCCAGGCAGTCGCTGTCCGCTCGAGATCCAGAGGAGGTCTCTGCTACAGGGGTTCGTTCCTAGGGGGGGGTTGCTGCTGGGCGAAGCAAGCAGGCAGTCGGTGTCTGATCGAGGTCCAGAAAGGCAGAGGTTCACTGCCAGGGCACGGGAGACAGAGAGTCGCTGTCTGGTCGAGGTCCAGAGGGGGTCTCTGCTGCAGGGGATCGTTCCTAGGGGGGGGGGTTGCTGCTGGGCGAAGCAGGCGTGCAGTCGAGGTCCAGGTAGGCAGAGGTTCACTCCTAGGGGTGGGGGTTGCTGCTGGGGTGAAGCAGGCACGCAGTCGAGGTCCAGTCGAGGTCCAGGTGGGCAGAAGTTCACTCTTAGGGCACGAGAGACAGAGGGTCGCTGTCCGATCGAGGTCCAGGTGGTCAGAGGTTCGCTGTCCGAGCAAGCAGGCAAGCAAGCAAGCTGTTGTAGGCACCTGGTAGGAGGAGTACCCTGGGAACCATGAAGACCACTTGTTTGACTATCTAGGTAACTAAATCCCTGGTTCGCTTCTTGAGAAACGCGTTAGGGGTTTGGGGAGAAGTGCGTGTGAATATTATTGCTGGTGGCTATCTCCTGCAGGGTGCCCCACTATGCCACCCACCGGGTGCTGGGGGGGCCCCTCAGAGTTGCTGTAAACGCATAGTAAAAACACAAGCTTTGGACCCCAAAAATAACCCCTGGAGCGTCAGGAAAATTCGTCCGTCCGAACCAAATCCGGAGGGTATATGAGAGAGCATGATTTGGAGCTGACTGGTGAAAGAATCGAGAAAATCGGATAAGAACTGACGGAGTTGTGCCCTCCGCCAGTCGGGGCATGTTTCTTGAAAAACTAACGGTATGAAGGAAGGCCCCGCTTCCCAGTACTGCTTGCTGATTAGTACCAAAGGGCTTTGGTGACTCTCTGCCACGAGGGAACATGCAAGGACGGAACAGATATGGTGGTTAGTACACTTATCGGCCCATCCGCAGAGTACAGATTGGTTCACTAACAGCTTTACATAATTGTATTACTCTAGTACACCTTTGGGCTTGACTAGAATAGACGATAAGGCCGGGACAAAGTGCTTGGACTGGTCGGGATTTGTGTAAGTATGGGGGGAATGTATTTGTATTGGTGTAAATACTGTGTTGTAAGATTTGTATTTTATGGCGTGATTGCTTGGCAGGTTTTCAGGGTCTTTGGGGGTTCCCAGACGTTTGTATTAGGATTTAGAATAAATCCGCGAGCCCAAACCGCGGTATATAAAATAGTCGGCAGATTTGTCTCTTTACCAGATCATCAACGGGAAGAACGAGTCTTATCAATATACTTGAATCTATCGAACTACCTTTACCTTATAACTCTGTTACAAATATTTCGCCTGTGACTTTCAAAGCTTCAACTGAACAACTTTCTGCTTTATCTAACTAACTCTAGTGAGTCTTGACGATATCGTAGTTCGTAACTCTCTTGTGCGATTTAAGGGAACAACTAGATTTTAATTAATTTTTTGGAGTTTAGATTAAATTTACATGACCTTATAGTTACCCTCTACTAAATCTTTTTATCAAACTACTTCAGTAGCCTAATGGTTAGATTGTTGCTTTTGGCCGAACATCATCTTTCTCATAAGGTCACAGGTTCAATTCCTGTTGCACGCATGAATGTAGGTCACGTCCACTAAAGTCTAGTGGCTAAGCTGCATACAGGCTTGGGCGCTGGTTTATAATCCTAAAGATTCCAGTATAATATAAATCTTTAAACACACAAGAAAAAGAAAATTCATGCGTGTACTACTAATAGTGGGGAGATTTTGCAAAAAAAAAAAAATCTGCTTACTAATATATTACTAAGCGCCGAGCCTTGGTAGTGGCGGCCAAATTTACCCCGCCAAGTTCCCCTCAGAATATATATACCACTCTCTTTCCCCTTCTTCTTCTATTTCCTTCATTCCCTCTATTCCTTACTTCTCACATCAACGCCATGGATTCACCATCTTCTTCTTCCAATCCTGTTGCCTCTAGTAGTCAATCTGCTATTCCTACTACTTCTCGTCACTTTGATACAGCCAATCGTCAACTTGATTACCTACTTAAAGAAGGCGTATACAACGACTCCTATCATACCTTTACCCGTGGTCCCAGACATGGTATTAAACGTATTCTGCACCGTTGGACTGAGACTCAACAAAACCTCCAAACCACCATCTCCAAAATCAATTATACCGACCTCAAAAACCTTAGTAAGACTAAAAGACTTCCAGCACACTATCAGAGCAGGTTGGAAGAGTTTCAAAGAATCCCTACCGCTTCCAATCATCACCAAATCTTAGACCACAATCACAATATCCTGGCTTATAGATTCCGGGTCCCTCCCAATCTAATCACCACACTCTCCCAGAGTCAATCTCTTCTTCCTCAGTCAACTACAACTGCCACTATTCGTGGAAACTTTAACCATCGCCACTACGCTCTCTGGGCTGATTACAGCAAAGATATTTTCTACAGCTCTGAATACAAGCGGGATCTCCCTCACTCCCAGCAATTCCTTGACACCAATCAAGACCTATTTAGATATCTATCTAATACACTTCGACTTGTTTCTCCTACCATGTACCTGAAGTTTACAGGTCTGAATTGTGAAGAATAGCGGAGTAACAGCTTAGGACGCAAGTCCTAATGGTATAACTCTACAGGTACGATGCACAGAAAGAAGCGTAAAGCCAGTGAATGGGTGGTAGCAACAGAATAAACTATTACTATAAAAAATAGGCAAGCGAGGATTCTGAGCATGTAAATACCAAACAAGATAGCGTAGTGAATTGGTGTCTATGTCTAGAGAATTACAGTCCCAGAAAGAGGGAGAACGGCCCGCTATTTATACAGAAAAGTCCTTTATCCTCCAACCGAGATAACTATGTGAAAACCGAGGTGGGAACGCCGTTTGACCCTGAAAACCGTAACAAAGTAAAGGTAACCAAAAGAAATGAGTAATACAATGCTTGTAAGCGAAATGGTGTGTTGAGTAAACATAAATGAGCGCAACAAAATATGACTCATAACAAATGGCGCAATACATGTGAGTAATAAGGTATGCGACCTTTCGATAAACATTAGTAGTTATGTAAAAAATGTAATAAATGTAAAAATGTATCAAGAAAACAATCAGTACTGCCGTCGTAATGAAATGTAGCAAATGGAGATGAAATGTTATACAATCAAGGAAAGACAGACTGAGAATCTCGAAAAAATAACACCCCTTCTCACTTTGTAGTCTCATTAAAGATGTAACTACATAAGTGGTCGTGTGTCTGTCGTGGTAAACCCTTGGTGCAAATGTCTGCAAAGTTATCCGCAGAGGCAACATGTAATAGATTGATCGTTCCGTCTTCGACGAGTTCACGGACGAAGTGGTAGGAGATGTCTATGTGTTTGGATCTATCGTTTAGCTTAGGGTTGCGGGCGATATCGTCAGCGGAGTTGCTATCACAGAGAAGAGCGTGAGGAGTCTGGGTTTTTAACAACTCATTAATAGCTCGAGTCAGCCATAGGTAGTGTTTTGCCGTCATAGCCAGTGCCATGTATTCAGCCTCACAGGTAGAGGTGGCAACTGATTTTTGCTTTCGGGAACACCAGGATATGGTTGATTGGCCGAGTTGAAAAAGATAACCAGAGAAACTTCTTCTTGTATCGAGACAGTTTCCGTGAGATGCGTCAGTGTAAGCCGATAGAGGTAAAGAGGTGCCGGTAGGGTAGAGTAACTTCCGGTTCTTTGTGCCTTTGAGGTAGCGGAGTACACGCTTTGCAGCGTTGAGATGTACTTTTGTTGGGTCCGAACAGAATTGAGATAGGTGAGTTATTGTGTAGGCAAGGTCGGGCCTAGTCGCAGTGACGAGATACATAAGAGAGCCTATTATCTGTCTGTACTCAGTTGCATTGACCCGTTCGTCATTATCACAAGCCTTCATCAGACGATGGTTAGGGTCGATGGGCGTGGTGACTGGGTTGCAATCTGACATTGAGAAGCGTGATAGGATCTTATCGATAAATGCAGTTTGCGATAGGGATATTCCGTCCTTGTTGTACTTGATTTGGATGCCGAGGAGATAGTTTAGAGAGCCCATGTCATTGACTTTGAATTCCGACTTCATAAGTTGTACGGACTGCTCGACTAGGTCGTTATCGGGTCCAAAAAGAGTGATGTCGTCCACATAGATAGCCAGGAATATTTCACCAGAGCTGTGGGTTAGGACACATGGATCAAAAGCAGAGGAAGAGAACCCGTAAGGTTGGAGGTAGGTAACCAGCCTGCCGTACCATTCCCTTGGGGATTGCTTCAAACCATAAATACACCGTTTCAGTCTTGCAACTTTGTTGTCTAACCTGCTGCCTTCAGGTAGTTGCATATAGATCTCCTTGTTCAAAATTCCGTAAAGAAACGCCGTTTTAACATCCAGTTGACGAACTCGCCAGCCTTTTATGGCGGTAATGGCAAGTAGGAGCCGTAGGGAGTCGAAACGAATGACAGGGGAGAAGACTTCGTCGTAGTCAAGGCCATGTTCTTGTGAGAACCTTTTTGCGACTAGTCTAGCCTTGTATCGTTCAACTTGTCCGTTGGCATCACCTTTTACCTTGAATACCCACTTAGAGTCCACGATGTTTCGTTGTGGTGGTTTATCAACCACGTCCCATACTTCATTCTCTTTAAGTGAATCAAGTTCTTCGTTCATGGCCAGAGTCCATTTGTCCGAGTCGGCTGAGTTAACTGCTTGTCGGTAGGTCTTAGGCTCATTAACTTCGAGAACTGACACCAGAATGGTATCTTCCGATGGTGTGTCTTCAATCATTAGAGGTTCAGCGTCAGGTAGAGTGGACCCATGTTCCGAAGATGCAGGAGGAGGAGTAGGTACTCGAGGTACTATCCACCATTCTCTTGGAGAGTGTATCTCTCTGCCGTAGCGTGTTCTGGGTGCTTGAAATGAAGAGTGGAAGGAAGGTAGGGATTCATCGAGGGGTAACTGTGGATGGTGTGATGCTTCTGACATAGGATCTGACTGTGCCGCTTGTGAAAGTCGAAGTGAGCCGACTAACGAGTCAAGGTCCATTGCGGAAGGTGTTGGTGAGGGAGGGATGTTATTTGGATTGACGTATAGATCATCATTGTTGGAAGATTGAATTGAAGGTGTTGGGTTTTGAAATTCCCAAAATTGAGGTCCTAGGAAGCCATCACGTTTTCCGTTTTCGTATGCTTGCTGAAAGAGAGTAGTGATCTTAGGATGCCCTTGATGAAACCAGGTGTTTGTAGTTTCAGGGTTGCTATCCATCCAGTTGAACCACATCTCGTCAGTTGGGAACCCTTCAGTCTCTGTGTAGGAGATAGATGTGTTGGGTGATTTTCGTACAACGTGTTTGATGGGGGTTTTGCTCGTTAACTGAGCCCCTTCTGGCTTCAGAGGTGGAAAGAAGACGTCGCCTGTTATGACTGACTTCTTTTCTTCTGGTAGGAACACTCGGTAGTGATGGTTGACATTGGTGTATCCGGTAAAGATGCCTCTAGTTGCCCTAGAAGAGAGTTTGCTGCCAGCTGAGCGTTTATTCTCAGGTATGTGCACATAGCATTCTCTACCAAAGGGTTGGAGGTGATGAATCGTTGGTTTTATATCGTGAAAGCACTCATAGGGAGTCTGATTCTTGACACTTGAGTGTGGTTGACGGTTTTTGATGTAAATGAAGGTGGCGACAGCATCGGCCCATAATCGTTTGTCTCCGAGGGGAAGTATCATGGCTCTCACAGCTTCACCAATGGTTCTGTTCAGTCGTTCAGCAACACCATTTGACTCGGGGGAGTATGGTGGAGTTAATTCGTGCACGATCCCTTTGTTTGCGAAGAAGGTCAACAGGGTGTTGTTGACATACTCTCCTCCGTTGTCAGTCCTAAACCTTTTGACAGGGAGACTGTACTGAAGTTCAACTTCCTTGACGAAGTTTTCAATAGCTTTCGCCGTATCTGACTTCTTCTTTAGGAACCGAACCCAGGAGACTCTGGTTTTGTCATCGATAAAGGTGATGTAATAGAGGGAGTTTCCGTAGCTAGGTACTGGGAAGGGGCCACATAGGTCGGAATGTATTAGTTCCAACTTCTGGGTAGCTCGTGTATTGGAAGATTTTGGTTTGCTGTGTGTAGACTTCGAGAGTGAACATTGGGGGCAGTGAAAGTTTGTTGGTGCCTGTGATATGACTGAGGCGTCACTGTAAAGTTCCTTAGCCTTTTCAATAGAACTTGGAGCTAAGTGTCCTAAAGCAGAGTGCCAAAAGTCAAATGTGAGGAATGCTGCGTTGTTTACTTCAGGTATTTTAAAGAGTGTTCCGTCAAATACTGCTTCGAAAAGAATTTTATTATGCTTAACAATTGAAATCAGATCCCCTTTACCAACCATGGTATATCCCTTTTCCTTGATTTTCCTCCAAGAAAGTAACGGTCGCTCTAGTTCAGGTACAAACAAAACATCATGAACACGAAAAGAAGAAATAGTCCCATCATTTAACACAGAGTCCATCACCACAGTGCCTTTTCCCTTTATCGCCATTGAAGCCTTTGAAGAGGACTTCACAAATCCGGAACATGTCTGGAGAGACTCGAACCGTTCTGCGAGGGGGCACATATGAGAGGTTGCTCCGGTGTCAAAGTAAAATAAGGAGTTTCTTCTTACCGAGTCAGAGTCTTTCCCCGTTGTAACCAGTGCTTTTTCCGATTTCCCCTTCTTGTTCTTCTTCCTTTCAGCTTGCATTGCCTTCAACTTGTCGCAGGCTTCCCATTTGTGTTGTCTGTCCTTTAGGGGCGCATCTTTACGATGAGCATTGCACCAGGAGCAAGTTTCAACATCAGTTTTGGGTGGTGGAGCCGTGGTGACAGGCTTTTTGTAGTTCTTTTGTTTTTGTTTTGCCGCAAAGAGGGCTTGCTGATCGGGAAGAGAGGAGGTGTCTTGATGGCTGAGTTCGAGGAGACGTTGTTTGACATCCGAGAAAGTGAGGTCGTCTTTTGTAGACAGATTGTACACGACATTTGAATGATGCTTAACAATAAAGCCAAGCAGAAAGTCTCGTTTTGCCTTGTCTTGTTCCAGGAACCTTGCAAACAGTACTCTATAGTCGTCTTTGGAGCTTTTGGCCATTTTGTAGAGCCTTAGCCACTCGGTTTCGAACGATGAGATAAACTGTAAAATAGATAGGGAAGGGTCGTAGGTAACTGAAAGATTTGTGAGGTTCATGATCTGAGAGACCATGGCATAAGCAGTGTCACGATAGAATTCTGCTCTCAGGTAAGTCCACATTTTGTGGGGATGTTCCAGTTCGATGATTTTCTCCAAAAGATAGGTTGAAACGACCTGAATGAAGACCGCTGATGCTTGGTTGCATAGAGACTCGTATGCTGCTTTCTCTTTTGCGCTTGAACCGGTTGGTGGTTCAGCTCCGTCCACCACGATTTCGTAGACCTTCATCCCTTTCAGGATGATTTTCATCACAGCTGCCCATGTGTTGTAGTTGTGTTGACCCTCAAGAGGGCGCACATTGTCGAGTTTGATGGTGATAGGTTTGTCCTTACTGACGAGTTCCGAGAAGGAGAGGTTTAGTTCTTCAACTGTCTCCTCAATCAGGTTTTGTGTGCCAGAGGGTTCGCCACTGTTCGACATTTTGATGGGGTGATTGAGTGATAACTCAGGGTATGTGAGGAGGTCTAGTTCGGATAGAGTTGGAGAGGGTGAGCGAGCAGGAGAGGTGACAGCAGAAGACGCCAGTGTTGTTGTGAGATTAGAGTTAGCTGTTGTGTGCAGCCGGGCTCATAACCTGTGAAGAATAGCGGAGTAACAGCTTAGGACGCAAGTCCTAATGGTATAACTCTACAGGTACGATGCACAGAAAGAAGCGTAGGGCCAGTGAATTGGTAGTAGCAACAGAATAAACTATTACTATAAAGAACAGGCAAGCGAGAATTCTGAGCATGTAATACCAAACAAGATAGCGTAGTAAATTGGTGTCTATGTCTAGAGAATTACTGTCCCAGAAAGAGGGAGAACGGCCCGCTATTTATACAAAAAAGTCCTTTATCCTCCGACCGCGATAACTATGTGAAAACCGAGGTGGGAACGCCGTTTGACCCTGAAAACCGTAACAAAGTAAAGGTAACCAAAAGAAATGAGTAATACAATACTTGTAAGCGAAATGGTGTGTTGAGTAAACATAAATGAGTGCAACAAAATATGACTCATAACAAATGGCGCAATACATGTAAGTAATAAGGTATGCGACCTTTCGATAAACATTAGTAGTTATGTAAAAATGTAATAAATGTAAAAATGTATCAAGAAAACAATCAGAACTGTCATCGTAATGAAATGTAGCAAATGGAGATGAAATGTTATACAAACAAAAAAAGACAGACTGAGAATCTTGAAAAAATAACATTTAACGCCAAAGCGGAAGTCAACCGCCAGAAGGCAGTCACCCAGGAAGTAATAACGGAACTCAACCGCCAAAGGGTGGAGGCCGAAGAACTAAGAAAGGCCCACCGCCAGGAGATAGAGGAGCTAAGGAGCCGGTTGTCTCAATACTCCTAATCCAGGTGCAGGGAACCTAGCGGCATTAGGCAGAAAACACCCAGGAGCAACATGCCCGAGGTCGAAAACTTCGTCAAAGGGGTATTGGCGGCAGGACAGGAAGAAGTCCTGAATAACCAGGAGGCGCGGCAACAAGCCCCTCCACCAATTCCCCCGAGACCAGACGTGGGAGGAGGCGGCAACATGCTGCCCCCACGAGGACCTAGGATGGTAGGGGCCGGCCATCCAGGTAGCAGCGATTCCAGCAGCGACAAAGACAGAAGCCCATCTCCTCCACCTAGGAAGAACCTTAAATTCAGACGTCACTTCCGGGAAGGAACCCCTTTCTCAACAGTAAGCCAGTCGGAAGCCCACAATTCCGAAGTCCGCAAACCTGAGGACTTCGAAAACAAAAAGGATCAGAACATCCGACACTGGTTGCTCGACTGTGAGAACTACTTCATCCAGAGAGCAAAAAACTTCCCTGCCGACAAAAATAAAATTATATTCGCAGGAAGTTACATGAAGGGAGTTCCCAAAGAATGGTTTGTGGGTTATATGACCTACAAA
Organism: Verpa conica; assembly: GCA_033030425.1. Classification (NCBI taxonomy): domain Eukaryota; kingdom Fungi; phylum Ascomycota; class Pezizomycetes; order Pezizales; family Morchellaceae; genus Verpa; species Verpa conica. The sequence goes on along the minus strand of JAUFSD010000010.1, from coordinate 921,588 downwards.
GCCACCGGAGAAGACGGGCCGGACTGTTATTTTTTTCGAGATTCTCAGTCTGTCTTTCCTTGTTTGTATAACATTTTATCTCCATTTGCTACATTTCATTGCGATGACAGTTCTGATTGTTTTTTTGATACATTTTTACATTTATTACATTTTTACATAACTACTAATGTTTACCGAAGGTCGCATACCTTATTACTTACATGTATTGCGCCATTTGTTATGAGTCATATTTTGTTGCGCTCATTTTATGTTTACTCAACACACCATTTCGCTTACAAGCATTGTATTACTCATTTCTTTTGGTTACCTTTATTTTGTTATGGTTTTCAGAGTCAAACGGCGTTCCCACCTCGGTTTTCACATAGTGATCTCGGTTAGAGGATAAAGGACTTTTCTGTATAAATAGCGGGCCGTTCTCCCTCTTTCTGGAACAGTAATTCTCTAGACATAGACAACAATCTGCTACGCTATCTTGTTTGGTATTACATGCTCAGAATTCTCGCTTGCCTGTTCTTTATAGTAATAGTTTATTCTGTTGCTACCACCCACTCACTGGCTTTACGCTTATTTCTGTGCATCGTACCTGTAGAGTTATACTATTAGGACTTGCGTCCTAAGCTGTTACTCCGCTATTCTTTACACGGACTACCTGACGTGGGAGCGCTTCCGTTAGGAAGTCATTAAAAAATTCCTGGGTTCTAATGAAGCGATGGAAGCGGCACAGAAGATGGGGAAATGGGAATACAAAAGCAGCATCTCTGACTATATCATGCATATGCAACTCCTAAACATGAAAGCCCGTATATCTGGCCCTAGTCTGAGAATAGCCTTTCTCACGGGCCTCCCGGCGGCAATCAGAGATAGATTCTCCATGTTCCCCGTCACCAAAGACGACGACGACTTTGTCACCAAACTAGAAGCAGCGGGCAAAAGACATGAAGAGACTCTGGAGATGGAGCGTTTGCTCTCTCGATTTCCAGGTGCCCGAGGTGAACAATCGGTGCAACGCCACTCTAGGTTCAAAGCGAAGCAAGCAAAAGGAGAAGAGAAGAAAGAAAAACCAGCGAGCACGGAGAAAAAGGATGACAAGTCCGCCCCTCCAGCAAAGAAAACTTACTCTCGAAAGCACTTCAATTTCGCGGAAGCAACCAAAGGCGTCCCACGTAATGTCATGGCCAGACGCGAAAAAGAAGATACCTGCCGACGATGTGGCAAGAAGGAGCATGTCTGGGGCTATTGCGCTTCAGATATTAACACCAGTGCCGCTGTCTCAGCCTTCACCTTTACCAAGCATCTGAGAGAGGAGGAGAAGGAATACCCAAAAGAGCCCCCCAGACCGCGCAAGCAACGTCATCGGGCCAAGGCAAAGGCCGCCGCAGCTGCTGCTAGAATGGACAACGGAGGAGATACCCAGATGGTGTTCGATAACGCGAGCACATCTGAGGAGGATTTTTGGAAGGGCATCTAGACTCCCCAGGTCTAGATTTGCCCCAAATTGCAACACTTTCACTGGGAGAAAAATCCAAAAACAGTTCTAAAAGAAAAAGACCGGAGGAGGAGGAATCCACCCCGAAGAAAAAACAAGCGACGGAGCCAGTACTCGGAGCACGTCCTATTGCCACCTTTGATTTTTGTTTTGCTAATTGTATAAAACGCTGTAAAGTATTGTTGGACACTGGGGCCACAGGGCCGGTTTTGAGTTTGCGTTTTGTTTCTTTATATAATGTCCCAAAGGTGGAAAGAGACGTCCCCGCCCGAATAATGGGATTTGATGGAAAAATGGCATCAGGCGCGGGACAAGCCTTTACATTACCTATACTAATGATAGAAGGCATGCACCAATCGGAAATATCCTTCGAGATTGCAGATACCCCGGCAGACTTTGATGCAATTCTACCAGCCTGGTAGATACAACAACATAATCCAGTGCTCCATTCTAACGGAAGACTTGAGTTCCGCGGTAAGAATTGTCTCTGTTGTAGGCACCTGATAAGAGGAGTATTTCTGGGAACCATGAAGACCACTTGTTTGACTATCTAGGTAACTAAATCCCTTGTTCGTTTCCTGAGAAACACAATGGGGGTTTGGGGAGAAGCGCGTGTGAATATTATTGCTGGCGGCTATCTCCTGCAGGGCGCCCCACTGTGCCACCCACCGGGTGCTGGGGGGGTCCCTCAGAGTTGCTGTAAACGCATAGTAAAAACACAAGCTTTGGACCCCAAAAATAACCCTTGGAGCGTCAGGAAAATTCGTCCGTCCGAACCAAATCCGGAGGGTATATGAGAGGGCAAGATTCGGAGCTGACTGGTGAAAGAATCGAGGAAATCGGATAAGAACTGACAGAGTTGTGCCCTCCGCCAGTCGGGGCATGTTTCTTGACAAACTAACAGTATGAAGGAAGGCCCCGCTTCCCAGTACTGCTTGCTGATTAGTACCAAAGGGCTTTGGTGACTCTCTGCCACGAGGGAACATGCAAGGACGGAACAGATACGGTGGTTAGTACACTTATCGGCCCGTCCGCAGAGTACAGATTGATTCACTAATAGCTTTACGTGATTGCATTACTCTAGTACACCTTCGGGCTTGACTAGAATAGACGACAGGGCCGGGACAAAGTGCTTGGACTGGTCGGGATTTGTATAAGTATGGGGGAAATGTATTTGTATTGGCGTTTTGACTGTGTTGTAAGATTTGTATTGTATGGCGTAATTGCTTGGCAGGTTTTCAGGGTCTTCGGGGGTTCCCAGGCGTTTGTATTAGGATTTAGAATAAATCCGCAAGCCCAAACCGCGGTATATAAAATAGTCGGCAGATTTGTCTCTTTACCAGAACATCAACGGGAAGAACGAGTCTTATCAATATATTTGAATCTATCGAACTACTTTACTTTATAACTCTATTATCCAGGGGTTATTTTTGGGGTCCAAAGCTTGTGTTTTTACTATGCGTTTACACCAACTCTGAGGGACCCCCCCAGCACCCGGTGGGTGGCACAGTGGGGCGCCCTGCAGGAGATAGCCGCCAGCAATAATATTCCCACGCGCTTCTCCCCAAACCCCTATCGCGTTTTCTCAAGAAACGAACAAGGGATTTAGTTACCTAGATAGTTAAACAAGTGGTCTTCATGGTTCCCAGAATACTTCTCTTATCAGGTGCCTACAACACTGCCCCCCTCTCAGGGTGTTTGCGGCCCGAAAACACTTCTTCTGACAGACTGTGGCCCCAGTAAACCTCCGACATATCACCGTGGTGTCTGTTGTAGGAAGGACTTGGCTCTGTTGAGTACCTCTACAGTCTCAGGCGGTGGTCCTTCACAGCTCTTGGGTTTCGACGATGGAAATCACGTACTAGCTCTTGGACTGGTTCGTCCATAGCGTCTAAGACTTGATACGAGCAGTCGCCCATCGGATATCCCAGCCATTTCACCAAATATTCTACTTCTCCGGCGTTGTTGCGACGGGATGCAATGATTTTTTCCACGTCGTAAACCGCCTCCCCATACTCATCTACTTTGTCAGGAGTTGGTGGTCTCTGCTGCCGTCCGGGGATCTTGCTCAGGTGGTAGGGCTCAAGGAGCTCTATGTGGAAGACGTTATGTAACTTGACCTGAGGAGGCAAGTCCAACTGGCACGCGCGAGTTCCCACTAACTTAGCGATTCTGAAAGATCCTAGTTTTTTATGGTCTAGTTTCTTGGTGCTTCGGCGACTTTTGATGTTGGCGGCGTTGACCATGATGCGATCTCCTACTCTAAAACTTGGAGGGTCCATGCGTTTCTGGTCAAAGTACTTCCCCATGCGTTCTCTGGTTTCCTTCAGACGGTTACTAGCCTTGTCGTGGATACCTCGGACATAGTGAGCGTACAGTTCACTAGCCAGATTTTTGACTTCCACCTGGGTTGGCCAGTTGGTTCGCGGGTGGTAACCATAATTCGTGTAGAAAGAGGTTTGCTTCGTAGTTGTTGTAGCTGAGTTATTATATGCGTATTCAGCTAGGGGAAGCAATTCGACCCAATCATTCTGTTCGTAATTACAGAATGCACGAATGTAGTGTTCTAGTACTTGGTTAACCCGTTCTGTTTGTCCGTCTTTTTGAGGATGGAACGCTGTGCTCATCCGAGTTTTCACATCGAGGAGAGATATCAGCCATCCCCAGAAGCTAGAGGTGAACTTAGCGTCTCTGTCGGAGACGATGCTGAGAGGTAAGCCATGATAGCGCCAAATTTGGCTCAGGAAGGTTTTGGCTAGGTCCTGAGCCGTAGCTGATTCTTTCAGAGGAATAAAATGCGATATTTTTGTGAATCTGTCTACGACGACCCATATCTGTGTCATTCCTTCAGACAAAGGTAACTGCGTAATGAAATCCATAGACACGGATTCCCACGGGCAGTGTGGTGTTTCGAGAGGCAACAATTTACCGTATTTCCTGTGTCGGCTTGGCTTGTTGCGTTGGCAGTGGTCGCAGGAACGGACGTAATCGTCTACCCAGTGATCTAGGTTAGGCCAGTAGAAGTTTCGTGAGATTAGTTCTAGTGTTTTATCCTGGCCAAAATGTCCTGCAACTTTAGAGTCGTGTTCTGCCTCTGCGATCTTGATTTTGAGGGTGTCGCTTGCTGGTATATAAAGTCTGTTTTGGAAATATACCAGGTTGTCGTGCACTGAGAATTCCTTCGCTGCTCCTGATTCTTTCCTGAGAACCTTCTCCTTAATTCCTACCCATTTCGGGTCTCCCAGCCCCGCCTGCCGTACTTTTCCCAAAAACTCCTTGTTCCAGTTGACAATTTCCATGGCAGCAAGCGAGGCTGACGATACCAATTCCACTTCTCCGGGTTCCAATTCGAGCTGTCCAGATTTGAAGAACATTTCCACAGGTTGTTTGTTAGTGGTGCCCCCCCCCTTCCAGGCGGTACTCCGAACGCCTTGATAGTGCATCAGTCTTTCCGTTTTTTGTTCCGGGTCGATAAATAATTTTAAAATCGAACTTGGCAAGGTTTTCCGCCCATCGAGCCTGTCGCCTAGTGAGTTGCTTAGTGGTAGAGAAGTACTCTAGGTTACGGTAATCGGTGTAAACGATTACCATGTACCTAGCGCCTTCGAGGTATTGCCTCCACTGCTTGAATGCTACCACTATAGCTAACATTTCCTTGTCCCAAACGTTGTAGTTGACTTCCGCTGGGACTAGCTTTCTTGAATAGAAGGCGACAGGGTGTAACTTAGTGTCGATTTCCTGGGACAGGATGGCTGCAATCGCAAAGTCGCTGGCGTCCGTTTCCACGTACGTCTGGCGATCAGGGTCAAAATAAGCTAGAATAGGGGCTGAGGTGAAGAGGTTTTTGAGCTTGTCGAATGCCTCTTGTGCCTTGTGTGACCACGTGAAGTTCTTAGCGTTATCTTGTCTGGTACAGTCATAGGCAATAAGTCATCGGACGCGGTTTCAGTGAATCTTGGCGTGTTTTAGCCCATTTATCCATAGCTTTCAAGCAGGAGACTGCCATAGATGTAAAAAAAATCGAGCCCCAGAGCCAATTGGACCAGGGTTTCTTTATATGGGTAACTTTAATCTTATACAGTAATTGAGGCCTATATCTACTCTATTCATTTACAAGGTACACTTGTTCTTCTTACTTCTTTTTAGGTATGTATAGTTAGATAAGGGATAAAATGAGAAAAAAGACTTTACTAGGGGTTATAGACCCTAGACCCTATATTCTAAGAGTCTATAGATGCAGTTAGCACACCAATATCTTTCATTATTTGCCATTCTAAAAAAACCATCTTTTACATTGTACAAATTGCCAAATTTAGCCCTAAAAGCGGTGGTATCTTATGGCCTGAATAGGGGGGTTAGGGGGGGGTTTCTCCCACCCTAAATACATATAGACACTACTACTAGAACATAAAAAAAGCCCACTAGATAAAGACTTACTCTCTATAAGTAACAGTCTGCCCAAGTATCATGAAATAATAAGAGCGCCAAGCCCCAATAACACCACCTAAAACAGGTCTTACCATGGCTCAGGCCGTCCGATGACTTATTGCCTATGACTGTACAATCGGTTATAGGTTTACAGACCCCTGAGAAATTGTGGATGAACCTTCTATAAAAGTTGGCAAACCCCATGAAAGCTTGCACATCTTTTACGCTCTGTGGAGCTCGCCATTCCAGAATTGACGTGATTTTGTCGTTTGCCATGGAGACACCTTCGGGACCTAGCATATAGCCGAGGAACTCGATTTTTTAAACCTAATAAAAATCGTGTGGGTGGATGAGTGGGTACTGTGAAACACAAACTATGCTCCATTTGTAGTTTATTTCCTCTTTAGGTTCACAATCAATTTTAGTGTGTTGTGTTGTGTCTATGTTACGTACTATTATATAGTAGGTATACCTATTGCATTGCTATATATATTGGTACAATTACTTTTATACAGTTGATTCAATATATACATACTAAGAGCAAACAATACAATTAGAATAGAAGCCTAACTTACAATCTTCTAATACTCCTTATCAACAGTAGACTTTACGTTTATTCTAATAAAACTACATCTATCAGCTATACTCTCTATTCCATACCGTCAAAATGAGACTCCCGATACAATCACATAAGAGTTGATAATAACCCTAACCCTACCAGAGTCTCTAACAACAATGAATGACGTATATAAAGTAATTACATACATATATTTCAAATGAATAGTCTAAAACCTGTTTTTCATGAACGCCAGTATAACATGGAGTTCTTTTTATAGTAGCTATGGGATCATACATTGTAATGAATTGTTGGTGGCGTTGAAACTATACCAAATACTGATTGTAATGACGTAGATACTTACACCTAGGGATCGTATACAGCAGACACAATTAGACACAGTTTTATCTATTTTAAGTATATGCTTTAAGGTTCTTCTCCACTATTAAACTTCCCTGATCTCCCGTCTACTCCTGATCTCTTTACTATCCCACATCAACTTCAATTCTTCTAATCCTCTCAACGAAACCTCTATTCTCCCTTTTTTCAGTATATCTATCCAATATTGGTACGTATATTTCCACTATGCCTATTTATTTCACTTTTATTGGAAGAGTTCTCTCTGTTACTGGTGTTGGTGGATTCAAAGCTGCTAAAGTATCCCACAAGGATGGTGAAGGTATTATTCATGAGGTGGCAATCAAGTACTTTCAGAGCTCTGAGAATGCTCTGTATCCTGATCGTGTGCATTTGTTCAATGGAACAGTCATTTTCACTGCTGGAAAGGCTCCTGTGGTAAGCACATACAAATCCAGCTTTCCATTTCTCTCTAAATTGCTTTTGAAGTTAATATCTATTTAGTATTCACTCATCCGTAATACTGAGCTCTTTCATAATACTCCTATTGATAAATCTATTGCCAACGAAGCCTACTGCACCTCCACTGTTACTATGCTTTCTGATTTGGTCAAAATGCCCGATACAAGTCTCTCCCACTTTCAAGGCCAGATGTATCAGTATAATAGTGAGGCTAGAGAGGACGTTGTTGTAAGTATAAGCCAGAATTAAGTAAAATAAAGGAAATACTAACTAGTATAGTGTACGGTTACCTTTCTTATAGATACCAAAGTTCTATTATTTGCCAAATTAGTCACCTATCTGCAGTCGGGAAAAACATTAGATATAGCTTTCAAGTATATCTATGAAACTGATATTGATCGTGGTATGTAAACCCTCTAAATTGATACCTGTCAGTACTAATACTCTATATGTTGAATACAGCTTATGCTTTTTCTTTGGCCATCAGCTTCTCACGGGATTTGGTTCCTAAGGAAGACAAGGCTTCTATATTTCAAACTCCCAAATCAAAACGCAAAGTACTGCTGGGTCCACTTACAGCATCCACCAGCCCAATAAAAACTATCAAGCCAGATCCTGATAGTAGTATGACCTCACCCTTTTCTTCTCCGAACAGTATAAAGTCTAGCAGAAATCTGTTCAGCAGCTTCCGTAAGGTTATCCAGCTCTCTGAAATATTTAAAGCAATAATTAACGTATACATACAATCTATAGAGAAGAAACAACCAGTTTCCAATTCTGACGGAGATAGTGGTGGTATAGGAACACCATCTACTCCTGCTAACAGCCTCATTATACCAGCTACAGAGGCTTCTGGTAGCAACGATCATGGGTTTGAAGAGATTGATATGTTGGAAACTTCCAAGGATGATGAAGATGAGTTGGGATTAGCAGACTCTACTTCAAAAAAAAAGTATCATAATAGGAAGAAGGCAAAAGGAAAGGGCAAGGCTTGAGAATAGGGACAGACATTGTATTTAGTTTTATATTCTGGGGTTTCTTTTTACTTTCCGGTGGAAATTATTGGTATTCGTTGATAGCTAATCAGGAGAATTTTTTATGGTATTCAGGGTTAATAATGTCTTATCAATTCCGTTCCTATATTCCATAGTCAGATGCAAATCTTATAAACAGAAACAGATCTAGAACCAGTGCAAACGGCAATATACAAAACCATCACCTTATTCCAGTTGCTTCTAATATTGAAACTGAAGACACCAGAGCTTTATTCACCACCTATTCCTTTATTCAGCATAACAATCAAAGCTCCCGAGGAATAGTCCAACCAAACCCATCACAGTTAGTTCCAGCAGAAGTATATCATCTCTCTTTACCGTCTTCTATTCCACCTCAATCAGCTCCTCAGAATGCTGTATATTCTCCTAGCCCAGCTTTTAAAAAAGTTCTTCAACTTTTTAGATCAACATACGATAAAGCTTTCCCCAGTACACCATGCTCTTTCTGTTCAATCCTACTGCTTCCACGTCATATACACTGGATCACTAAGAACGCCAGTCAATTGTACTCATTGACTGAAGTCTTTGGTGTTTCTACTACGGAGAGGTTAAAAGGTGACAGCATTCAGATTGCTGTTTGTGTTCATTGCAAAACTAAGCCTAAAGAACCTCTATCAGCTGGTCCATGGCCTGAAGTATTATTAGTATTGGCTCAACGGTCTCGTGTCTTTCTTAGTCCAATTTCTCTACAAACAAACTTAGGTAGAACCGTCAGTCATTCAGAGCATATAAACCCATATTCAACCTACAGAACAGTAACAGGTAATTCTTTTACTTACTATCCTTCTGTAAACCTTACTAATAGTATATTGTAGGCAAAATGAGCTTGTCTAAAAATTCCCGTGCTGTTGCACTTTTTAGTGGCTGTATTGGAGCTTTTCTAGAGAGCTCTAGAAATTTGTTTGACGGAGGACATGATACTCACCAGCTTGAGCTTTGCCGCAATTGGCTTCTCCAAAACAATTCATTGTTTCTCCGTTATGATGTCAGAACTGAACTTCAACTCCATTCTCTCCCAACGGCATCACTCTCTTCTCTAAATAGTCAAGAAGAATCAAGACCATTGAACCGTCCAGATATTGTTCTAAATCCTTTCAACTACCCACAAAACACAGCAAATGAAGACCACCGTAACTTCCGTTTACCTGTTCGCTCTCTTCCAAATCAGTCATCTCCTAATAATCCCATTGGACTATCCTGTTCAGATCCTGCAATAGAACCCCTGCTGTTTCCAGTATTGTATCCTTGGGGTCATGGTCAGTGGACTCTACCAGCAAAAGAAGACAGAACACCTTACCACAACACCCGTCTTGCTGATGCAAAGCTGAAGCTTAACTCAGTTGTTTTCCACTTCCGTGATGATTACTATTGGCTAGCCTGGACATATATGGAGATTGAAGCCTCTCGTATCTTTCAGAACAATATCCGCTTGACTAATGTTATTTTTTCGAGATTCTCAGTCTGTCTTTCCTTGTTTGTATAACATTTTATCTCCATTTGCTACATTTCATTACGATGACAGTTCTGATTGTTTTCTTGATACATTTTTACATTTATTATATTTTACATAACTACTAATGTTTATCGAAGGATCGCATACCTTATTACTCACATGTATTGCGCCATTTGTTATGAGTCATATTTTGTTGCGCTCATTTATGTTTACTCAACACACCATTTCGCTTACAAGCATTGTATTACTCATTTTCTTTTGGTTACCTTTACTTTGTTACGGTTTTCACATAGTTATCTCGGTTGGAGGATAAAGGACTTTTCTGTATAAATAGCGGGCCGTTCTCCCTCTTTCTGGGACTGTAATTCTCTAGACATAGACAACAATCTACTACGCTATCTTGTTTGGTATTACATGCTCAGAATTCTTGCTTGCCTGTTCTTTATAGTAATAGTCTATTCTGTTGCTACCACCCATTCACTGGCTTTACGCTTCTTTCTGTGCATCGTACCTGTAGAGTTATACCATTAGGACTTGCGTCCTAAGCTGTTACTCCGCTATTCTTCACATACTCAACACACCATTTCGCTTACAAGCACTGTATTACTCATTTCTTTTGGTTATCTTTACTTTGCTACGGTTTTCAGGGTCAAACGGCGTTCCCACCTCGGTTTTCACATAGTTATCTCGGTTGGAGGATAAAGGACTTTTCTGTATAAATAGCGGGCCGTTCTCCCTCTTTCTGGAACAGTAATTCTCTAGACATAGACAACAATCTGCTACGCTATCTTGTTTGGTATTACATGCTCAGAATTCTCGCTTGCCTGTTCTTTATAGTAATAGTTTATTCTGTTGCTACCACCCACTCACTGGCTTTACGCTTCTTTCTGTGCATCGTACCTGTAGAGTTATACCATTAGGACTCGCGTCCTAAGCTGTTACTCCGCTATTCTTCACATTTCCACCTTTGGGACATTATATAAAGAAACAAAACGCAAACTCAAAACCGGCCCTGTGGCTCCGGTGTCCAACAATACTTTACAGCGTTTTATGCGATTAGGGAAACAAAAATCAAAGGTGGCAATAGGATGTGCTCCGTGTACTGGCTCCGTCGCTTGTTTTTTCTTCGGGGTGGATTCCTCCTCCTCCGGTCTTTTTCTTTTAGAACTGTTTTTGGATTTTCTCGCAGTGAAAGTGTTGCAATTTGGGGCAAATCTAGACCTGGGGAGTCTAGATGCCCTTCCAAAAATCCTCCTCAGATGTGCCCGCATTATCGAACACCATCTGAGTATCTCCTTCGTTGTCCATTCTGGCAGCAGCTGTAGCGGCCTTTGCCTTGGCCCGGTGACATTGCTTGCGGGGTCTGGGAGGCTCTTCTGGGGATTCCTCCTCCTCCTCTCTCAGACGCTTGGTAAAGGTGAAGGCTGAGACAGCGGCACTGGTGTTGATATCTGAAGCACAATAGCCCCAGATATGCCCCTTCTTGCCGCACCGTTGGCAGATATCTTCTTTTTCGCGTCTGGCCATGACATCCCGTAGGACACCTTTGGTTGCTTCCGCGAAATTGAAGTGCTTTCGGGGGTAAGTTTTCTTTGCTGGAGGGGCCGACTTATCGTCCTTTTTCTCCGTGCTCGCTGGTTTCTCCTTCTTCTCTTCTCCTTTTGCTTGCTTCGCCTTGAACCTAGAGTGGCGTTGCACCGATTGTTCGCCTTGGGCACCTGGGACTCGAGAGAGCAAACGCTCCATCTCCAGAGTCTCTTCATGTCTTTTGCCCGCGGCTTCTAGGTTGGTGACAAAGTCGTCATTGTCTTCGGTAACGGGGAACATGGAGAATCTATCTCTGATTGCCGCCGGGAGGCCAGTGAGAAAGGCTATTCTCAAACTAGAGCCAGACATCCGGGCTTTCATGTTCAAGAGTTGCATATGCATGATGTAATCAGAGATGCTGCTCTTATATTCCCACTTCCCCATTTTTTGCGCTGCTTCCATCGCCTCGTTGGACCCTAGGAATTTCTTAATGACTTCCTGGCGGAATCGCTCCCACGTCAGGTAGTCTGGCCCGTTATCTCCGGTGGCTTTGTAAGTCATATAACCCACGAACCATTCTTTCGGAACTCCCTTCATATAACTTCCTGCGAATATAATTTTATTTTTATCGGCAGGAAAGTTTTTTGCTCTCTGGATGAAGTAGTTTTCACAGTCGAGCAGCCAATGTCGGATGTTCTGATCTTTTTTGTTCTCGAAGTCCTCAGGTTTGCGGGCTTCGGAATTATGGGCTTCCGACTGGCTTACTGTGGAGAAAGGAGTTCCTTCCCGGAGGAGGCGTCTGAACTTAAGGTTTTTCCTAGGTGGAGGAGATTGGCTTCTGTCTTTGTCGCTGCTGGAATCGCTACCACCTGGATGGCCGGCTCCTACCATCCTAGGTCCTCGTGGAGGCAGCATGCTGCCGCCTCCGCCCACGTCTGGTCTCGGGGGAATTGGTGAAGGGGCTTGTCGCCACGCCTCCTGGTTATTGAGGACTTCTTCCTGTCCTGCCGCCAATACCCCTTCGACAAAGTTTTCGATCTCGAGCATGTTGCTCCTAGGTGTTTTCTGCCTAATGCCGCTAGGTTCTCCGCGTCTGGATTGGGAGTACTGAGACAACCGGCTCCTTGGCTCCTCTATCTCCTGGCGGTGGGCGTTCCTTAGTTCTTCGGCCTCCACCCTTTGGCGGTTGAGTTCCGCTATTACTTCCTGGGTGACTGCCTTCTGGCAGTTGACTTCCGCTTCGGCGTTAAGTAGCTGCTGTTGCACCTGGGCAGCGTTTTGCTCGATGGCCTGTTTTTCCAGCTCTCTGGCATTATGTGCCACCAAGAAGACTTCCTCCAAGCTGCTCTGTCTCTACTGAGCCTGTTGGAGGTCTCTTTGGGTGAGTTTATCCTCTTGGTTGAGTCTGCTGTGGGTGCGTATCAGCTGATCCCACAGTGTTCGCTGGTTTTCGCTCATGAAGTTTAGGTCCTCTTCATGAGTAGTAAGGAACTGGTTTAAGATTTCCAGGAACTGTGTTTGTTGGGTGGATGGTCGCTGGGTTCTGCGCCTTCCACTTCCGTCGGACACTGAGGGTCCTCCTGGGGCTGACAGCTGGTCGATTTCTCCCATTACGCTGTCCTCATCTTCCTCCCGCAATTCTTCAACTCGGGTCTGGGTGTGACGATCTAACCTTCGTCATGACTAGTCTCAAGTACCTCTCCATATAAGAGACTCCTAAGGATCTCCCTTGAAGGATAGAACTAGCTATCCCATTCCGGTCAATAGATACTAAGGAAAGTCATTACTATGATAGCCCGATCCCTAAGCGAGCTGGCAAGCTCCTAGGACGGAGCGAAGCTCACCGTCGTCGGTATGCGACAGAGACCAGAGTAATGCGTCTGTAGCTTACAAGCTACGGGAGATACTAGTGCAATGAGACTGAAGCAGTTGCCTCCATGAACAGAGTTAAGCTCCTGTCCCTCTAGGAGGAATAACAACGGCTTCGCTGATGGCCAACCTTATGGGAGGCCGAGAGCCGTGAGATGAGAGCAAAACTATGCTTAGTAGTTAGGGCCGCCAGCAAAAGTAATAATTAACCTGGCGGCGTCACGAATCGAACCATACGGGGCTATGCCTTGTGCTTCGCCCTAAGGTCCTTATGGATCAAGATTACCTCTCCGCCACGTCTCCAGGTTGGACTATGAACGTGGGAAAGGAATCTAAGCAACGGCAGGAATCACCAGTGGGTTACCCCGCCTAGGGGACTCTGTGTTTTCTAACACCCGCAAGGCGCCCCACTGTGCCACCCGCCGTTTGCAGAGGGGGCCCCCCTGAGTTGCTGATTCCCTAACAAAAAGACAAGTTTTGGACCCCAAAAATAACCCCAAAACCGTCAGGAAAATTCGTCCAACCGAACCAAACTCGGAGGGTATATGGGGGACAGTGCTGCGAATCCAAGGTGCAATCGGATTTGAAATCGGACCATTTTAGCAATAGTTACAGAGCTTTTAGTAACCAACGCTTTTTAGTCGCTAGTCTATCGACCCCGCTAGTTCTTAGGGGCGCTCTAGACTCAGTTGATTTCCAAGCGCGGAGGAATAGTTCCCCCGCTTCTTGGCAGCTTGCTCGCAATCAAAATCATAGCTTAAACCCGTCCTTCCCCCAGGACAATCATTCTTGCTAGTCAACGAACAACCGTTGTTCAGAGACCCTCATACTCTTTGCTAAAGACGTTTGTCTTCCCCTGGGAAGCAGAGCCTTTTAAAGTCTTTAGTTTGCAACCCTTAAAAATCCTTATACCTGTTTAACCTAGGGACTGTCGACCTTCCGTGTTGACGAGCGGTTCTAAGCCTCGCTGCTAAAGCTTCTCGTCAGAAAGGAAGGTTGTTGGTTTTTTTTAGTACGGCAGTACTCCCCTGGGAGTGCCCCCGTTACACTGGGATTTTGCCCAGTCACCAAGTACACCGAATGCGGTGCCCCCAATTCCTCGTTGAGCCATTGTTAATATGACGAGTAGGTTTGTAGATTGATGAAAGTGTGATTTCCGATACTCCAAGTGAACTTGCGAGTATCAATATAGTGTAAAACTGGCCTATACAATTCTCCAGGCTACGTTCCGTCAAGCTTAGAGTTCAGTCCGAAGATATAAGATACCAACTACCAAGGTCTCTTCAGTCAATGGTAGTAGTTGTTCCTTTAAATCGCACAAGAGAGTTACGAACTACGATATCGTCAAGACTCACTAGAGTTAGTTGAAAAGAGAGCAGAAAGTTGTTCAATTGAAACTTCGAAAGTCACAAGCAAATTGTTTGTAATAGAGTTATTGTTATTTTTTCGAGATTCTCAGTCTGTATTTTCCTGATTGTATAACATTTTATCTCCATTTGCTACATTTCATTACTACGGCAGTACTGATTGTTTTTTTGATACATTTTTACATTTATTACATTTTTACATAACTACTAATGTTTATCGAAGGTCGCATACCTTATTACTCACATGTATTGCGCCATTTGTTATGAATTATATTTTGTTGCGCTTATTTATGTTTACTCAACACACCATTTCGCTTACAAGCACTGTATTACTCATTTCTTTTGGTTACCTTTACTTTGTTACAGTTTTCAGGGTCAAACGGCGTTCCCACCTCGGTTTTTACATAGTTATCTCGGTTGGAGGATAAAGGACTTTTCTGTATAAATAGCGGGCCGTTCTCCCCTTTTCTGGAACAGTAATTCTCTAGATATAGACACCAATCTACTACGCTATCTTGTTTGGTATTACATGCTCAGACTTCTCGCTTGCCTATTCTTTCTAGTAATAGTTTATTCTGTTGCTACTACCAATTCACTGGCTTTACGCTTCTTTCTGTGCATCGTACCTGTAGAGTTATACCATTAGGACTTGCGTCCTAAGCTGTTACTCCGCTATTCTTCACAGTTATAGAGTGGGTAGTTCGATAGATTCGAATATATTGATAAGACTCGTTCTTCCCGTTGATGTTTTTGGTAAAGAGACAAATCTGCCGACTATTTTATATACCGCGGTTTGGGCTTGCGGATTTATTCTAAATTCTAATACAAACGCCTGGGAACCCCCGAAGACCCTGAAAACCTGCCAAGCAATTACGTCATACAATACAAATCTTACAACACAGTAACAGTCGCCAATACAAATACATTCCCCCCATAGTTATACAAATCCCGACCAGTCCAAGCACTTTGTCCCAGCCCTATCGTCTATTCTTGTCAAGCCCAAGGGTGTACTAGAGTAATGCAAACACGTAAAACTGTTAGTGAACCAATCTGTACTCTGTGGACGGGCCGATAAGTGTACTAACCACCGTATCTGTTCCGTCTTTGCATGTTCCTTCATGGCAGAGAGTCACCAAAGCCCTTTGGTACTAATGAGCAAGCAGTACTGGGAAGCGGGGCCTTCCTTCATACCGTTAGTTTGTCGAGAAACATGCCCCGACTGGCGGAGGGCACAACTCCTGTAACCGCCCCTGCTGTGTTACTTTGTTCTTTGTTTTACTTGTTTTGGATACGGTTATGGCACTAACCACCTTGGGATTTCTTTATTGTTTCTTTGGATCTACTTTACTATGTTTGGGAACCCCGCTGGAAGCGGAGCAATTATTGTACCGGGGTGGTACCGGATCGGGATGATTAGTATTTCTTTAGTGTTTTGATCCTGGCATGGATCGGAGATTAGGGTACCGGGATCAGAGGAACATGACAGGAATGGAGGAATGGTTGAGCCGGGTTATTTTTGATTACTGTTTATTTGTTTTTGAACCGGAGCATGGAATGCCCCGGCTAGTTTATGTATGTTTTTGTTTTAGTATAAAACCTGCCGTGTCTAGCTAGTTTTGGGTCGCCAGGATTCAGCTACCTAAGTTAGTTATCAATATATGCAATTGACTGGCTACTTTTAGTTCACATCAGTATATTAGCCTACCGAGTCTAGTCTAGTTAGTCAATCTCTTTGAGGTAGCTACTAGGCTTAGCCTGAAACCTCTCCCTACCACAATTTATCCACTAGATTGGTGCCGAGCAGTGCTTGCACTAAACTAGTGTGTGATTGTGTTACAACTCTGTCAATTCTTATCCGATTTCCTCGATTCTTTCACCAGTCAGCTCCAAATCATACCCTCTCATATACCCTCCGGATTTGGCTCGGACGGACAAATTTTCCTGACGCTCCAGGAGTTATTTTTGGGGTCCAAAGCTTGTGTTTTTACTATGCGTTTACAGCAACTCTGAGGGGCCCCCACAGCACCCGGTGGGTGGCACAGTGGGGCGTCCTGCAGGAGACAGCCGCCAGCAACTATATCCACACGTGCTTCTCCCCAAAACCCCTGTCACGTTTCTCAAGAAACGAACAAGGGATTAAGTTACCTAGATAGTCAAACAAGTGGTCTTAATGGTTCCCAGAAATACTCCTCTTATCAGGTGCCTACAATACTTAGTAGCTGGTATCTTATACCTTTGAACTGAACTCTAAGCTTAGCGGGACATAGCCTGGATAATTGCATAGGCCTGTTTTACAAGTCAACAGCACTCTCCATGTAACACAATCACACACTAGTTTAGTGCAATCACTGCTCCGCACTAATCTAGTGGATGAATTGCGGTAGAAAGAGTGTTCAGGCTAAGCCTAGTAGCTATCTCAAAGAGATTGACTAACTAGACTAGACTCGGTAGGCTAATATACTGATATGAACTAAAGATAGCCGGTCAATTGCATATATTGATAACTAACTTAGGTAGCTGAATCCTGCCTGCCCAAACTAGCTAGACACGGCAGGTTTTATACTAAAACAAAAACATACATAAACTAGCCGGGGCATTCCATGCTCCGGTTCAAAAACAAATAAACAGTAATCAAAAATAACCCGGCACAACCATTCCTCCATTTCTGTCATGTTCCTCCAATCCCGGTACCCTAATCTCTGATCCATGCCAAGATCAAAACACTAAAGAAATACTAATCATCCTGATCCGGTACCATCCTGGTACAATAATTGCTCCGCTTCCGGCGGGGTTCCCAAACATAGTAAAACAGATCCAAAGAAACAATAAAAAATTCCAAGGTGGTTAGTGCCATAACCGCATCCAAAACAAGTAAAACAAAAAACAAAGTAACACAGCAGAGACAGTTACACTCCAGGAGAGTGGGGCGAACTTTCTCTGCCTGGGTGACCAAAATCTCCCGGAGAGTTTTTTTTTTTTGCTGATGTACTATCGTTGACTGAGGAGACCTTGGTAGTCGGTATCATATACCCTTGAACTGAACTCTGAGCTTAGCGACAAGTAGCCTAGACAATTGTATAGACTAGTTTTACATCCTCCTGGCACCCAGTAGGTGGCACAGTAGGGCGCTCCCAGGGGACAGCTGCCAGCAAGTGTATCCGCATGCGTTTCTCCCCAAACCACTGTTACATCAAGAAGCAAACAAGGGGGTCAAAATACTTAGATAGTCAAACAAGTGATCTTCATTGTTCCCAGAAATACTCCTCTTATCAAGTGCCTACAACATTTTCTTTACACGTTTCAATCTGGTCAGGCAGTTGTCCTGTTGCTTTATATTTTTGTATTTATTGATCTCTAGTGTGTCCCATCTCTATGGCTTACCTCATGGGCCATGAGCCTAGATAGGAAATAAAAACATACCTATTGTAGGGGGACAAAAATACCCGGTCATTGGAATAGCAACCAGAAAGGCCAACCTCAAATAACTATCACTTCACAACCACATTAAAAGCAAATATGCAAATTTAATCATGGCAAAAAAGCCTCATTATTTTTATTATTATGAATATAAATCTATAATTACATTAATTATTCTTATCATAAATACTATAAAAACAAAATAGACTTTATGGGCTAATAATAGGTTACTATCTCCACAGTTACATAGCTCTGATTAGACCCTTTAGGGTATAAATTATTAGACTAGGGACTGTCCTTATATAGGGAGCATATACTTGTAGCCTAAACATATCCAACAAGTTTGGGGTCTGAAGAATTATGAAATAGTTTTTAGGGACCATTTCTATTGATAGGAACACCCAAGACACCAAACTATTATTGCAAGATACTTATATACCCTTAGAATTAGTCTCGTGCCTATCCCCTACGGCGCAGCTTGCTGCGTCACCGTAGAGTCTGGAGCAGTAAAGTTCTGAAATCTTTCGGAGCTACCCCCAAAAACCTCCGAAGGTACTTAGGATTGTGTGGAGCTGCCATACATTCCTAAGTACCAGGTAACACTCCGAGAACCTCCGAAAGATCCCGGCCTGTCAGGGTTTTTCGGCTAGTTCGGGAGCTCTTCTAGATGGCTTGAAGCTTTTATAGGTACTTAGGTTTACGTGCTGGCTCCATACAAACCTAAGTACCAATTATACTTCAAGAGCCCCCGAGAGCCCCCGAGCCAAAATATGTCCGAAATGTGAACTGGGCAAGCTCGAAGAGATTAGCACACCAGACTCTACGGTAGCTGCGCAGCAAAAGCAACCATTGGGGCTGAAAATAAAACTACTTTAGAGTATACCTATAACTCTGCTATACTAGGAGAAAATGAATCCTAAGTTCATGGTTGTGTTTTGTGGGATACCAACATGAGTTGGTTGCCATGTGGATAACCGGGTTTTTTTGTCCCCTACAATACTTACTTTCTTCAGTTAGATTTAATATAAGATTCTTTCTTTGCTGCCTCTCTGCTGCCACATCGCTCCACAATTGCTGAAACTACTTCACTACTTCACAAACCTTTGGTACATTGCTTGTAACGGATAGTTACCTTGCCATTGAGTTAGTTGTATCTTGTGGCTAAACTACACCTACACTGTCCTCTTTGAAACTAAAATACAATTTTCTAAGTGTGTATCCTGACACAGTGCTTGTTTCTCCTGATACAAATTTTAGTTTGCTGATGCAAGGTCATACTTAGATGGTTTAATTAGGAGTATGCCAAATATGCTGCAGGCTGTAATTGACACTGAGGGAGGAGCTACACGGTACTAATTTATGTATATATAAAAAATCCTCGGCAGTCTCGGCACTACCACCCCTGCCACCTGTCCAAGGACTTACTCCCGCAGGCGAAGTACAAGCGGTGGTTGTTAATTGAGGTGACAGCGACCGTGTGACAGTCGCAACCCCTCCAAACCCCACCCACAACGCCACCTCCCAGATGGCCAAAGACAAAGAGAGTACCACCCGCCATGAAACCACAAAAGAGCAAAGGGCCGATGTGATTATTCTGAGGGCTCAAGGCAAAAGCTTTGGTGAAATTGAAGCCGAGACCGGAATTTTGAGACAGACTGCCCAGAAAATCATCAAGCGCTTTGAGTGACAGAAGACACTTGAGAATAAACCAGGTCGGGGGAGGAAGGCAAAATTGGATCAAAGAGCTATTAGGAGGATCGACCGATTTGTCTCTTTAAACCTCCGTGCTACAATTGACAACATAATCACCGAGTCTACAATTAAAGGAGCCTCATCTACAGTGAAGAAAGCTCTCAAAACTCTTCACTATCACACATCCGTACCACGCAGGAAGTTCTGGTTAGATGAAAAAATGATGAAATCTTGGCAAGCTTGGTGTAAAGATAAACAGTTTTGGAGGAAAGAAAAATGGAGAAAAATTGTTTGGTGTGATGAGGTTGCTACAAAAATTGGTAACATTGGAGGCGGCCAAGATTGGGTACGCAGAAAATCTAATACAGCATATCAACACCGATACTTACGTCCAACCTTTATTTCTGGTGGTACAACTGTTCACTTTTGGGCATGCTATACTTATGGAAAGCGTGGTCCAATTACTCCAGTCCGTCGCCGAGGCCCAAAAGAGCGGATTAGTAAGAAAGATAAAGGAGAAATAAATAGATGGCAATATATCAAAGAGGTTTTACAGCTGCATTTTATACCTTTTTGGAATCATATTGGCGGCAGTAAAGAAGGCTATATATTTATGCAGGATAAAAGTGGACCTCATAGAGCTAAATTAGTACAGAGTTTTCTTAAAGATAATGGTGTAGATATATTTGATTGGGTGAGCAACTCACCAGATCTCAATCCAATTGAGAATATCTGGCGAGCTCTAAGAAAGAAGCTTAAAGATAGATATAGGAAGACTGGAGGAAGGCCTAAAAGCGAGAGGGATTTAATTCAAGCAGTAGGGGAGGTGTGGGAGAGGTTGGATCAGAGCTTATTTGATAACTTGGTAGATAGCCTTCCAGAAAGAGTAACTGCAATACTGAAGGCCAAAGGGGGACATAGTAAGTGGTAAATAATTATATATCCACTATACTTTTATTTAATATCTTTTCTATTTAATACCTTTAACCATGGTTGTGGGGAGGAAAAAGTTCGCTCCCGCTGTCGCCTCAATTAGCAACCACCGCTTGTACAACAAGTTTCAGCTCCTTATCACGAGAACTTTGGCTTAGTGATCTACAATGCTGGGTACAAAATGGGCGCAGGAACTTCCGACATCCAACCAATGGCAAATTAGTGAGGCTGCCTACCGAGCAAGTATGGCTTGCAGGCATGTATATATGACCCCGCGCCTTCAATGAGCACTCTCAAAATTAGGTTATTCCTACCAAACCTTACTACCACTCCTACTAGATCTACCCTCAAAATATCAATAAAGTAATCCGCAATAACGTCTCAACATGCCTATCATTGATCCATTTACCGACAAAGCCCCCAGCCGAAAAAGAATAATTCTTTGCTGTGATGGTGTGTAGTGACTAACTATATCTATTTTTTCTTACCTCATTACCAAGCTAATTTTATATTAAAGGGACCTGGCAAAGCTCTGACGGAGGGGAACCATATGTGCCCACAAACGTCACCAGGATCACGAGAGCGCTTAAAAGTTACACAAAAAAGGACGGCATAGCGCAGATTGTTTATTATCAAAGCGGAGTTGGGACAGGTGGAACATTAAACAAGATACTTGGCGGTCAGTCTCCATAAGTGAGGTTTAAGGTTTAGATAATTAACTACCCGAATCCCCACACTTAGTCGCAGGACTAGGCTTTAGCCAACCCTTCTCATAACATTATAGACACCTCTTTTCATCATGATTCCACTGACAGAAATCTGTGGAAATAGGCGGCACCGGGTACGGTCTTGACGAGCATGTTCGGGAAGCATATGGTTTCCTTGCCCATAATTATCATCCCGGGGACTCGATTCATCTTCTCGGATTCTCCCGAGGCGCTTATACTGCCCGATCCGTCTGCGGACTAATTTGTACTATTGGAGTGCTGACTAAGATGGGAATGGATGAATTCCACGAAATTTGGAAGAATTATACCCAAAGAAACTATCTTGAAAAGCCCGAGTAGAACCCCTCAAGTACCTCCTAGTATTCCAATTGCGTTTAGAACCAAAAATACAGATGCTGAGCCTGATTTCTAGACTACTCAAGACACTCCAAACAAGAGAAGATGGAAAACTTGTAATTCCAGGTGTCAAAGTAAAAGCAATTGCATGCTGGGATACTGTTGGGTCTCTTGGAATTCCCTCCCTCCACATACCATTCTTTGGAGAACTCAGTATAGCTCGTGGGGAAAACCAAACGTATACCTCGCCAAACTTTTCCTGATAGCATTATTCATTTGTTTTGAAACCTATAGATTAACGCTACGCGTAGCTTTCACAACGTTGAGCTTTCTGATGGGGTTGAAAACGCCTTCCATGCTTTGGCACTTGATGAGCATAGGAATCCTTTCACCCCGACCCTATGGAAAAAACCTCCCAACTCGAAAACAAACCTAAAACAAGTTTGGTTTCCTGGAGTACATACCAATGTCGGCGGTGGCTACGATAACCAGGAAATTGCCGATATAACACTAGCTTGGATGATCCAGCAGCTCCTACCCTTTCTTGAGTTTAGCAAAAGCTATCTGAGAAGTATAATCAAGAACCACGCAGACTATACTCAAGAATGGGCGGCGGGGACGATTTATGATTCCGCCACTGGGTTGATGAGAATTTTCAGCGGAAGTTATAGGACACCTGGTGAATATGCCGCCCCAGATGAGCCCGTCCAAACAGAAGAGTTTTTCCACAAGTCGGTGAGAATCAGGTTACATATGGTTAAAGGGTGGGAATGCAAAGCACTAAATGGCTGGGTATGGAAGGAGGAAGGTTGGTGGGAAAAAGACGGTAAAAGACTTCTTGAGGATCACTTGGGAAATGTTGAGAAAAAGCTAGCGGGGAAATATGTTGTTAACAAAATGTTGGGGGAACCAATGCCCAAGGACATCGAATGGTAATATGTAACTTGTTGCGATTAAATACGGTGAATTTAGGGAAAGTCTTATAGTTAGACATCTACCCCTAAAGTTTCAATTCATACCTACATTCATATCATATATTAATAACTCTACTCTAAATTCAAGGGGGCTCTGAATTTTAGCTAATCATTCATATATTCCACTTATCACCAATTTAATTATGCAAAATAATTAATCAATCGACCGATCAATCACCTAAGCACCCAACCCAAATCCCATATGAATATCGTGTCTATAAAAAAATAGTTGCTTTAACCCCGGCTATAGCTAGTTCGAGGCTATAACTACTTACTAGATACCAGATTTAGAGAACTCAGAAGTAATTTAGGACACAAGTTAATCAGAATAAACGTGGCAAAGACCCAACTCTACTCTGGCTGTATAAAAACAGTGCTTTATTGTATATTTAGCCCATTCGAGTAGAGGGTCCCGGTTATTCTTCTCGATATCGTGCGTTATAGGCGTAAAACCGACGAGGAAATGTATAAAGATTGGAACTCCGTGTATTTATGAACAATCACCATATACACACTATAAGTAGGAATGGGAGATTATTGACTTAGTAGGAGTCTTGCTTATTAACACAACTTTTGGCTTAATAAACTCACTCCAGTATAACCCGATATATCAATAAATTTGCGCTCCTATTTACTATAACCTCCAAATATTGTTCCACAAAGGCCTCGCTTCCAGCGTTTCTTACGACGAGCACATATGTACTTATCGGCCTATAAGGAGCAGTTCCTTACGGATGACAAAAACCTTCTGCACACACCACTTCCTGAGCTCTTCAAAATCTAAAAGAGCAGTCTATGTGCTCTGACTCGGAGTTGAACCGAGGATCTCAGCATTACTAGTGCTGCGCCTTACCAACTTGGCCACCAGAGCGGACATTCGGGGAAGAAAAGTAAATTATAGATTCTATTTTTAAACTCCCCTTCTTGTCCTTCATTTAATGTATCTACTCTATGATTCCTTCTAATTATCTAAATCTGTTAATAACTATAATAGCGAGGTACGATTGCGATCAAACACAGAGGACAAATTTCTTAACTAAGCTCTATAAGACCAGTCATAAGTATTGGCTATGTTCATAATGATCATATTCTATAATAACTTATATTTATATGATTTTAATTATACAGTACCAAAAAGAGGGGTGGGATCAGTACGGTGCTCTCGCCAATACGCTAGCGATATGGGAGGAATACGGTATTTGTATAGTAATCTGCCTCAAATACTGGTTTAATTCGGTATTTACGACTAAGTTCTGTGGTTTTATGGCAGTAAATTCACCCTATTTTTTCATACTGTAGTTGCTTTAGTGTAGTTATACCACCTGGAAAAAAATTTACAGAATGGTATATATAACTACTTGACACAAAATTACAATACCAAAGGTGCGAGTGCGATCTTATGATCCAACACGGGTACCAAATTACCAATACAGGCCCAATAAACCGTAATAAAATAAAGCTCCCAGATATTAAAACTAAAATATTCAATCTTTGGTTACTCATGTTCCTACTAGGCACTACGCCATGTGTGATATCTAAACGCTGAATTAAACCCTCAGACAAACAATATTGAAGTTTTTTCTTCTTAATCATACTAGGTTTATACCCTAATACAAGTGTGGTATGGACTAGGTACTTACGATATTCTTAAACAAAAAAACTAATGAAGAAAAGCTATGAATATTTAGAATTTAACCTCCTCTATTTTACACTACATATCACTCGGACTCAATCACATCTAGAAGCGCCACCTCAATACTTTCATCTTGATCTTAAGAACAAATAGGCTATTTAGTACTCTAGGTATTTTATTAATTTCGCCGCTACTCTAACCAACTCAGGAGTGATTGACTATGATATAGTACTTACTTAATCGCCGGTAGGATGCAAGCAATTAACATAGGATGCAGGTGAAAATTTTGTTATCTTTGCATGATTTCTGTTCCTGAGGCGTCATGATAAATAGGCAAAACAGTGACGAAGAATTGTTTAAAAAGATGAGTTTCGCACATATGCACGTTATGCTTTGATGTCTAGAGCCGGTTATATATTTCCCCATTAAAGAAGTTCATGCACGACTAAATTATACATTCGTATGATTTAGATTTGTGATATACGAAAGCATACAGCTTTGCTACTTCAACCAGCGGGTGGAAGAAACTGGCAAAAGCAAAACTCTCACTACTCATAGGCCATCTAACATACCTTGCTAGCACTAAGATCGATAGCGAAGAAATAAAAAATAATCCCGCCACATGGAAATTCAAAGGCGAATACCTATATCAAACTATCTTAGCCCACGTGCATAATCATAACTTGCGTAGCGTATTTAGAGCGCCTAGAGCCTGAGTTTACAGGTCTGTTTTCACCGATGTTATTTAATCGGATGAAACGGGAAACCTCACCCAAAAATGATAGTGCTCAAATCGTAGATTGTGCTTAATATCCATTAAAGAAACCCAGCACCGATTGGATTAAATGATGGCTATACAGATGCCACACACAGACCATTTTCACAGCTATAGCGGGTGCGAAGGGCAGCACCAATGAGTTGTCGGTTACACGAGCTATAGTCGCCGGCGACATGTGCGGGCGCCCAAAGGCACCAAAGACACCAAGATATCTAGACCACCGCGGTTACATAGGTAACATTAGTGCACTACAATAGATTCTAGTATGGTAAGTAATAAACCGGAATTTACAATCCAGTCGTCTATAGCTTCGCAGCCCACGGCCAATAGCTCGCGGGGATAAATAGAAGGAGTCCCCTGTCATTGAGAAGGTTTTAAGTCAAATCATTTTTTCTGTAGAGAACTCTCACTAGATTCTGCCTCACGAAGCTCGGGGCGCGCTTGGGGTTAGCCGCAAAAGCTACAGTCAAAGATGTGTTGTCCCGAATCAATCGCGCCTTAGTTATTTACCAGCATATTTTTTATGTTCAGCTTAGTGATATTTCCGGGTTGCGGGGAGAAACCCCCTCTACCTTCCGGGACCAAAGCCAGAATGGTGCCTAGGGTGAAAAGAATTTTGAGATTTAGCCAGTGAGGCTGATTACATAATATGTAGGAAGACGTGGTTCATCTTGTAGCGAGTAGCGAGTAGCCTGCATCTACAAGACAAGAGAATCCGGTGATAGCAACCGTCCTAAAAGAGGGGGCTGGTGTGGCAGTTTAAGATACAAAGGGAAGGGAGAGGGTAGAAAATAGCGCCTTACTTCTATCCCAAGACCACGTAACCCTGAACTGGTGTATGGGGTACCTGTCGATACATGTAAAAAAAACCTCTATAGGCGGTATTGATGCATGTTTGAGCTTTGGCGCTTACCGTTTGACAACAGTATTTTAGTTAGTCAAATTCACTCAAAACTTACGATTGTAGTTTTATTTCGATTTTATGTATGATTGTTTAAATTCCGGCACTACGATGCTGTGCAGAATGTATGGTAGAGTACTTGTTGTTTCGAAGCTGAAGAGGGGAAAGAGGGGGGCTATCTACAATCTCACGATCTTCAAAATCACCCCCGTGGCACCGATACAACTTCAAATGCAACAGAAAAACGGGTACACGGCGTTGGTTGTAGGGTTGCAAAGGTTGGGAGCTACTCCCCAGCACGACCATATTTAGCAGGTTTTTTAAGAACCATGTGAACGCTTTAGGCGAATAGTAAGGATGTAAAGCCTGATTACGCCAAAAGCTCTGCGAGGATACGGTACCCAATCACCTAATATTGAGATGATGATGGCGGGGAATGGCGATGCTAGTGTTGAACTTCCGGAAACATGCACGTGTAGACGCTGAGGGACCTCCTCCCGGGGGCTTGTAGCTGCCGGTATGGATGGCTCGCCACCCTCGCCGGCCATACAATTGTGTGGGGGATATGACTACGCTAATGTCCCAAATTCACCTAGATTGGGCGAGTAACAATGGGGGATTGCCGCCATAATTCAATTAAATTAAGATTTCAACACTGCACGCATTGGGTCGATTCTGCCTGCATTACGGGAGGAGACACACCTTGCTTCAAATCCTTATTTTTCTACACGTATCCTAACCAAACAACAAGCAGCACGGTTACTTACTACGATCGAACCAACCCCCTCCTGCTCCTGCCGCCAGAAGGTAATGGATAATAAATTGATGCATGTGCCCAAAACTTCAGGTGTCTGTTCTTCTCCCTTCGTGTCACTCGTATATGGATATCATAACACGCAATGAAAAAAAGAGAAAAACGTTGCCTATCGTGATTCGACAGCCGTACTGTTATTTTAATGTGGTGAAGGGCATAGAAGTGGGAGGCTGAGTCTTGGCCATATAATTTAAGCCAATAGAATATATACCTCCCCAAGATATTAAGGAATGAGCGTAAAAAGGAAAAAGGGTCTCGATTAATGTTAGGCTTATTCGCGGCAAAGGATATTCAGGTCAGACCGGCGGAAATTTCCCCTAATTCGCCGTTCTGTACCTAAGACATTGTAATTCCGGGCAATTTTTTGAAAGGAACAGCGGGAATCGTGGTCTCGTATCACAACCACGCTCGTCAATCGCTGTGGCAAGCATGGGACCCCCGTTGACATCGGACAAGGTAGCTGTAGATCATCCCGAGAACGAAAGTTTGGAGGTTTGCAACCAGACTGGAGCTTTACTACTAGTCTTCCACTATTTGCTTAAGAAGCCCTTTTCTCGGAAAAGCATGCTATGTGCTCCTCGTCATCACGCAGGGATCATGACGCAGTAACTACAACCCTCTAGAGATCAACCACAATATCAGGCCCATGTAAGATCTTCGGATCCACGGAGGTCTCGGTTAGAACTTTCGAGTAACGAGTCTATGTGCGATCCTAGGCGAGCCAAAGATCAAAAGTCCAACATACTCTAAACCGATGAATTGTAGATCTTATTGGCTGTAACTCAGGACTTGTCAAAGCGAGATAAATCGACCGGTTTATAGTGATTTACCAGTTGATCGCTTGGGCCGGTTATGAGTATTTGGCAGTAGTAGAAGCATACGATACATGGTCGGCCGATCATATAACTTGTGAGATGAACCCTGAGAAGTCACGCGTCGTAGGGTGTTTCATGGCGCCTGCACCCAGCAGTTTTTCAGAACGCCATACAGTCTGTGGAGTGAGGTGTGTAGAAGCTCTAAATAGTTTAATAGTATATTAGAGAACTTGGTAATAGTGGTGGTCAAAAGGCGAAGATGCACAATGAACAATGTTCCTACGGAGAGTGACAGTGGCGGTATGAGTGATGATATACTCAGTCAGGTGGCGTAGTAATTGCTGCCGGAACTTAAAGTATGCCAAGCCGATTCACTTGTAAACCCGCGCCACAATAGTCGCGTCTCCCCAACGTCAAGTCATCGTCTACTTGTATCCAGCCTTCCACTGTCAAGACCTACTCTATCATACATTCTCACTCACCATACTCCTCCATCATAAGATGCCGTCCGCTTCTAACCAAAAGCGCGTCAAGGTACCTTCACGAGTTTCAGATATTCGTATCCGGGTTCGGTTTCTTTTGTGCTTTATTTTACTTCCCCTTCATAGATTCTTTAAAAGCCCGTATTCTCACTGATTGTGCACGGGGGAGCCCCTCTGCTTTAGATGTAATACAGGGAGTTTCAATCTATCGCCCATTTGGTACATAGTAAAATCGATTCTGTGCCCTACCCTACCCTCATAATGACCGCTAACGATACGATTCTAGTATATGGCTCTATTGCAACCCCCGTAAACCCAGATAAAAAACCCCCAAACCTCCCGATAGATCACACTCACCAATGGACCGTATCCGTTAAAGGGGTCAACGACACTGATATCTCGCACTTTATCAAAAAAGTGCAGTTTAAGCTTCATGATACCTATGCCAATCCGCTCCGAAGTTAGTACTATCCACCCCCTTATTCCCCTTTCTGCACACAGGCACTATACTGATATGGTATAAACCGGCATATAGTGATCGAATCCCCACCCTTCGAGGTCTCTGAAACCGGTTGGGGTGAGTTCGAAATCCAGATAAAACTCTTTTTCGTCCCCGAATGCACTGAAAAGGCACAAACCCTCTTCCACTTCCTGAAGCTCCACCCCTACATCGGCGATAAGGCCGAGCTAGAGCTAGCACGGCAGCAGCGCCGGCCAGTACTAGCTTATACCTATGATGAAATCATCTTCAATGAGCCGACCGAGGCCATGTACGATCTTCTAACGTCCCGAGGATCAGCGAGGCTCCCAAGCCGCACGAGGGGAGCCCGGGGTGAGTTTGTCGAGGAAAGTGAGGCGAGCGAGATGGATCGGTTAGGTGAGGGTATTAAAGTTGTTCAAGAACATATCAAGAAGGCAAAAGAAACACTTTTGGAGAAGGAACGGCAAGTGGCGCAGATCAAGGCGGGGATGGAGAAGAAATAAATAAATTTCCCCTTCTAGAGTCGTTTTCAATATCCATATTTCTATTTAGCTTTTGTTTTATTTTATTTTTTATTCTTGTGTTTCTTCCCGTTCCTGAGGCTTGTACTGCTTTTTCTTCGGGGAGACGGGATGAGGTGCCTGAGTGGTAAAACAAAACAAAATCGTAAACGTAGCATGAAGAAATGGTGTGATGCACTATGGTTACTATTTCAGGACCATAGTAGAATTTATATCATCACGATGAGATAAGAATCCCAGAACGGTTGTACCACCTCGAGGCTTGTCCACCTGTAGATCAGAATCCAACAAGCGTCAAAAACAAAAGCAAGACATGCTAGGCTAAGGTGCGAATAAATATACACAACCAAACCACCACTCATGCCAAAAAAAATGTACATAGATTGTGCTGAAACCCAGTGCGTGCCATCTGGTCTACCCTAAAATTATTCGATCTTTGTCCTCAGCTGCACACCATGCCATCCCTTAATCTCCTCACTAAGAACCTCCTGGACGAGTCTGTGCTGCATTACTATGGACAGACCTTTAAAACTCTGCGACGCGATCTCGATGGCGTACATTGAGCCGCAGCCACCGGAAACATCTTGAACCTATATAGGCGTGTTTTAACGTTTTACGTAAAAGATAATTAGTATCGAAGTGGCCACAAAAGAAAGAATGGAAGAAGGAGGACAGAATTTGGTTTATCATTATAGTTATTTACTATGGGGTAGTAATAAGCAGGCAGAAGAGAACAACCGAACGGAATGAGTACACAATCACGATGTAAGAAAGCAGCCAATATCTGATATCCTACGCACCTCTAGCTTAGAAGGTGACAGCTCTGTTACGAGCTTATTGAAGATGTGCAACTCCTTTGAATCGAGATGATCCGGAGGGGCCAGAGCGGGAGATCTGGAGGCCGACGTCGTGGAGAAACGCGGGGATTGCGGGGGTACTCGTTGTGTGTTGTTAATCAAGGGCCGTGCGTAGCAGAAGTTCCTGACCGTGGAGCGGAACATGGCGCAGATAAGGGCAGTGCGATTATGAGAACGGGAGTAAAGGGCGAGGGGGGTGTGCGTGCGTGTCGGCGTGGTGCGTGGATTGGGTGTGGTTGCAGTAGATAGTAGTATGGCTATGGTTGTGGTGCTGGTTGATGGTGGGGTGGTTGAGGGGTACTGCCCACTAACTATAGTACCGTGTACCTACAAGCCAGCCTACCTCGGAAACCCGGGCATACTGCGCTATGCCAATTAGAGTCCCGTGCCTTTCGGGGGGGGTGGAGAAACACCAAGAGGGAAGGGGGGGATCATTGACCTTGAACTATGGCCGGGGAGACTAGGTAACGGAAAGAGAGAGAGAGAAATACGGACCTACTGGGATGAAATGCCGGAGTGCATATGCCGTACATGGCATGGGGAGAAAGGTATAGCATATGCTATGCAACGTAAGTCTTCCATTTCCTTTTCTTCTTCTCTACATACATACAGTTTAACCCCATACCGGCTCCCTAGAGGATCAGCCAGACACCCTCTCTTCCAGTGGTCGGTATTGTATGGTAAATACTACATCCATAGAGTCGGGTTACTATTACCCTCCTTCCTGTATCTCCACCATTTTAATCCCAGCACCTACCGGTTCCTTTCACACACGGAAAAACACGACAGCTGAAACAGACACGCAAGGCAAGAAATCTAGACACAAGAAAACGTCCTGACTGTACGACGCTTCTCAAGTAGGCTCGCCGTCCCATGCTGATCTTTTCCCCGCAAATGACGTTAACGTTGCCAGGGTGGGAGCAAGGGCAAGCGAGATTACTCTTGTCCAGTACCTTGACTATAGTAGTTTATAGATACTCTGTTAAGTCTACTATATTGCTAAGACGTAGATACGTAAAAGTGAGCACAGCTGTTCTAGGCCTGGTTCTACGCCCCGTGGTACATTAATCGGCCTTGCGCCATCTAGTTGTGGGGTGGCGTTCCTAGGTATGGCTCGGGGGAAATACCTATCAAGCCAAGTACCACATTAAGGCGAGAAAATACAATAAAATCGTTGTAAACGGAAGATTATAAGCACTTGCACTTCTGGTGTGGTGTCACTGTCCAGGAAAAGTCAGTTCATCTTATCCGTACGCCTTAAACTCCTCACGCCATCACTGCTTCCTCCGATCTCTCTCCCTCTTTCACTACTCCTCCAATTTACCCAGCCTGTCGGGCGAAAGATCTGGTCCAGCGGAGAGGGTAGCAAAACACCCTGCAGCATACACCAAACACTTGATTATGGTATCCACCGAGGAAAACAAACAATAGTGGTTGAGTATTTAATTCGCTGATGAGTATGTATGTAGTTATACCATAAATCGATAAGAATCCCATTTGAAACCGTTATAGAAAACCCCATGCCAAATTGAAGTGACAAGACAAAAAAAACCTGTGTTCTCATTTTTGTTTCCCCACCTAACCCCATCCCCCATCCCCATTCCCATTCAACAGCTAAAAACTAAAAGGAGAAAAAAAAGAACCAGAATCCCCAATAGAGAGAAAAGGAGAGCCCATAAGAAACAAGAACAAAAGTCAATCGCAAAAGACATAAGCATAGACAACATAGGCAAGCAAAGAAAAGGAAGGGAAAAACGCAGTCAAACGCACGCTCTAATGATAAGACAAGTTCGGTGGAAACCCCCCAAGTAATGAAACAAACAGTCAAATAACAAATGGGAAGTTGGAAGGTTAAAGTGAAGGTGCAAAGATATTCTCCCACTCCATTGCCGCACAGCTCCCATTTTTTGAACGCTCAAGCAATGTGAAGACGCAGAAACCTACGATCGCTAGAAAAAAGAAAAAAATCCTAAGATACCCACGCAAAGGCGACAAAAGAAAAAGAAAAAGAAAAAGAAAAGAAAAGAGTAGTAGAAACACACGACCCGTCTTTCTCCTGACAGAGGTTCGTAATTAATCGAATGTCTCAGTCATCTGAAGATGAAGCCAAAGTAGAAGAAATCAGAACAAGACACTGAACGAATCAAAAGCCAAATAGTCAACACCCAAGAGAAATAATGCGAGAATAGAAAAGAAAAGAAAAACGAAAACCCTGGCGAGGGTACGCCTCACGAGTATACAGTCCATGAGCCACAACCCATGCCCCCCCCCCATCCTAGTAAGCCAATATCGATTTCTTATTTTTTTTTTTTTTACCAGTATGATCCGCGTTGTCGGTCCATAACCGGCGGATAAAACCCTCATGTGATCTCAATACCTTCCCCTCCCCTCTCGCTTATACCTAAACCCAATAGCAAATCCGAGTATCGTGACCTCGCTTTTTCCTTTCAATGTAGAAATGAAACTCAAGTGAATTCAGCTCCCCGTCCCTTTTTAGTTCCACCCGTATGGTCAATGACATATTCAACAGATAGCAGTAGGCGCTTGCTGTGCATCAAATCTGAATGCTCCAGAAGGTCTTCTGCGGTGGTGAAATCCCGCATAGTTCAATGGTATCGGAGACGCGGTACCTGATGAAGTTTTAAGGAGCGAACCAGCTGGAGAGCCTTCTGAAGGAGAGGGCGTATATCTGGGACTAAAGTCCGACTCCATTACAGTCCTTGGTTCAGCCATGCTAAAAACGGCTCCAGAAAAAAGAGCCGGATTCACTGGTGTCGTGTCTTGGGCCTTTTTTTCAGGAAGCTCACTGTCAGACATCTGCGGTGATGCCTTTGCCGACCCAAACTAAAGTATTGTTAGCATGATAAGCGCAAAAGATTACCATGGACCAAACTTACAAAGCAATAGTTATCAAGCAATTCACGGTATGATGATGATTCGATTGAAGGCTTCTCCCCAAGGAATGCACTTGGTTGGAACACCTCTGGTGCACCGGCTCCAACAGTTGTAGGGCTTTCAATGGGAGTTGAGGTATCCTTAACAGGAGCAGTGTTTTTTAAGGCACGAGCAGCAACAACAGGAGTCTTTGCGATACGGACTTCGGGAGCCCTAGGCTCGGTAACCTCAAGAACAGCACTTCCAAATTTGAAGTATGGACTTTCTTGAGGGTTCTTATCGACAGCTTTGTCAGTCTTAATGCCTAAACCACTTCGCTTGGGACCAACGGCCGCATTGGCAGCCTTGATGGCAGCCGTCAATGAAGCACCAAAATCATAGCGATTACCAAAAGCGTTGCCAGACGGATTTGCTCGACGTGCTAGCGACTCTGTAGTATCGGTAATACTTTCTAATGACTTTGTTTTCGGGAGCGGTGTATCCTCCAATTCCTTTCCGAAGAAAGTGCCATCGTAGCCTTCAAGCTCATCAAAGTTGGGCATCGACTTGGGCCTGGGGGCTGTAGAGGGTTTAGATCGCGGCAAGGGAGCCCGTGCACCACCACTCTTGCCATTCTGAGGCTTTGCCTTCTTGTTAAAGTCGACCTGGAAATTAAAGCCATGGTTGTTATCCCAATACTCTTGACCAGCGACATTATACCGAACGCAGAAGAATAGAAGTTTGCGTTCCAAGTTGACTTGGTCCACTAGTTTGATGTTGAAAATGAACCGATCGACACCTTCTTCCCTCTGCTTCTTTCTAACATCGCTATTGAACTCCGCAGTAACCTCCGAGACAGTTTCCCAGTAATCCAAAGTGAAACGAACGACAACAGACTTCTGGAAGGACATGTTGGTAACAGCCACAGTACCGATCAAGTTCTTGTTGTCGGTGGACAGACACACTCTCTCAACTCTGACAGGCAAGTGCTTTCGTGCGTCCAAATCTTTAGGGAAATTTGGTAGGTTAATCTCCCACTCGAACGGTGGCTCTCGAGGTCGGAAAGTATCATCGTGGGGGAATGGGAATTCCCTCTCTCCATCAAAGGACTCGACTGGTGATGATCCAGCACTGACTGCTGAAGGTTTCTCTTGATGCAAGAAATGCCTGACATGCTCTAGGTGAGCATCGAAATGTACAGCTTTAGGGAAAGTAGGAGTAGATGGCATGGATGCTGGCCGTGATCGGTTTGGTGTTTTGAGAGACGACTTGACAACTTCACCACTCTTTTTGCGTACCATGGGCGGTGCTATCCGGTAACCATCATCCTCGTAATCACTATCACTGTTTGACTCCTGTCTGCTGCTAAAGCCGTTCAGTAATGACGACTCTGAGATCGATCGCTGGTGCGATCGTCCACGCTTGCTCTCTCCATCTGTAGGTGATTGGGGCTTGCGTGATAATGAAGAATCTGGTGATGGTACCCGTCGCTGGGGGATATTCTTGATAGCTTCCTTCAACTGCTCCTCAAGGTTTCCAAGGTTACGACCTCTCCTTCTAACAAGACCCATGACAGAGTCATCTTCATCGCTAGAATTCTGGGAGGAATCTGGAGGCGAGAAAACAGCTCCGGTGGGAATCCTCAGACCGTTGTCTGTGGGGGGCGGTGACTGGTGAATACTATTGTTAACTCGAGAGTTGACATTCCGGTGATGTAGTGACGACCTCTCTGAGGCATGGTGGACGTTGTTGTGCTGCCCAGTTGAAGAGGATGGGTGATTTAGTGTAGCCGTCATTTGAGGAGTCCGTCGGTGCTTATGTAGATATGTAGCAGAGCGAGGTGGATTACTCGAGTTCAAGAGGACCGTTGTGGAGAAGGCTGAGGGAGAGGTGACATCGTGTAATGATATCGAGGAGGACCTACTAGAGATGGGAGAGGTGCACGGAGACTGACTGGGGGGTGTGTATGGCATTCGTTCAACTGTTGAATGAACTTTTCTAACGGAGTGGAAATATGATACTAGTTTGTGAAGGAGAGGAGGAGTTGGGGGTATATGTAGTTGCCAGGTGAAATTCGTCGAGAAGTTTCGTCAAGGCGTAATAGTCGTAGACAAGAAAAAATAGCAAGACCGTTTTTTATGAAGGAAAGAAAAAACTACGGAAGAAAAACTCGTGAACAAGAATATTAACAATTATAAGCCTAATGTGAACTCCAGTCAGCGCACGGCCAGCAATGTCAACTGCGGGGAAATGTGAGTGGATAATTGGGTACATGAAGGGGGGTGGTCTTTCAAAAATATAAAACAACTGGCTGGATCGAAGTCACTCACGCACTGATGATGCAAGCCGGCGTCCGACTGCCGGAGGCGATAGCAAATCCGAACCGATCGAGATTCCGGGCCTACTATGGCACACGGAAAATCTACGTATCTAGATGAGATGCACACTCCGATGAGAGGAACAGTCGTGGTGAAGCAAATCGTCACGACCGTCGCAAGAGCCGTTCGTTTTTAGTAGAACGGTTTGTTGAGTTGGAGGGGAAGTGGCGGCTTCTGGTGAGTGATCGCTCTTTTTTTTTGGGGGGGGGGCTCTGCACAGAGAAACTGGAGAGCAGAGCAATTGGAGGGGGAGGACCCAGAGGATATGTAGTTGGTGAGCTAGGGCCTTTCACGGGAGGATGGTGGGTAAGGTAGAGTGGGAGGGTGGGCGGGAGAAAGAGCAGGGTAGAGGAGAGGCTAGATAGGTGGGCCTTCGTCCTCGTTTTTGGGGGGGGGGAGGGGGAAACGAGAGGTAGAAAGGTAGGAGGGAAGAAAGAAGAGAAAGGAAAGATGGGCGAAGAAAAGGGAAACTGAGGCGAGCAGGGGGCCGTAAGGAAAGGGAAGGGAAAAAAAAAAAAAAAGATAAAAAAGGAAAAAAAGGAAAAGGGCCGTTCGCCGTCCGCGGTTCGTGATGGAAGCAGGCCCCGGACACGGATGGTGAGCCTCCCTTCCTCACACTTTGCCTCTTCACAGCTGCTTTGCTGTTGCTGATGTGCGGCCCTCCTGTCTCTTACTTGCTGCGCACCAAAACTGTGGTTTTCTTGGACAGCCCACCCTTTGCGACAGCGATACACGTTGCTCGCTGCTGGCTGATGCTGCTGGCTGCTGCTGCTGCTCCTAGCTCCACTCTCAAGGAGGAACGCCGCCGCTGCTGTGTTCCCAACACTTCCCTAAATTTGTATTATTCTCCTACTTCTATCTAGCTGCTTGTTTGAAACTACTCATATTCTATTACTGTTTCGCTTTTTACGTCCCCCCCCCCCCCAGTCATCGCTTTTGTCTCTGAATACCTTCCAAACTTTGCCCTAAACTTTATCATCTTCAATCCCGAGAAAACCAAGCCTCGAAGAGAAAACCCTTCCCACTATAATAATACTGGTTCAACCAAGAAAGAATTACCCTCCCCCACCCACATACTTGCCCCCTTTGCTCCCGCTAGCCTACCGTCATATCCGTTTCCGTGTCTTCCCTCTGCCCCCACCCACACATCAAAATTCCCTTTGAGCCCAGCTACGCGATGGAGCGAAAAACAATCCAATTTCTACTCAGTTGTGTATGGGAATTCGAGATGGAGGGTGGAAAGAGAGTTGCAACAAGGATGCCATATCCATGTAACGGTCGTTGTATTATTTTTTTCGCAGCCACACCTGCTGGGCCCAGGCGAGAGATCATCGCCTCTCTCTACCACACCACTCCCTTCAATCTTGCTTCCAAGGAAGTCTGCTGCATGCAGGCAGTCGATGCGCAGGTGAGACACATGCCAGAAACGCCCTATCTTTTTTCCCACGAGGATTGAGGTGGTCTGCCCCATGTCTCTTACTTTCTCTCATTCTCGCTCAAATCTCGCTATTTTCTACCCATACCTGTTCATAACCGTGCCATTTCCCTATCTGATGGCCGCATTGGTACTGATTGGCCCAAATTCCCATGTTATTCTGTGTTTGCAGTTACAGATTGAAATTTCCTTGCCCAAGTAGCAAATTTCGGTTTCACTCCGCCTAGACTCCTACAAGCAGAAAATGCTGCATATGAAGAGGCGTGCATAGGCTCTTTGAGAGGTCAATGCGCTTCTTGTTTCTACTACGCACAACGGCCTTCCACCGTTTCGCGGAAGCAGCAGGACAGCCATGATAGAGAATGCACGCCCGATATAGCTCTAAAACGAGCCCATCGAGCCGGTCTGGATCCGGAAGAATTACCTACATGTTCGGGCTTTGGTTGGATGGCTATTTCGTTTCGCCTTTCAACACTTTTTTTTTCCATCGCTCGAAAGGCAGAGTGCCGAAAGCGTAAATCATTGACATCTCACCAATCGTTTGCTCCGGTGTAGGATCAGAGTAATGCGCCCTTTCTACTTTTGCGACTTCGATTTCCGTATCAGAAGACTTGCACCGAAGGAGGGAACCCGGTAGGGGCGTTAGGCGACAGAGACTCATTGAGCTGAAGCTCGAATTCAAATTGTCCTGATCAATCGCAACTTGGTCGTCTTGAGAATATCTAATGTTGTCGCCCGTTTCCGGAGCAATCAGCATCCGTATCGATCCCTGATGGTACATATGGAGTCACCTTTTAGTATACGTGGGGTTCGTCAAGGAACCTCCGCGGCTGTCGCACAACAGACTAGGATTGATTGCAGGGGGTGATACACATAGATAGGGAGCAAATGGCAGCCGTTGGTCACTGCGAGGTGCCCCATCAGCCATCAGCCGCATACGCATACTCTTACCTATCTCAACTCGAATTTTCCCAGTCTTTTCCTTGAAAAGACACATCTTGATGTTTTCTCTTAATTTTATTTATGCGGATACACTTCACCCCGGCGGAGAACGCACAGCCGTAGGATCGAAGTTGGACTCGCCCTACATACCTACTCACCGTAATCCACACCTAAAAGTATAGCGAAGCCACAGGTAGCAGGTTTCTCCGGAGACATATTTACCACCTGCACGACACTTCGGCATGGTAGATATATTTCGATGAGGTATGTACTCCAGAGTTTGCCCGAGGGCTCGTAGTCATGGTGCCGGGCTAGGTACGCCTGCAACAACACGGACCGCGCGGCAACGTCTGGTCTCTACCATAGGTCTTAATTGAATCACGAACGATGACGAAATACAAGCCTGATACAAGCGAGTCGCTGCTACCCTCCATTCGCTTTAGACCAGTCACTGCTCTTCTGCGCCACCCCGTGTCCAGCTAATGGGATAGCTTAATACGCCACACCATTACAAGTTAGCTATCAGACTCCTGGCTCCAACCCCTCTAGTATGTATTGGGGAAGGTGTACGCTGTCGGTTGTTATTTCCGTCCTCACCCAGCTCTCCGGTACCGAGCCGAGAAGCAATTAATAGCACAACCGTGACAAACCATGCATATCATAGCCTATCTAAGTAAATGAGAGACTCGCATGTACTGTATAATGTAGTAGTACTATAGATATGTGTTATCAATATTGGCCGGCAGTCAGAAACACCACATCCCACCATGAATGAGTACGGGTTTCCGAATCAAAAAGTGTAATGGGAGATACCCTGTTTCCTTTTGAATAGGACTACCATAGATGAGACGGCTGCACAAGATATCGCGAAATCATCCCCGCCCTGCGGGGTCGCGATGGTGGGGTGCGCAAGACTCAAAGCGAGCAGTTCGCCAAACATCCCGTTTCCCCCTAGGCAGTGCACATCCTCATCGCCTGGGCCATTTTTTGATTCGAGACCGCTATCTGTCAAAGATGCAATTAGAAAACCACTGGGAACTGATAGCTGGAGTCGCTTATCAATAGAACACAACACCATCATGATGGAGCTCATTAAGCTATCCTGTCCTCACAGTTGAAACCGGACTGTCCAAATTAACTCCCTGCAGGGCAGGAGGAAGCAGCGCCTCTGCTGCAGTCTTGAACTCAATCTCCACCGGCGCATATCTTGCCTACTGCCTACATACCTCTTCGACACCATACTTTTGAAATAGTGACAGGCGCCCTGTAAATATTTTCCCTCCTTTATTTTAAGATTTGAAATCCGCAAAACCCACCTTATCCTGTCCATCACACATGTTTTCTCCGGAACGGGGCTTGAGCTTCAGTTCAGTGATCAACGTGCCTGCATAAACAACCTACATGCCTATCCCTGAGATTATTGTGCGCTCTCGTTTCCGACAAGACCTCCATCCGATATTATTGTGCAACACTCGATAATTAACAGATCCCACTTAAAGAAATATTATCGGTAAACCCCTACTTCTAAGATGGTTGCGACGACTGATAAGCCGGCCTCCTTGTTTTGAAGGGAATGCCTCCACGCGGCTGCGTATTGACAGTGCTGATCTACACCTATACCAGTAAGTCGGCTGCTGCGAACGGCCAGCTCGCGTTCGTTTTCGGTGGGCCAATACACGGTGGGAAGTTATCATAGGTATTTATGAGACGGGGGGGAAGTTGTGCTAATCCTTATGCCGGTTATTTCTTGTGGCGTCGCAGGTTTGCCCGCCGCCCACCCGCACATATAATACCTAATTTACTATGTGCATCTATATACCCGTTTATTTTTCGGTACGTACTCGCTTGTCTTGATGATTGTCACTGATTAACCATCTTGGCCGCCAGAGACTGACCGAGGCGAAAGATAAAGATCGCGGCGATCTCGAAACCAAGCTTTCTGTGTCTCAGTCATACCTTTTCTGCGAAAGAGATTTATCTAAACAAGCTTGATTATTACCTTTGCACGCCGCCACCGGCCAGGAACTAGAATCGTAAAACTTACCTAAATATCGCCACTAAAAAGGTGCCCGCGGAAAACCAGGCTGAGCTGTTTCTAAGCCTAGCGATCCCAACAATGATTGACCGATCTTCGACCCTGCACTGCAAATCTACGGAGATTCTGGGAGAATTAACATTGGTTGTTTGAACATTTTTAGATGTAGGCTTCACCAGCCATTCCATAGGCATAGGATGCTATGCTATACTCGTGCTTCCGAGCCAAGAAGTTGACACGTGATATTTTTTTGGTGGCACCGCTCGATATCCAGTCACGTGTCAACTTCTTGGCGCGGAAGCACGAGTAGAATAGCCTCAAGCTTTCTTACACCAGAAACAGATTAGAAAATGGAGCTTTGCATACTGGTGCGACGAATAGTAGATGTTTGCTGTTTTTACTTCTTCTTGCACTATGACGACAGCCGTCGCCGGTTTTCAAATTAGCTATTACGCAACTCCCGGAGTTAGCAGCCTATCCAGTGTCGTGGCCGGAACTTGGAAAGGGGTTAGGGTCTTTCCGCAGTACCTGTACATACAGAATGCAGCATATCTACTATCGAGCCCCAGTAGTGAAGCACGTACAGGCACCTAAAAGTTATGTTTAAAGCACTTTTCCGGGTTATACCTGACTTTCATTTCTCGCACCCTTGATCAATCTCGGAAGCGTTGCGATAGGTAAGCACACAAGTTTCCAGCTGCTTGTATCCGGGGTTTGGGGAAACGGTAACTAAGTAGGTCACAGTCAAGCCTCGGGTACCTTGTTTACCTATGACGGCACAATAATTTTTCTATAGGGCTACCCTATTACCTAGAAAGGGTTTACAGTACGGGCTACGAATCTTCTGAGATATAAATATTTCAGCCGTTTCACTTTAAGCGATGGAGGCTCAAGGTCTCGCGTCTGTGCCCAAAGGCATGACCAACTTTCGTCATGTCTCTCCCAAGAGTGTGGAACGACGTCATGTTATGTTGTGACAACTTTGAGACATCGCGTCACCCGTGAGGCACTACATAGCTAACCGTGCCAGACCTTTATTATCGCTCAAGGTATTCTCGGCATTGACCCGAGAATTACTCGGCGCCTTAGTTTCAGGTCGCAGTACTGTTAGAACATTGAAGCCCGAAAGCCGAAAGCCGAAAGCCGGGTTCGACTTGTTATCAAACCCAAGTTCTTGCCCTATCAGTACATTGATTGGCCTGTTTAAGGACACCTGTCAGCTTATTCATTATCCTGGCTACCAAGGGTGCGGCCCACATCCTGCACCCTTTTGATTTGGCGTGGTAAATTCTTGACCCCTTCTATCTAGATACCTATTTCAACTTGAAGTTAACACCTAACATGGTTAATTGTGAGGATGACTATAGCTGATATCTAGGCCCTAGGGTTCTCACCGGTATATTATGCTTAATATAGGCCTTAGTGTTTGCTTCCTACCCTGGTGGGGGTAGAATGGACATACATACGCCTACCAAGGATAAAAGGCCCATCATGAGCAAGATTTAATACAGTAGTAAATAACCGTATCTACAAGCACTATCACCAGTACGAATTTTCCTCAGTAGTTCTCGATTTTCTAAAGCTGGAACCGAACCCTTAAATTTTGTGGGGCTGCTGTAAGCTCGAAAAGCAAAATCTGAC
Source organism: Verpa conica (assembly GCA_033030425.1). Classification (NCBI taxonomy): domain Eukaryota; kingdom Fungi; phylum Ascomycota; class Pezizomycetes; order Pezizales; family Morchellaceae; genus Verpa; species Verpa conica. The sequence continues at coordinate 880,361 of JAUFSD010000010.1, read as the reverse complement.
TAAAGTTAGTCGTTAACTCTGGCAGCAGCGATTCTAGCGCTTAGGGAGGATATGAAAACAATATGGAAAAAGAAAAGAGAATGTTCCCCACGACGAAGAAACACCTAGACGACCGACTCGGCTTCCCGATCTTTACTGATCCTAAGATCTAGACGGCACCGGCCCTGACACTACTTAAGATGGCGCATATCAATCGGAGCGGAGCATCTCTCACACTGTCTCAGAACCTATTGTTCCTTGGTTCTCCACTCCAGGTCAAGGCAAGCGTGATAGAATTGATTCCAAAAGAAAGAAAAAAATGAAAATATTTCCCGGAACCCCACGCTGACGGGAACGGTACCCTTGCTCGTTAGAGATTGTGACTTGATATTGATCTCTAATAAAGCATCCCATGGATCAATCAGTTACTTAACACCTTGTCTGTGTGTTCTGGATAACACGAAAATATGAATAACGTCATAGCTTAATCTGGAAGGTGTGACCAGTAAGGATTTGGTGGGATTCCAAACCCCACAATAACCAACCATCATCTTCATCGATCCACGCATCTTTTCGATCTCAAGTCCCTGTATGTAGCTTCCTTCGAAATACCAGGCATTTTGAAATTTGCGGGGTGCATGAAGGCCATGCAGTGTCTTCAGGAGCTTTGTGACTGTTCCGAGATTCTCTAACCTTAACATCTAGCCTTGCCTTGGATATCGTTGCCGTCTAGAACTACCTTGGATTCTCACCTCAAGGGTTACCCTTTTCAGCTATTTTTACTGGCTTTCGGGCACTGTCTAAGGACTCTCCTAGGGTAGAGGCTGCGTAAGCACACTTCCCGGTAGGTGTGAGATCGTGGACATCGTTTATTCGAGAAGAGGAGACGTTCCTGAGCCGAACGGTTAGCCTGGAGCATCGAGCACCGCATACGTATAGTGGATCAATGAACCTAGTAAGCTCATTGGTAAAACGATTTCAAATATATTGGTTATGAAATCGGGTGGCTGTTCCTAGCTTTAAATTTGGTCCGTTCCTGAAACAATTACTTTCCGGACGGGTAACTCCTAACCAGCCTCGTCTCTAATTGTCAACAAAAACGTCGCCCATCGATCGTGAACAAACAACGGGAAGGAACCGAGTCTCAAACCGGGGAAGAGGAAGAAAATACGCATAGAGCAGCCCGGATGATCACAGTCGCGGTGAACAGCTTTTGAAAGAACAGTGGCTGGTTGTAATTTAAAGGGCCAACAAGCGGCTTCAATAGGGGAAGGTTGGGAAAAGCAAAAAACATGTAGGTACGCGCATTTCCTTAATTTTAGCGGTCTGTGAAAACCCCGATCATCGGTAGTTATATTTTATGATAGACATGAGGTGCGGTGTTCTAATATGTACGCTATAGCTGTAGGTTATGTACCAGAAATATAAGTAGGCAATACATAATTATTGCCTACGCTTTATGGTTTCAAAACGTGCACGGACACGCGTGCCTTAGCGAATTTCTAACAAGGCTATCCTAACTTTTAACTGTACGCGGCAAAACCAATAAATTTCAACCCAATATGATGCGGTTTTTTCTGGTACCTATTGCCATTTCCCAAACACCTGTCAACACTAGATTGTGGACCTCATGCTCATCGCGTCGAGATAAAAAGGCTGCCTCAAAAACTACCTAATTGAGCCTAGAAGATTCTACTTGCCTATTGGTAGTGGCTAGTGTATCTTCTGTATCCTTTAAGACATTGGCAACAGTTCATCAACGAGCCCAGACTCTTCTCCTTTAATAGAGGTTTTGCCCAAATTAGCGGGAAAAATACAACTTCAGCCAGCATCCGCTTTTTGATTGGAGAAAAATTACAAAAATTTCCTATACCTAGGGTTGACAGGTATTTCAGAAATGGTAATACATAACTACGTGTACATGTAGCTACAAGTCACTCATACTATGCTCAAATTGATCCTGCATGCTACGCAACAGCGCATACCTATTCCCACAACCTGCGACGAAAATAATTTAGATAGTATACGGGCCAAAGCAATTGGACGATCCGAGCCCCAGGTAGCAGGATATGTACTGATTAGTGCTAGTGATTTTCAAGGGCAGGTAAGAACTGTACTGAATAGTGTTCATATTTCTGTAAATGATTACAGTACGCGCGCATGGATCACCATGTTAGTTCTTTCTCGAATAGTCTTTCGAGTGAGACTTGGTGCAAATAGGAAAAAAAATTCCCGCCAAGTACCACAGGAGCCCTAGCCCTATATTAAGAGAGCTCCTGGTACGATGATGGAGGTATAAAGCAACCCTACATCAGGCAAAAGGGAAATGGCAGTGCTGTAGAAGCCGATGATACGATGAGCAGACCCTATGTAGGCACTTGTACCTGGTGGCGAGGGACCTTACGTACTGCTAATCAACACTCAGCTCACTCAGGTCTGGAGGTAAAAGACCCCCACACCCCGCGTTATAATTCCGGCCGCTTACGACGGCAACCCGAAATCCAACGGTTTTTATTCAAATTTCGAGGAAAAAAAGGGCTGCTGCCCACCATCCAAGGAAGAACACGGAGTTTCCTTCTCGAATACCTGGGCATTATGCAAAAAGAGTTAGTTGGACAGGTGTGTTTCCCACTGCCCCGCTGCAGCCTCTTTCTCCTATCCTGTGGACGGGACATGGGATAGCCCGGCTAGGTAGGCGCATGCTTTCCGGTGCTCATGCCTGTACATTACCGATATCTGTGCCGCGACCAAATATTAACCGAAACAGCACTGTTCATCGCTTGTCTTGAGAAATTTTTCTAGTTGTGCCCTAGGAGAAAAACGTGTTAAACACAATTCATGTGAATAGGTGCTCTCGGGTTTAGAATTCCCCTATTCAGGATTCGAGATACTCGCTCAGGGGTAATAGGAAGAGGAAAAAGTGTAGTCACTACTAAAGTTTGCTCTAAGGACGAGAAAAGCCTGCAGGGTCAATAAGAGGAGCGGTAAAAAAAAAAAAAGGAAAGCCCCTATCCTTCCGGGGTGAATTTTTTTTTGCGATAGCGCACATCTTATCCTTCAGCCATCTGTGGACTCTCACGCCAGGCCAAAAAAGCAGCCCAAAAGAAACCTAGAAAGGGTGCGTGCTAAGGCTGGCGAGGAGGTCACGTATAGACAAGCGGGAGCATTATCCCCAGACCTAGTCAGAATAATTTCCTTCTTTTCACCTAATTTTTTCTATCTCGTTTCGCCAAGAAAAATACTATGCCAGAACATGCACCACAAAACTCATGGAAGACCCATTATAAACATCGCTCATGAACCCCGTAAGCACCCACAAACAAAAATATCAGAAACCAATCGCACCTGTTAATGCCCTAAAGAAATAGCTTAAGCGGTAGAAAAGAAAAGAAAAAAAAAAGAAAAAAAAAAGCGAACTCTTCATAATGCAAGAACAGATTGAGGATAATAGACAACCTCCTGTGTTGAATTTTGATAGCTATAAGATGCCCAATAAAAAAAAAACACAATATTTTTCTTTAATAAAAAAAGGGGGGGATAAGATTTATTACCGGGTACCCGCACGCACCTGTCACTCTTCTGAACTAATACTACCCCCAGTGTCAGTACTCCCAACAAAATCTGGTGGAGTACTCCAACCATGGACACAATCTCCCTCGCTTTTGAAACAGTACATCCTAGCTTCACCGTCCTCGCCTCCAGTAACCATATTTGAGTCACTTAGCCCAACGCATGTTACCGGGCCTTGGTGTCCCGTTATCGTCCGTAGGCACCGTCCTGTACGGACATCCCACACTTTTGTCATCCTGTCTTGGGAACCAGAAATAACGCGGAGAGAGTCTGCAGCGAGAGCCCAGACACCTTCAATGTGGCCGAATAGGGTCTTGGTACATTTACCTGTTGCAACGTCCCAGAACTTTACAGTAGAATCAAGAGCTGCGGTGATCATTTTTTCTGGTGGGGGTGCCCGAGGACGGGTTGTCGGATTTGGTGATTTTTTATCTCGATATTCTTGCCATGGGTGTTGCGGGTGCTGGTGAGATGAAGGTATTGCGCTTTGAGCGGCCTCCTCCTTCGGCGACTTTGGAGACATATATCCAGGGAGCTGCATGGGTATGACCTGCTGGACATGCCCGACGTGTCCCTCGAAAACCCGGACACAAGCCTTGGTATCTAAGTCCCACATTCTTACAGTCTGGTCATCGGATGCCGAAAAAACCATCCGGGAGTCAGTGTCTATGCGAACCGAATTGACCCAATCTGTATGGCCTCTCAGTGCATAGCAGCTTTTATCCGCAAAATTCCAGATTTTGATTGTTTTATCAACAGATCCAGAAGCCAGAAGATTTTCATTGAAGTGAAGACAAATCACGCCCCCCGTATGCCCAGGGAGAGTAGACAGGCATTTCCCCGTCCGCCAGTCCCATATTTTCAGTTTTTGGTCGAGAGATCCTGAAATAAGTTTTCTATCATCAAACATGAGAGCACGAACCCCAGAGTCGTGCCCAGCCAATGTCCGAATTTCATTGCCAGTTTCGATATCCCAGATTTTAACCGTGCTATCGTAAGAGCCCGTCGCTAGAATGGCGTCGTCGAATTGCAGACACATGATGCCATCTGTATGTCCCTTGAAAATTTTTTTGGTACACCGCCCACGTCGCCAGTTAGATTCGACCTTGAATCTCTCTGAATAGACATCTTTCCAAGGTCGTGTCGGAGGAACCTCGACAGCACGTTGACAGGTACGTTTTGTTGAAGCAATCGGTGTTATTTCTATATCTGGTGAATTACGGCCATTGGGGCGTTTACCATGGATATTGAGGTCCCTAGTTCCAGTCGTGATCTCTGTGGTGAAAATATTAGGCTCTTTTGCTCGGCACTCCATCTGCCGTTTGGTCATCCGCAATCTCTTCCTTTCCAGCAGTGGTAGACCCCAACCGCATTTATCACACTTCCTGTCGATGTGTTGCTCGCACATCTTGTGCCAAACAACATCATCGTCGGCTAACATCCTCCACCGATGACTTACTTGTGCAGCTTTGCACAATGATACCGTGTCAAGGTAGCATAGTATTTTGAAGGCAATCTCTGGGGGCAGTGCACTGAGGAAATCGATGCGAATTAACTCTCGGAGAGCAGCCGAGATCATTGAAAGCTGAGGGAAGCAGCATTGGGTTAAAATGCCCCTAAGCATAAGATTGCGATGAGTGGCAGGAGCAGCAGAAAAAAGTGACCAAACATCAGTTATCGCTTGCTGATCTGCAGCTGGAAGTGTTTCCATCCCCTTGAAACACGAATCAGCAACAGTGCATGCACAAAGCAGCAGGGGAAGCTTGGCAGGCAAACCTTCTGCAGCTCTTCCATGGTTGGCTCATCAGCTTGCCTTCTGCATTTGATATCTGGCCTGTGCCGGTAACAAAACTTGGTGTTGCCCTTCTCCTCAATATCATGTTGACCATCCTGCTGTTGTTGAGTGCCCTGTGGCGCATATTGGCCAGGGATGTGCTTCGAGAGGAAAGGGGAAACGTCTTTTCTGACAGACTCGGCGGTATCTGCTGGGATCGCAGCAGCGTAGAGCTCTGGCTCACTATCGTCCATTTCAATGGTGAGGTTGTTGTTGAAAACCGACGATCTTTTGAGCCTTTTAAGAGGTCTCTTTAAGTCGTCACAGGGCCTTGTCAGAGACAAGATGTTTGCCGAGAGTGTGGGGGTGTTTGGGAGTGATCGTTTATATGATTGAGATGATGGTGGTGCTGGTTGTATCGGTTGTAGTGGTAGAGGAGGAGCATGTCGTCGCTGTGGGGCAACCGTCATTTTGTTGATTGTGGCGTCCAACCGGGAAGATCAGGTGTGTGACGAAAAGTCAAACGTGGGGGGATTCGCTTGTTTGGTAAGAGGGTAAAAAGCGATGGGGGTCAGGATAGAAAATAACGACGTTCGACGTTGAGATGGGATGACGTTGGCGGGCTACTGAGTTTCTTTGTTTTCCCTCCCCGCTATTCTCGAGTACACTCTGGTCCACGGTATCACTGCAATGAATTGGAGAAGGGGGAGAAGGCAGTGATGAGTTTTTAATGATGAGCCCACCTATCTAGATGACGAGAAGCACTTTAGAGGCCGCCATGCGGTTGGGTTAGGGTTCCCTGACGGTTACTTCAACGTTCTCATCATTTTCTCGGCGATGGCACCATCACGCGCAAGCTTTCCTCGACGCTACCCGATGCAAGCCAAAACCTGGCAGTACTACATGAATACCGACGAACGAACGACAGATACTACTGGTGTACTTCCTTCCTTTTCGATTGCTAACTACCACTTTTCTTGCGTGCTTGGTTTGAAGATCTGATCATCTCGCATCCCCGCGAGCGCCATCCGCAGTCAGACAAAGGGGGAGGGGGAATAGCTATTGCATTCATAGCTCCATAGCTCCAAGTAGCTTTGTCTGCTCTACCAAACGACAGCTAAAGCTTTCTCGGCTGGGTCTAGCCTCCCCACTACCTACTCTCACTCCTACTCCCACTCCAACTCCCACTCCTTCTGCTCCTCCTCCTGTTCCTGCTTCTCCTTATCTATCTCCTCCCTAGATCAAGGTGGGGCAGCACCCTCTTCCAAAATAATAATTAGAAAAGGCATCACCAGTAAATGGTCAGAGGCACAGCACAAACATAGTATTAATCAATCAATCTATTTGTGCTTCCTTCCACTTATCTAGACTGAAAATGTCTCCATCTTCGCCGCCACTCCCGCAACAGCCCAATATTCCAGCACCCTCTGCGGGCTCTTCCACGTCAGTGGATCTGACTACCTGGTTTCTTAATGCCAAACGCTCCCTATCATCTGTAGGGCTTTGCGCTCGTGCAAACGCTTTGGTAGATTCTGCAAGAGTTGCCTTGCAGGAGGCTACAGTCATCTCCTCGAGATGTGTTTTCTTGCGAAATGCTTTACAAGATCAGTTGGTTGTTGCGATTCAAATAAACAGGATGATGCATAATGCTCGGGATGCTTCTAGGGCCGAGTTCGAGGTTTGTTTTTCTTTTACTAAAGTTTCTGATGCTTTGCTTTTGGTGCCTCTCGCCGATACTTCTTCCCGATTCAATTAGCTGCAGAGAACCCTGGGGCAAGTCCCAGTCAGTGCGTTAATTTCGTCTTTTTGCTCGCGGAAGGCGTCAAGTGTTCGATCAACCGAGACTGACCCGGGGTATGGACCGCTACCAGAAAATGTTGACGGAATTGGACAATGCCGACAATAGGCTTAATCAAACTTTGGGGTTTCTCCGGAATTCGATAGTGGACCCGGCTTTCAGCATACCAAATCCCGAGAGTGAGGACCCCACTCTAATGGCAAAGACTCGAACATTGCACGATTTTGTCGATGATGAGGGAATTGAAAATCTAAAGTCGAGATTGCGACATTCGATTGACCAAGTGCAGGTATGCACACCTCCTTTAACTTAAATGTAGCCCTGCATCTGTCTCTGGTTGTACGAAGTTTGATTTGTTAATATCGGATTTTTGATGCCGATTCCAGGAGTCTCATGATACCCTCTCCATGTCTCTCGCTACATTCGATGCCGATCTGACAGCCCTGAATACATCACTCTCTAGTCTTCCCGACCCTAATACTCAAAAAGATAGCCTGGGTGAGCCAATACACCCATATCTTCAATCTCTTGAAGAGCAGGCAGAAGTTATGGCGCAACTACTGGAATCGCTAACGCAACACTTCGATCGGTGTTCCGAGGCCTTGAAGTATTCCGAAGCCGCAAACACTCACCAGGAAACTACGATGGCTGATAGTATCTCACCGGGGAAAAAGACCGAAATGTATGCGGTGCTTGAAAGGGATGCAAAGGAGGTTGACGATGTTGTCGTCGAACTCAAAGAAAGACTGGATACAATGGAAGGGATATCAACGTATGTGGGGAAACATATTGAGGATCTACATGTGTTGTCGAGTAACGCTCACGGGAATTTCTTGCTGTTTGAAGAGTTTCAAAATAACCTGGGGAGTTATGTAGAAACGACTAGGGAATTTGAAACACAACAAGATGGATACTTTAGAGCCATGGAGGAAAGACTCGACGAGCTTTGGCAACTAGGCGAGTTTTACGAGGGTTTCATGGGCGCTTATGACGCTATGGTTATCGAGGTAGGTAGGCGGAAAGGGGTAGCAGCGAGAATGGATGCCATAATCAAAGATACTATGAAGAAGCTGCAAGGTCTCTATGAAGGTAAGGATCTTTTTACAGTTTATTCATTCCCTGTCTCCCTAGCCTCTAAAGTTAGTTTTACTATGGGGAATAGGTCAACTGACGGCAGGATCTATAGACGATTTGGCAGAACGTGAAAGTTTTAAAGAAGAACAAGGCGACCATTTACCAATGGACATATGGCCTGGGGTCATGGACCATCCAGTTCGGTACTCTGTTATTAAGGACCCTCAGGGAGGCAATGAGTTGCCAGGGATCAGTAAAGAGGTAATCCAGAGAGCTTTGGGCAGGCAGACAGCAAAAGAGAGTATGTGACCTCAATTGAGCTTTCTTATTATGAAAACGGAGTTACTTGTGAGATGGAGGTATGGGGGGTTTTTTTTGCTGTAATTTATTGAAATAGTATCTGGCGAGACTTTTTTAACTAGCCTTACAAATGCTAGCTATTATTGCAGGGTTGATTAGGCGCCGAGTTGTAAGACTCCAATACCTAGATGTTCTAGGACATGGAAATACCTTTTACCGATAGTGATGTCTGATTCGTGCCCAAACACTTCTCGCCAACTTTCCATTTGAATATTTGAGAAATCACCTATCATTCCACCCTACGATAATTATCCGGGATGGGATGAAAGACGTAATTTCTTTGTTGGGGTATGTGTAGGATTATTATATGGTAATAATTTATGCAGTCTCTATTACACTTTTCTGCTCCGAATAGAAAGAAGTAGGAAGATAAGAGTAGCAACTCTAGCTTCTCTTATTGAATCATTCTTGTGGCTAGAAAGTAGTGTAGATAAACGTGAAACTTTCAACCTGGGCCGTGAAACCATACCAGGATGATGTCCTATTAACATCGAGCACCAAAAAAATTATGTACCTCATGCACGTAGTCTCGCCACATGCAAGTCCAATATCAAGGCTGGCATCCTATAACTGCCTATGTCGTGGTGGATAGCTTATCTTGCTGGATCTGTAAGGGTGCATCCATCTCAATATAATAAGTCGATTTGGAAAACGATAGATCTGTTTTAAGGCAGTAATAGAAACCTTTGCGGAGAAATGCTAGGCTCGCTGTCGTACGGATAAACTGGGTTTATCGGGGATAACGGGTGATTTGGTGAAGGTTGCAAATCGTGCATGGGACAACGCGACATGAAGTGTACATTTATTTTCAATACCGGGGTCGGGAGCTGAGTGAGCAAAGCAAAAAACCTCTTGCTAATATTCTCGCTATTTCCGTAACGGTTTGGAAACGTGTATTAACCATAGTTTGTGCTTTATTCCTACTCGCTGGATAGGGCTGGTGTTGTAAAACATGGTGACTTGTTTGTGCATATTGTGACCGGGGGATAGGTCTTCATATAAGCCGTAATCATTATACCTGGTCTTTTTATACTCGTAGTTTCAAGACGCTTACGTGGGCGAAGAGAGTTACTACATGTAGCAGATGCATAGGGTTAGATTGTGATGTGATTAGAAATCTTAGGAAGTACTTTGTCTACCAGTATTATAAGTTTAGTGGGGTACATGAATTCCAGTTAGCGGTAAATACGCGAGCTATCTCGCGGATGCGCCGGTACACGGTGCGGGCGGATTTTTAAGACTTAACTCATGAAGGGAGAAGAGGTTGCTGATCTCAATGAGCCGGAGGCGTATAGGGGAATAGGGTTAACACCTTACTCACTCACTCTCTGTACTCTAAAAAGCATGCAGCATTGCGTGGGGAGGGGCATATGTGCGTCTTGAAGCCTGGTAGTGCAGTTTGGTAAGTGATGGTCTATGGGCCTGGTCCGGTAGAATTTCGTGCATTGGCAACGACGTGTTTAGAACTCTTAATTATCGGCGTGAGCTCCGGAGGGGATATGTACTCTCATGTTTTTATTGCATCTTATATGATCTTAGGATATTGCATACCCGGTGCATTTCATCGTAAGATTCTATTTCCTACAGCATTTCGGCATAGTGATGTTATTGTGTTTATATCTCAGGAATGAACCACTAGGGTATTAGGGTTTGGGCTTTATGCCGTGTAGATGATGGAGATCGATGTACTTCTCATGTATCAGGACTGCCTTTAGATTTGTATATTTTCCCGGGATCGGGGGACTACTGCTGCACATGAGAGAAATGTCTAAAGAGGGGTTAGCGTTATATATGAGTGCAGTGGCGGGTTACTAAGAGTCATAGGAAGGGATCTAGGAGCTCGTACTTTGGATAACGGTGTATCTGTACAGGCCGGAGACCCCATAGTGAAACCCGAGGCACAACGTCATAAGTCTTTATTTGGTTTGAGTGGTGTAATGTAGGTCACTGCTTAAAAATCCTGGTATCTAAAGATATACACGCTTATGTGGTATGTAGATCTTGATTTTTTATAGGGTCAGATATATACATTATTTCAGGGTACTCTATTCTAGTAAATAATATACATATGTTGTAACTTTGATGGTTTTACTTATTTTTTAGGTTTTTTTTAGACTCCTAAGATGTTACTTGAAATTTCTATAGGACTGTAATGGCCTTACCGCGGTTTCTTAGAATCTCTACTATCAAGATTTATAGTGCGGAGAATGGGTTTGTCTTGAAGTAGAAGAATATCAGAGAATGAGAAAGAGAGGCTGAGAAGGAAGGACGGGTTAAGGAACTTGAGTGGGGATAGAGGGGTCTATGGGAAGATATGGGGGGAAGTGAGGATGAGACCTAGATGTTTGGTCGTGAAGACTTTTGTTTTACTTTTTTTCTTATTTTTTATTTTTTATTTTTCATGTTTGATCTCACTCTTCAAGACATGGCCAATCTGAATACCTGAGCCGATAGAATCCATGTATATATGGTTGATTCATTTATTCGATCGATCTATGGTACGCGCGGTGAATGCTAAAACTTGTTTTACTACCGCTGGTAAAGTTGTTACAACACAGAAACATATACCAGCATAGTTATACCCAAAGACCGCGCCCAAAGCTAGGGATAATTCACCACTAATGGTCTTTAACTTAATATTGGTGGGCTTTAATTTACCATCAGTGGTATGAAACTCCGAATTTCACCATACTGATATTTACATGTGCTCAGGCGTTTATTAACTATGTACTTGGAGTGAGCTGAGATTGAAACACACAAAAAGTGACAGGAACTACTAGGAAAGAGATAGTTGAGTTAAATAAGAATTCAGTTGATATAGAAAGTAGGCTATTCTAGTTCTCTGCTCACTGGGGAAAAAAGCCTGTTGGTTTCGGTACCTCTACAACAAAATCACACCAAAACTTAACGTTTTATGACATTCATAGGAAAACTATTCTCATAAACAAATGTTAAGATTTTGGGATAGGTGCTTTTTTTGATCTCCTAGGGAACTACTAGCATCCTGGGTGATATTTGTGGTGTAGAGGGAGCCTTTGATAATTTTTAGTTTGGTTGTGGAGGTACCGAAACCAGCAGAACCCCCCTTTTTTTTGGGGGGGGGGGGGGGTATGATGAATTTTTAAGTTGAGCCTCATGTAACACCATTATAATCTCACTCTGAGTAGTTAATAAACGCTTGGGTAATACTAGTAGTAAAATATGCTTTTGTGTATTTACCGCTCCATAGTGTGGAAAAGTGACTTCTCTCTATAATAGATTTGGCGATCTAGTCACTTTTCCTGAGTATATATATAATATACCTCGTAGATTCACTAAAATGAGGTCTGTGCTGATCCAGGGTGCTTGGTATAAGTACTATGAAAGCGCAAATCGGCCAAAAACTATTCTACTACGAATGGGAAATGAAAGTATAGGAACACTGGATGTTAGCACTTGTGTGTACCTTCTTCACCGAAAATAGCACGCTGTGCTTAGATCAGGTACTCTAAATTAAAATTACATAGTTCACCAAGCCTCTAGTTAGGTGGCAAAGTGGCTAGGGCATTAAATACACCACGGAGAGACAAGTCACTTTCCCACCAATATAAGCAACTGCCTTAGTAAATGTATTTATATTAAAGCATAAAGTGCTGGATTAAATAAACATACCGTAGGGACTGGCTAAATTCAGACCGTTGCCTAGAAAAACACAATACCTTTGGGGTTAAAATAGTAGGCGAGATGGGGTTGATATACAATAAAATTCCCACAACTGGTATAATAATATATATACTCGTATTCCTTGTGAGCCGCGCTCTAGGTAACGGCTTGAATAAGGCTAGCCCCTATATTAGCACGTACAGGCTCTGGATTCAGCGTTTTTTACTTTAATTTACTCGGGCGTTAATTAATAATTGAGAATTGTCGCAACCTCGCAACACCAAAACTCCCAGGATACAAGATCAAGGGTATAATCAAAGCTAAATAATATTTTATCTGGGGTATCTGTTGCAATTCTATCATATCCTTGCTCCAATGGTTTTCTGCCTTCGTTCTTATCACTTTGTTGCCCACGATTTTCGGTAGTTACGTTCTCGTTCTCAATTATTAATTGACACCTAAGTACTACTAGCGGTATATTATACTTTAACTAATTTGTGTTTCCGTAATATTATATCAAGAGATATGCTAGCACGGGCCTTTTTTAAAAGGGTTCTTATGGAGGCTTTAAATCTCGGTATCAGCCTGGTAAAAGAGATGAAGGCTGTGTTATTTTTCAGTTCTTAGGCTCTATTAACAGCGCCTTAGACTCATTCTTGAGTCATTTTAGAGATTTTTTTTTTTTTTAAATAAGTGACTAGGGAATTAGAGATAGTATATCAAGGCTAAAAAGTCTTAGGGATGAAAGATATATATACTTGAAGAGGGTTCTCTAGAGCTTTGAGGGGTCAGAGAACCATCCCTATTCTTTTATCTCATGCTGAATGCCCGATTATGTACCTTTCCCCTCAATTTTAGGTGAGACTAGACCCTTAGAATTCTACTCACAGCTTACTATTTACCAAAAGGCCTATTAAATAGATCCATATAACCTACAAAGGCCCTATGAGTAACTTTTATTCTTTTACTATTCTTTATGGTGAAAAATGTCTCATATGAGCGGTTGCCTCATCATGGGCTTGGCAGTAAAACACGTTATATTCAAGAGTAGAGAGGCACCATGTTTGGGTGGGCAAGGAGCAAATAGCTTCAGTTCAGGATGATTTTTCTGAGAATATATTGTGACTTTACTCTTCGGTGGTATTAAGCCTTTGTGATACTTTTAAGGCTGGGAACAAAAAAACTTCTATTTTGTCCGTTTGCCCCCAAGAAATTCTGCTTGCTAAGGCGATGAATATGCTATGGGAAAAAGAAGTAAAGCAAAAAAGGGAAATGTGATTAAAGAAAACAGAGAATAAAAGTAGAACTAAAAGAAAGAGGGGGATTCAAAATTCATTTCCGATCCAGCCAAGTACCATTGCTAGCCGCACACCAACCCTGAAAACAAGAATACTAAACTGGAAAATAAAAAATAAAAGCGAAAAACAGTCCGTTAAGATCAAAAAATTACAGTGGAATAAAACAAGAGATCCTTCACATAACCCTACGAGGTTGAAGCAGCAAGCAGCTTTAGGACATCCTCACGCTCCTTCTCGCCGAGCTTTGCGAGTGCTGCAGCCACACCCTTTAGGGCAATATTCCCGTTCTTCTGGATAAGGGTCGCAACCTGAGTCGCAATACCGTCCTGCCTCAGACCATCAATCTTAGAAAGTACCTCCTTTCTGTTTTCCTCGTACCAGCAAGCAACTAATCGGTCGTTCTCATCAAAGAGAGTACTCTCGCCATCTGCTACAATCAGCATCTTTAGTCTCTCTAGATTCTCAGTCCTGGTAGAGCCTTTATCAGCGGCAGCCATCTTCTTTAAAAAGAGTTCCTCGTTTAGACGACGGCGAATACGCCAGTAGAAGAACCGTCTGGCATTTTTCCACTGTAGAGGCATACGGATAACCCCCTTGGCTAGCATTCGGCCAGGTGTATCATGGAGGTCTGCAAATTGAAGCGAGATTTGTCCATAGACTGGCATGAGGAGTTTTTCACGTTCGACCATCCTAACCTTAATCGTGGATTGTTCGTCCTGGGTGAGATTTTTGTCTGCAATTTGACGACGCAGGTCGGCGTAGACGGGGTCCAAACGAGCCATTGTTTCAAGCTGTTTATCGCGACGGTACTTGATATTGACAATACCTTCGGGTTCAAGGACGCCAGCACGAGCTTCCTCATCAGCGTACATTTCCATCATATCCGCATTGATTGTAGGGTCAACGACAACCTAGTAATGAAGGTTAGTCAACTCATTAGGCAAGTATAAGGAAAGAAAGACATACCCAAGATCCGCCACGAAGTTCACCATAAGGTGGGATGTATACGAAAATAGGTTGCTCGTATTTGACAAGGGCATCGACGATGAATGAACCGTACTTAAGGACCTCGTTGTACATGTCTCTCTGACCACCCGAGAAACCACGCCAGTTGGCAAGAATCATTAGTGGAAGTTGCTCTCCACGGTTGAAATCACTGATTGCCTGTGCGGTCTTGAACGCCGAATTAGGGTACCAAACTTGACCAGCCTCAAGAGCCACCATCTCTGTCGAATCTGGGTTGGCAGGATCAGCAGGGGTAACATTTTCAACTGATCGAGTCTCGACAGCAATGACACCAACGGGAATACCCGCAAGACGAGCGCGACCAACAACAACAGTTCTGGCCCATCCACTAAGTGTTTCCTGGAAGGAACCCTTATCAAAAAGACCCGAAAGACCCTCATCGTCCTTACCGGCAAGAAGCCATCTGACATCGTAAGTATTCTTTTGTGGTGGGACATATGTGATATCACGATCCCAAGTATCGTTAGATGGAGATACGGGTACAGGAGCGCCTTTTCGCTCAGGAACATAGGACATCCATTCAACAATCTTCTGGACACCCTCGAAATCGTCGTTGGCAGTCAAATGAGAGACACCGTTCCGGTACATGATTTGCGTGCCTCCCAATTGCAAATTTGAGGTGTAAACCTCACGACCAAGAAGTTTATTGATCGCAGGAGCACCAGTAAGGATCTAAAACTTATGGTTAGCTGGTGGGTTCATATTCCTAGGTAACGTAATTATACATACAATTGGCTGTCCTTCAATCTGGATGGCACGCTGGCCTAGTCTGACTAAATAGGCACCGATACCAACGGAACGGCAAGTGACAAGAGTAAGGGTAAAGATATCCTCGTACGCCTTGCTCGTTGCACCAGCGATCAGACCGGACCCCTTCAAACATTCGACACCTAAACCATCTTCTTGTCCTATGATCGTAGTAATCTTATACCTCTCCTCATCATCATCAATAATCTGCTCTGTGATGACTGTCTTCTGCTTCCTGTCTGTAAACTTTTTGTGTACCTCTGGAGTAAGATACAGGTACTTGAAGCCTGCCTCTGGCTTATCGACTTCGTTCCAGGCAACCGAGAAATGGGGTATCAACTCCTCAGCCATACCAATTCTTGCACCAGAGTTGGCAGAGAGGTAGATCCTAGGGATACCCATCGCTCTGGCTAACTCGGTACACTTATGAAAGAACCTGTCTTCTGCAGGGCCAAAAGAACCAATCCGGAAGGTGATGTCGTTGGCAATGATAATGAATTTTCTACCTTTTGGATACTCTGGAGTCTTTGCAGTGACTACCCAGCCAACCATACCGTGTGCGTTAGTACCGGGCTCCCGCTGAACTTCCGCAAGGCCACCTTGATCGTCCAAGACCAATTCATTATAGTCTAGGCATTCCGTGAGTGGTGGAACTCGCTCCTTGAAAGAAGAAACTTTCTTTGCAGTCTTTAACCAGCTTTGGTGGATTGCCTGTCTAAAGAGCTCGGGGAAATCATATACATATTGAGTCCCCATAAGATGGGCCTTATATCTCTTCGGCTGTAACCATTCCTTGGCAGCATATGGCGTGTTGACGGGGCGAAGATGCATGGATCCAGACTTGGAACCAATACTGTGGAACACCCATTGACCTTTCTCAGTCTTCCGCTCCGCATACATCTCGACCTGGATGACATAGCCAGAGACATTCTGGATGATAACACGAAGTGGGTATGCGAGACCGCTCTTAGGGTCAGTACAGATGATACGGATCTCAGCTCCGGTTACACGAAGTCTCCACAGCCGTCTTCCGAAACGCTCAATAAACCCACCAAGAGCAGGTTCAATCTCCTCGGGGCTCAAGGGGAACACAGGCGTGAAATTTATGAAAATATGATTAAGATCTGAGTTGTTGTTTCCAATAATCTCCAAAGCGTCAAGAATATCATTGACCAAACGATCAGTCTCGGATATTAGGTAATCTGCTGTAGGAATTTCATCTCGTAGACGACCTGCTCGGACAACTGCACGAGTAAAATATCTCTTATCGCTCTGAACTTCTTTGCCATAAGCCTCGTAGACATGGATGTTGCGATTCTCTGTGAAAACTGGCTTGATTTGGAAGTTCGATAATCTACCCAACTCAAGCTGGAAAGCCAACGCCGGTTCGATGTGACGAATACTCTCCTCCTCCTTATACTCAGGCCCACGGAATGTGAAGTAACCTGGGTATGACCCATCCTTGTGTCCGCAAATGAAGGTAATTCTTCGGACGTTTCGTGAGAGAAGTTCCTTCTTAAAATCTTTGATGAGAGGGAGAATTCTTTCTAGGAGATCCTTGTCGTCCATAGACTCGGCATCCTGAACCGCGACATTGCATACTGCAGATAATATTTCCTCCTCCTCGGTTCCAACGGCGTTGAGAGGCGTAGACCGCCTCCTTCCTTCAAGGCTTGGGATATGTCCTTCCTTGCTCACAGTCTTGCTTCCTCTGGCACGTGGGATGAGCTCCAGCGCCCTGCCAAGAAGCTCTTCGGCTTCATCCAAGAAAGTCACAGGAACAATAACACCCTTCCTTACAGGTTCAACTTCAGACTTTCCGACTAGAAATGAGAGATCGCTGATTGACCCGATACGCTTGAATTCACTGCGCTCAACGGTAGGTGTAGCAGGGGCTGATGGCTGGGTCATTCCGTATTCAGTAACACCGACTTTTCGCAATTGAAAGTCCCAGGTAACCATGAATGGGGGCTCTGAGTCGAGATTGTGGTAGTTGACTACATGCAACTCATAGGCCCTATAGGCCCTACGAACATAGACCTCCAGGGCTGCCAAAGAAACCCAAGGGTCTGCGTGAGCGAAGAAGGTTGGAAGAACATCAAACACAGTATATTTGGAATCGATGACTTCCTTCAACGTTTCTATCCAGGGTGTCCGGTGTTCCCATCCAGTCTCGCCATATCTAGATTCCACAACCGAAGAGCGTAATATATGCTCCATCTGGGATGCTCTCTCTTCTAGAGATGGTAAAGCACATTGAATAAGTACCTCACGGGCCTTAAGAGCGACCTTCGTAGATGGACGGGAGTCTAATTCGGTGAGTTTTTTGAGAATTGGGCGGAAGAATTTGACGATAGGACCATTTCCAGGCTTATTGGGTCGATATTCCTCTAGGATAGCGAGAATAAGGTTGTTCTTAGAGCTAATCTTGCTGTGGGAGAGAACTGCCTGGACAACTTTGTTGATATCCTCCTTATTCTCGTCACGAAGTCTCAAGATAACGTCCTCATCTCTAGTGTTCGCACCCTATAGAATTTCTGTTAGTATCATTACTCCAAAACCAAAAATCAATGACAGAAATCTTACAGAGAAGAGCTTCTCAACGTTCCAATACTGTTCCATAATCTGTAGGAAGACTGATAGTTCATGTACTTTTAGGCCCTCCGCATATGCATCCATAATGTTCATCAGAGGCGCCAAAGATGACTTCAAGATGTCGACATCTCCAGGCTGGACATGTTCATCCAAGAAACGCTCGAGGCCCTTACGTAATGCTTTTGCGGGAAATTCGGCCTTCCTCGTCCTTGCCCTGTCGGTGATTTGCGAAAATAAAGCATCAAGCTTTTGCGGCATTCTTGTGTGCAAGGCCGAGAACTGTGTAGCCCACTCACCGTAAGGAAGTTCGGGGTCTCGCAGGACCTCGATAAGTTCTTTGAGAGTAGTAGCCATAATGACTTGATTATCATAACCATCGAGAATATTACGTAAGATGGTGTTGAGTTGAGCAAACTTCTGAGGCGGCTTGCTACCCATAACCTGAGGAGCACCAAAATTGGGAAGCTGCCCATCAAAGGGCGTAGCGTGCTTGACACGGCTGGGATCATCTAGAGCCAAGATACCTAGAATGTCGCCAGCTTCGAGGACGGCGCCAGGTTGCTTGATGAGCTGTACATGACCGTCTTCTTGGGCAAGAAGTGGCATGTACATCTTCATAACCTCAACCTCAGCAAATGCCTGGCCTCTCTTGACATGCTCTCCGTTCTCCACGAGGAATTTGACAAGCTTTCCAGGTGATGGCGTTCTCAGCTGCGTGGGGTCGTTCTCCTGCTCCAAGAGACAGGTCATGCTATCTACACTCACTCTAGTGGCACCGACTTCTTCTTTCCAGTAGACATTGTGACTACGTCCACTCAGTAAGATTAAAAGACCACCATCCGTCAGCGCACGAACACCAACACTGCACTTAGACCCATTGCTAAAGAGGTGGTACGAGTCCGAGCTTGATCTTGTCGCTGTGAATTTGAATCTTTTGCCTTCGTAAATGAAGTCAATTGGGAAAACAGTCTTGAGAATATCCTTTGCTGGCACTTGACCCCTCTCTAAAGAAGCCCTGTATTCAGCCATACATGCCTCACTAGCGACGTGCGCTTTTGTGATAGCACCGCAAACCACAGCTAGCATAGTATCTGGTCGCTCAGCGGTGAGTTTGTTTGTGATGAGTTCGTCAAGCCATCCAGTGGTGATGGTGTTGTCTTCGAATGCTGGCGTTTCGAGAAGCTTGATAAGATATTCGACAGTTGTTCTAAAATCACCACGAATGCTCAATTCTTTCAAGGCAACTACCATATGTTTCCTAGATGCGCCCCGATTTTCCCCGTAGGCAAAGATATGCCCGAACTGAGAATCAGAAAACGAATGAATACCACCAGCAGTACCGACAGAAAAATACCCCCACACGTTGGAAGAGGACCGGAAGTTAAGCTCGTGCATCATACCGCTAGAAGGCTTAAACCCTTCACCAGGGTCTTCAGAAGTGATACGGCAAGCCGTGGTGTGACCCTTGGGGGCCGGCTTTCGTTGTGTTGAATGAGAACCCTCTTTTGAGAAGTCGAAATCAATCTCGCCAGTAGAAGCGGGGTCGACACCATACATAAGACGAATATCGCGAATCCGGTGCAAGGGAAGTCCCATGGCAATCTGGAGCTGGGCAGCGGGGAGATTGACACCAGTAACCATTTCGGTTGTAGGATGCTCAACCTGGAGACGGGGGTTAAGCTCTAAGAAGTAAAATTTGTCCTCCGAGTGAGAGTAGAGATATTCGACAGTACCCGCCGAGACGTATCCGACAAGTTTACCTAGTCGTACGGCTGCTCGCTCCATAGCATTGAACGTGGCTGGGTTTGCAACAGTTACAGGGGCCTCTTCAATGATCTTTTGATGTCTTCTCTGCACTGAGCAATCGCGCCCAAAGAGTGAGATGTTGTTTCCGTACTCGTCCGCTAAAAGCTGCACTTCCAAATGCCTAGCATTGCCGGCCAACTTCATAATGAAAATTGGAGATCCAGGAACTTCACTGGCAACCTGGCTATAGAGGCTCAAGAAGCCCTCATCGCTCTCTGCCTTACGGATACCCTTACCACCACCACCCTCTGATGCCTTGATCATAACGGGGAATCCAATTTCCTTGGCTTTTTCCAAGCCTTCCTCGGCAGAGTGTGTGCAACCTTTGTCATAGATCTCGCTTGCAACTGTAACTAAACCCTCGGAGTCGATGACGACTTGCCGAACACCGGTACCACTCCATGGAATACAGGGGACTTCTGCATGCTGCGCAACAATAGTGGATGATATCTTGTCTCCGAGTGATCGCATTGCCGAGCCTGGGGGCCCAATAAAGACAATTTTATTCTTTGATGCTGCTAAGGATTCTGGTAGCTTAGGATTTTCGCTTGCGTGACCCCTTTATCACAGTTATGTCAGTACGATGGCTATTATCCTAGGGTTGATAAGAAAAGTTTACCATCCAGCCCATACTGCATGAACACCCATACGCTCTGCAACATCGACAATCAACTCTACATTTGCATAGTTATTATTATTTGTGCCACCAGGAACCTAATTAAATAAGTTAGTACACCAACCGAAAGAATTGGGCATCGAAAATCGCACAGCGGGTTTCTAACCCCTCCTTATCCCTAAAGCCGAAATACCTGGGAAAGAGTGAAAGAGCTCTAACTAACCTCTACGTACTGATCTGCCATCCTAATGTAATCTGCATTTGCTTGTAGATCTTCAGGTGTAGCCATGACAGTGAACTGAATTGCCCTCTCATCCCCAAATGTCTCGTACGCCCACTTGCGTACACTTCGAATTTCTTTGACGGCAGCAATACCATTGTTTGCAATGAGAACCTAGAATGAAAGAAGAAAATTGATTAGCAACTAGGCCCTAGGCTCCAACAATAGAACTTAATAAACAGCCTTCTCTAACCTTTTCAATAACGGTATGTCCATCATGTGATGCAACAAAGTCCTTCACAGGACTTGGAGCAGCCGCATCTAATGAATTTCCCCCAATGAAATGTGCTGGGAGATTAAATTTTTTGGAATAGCTGGGGGTAATGATTTTATCTTTTCCGCCAGGTTGGCCAATGGCCCCATTCGTTCGCATGATAGCGGCGGCAGTGGCTGATGAATCAGAAGCCATGTTGGATGTATTTGTGTTGAACGATTTTCCAGCTATTTTAGCACCGGTAGAGCTTCTGCGGCAGCTGCTGCCGTTATTTGTATTTCAACCGCCGTGAGGGGTGGAAGATGGGAAGACCAAACTATAAAAAGTGTGAGGATATCTTCTAGAACTAACACTAGCTGTGATTCTTTTGTATGCAGTACACCGGTGAAGACGACTACTGATAGCACACAAAGACAGGACTTACAGGAAATAGTGGATGGATGATGAGGAGTAGGAGGAATAGAATAAGGGAGATGGAGATGAATAAGAAACCGAAGGAGGGGCATGGAGTAGATAAATGCAACTCACTGTTAAGTAACCTAGCGACCAACAAAACGATAGGGAATCTGCTTTCGGCAAGGCTTTCACACCACGACTCCGGGACTGAAAAAAAGCAACTGGATCTAGGAGCACACCGGCAATGGGACGATCTACGCTACAAAGAGAAAAAGAAAAAACTAAGGAGGAGCTACATATACTAAAAAAAAGCACTCCAAAATCTCCAAATTTGGGGAATCCTAGGAAAACATTCTCCCACAGCCCAAAGCTTTCCGAACCCCACCCGGGCTTTGCCCCATAACTATCGGAAATAGGACTAGGAGGACGTGTTGGGAGAATTCTCGAATCAAAAAAAGCGTTGGGATCCGTCAGCAGTCGGATTAGTGTAGGGCCCTGTTTCTTGGCGGATCCGCGTAAATTTCATGTGGCACAGCAGATCATGAGCAAAATTGTACCTGGCCGCCCTGGGCGCCCTAGCCATATTACCGCAGTACATGTACCAGGAGCTGCCAAACCCCCCTCTCTGGCAATATAATGTGAATACTCTCAGTCTCTAACCCGCCTTCTGCTGGGATTCTCCTGATGTGTATTCGGTTTGTAGACTCAATCCCTTGAAAGTATGATAATAAGAATTATTTACGTTAGGACGATGGGTCTGAAACCCTCCACTCATAGAGAGCTATGTAGTAACGCACGTATGTCCAGAAAGCAGCCGGGTTTCTACCCGAAGTAGAGTAATAAGCGAAAAAAGAGTTAAGCGCTTGGAACCCCGGTAACGTTACTGAGCTGTGGTACATATCAATCTCAGAGGCCAATCAACCAGAAAATCATGCCCCGGGCTCCGTATAGATTCAAGACCTTGTACACGCATATCACTCATTTTTAATACCCTTCTGCGAAACCAAATTGGTAGCTCGAGTAAATTTATCTAGCAGGATCCCAAGAACCTATTCCCGGAGCTTGAACCCATAGTAGCATTACCACTGGCTGAACTTGGGCGCTTTGTGCTGAGTCTTCGGGGCCTAATTCTAGCACCTGGATCATCATAGTATGATAAGACATATACGAGTGATCATGAGTGACGACACTCATCCTACCAACCGAGTTATATGTAGTATACTTCATGTTCCGCACCCTTCGATCTACGATTGTATCAATAACTTTCGATCGATTACCGTAGTGTTCAAGAAAATTCATTACACTGCAGGAGGTATTACAGCTGTCTTGACCAAATAAAGCAGTCTTTCTGGTGTCTTGGACGTCAATTCTATAAGTTTTTGGGCAAATACCCCTGCCACAGCGGAACGAATTTTTTTAAATACTACATCTATATATACGGTACTGCACTCTAGCGTTTTAATAGTATCTATCCGGGACGTCCTTATACCCCCGGCACTATTACTGACAGGTATTTTGTGTCAGACTGCAGAATTGATAATAAATTTCAAAGCAAACTCCCTGCTACTCAACCCGAATTTCATGGGATCAAATTCATTCTATGGAATACACAATCATGCTAGCCTTACTTTTAGGTCCCTTGCCCGGAAGTCTAATTTCACTTACTAAGCGGCGGTATATTGTAGGGGACAAAAATACCCGGTCACTGTGGGGCTGTATCCGCTGTTCCGATTGATCGATGTCAATCTAACAGAGGATGATGATGTTGATCAAGAGTGATGACCTATGTAGCTATATATGTAGACTAAGACTAGTGTAGTTCTTGAGGCTCAACTAGTTGTCTGCGCCACATCACCTATAAGGTAACGAAAGGTTTGAGATGAGTATCACTACACAACCAAAATAGTTAAGAAACAGAAAGTTCAACTTGAG
Source organism: Verpa conica (assembly GCA_033030425.1). NCBI lineage: Eukaryota > Fungi > Ascomycota > Pezizomycetes > Pezizales > Morchellaceae > Verpa > Verpa conica. The sequence goes on along the minus strand of JAUFSD010000010.1, from coordinate 857,254 downwards.
AAAGAATAAATTAATCTATATACTGTGGAGGAAAATATCATATCCAGATAGGGCTCTCGTTGTTACAAGAGTGACCAGGTATTTTTATTCCCCTACTATACAATACTATATATATGGCACTCTTTGTTACAACAAAGCTAATAGACAACAAAACACCTACTTTGTTCGGCGTTTTATTGCTGGATACAACCATTCGTTGCCAGGCGGCACCACCACCTTGTGAATGGCTGTATTTGAGTATTTATCCTCTACAAATAAAGGTAAACTTTAAAATACCGGTCTATCGCGTAGTGAACGTGTCAAAACTTAGTTTATGCGTACTATGCTCCATATTTTTCTACTATTGAGGCCTATACTGGCATAGCTATACTCCCAATTAAGCCCAAATCTAATATGGACAGTCTTCAACTTACCATCAGTAGCTTCTAGTTTATCATTTGTAACCTAGAGTTTATCACCAGGCGTAATCTATGCATACTATACCCTATACTAGTACAGCGAAATCGCCCTATAAGGATATGCTTTTAGTGCAGTACTATATCCTTATAGAGGGGATATCCTTATAGAAAAACCGAGTGATTTTTTGTGATTATGAAACCCCGGTACCGTGTGATTACAGAAAGTGCCCAACGTCACCCTATCACCCCGTTACCCCACTATTCTATCATTCTAAACATTTTACTCGCTTCTAAAGTACATTGTGATTTTTTTCTGCTCTTGATTCCCTAGATTCCTAATCCTTTTTGCTTCTACCTCTCTTCTCATTCTAACAAGATGTCCTAAAGCCTTCTCGTTTGGGGACTCCTGTTGTAACTCAAACATCTCCAGATACTCCAGGTACTTCAACGCATCCTGTACCTCAATCTTAGGTAGGTCAACCTCCCCTCTTTTAGTGTTTGTCTTGGGGCGATTCAGGGCGGTTCCTAGGCTAATGGACCCGCCCCGGCCCGGGTTCGGGGCCTGATTTTTGGTGAAGGAACCACCCCAATGGGGGGATAACTGGTGGGGCCCTGTTGGGGCCACTGTAGTTAATTAGGTTAAATTTCGGTTAATGGGGGATTTTTAAATGGCAAACCCGACCCAGCCGGGGAATGGGGCGGTTCAGGGCAGTTTCTTGGCGCGGTTCCCCGAAGAGTTTGGGGGACCGAATCCCCCGTGACGAACACTACCCCTTTTCAATTTCTGCATTTTCTATAGGATCATCAGGAAGAAAGGAACTAAGAATGTGCTCCTCTAGAATATCAGGATTATCATCTACTTTCTCCTCTTCTGGATATAAGAATCTTTCCAGATCTGCCGCTTCTCCTATATAGCCTCCACTCTGCAAAGCCAAAAGAGAGGTTTGCACCTCTTGTTGAGCTTCAGTTAAATGAAGTTCCGCTCCATTCTCGGCGTCCAAATCCGGTACTGGGGTTACACAATCTGTGAGAGTAAATGCCGAGGGGAGATATGATGGTTCAAAGAATTTGACGGTACTTTTGGTAAAGCAGTTGAAGATTGTTGAAAGTTTGAGATCATTATTCCATGCTTCTACTGCTCATCTAATTGCTTGTAGGATATTGATTTTAGGTAATTCGGTTTCAGGAGGTGTTTTTTCGGCTTTTCTTACTAGGTATCGGATAAAATGACGACGGGTATATGTTTTCCAGGTATTAATAATACTTTGATCGAGTGGTTGCCACTTAGAAGTAGTGTTTGCTGGAAGCCAAACAATACGAGTATTTTTAAGGGTATCTCCGGTGAGTCTGACAGCAAGTTGATGTGCTGAAAAATTATCCATAAGCAGGACCACTTTCCGTCCTCTCATTTTTCTATCGAACCACTCCAAGTACTCTACCATAATAGTACCTGTCATCCAAGCAGTTTTATTGTGCCGGTACACTGCTCCTAAAGCACTGCGATTCAAATATCTAAAACAATGAGGATTGCTAGCAGTACCAATAATCCATGGTTGAAGCTTGTCTGTTCCAGTACCATTGCATGTTAAGCCAATAGTTATTCTCATTTTATCTTTTTTAACTCCTTCCAACTGCTCTGTACAAAGCCGGCGATCAGATTGCATGCGATAGTAATAACCTGTTTCATCGAAATTATAGGTATCCTTCAAATCGTATTCTCGTAGAATCCGCCGTATCTCCTCCATCTCTTCTTCTCCTTCAACACACTGAGCACTACCGGATTCACCAAATTCTTTATGCTCTTTAATGCTGTGCCGTTTTTTCCATGTGCCTAGCCATCCATCAGAAAACTTAGGAGAGTTTTCTTCATCTATTTTATATTAGTATAATAATATATAGTATTTATATTAGTACATACCTGGGTATAGAATCGGAAAGAACTGTTTAGCCTTCTCTTTTAAAAGTAAACCAGAAATTGGAATCCTTTTTTCCATTCGCTTATGCCATTCAAATAAAGCTGCATCTAATGTAGGCCATGCTACTTTACGCTTCTTTTTTTGACTGGGATTTACTAATGGCTGTTCAAGTAAATCTGCCGAGCGTTTGGTGAGGATAGTACTAATTGTCGATTGGGATATGACTTTGCCAGAGTAAGTTTCTGCAAACCACTTTTGTGTTTTTTTCCAATGTGGCCGTCTGTAACGGGGGTACTCCCAGGGGAGTACTGCCGTACCAAAAAAAACCAACAACCTCTCTTTCTGACGAGAAGCTTCAGCAGCAAGGCTTAGAACTGCTCGTCAACACGGAAGGTCGACAGTCCCTAGGCAAAACAGGAATAAGGATTTAATGGGTCGATAACTAAAGACTTTAAAAGGCTCTGCTTCCCAGGGGAAGACAAACGTCTTTAGCTAAGAGTATGAGGGTCTCTGAACAACGGTTGTTCGTTGACTAGCAAGAATGGTTGTCCTGGAAGAAGGACGGGTTTAAGCTATGAATTTTGATTGTGAGCAGGCTGCCAAGAAGCGGGGAACAATTTCTCCGTGCTTGGAAATCAACTGAGTCTAGAGCGCCCCTAAGAACTAGCGGGGCCGATAGACTAGCGACTAAAAGGCGTTGGTTACTAAAAGCTCTGTAACTTTTGCTATAATGGTCCGATTTCAAATCCGATTGCACCTATGGATTTGCAGCACTGTCCCCCATATACCCTTCGAGTTTGGTTTGATTGGACAAATTTTCCTGACGGTTTTGGGGTTATTTTTGGGGTCCAAAACTTGTCTTTTTGTTAGGGAATCAGCAACTCAGGGGGGCCCCCTCTGCAAACGGCGGGTGGCACAGTGGGGCGCCTTGCAGGTGTTAGAAAACACAGAGTCCCCTAGGTAGGGTAACCCACTGGTGATTCCTGCCGTTGCTTAGATTCCCTTCCCACGTTCCTAGTCCAACCTGGAGGCGTGGCGGAGAGGTAATCTTGATCCATAAGGATCTTAGGGCGAAGCACAAGGCGTAGCCCCGTATGGTTCGATTCGTGACGCCACCAGGTTAATTATTATTTTTGCTGGCGGCCCTAACTACTAAGCATAGCTTTGCTCTCATCTCACGGCTCTCGGCCTCCCATATGGTTGGCTATCAGCGAAGCCATTATTATTCCTCCTAGAGGAACAGGAGCTTAACTCTGTTCATGGAGGCAACTGCTTCAGTCTCATTGCACTAGTATGTCCCGTAGCTATAGACTACAGACGCATTACTCTGGTCTCTGTCACATACCGACGACGGTGAGCTTCACTCCGTCCTAGGAGCTCGCCAGCTCGCTTAGGGATCGGGCTATCATAGTAATGACTTTCCTTAGTATCTATTGACCGGAATAGGATAGCTAGTCCTATCCCTCAAGGGAGATCCTTAGGTGTCTCTATATGGAGAGGTACTTGAGACTAGTCATGACGATAGTTAGATTGTCACAGTAATACCCCTTCATATAGTATATTCTCCCAAAGTCCAAAAAATCGTGATTTTTTATCTATTTTAGGGGAGTATGGTCCTGAGAGTGATATATAATAGCTTTAGTATATAATCTGTAAAGTATAGAGTGCTTTTCTAAAAGGTATAGTGAATCTAATCTCTATTCTATAAGGCTATACTAGTATTAGTTCCTGCAGAATAAAATATTGGTCAAAATCCAGGTTTTTTTTGTATGGGTGATAAAATACTAGGTGATAGCAGGCTACTCTTACACCCTAGCGACTTCTAAAATACATGGTTATTATCATATAGGCTATAGATAATCCCTCTGATAAGTATAGCCTGTTCTATAAAATAGTTACATATCACCTTCTGGGCCATACTCCCCTAAAATAGACAAAAAATCGCGATTTTTTGGACTTTGGAGGAATATACCACATGAAGGGATATTACCCATACCCTTTCATGCTCAGGGTGCACTCTCTAACTATATATATGTAATCTTTGGTACTTTATTGACTTACTGTGGCATCACCTATCATCTGGTCCCATCTTATCTAAAAGCATGGTCTAAAAACCTCTAAACCGGGCCTTTTTTGGGCCTCTAAATCAGCCTCCTATTGGCACCTAGGGCTTAGGGGGGCTTCTTAATCCACTAAATACTATCTAATTGAGTCCCCTGATATCACTTCATATCTATTTTATATATATCCTTTCCCTACTATTGTATGTAAGGTTACAAAGAGCGGAAATGTCTCAGGTGATCGGAATCCCGGTACCGATCGGGATCACGGTGAAACCCTGTACACAATTTCGGTTATTAAGGTTACCCGAAGATCAGACCCCGAAGAAAAACGCCCCACAACAACCCTAAAACCTCTATTTATAGTACAAGTATTGGTATATAAGATTCCTCTCTATTCTAGGTTTATAGAATCCATCATTGTTACGGTAGGGGATCCGATGCCATAGTTGATCAGTGAGACAATATATAAGCCAAGACCAACATAACAGCCAATAAACTAGAAGTACCTGTACTCCGAACATATTAGTGTAATGTACTTCAAATATATAGAGTATTATCCCCATAGTCTCGTAATTTTACAGGAGAAGTAATTCATGCTAGTATATGCTCCCCCCCTTAATCCCTTCTTACTAGTACCCCGCTGCCTTCCCTCCCTTTCTCCACCAATCTGCAACCCCCTCAATCCGCCCTCCCTTCATCCCCTTTACAGCTTGTAAAACACTTCCCCCAGCTGCCTCACCTATCCCTCTTTGTGATATGTTATGTCCCCGCTCCTCTAGCCCTTTAATAATCCACCCCTCTACTCCCAACTCTGCACTGACAATCTCAGGGATAAGTTGATGATGTAGCCGTGGACTTTTAATAGTATCGAGCAATTCATACCCCCAGAAGTACGTTTTTACAATAGCCTCAAACACACCCGTTACAATCCTACTACCTCCGCTCCCACCAATAACGAGCCCAGGATTACCATTAGATTCAACAATAATAGTTGGAGCGGTAGAAGAGAGAGGACGCTTGAACGGGAGAATGTAGTTATAGATACTTGGCTGTAATTCGTAGGCGTTCCTGTTACCTGGAATCGAGAAATCATCCATTTCGCTATTCATTATAATTCCCGTCGCAGGGTCATGGAGTTTTGCGCCCCAGTAAAGATTCACTGTGGTGGTCAAGGCAGCTGCCCCTCCATTCCTATCGAATACAGACAAGTGTGAGGTTCCCTTAGGGTCTGTAGCCTCATATGCGGGTTTGTAATGTTCCCACGAATATGTACGATCGTTTGAAATATTAGCGCGAACGGTAGCCGCCCAGGACTTTGAAGTAAGTTCGTGAATGCGAGGAATATTTGAGGCCATGATAGGATCGAAGGGGTCACCTAGTTCGGTACGACCTGCTGATAGCCACTTCATTGTCCTGAAAATTACGTTAATACTATTATTGTACGTAATAGGAATTGTATTTCTGAGAATAAATACTCTATAAGAAGATGATATGATAACGGATTTTGAGAGTCTCTCATATCTAGCCCTTCGGCAATATTGAGACCTTCTATTAAGACAGGTCCACTACGGTTATTAGTACTTTTACTATGATAGCACCTGGGGAGGGGATTGAACCTGCAGGGTGGTTGACAGGTGATTACCTCCATATCCATAATTTCCGTCTTAGCTGTATCCTCCACAACCGTAAAAAATTCACCAAAATCTTCTTTTGTCAATATCCCACCATTATTCTGTACAAACGTCGCTATTTTCTCTGCAATGGTCCCATTATAAAATTCTTCCACTCCTTTGTACACATCTTCTCCACCTTCCCCCCCCTCTTTTCCTCCAGCGATTATCTCCAACGTATCAGCAAACTTTGGCCTCTTCATAATCTCACCTATATGCACCAAATCCCCAGTTTCTTTCGAGAAAAGGAATTCCCAATTCTTACGATTCTCTCGGAAAAATGTAGCATCTTTCATGATGATCTTTCTAAGTGTAGGTGTAACCTGAAACCCACTACGGCTAAGGTCGATACTAGGCTGCCAAATATCGCGCCAGGGAAGCTTGCCGAACATGGCATGTGCAGTTGCGTACCCGTGGACTTCTCCTGGAATTGCCACTGCGAGTCCGCCAACTTGCGCGAGTATGGGATCGCCTATTCATCGATATTAGTTCTATGCCCTAGATTCCTCTCGTAGGTGAAACACGGTGCTCTAGTAGAGTATGAGAAGAAAATATACTTTGGTACATGTTTCTCGTGCTTGCCCCTGGTGCCATCTCTCTAAAATTGAAGCTCTTGGAATCGCCATATTTAGTACGTACGACCATGAAGCCGCCACCTCCAATACCACTTGCGAACGAGTTGACAGTGCCAATGCAGACACCCGTTCCTAAAAGAGCCCATTAGGCGGAACTCCGGTAAGATAGGATGAAATGAATACAGTACCAATAATAGCGTCTACGGCATTGCCCCCTTTCTTTAAAAGATTAACACCAATATGAGAACAGATTTCGACATCCGAGGATACAGCGCCGTGAAGACAGTTGACGAGAATATCATTGTCTATTCGTGTTTCGGAACCCAAACATAAGCATATGTACAACCAGCATCTCGGGTCGTCCAACCATATGAGCCCCAGAACATAAACTCACCAGTCCCTTCTACCTCATTTTCCCAAAAAATAACTGCGAAGCCAACTGCGGAAACTAGCAGTACAACAACAAACACAAACATCATAGGAAGTTTGATGCAAGCCTTCTCTCTCTCTCTCTCATCCTCCTCCCACCTTCTCCTCTCACTCCTCCCACGAACGTTGTTATTATAGTATATAGACGCCGGTATAACTAGCACAGGCTTCGATAACATCATCTGCCGATCATCATCACCCTCTGCTGGGTCCCAGTAGTCAGTAGAATGGGGCCGCGAGACCTCTGAAGAGAAGCGCACTTTACTGATACTATGAGACCTAGGCATTTTGGTGACGATGATTCCTGCGACGTATAAGTGGGTTCGTTAACTAAGCTGGAGTATGAAAGGTGTTGGTAAAGAGCTGAGGCAAGTACCAAATTAAGCTATGAGGCGAAGACAGGCACGAGTGGGAGGGGACCCAACCTTAGATAATATACCTCCATGTACTTATCTTGCTGTGTTAGTAGGCCACGAACCGAACCGAGCAAATTTGCATGACAACTACGAAAGCCCTTAGAGGAATCCGGAATAGGTAAATCTTACTACAATATTGCCTATATTTACCCTAGAGAGCTGCGACTATAATATATTAACCTATCTATTGCAAGACTTATATATATATGGTCGACACTCTCGGTATTATATTCCCACCAGACCCTTAACCGTTGTGTTGTTATCGGCTACTCGCCTGAAAATAAATGCAGGTAGCGGATCCTGCGCCCAAAAAAGGATACCAGCAACAAGCTCCAATATCCCTATTCATATAAGTAAATCCTATAGTCTTATGAACCTTTGTTATTTCTTCAGTTCAAATGCCCACTATAACGATCTCCACCTAGCTATAAATGAGGGTGGCGTTGTTTAGTACCATGAAAACCGAACAGACTTTATTTTTTGGCTGCACAGTATCATAAGCATATCCTTAGAGTGCAACAGCGGTAAATATCATGGGTTACCTACCCTATACCTACATATACATATCAGATGAGTTGGTAAACAGCAGGCCGATAGCCTTTACCGACGGCCTGTCACGAGTACGGGGCCTAGCTGGTCGCGTGATGGTAATGTAGAGTGTGTATCATAAAAAGAGATTCCCTGGGCCTTGCATGCGCCAGGGTTCTAATCAAGTGGTGTGAAGAGAGATGGGCTACGATAAGTATGTACTGCCGTGTTTAATCACTAAACCCCCCAAATAGTAAGAAACTTAGCTTTAGAGCCCCGCGCGCCATATCTCAGCAAAATAGAGACCTATCATGATCAACAAGTCATACTCTAAATTAGGACCCCCCCATGCCCTTGCTCTCTGGAATATGGTACAAATTTAATTAAAAGCCTTCTTTCTTGTTAAGAAGCAGCTTCTAGAAGTTGACCCTTAAAGTTCGCACGGCTAGATATATATATACGCAGGCGGCTCTGTCTATAAGAATACGGCCGGGACTGAGAATTACAAACAATATAGTAAGAATATTCCTATAAGAAAGGTGTTCTAGCCGGACCTGGAAGGAATCATTCCTGGTATAGTCTAGTGGGCCATGGGGCTGCCTGCTAAGAATACTATTAATATTCTTACAGATAGAGCCACCTGTACGTATCCTCAACCCCGGTGCACGGTTTTGGACCTACTCGTTCTGGTCAGACGTTCTCAGCGTACGATAATAGGGAGTGCCATGTCTTGCCTACATGACCACACATTGTAATCAGCCCCCAAGGTTGTGGCTTGATAACACTCTAGCGATTCGTTGATCCTATACAGCCGAGGTCTGAAGAAACTGAGTTGCCGGATTTTAGCCAATCGCTCAGGCTCACAATACGTACGACCCCGAAGGATAGACATGGCGTACCCTGTTACCAGACTCCGGAAACGTCTGACGGGAACGAGTATTATATATAAATAACCGCTCTTAGAGGCTAGGGCAGTTAAAACAAGTCAAAAAAATCCTATTTTTACCTAGAAAATCCAGTCTTAATACCTTCTTTATGTATAGGGAAAAATATATATGTTCTGGCCCATTAGCTATAGGGGGGCATGTTTATCAACAGCTAGCAGTCTATTAGGCATCGGTCCTACCTCGGCCCTACCCGTTGGAGGTACACTCATATCCCCTATACAGGTATAAGGGCAATAAGGCGTAGCTCAATCCATACAGATATACTTCAAATATGAACTATTTCCGCCCTTTTTACGCTTTGATATATGTATATCGTATAATCTTAGTAAATTCGATCCTCGATAGCAGGGTGGGTGCGCGTTAACAGGCGCTGGAACAGTTGGGATCCATGGAAATTCCTGGCACTAAGACAAGAAAGATACGCACATACTTATACTATATAATACATAGTAAACTGCTTTATTCTTTATTTTTTTGTGTTGGCAATTGTGCAAGAACACATGTTACCCCCGACCACAGCCGTCGAATTTAATAAGATTATATATATAAAGGGTACCATGCCTTGTGGTGTCTGTGGGGACTTGTGTTCTAGATAGGTATTTCTAGTAGCCGAAAATATTTCTATGTTATTACCTATATATATAGGAGACATCCCTCCGACAGGCTAGCCCGTTGAGGTGACATCCACGGCAGGAAGCCTCAAACGAGTCAGAGAATATTATATGTAGTTCTCTACTTTTAGCGAAAAGGTCCAAAAATATGCCAAGTCTACGATTCGGTACGCAGTATATAATATTTAAGAAGTTAAAATTTCCTCTAGGAGGCTAGAATAGTTACACGACCCCCACAGGGGTTCAAATCCCGTTGTGGCATGGTAAGTAGTTTTCAAATTCGCACTGTTAATTTTCTGTACAAACCTCATTACAGGCTATGCATGGAATAGTCTACAACAACTCACCTGAGCACCTCTGAAGACTCAATTCTGAGGATACAGCCTATCATTAGCTATTAAGTAACTGTCTCGGCCATAGCCGACCATCCAGGCCTGGTGTGGACATATATATATGTTAACATGACAAATCGCTCGAGTTTTAATACCATCCGGATTCGATTTAAGAATTCTAGGTTAATTAATATACACCAGTGACCACGGGGGGAAAAACGCTGTAGATGCGCTTACCCCGTCTAGTACATTAAAGTAAGTTAACTGTAGCCTCTACGTTTATCTAGCCATGATAGAATTCTAGAAAAGACCCCCATAGAATCAAAGAAATAGTTTTAATTAACAGCTCCCATAAACCGCCTCCTAATTACTTGGGTTGAACATAATCTAGTACTGAAATACCTTTGTAAGTATCCCTATAGCACGTCAATAGCCCAATAAGTGTTTTTTCTTTCTTTCTTTCTCCCACTTTTTCATTTCTCATCAAGTACATGTCACCATATATAGCCTATCTATCTATCTATAGCGAAGTAAGAGCGATACCAATATTTTCTCCATACTCACTTGTGAATGAATTTGTTCTCAAGTTACTAGTCTTGTATAACTGCTTAGCCGCTAGATCTAATAATTATACTAGTAGTGGATCCCTCCCCTTCTATTATACTATTGAGTATTTCGATCTAAGATTCATTGTCCTTATCCAGAACAGACGTACTTACTTTAACATATGCTCCCACCTAAAAGCTAGTGAGAGACTACAACCCTTAATTTAATCACCGTCAATAGACCTAGCTCCAGTAGCCCCCTAGATTATAAGATATAAATACCCTTTATAGCTCCCTCATAGCACATCTTCTTTGAAGAAAGAAGTAAGATATCTTTCACATTCTTTAAGTCTCCCCTCCATTCACCTCTCTTTTAACACATCAATTAGTACCATCCTCTACTAAATAGTCCACTATATATATATAATCTACCACCAACCCCTAAGCTTCTAGAGGAAAAGCAGAGCAAGAGAAGCTAGAGGAGACGCAGGAGAGGCAGAGGTTGAAATTAGAGAACGAGAAGAGGAGTGGGGATGGGGCGATATGTGGGAAGACGTGGCAAGCAGTATACAAGGACAGGAAGAAGACAACGGAGAGGAATAGAAGTTACGAGGAGTTATTTTATTATTATATTGGTTATTTTGAATTTTTGTTTTATTTTTGTTTTGTTTTTGTTTTTATTATTTGAGGGATTTTAGTGCGAGTACCATAATCTCAGGGTTGCATGTACTTAATGATAAATTCATTCATTCATTCACCCCTAAGCTTCTTCAGATTCTATAAACTATCTACCTCAAATCACTTAGAATTCTTAAAAATATAGTTCTCACAAGCGTACGTCGATTTCTCTTCTCGACTCGTCAACACTACGTACTACTCGATTTCCTCCATAAAGGCCATCTCCAACGCAATCTCAACATATATCATCCGATTTATTAGAATAGTAACAACGCGGAACCAACTCACGAATATACTTTATGAGTTGATAGACAACGGAAATATACCGGAGCTAAAAAATATGAGAGTGTGAGATCAAGCTGGTAAAAGGAGAAAGGAGAAAGGAATAGCGATGAGGCAGAAGTGAAATATTATAGAAGAAATAGAGTTTTCAGTGTAAGTTAACTGTATCTTTGCAATTTTTGTTGAAGGGTGCTTACTAACAAGAGTAGCTTGATATAGTGAACAAAAACACCCTGATGTTAGCACAGATATGATGCCCCCCTACCCAGTTACACACATGGGAAGTGTCTATATAGAAGAACGACATCATGATATCCAAACACGCATAGTCTTCTCACCCTTGTCATCTTACTCTTCCATCCCTCTTCCCACACAACATACTCTTCTCTCTTCAATACACTCCCCCTGCCTAAAACTAACTAACACCACATGCACCAAACCCCACCAAACCCTGTCAAGATTAAATCTACCCTAAAAAAACTTCAAAAAACAATCCTAAGCCTAAAGAACAGCCTTTTAAAGGATCTATTATAATTCTACAATATTCTTATTATTACTCTGGTCACTGCTGTTAACATTGTGACTTTTTTGTTGTCACTGCCTTGTCGCCCATACAATGTTTGCTGGGCCATGGGGCCTATGGTCGCAATAAGAATCACGAGTATATATATACTTCTTAATGAACGCCCTAGTATAGTAATAAATTTAACCAAAATTGTGGCATTCAACTTCACCGCACAATACCAGAGAGCAAGACTTAGAGCTCCCAAAGTGTTAAAGTATATTCGACTATTTCCTACCTTTTACCATCTATTTATATTTCTATATATAGGCGTTCTTTATCATATTGTATTGCTGGCGTTACTATTGGCTATCTGGTGTACGGTTAGCTTCTTAATGTAGTACTACGCCTACGGGGTAAATCTCTGGATAGTGGCAGTGGTGTCACCATCTCTCACGCAAAAATTCATTAGCTGTCATTTTCCCTGGGCAAAACCTGTGTCACTGCAGCCAGGCGCTCAGAGACTTACCTCCGCAGGCGTAGTACTACGAGTGTCGGGGTAAGTCTGACGACAGGCACCAGTGCAGAAACTATGGCTACACGTTCCCCGATGGGTGGCTTATTAGGAAGATATGTAAAAACTAACTTAAATCTAGCCCATATGAGGAACGTCTCTCCGATAGGGATGTCCCAACGGGTCAGAATATACATATGCATATTCTATAGCTAGACACCAAGCTAAATTATATCATTGATTACCACTCAATTAAGAGCTTAATAGTTCAATAGACCGCGAGAAGCTATTGAGTGTAGCCGGATTTTAGATGTTTAGTGCGCTTCTTTACAAATAAACTCCTATTACAGTAAAACCACCCAATAAGAGTTCGAGCTATAGGAGTACTCGTCTTAGAAGAGTATGTACCCACGGCGCTGACAGGGTTTATTTTTTATATACTAAGCCTTTCCTATTACTATACTATTACTATATATAACATTCCCCCTCTATGGATATATATACAGGACGACTATACTGTGCTAGGAGTACGAGTGACCTTTGATACTTAATCTACAGGCCGGCCATGGACTACATGTCATTTGTTAACAAATGACTAAAGGGCCCGGCAGCTCCGGTTTTCCTACCCCTAACGAACATATGGCAATAGGGTTTAACTATATATGACTTTATAATTGCCGGATAATCCTATTTCCGGGATGTTAGGTGGCCTATTGGCTGGACCTACTAAAGTGGGCTATTGATGAGATCGGATAAGATAAACCCTTCAAACTCCCTAATTAAACGTCACTTTCAACACTGACTTTATTAGCCCTTCCCCAGAACCTCACCTCCAAGAAACCTCGCCAGAACTCCAAAACTTCCTACAAAACCTCCCACAATGGCAAATGTAAGCCACCATATCCAGCCCCCTTGTAGTTGCGCCTCGCACCCACTAACTATCCCTCCTGTATATAGAAAGCGTCCAAACAGCTTGCCCGTGCCAACACCACATCCCTCAATCGCACTCACGCGATTACAGTATCCCTCCACATCCTCTTTATCCTCTACCGTCTCCTCTTCCGCCACGGATCATGGACAAAATATACCCTCCTCTCACTACCCTCTCTTATCATCGAATACTACCTTGAGCGACTTGGGCGCCCATCCTATACCGCAACAGGAGACCTCAAGTCACCAGGCGAAGACATGGAGGCGAAGGGAGTAACGGAGTACCTGTGGGACATTGTTTATGTTACATGGGTTGTATTAGGGTTAGTTGGAGTAGCGGGTGAGTGGGCCTGGTGGTTGTGGGTAAGTGCGCCTCCAAAGGGTATCCTAAATCTTCCCTTTGACATTAGACTAATTTAGGGGGTGAGTAGACCATTATACCAGCCTATGCAATCTATCTCGCTTTCACTACATATAGTGGTATGAAAAACGGAATGATGCCCGGTATGCCTTCTGCACCGGAAGGGCCCCCATCCTCCACCGCTACCTCGGGCGCGCAAAGCAACCGTCAGAAGAAGGCTGAAAAGAGAGGTGGACAGAAGACCCGCTATCAGTAGGCTTCACCCAAGGATACTTGGATGCCATAAGGAATATAATCAGAAGGAGTATAAGATTTGGTTGCGCGAGCAAGACCTAGGATAGGACGGGATGCGATAGAAATGTGCTAAGTTGTATAATACCTTAAGAGCTACTGGGGATCTAGAGTAATGGGGAATAGGTTAGGTGTATCCTATGAATATGTAATATTCCTATATCCTACAGAAGTGCCAGTGATTACTGGGGCACAAAACCCTCCCAGCCCTCTAGTACGCTCCTATAACAAGCAGGCAATGAGTGGTGCAGTAGCCACTAACCACCGACCACTGGTGGGGCTGTGCTTGATTTTGTGGGTGGGCTGTTATGATGGCGGGCAGACACCATGTACCCTTTTTCAGGGTCTATGGGGATCCCCACTTTCCTAGGCAGTTCTGAATATAAAACGCCCCAGGATGAACACGCAAATAATTTTTATATCCGGGCATCCATTCAAACTAGCCAATTACAAAAACACAGAACAATACGCAGCAAAAACACAACCAGTATCCCAGTTAAAAAGTAAGCAGCCAGCAAGAAACAGAACAGGACAAAAATGTCAAGAAAACAAAAACTTCAAGTTTATCATTTTACCCTCATAACTCTTTCTCTCTCAAGAAAGAAACTATTATAGACAGACACAAGAAGTTATTATTCGCAATTGAGGTATGAGACGTAGAACTAGAGTTGATGGTACAAATAGGAAAAGAAAAGCAGGCCCCTTTTTCTTTTGATCCTTTAACCACCGAAACCATAAAGAGTACGCCCCTGGCGTTTAAGAGCATATACAACATCAAGCGAGGTGACGGTCTTACGCTTGGCGTGCTCGGTGTAGGTAACGGCATCACGGATAACACCCTCAAGGAAAGTCTTAAGAACACCACGGGTCTCTTCGTAGATCACTATAGTACAGAAATTAGTACGAGTATATTATTGGTAGGTAAGCGAAGGGGTACGAACTAGCAGAGATACGCTTGACACCACCACGACGCGCGAGACGACGGATCGCAGGCTTGGTGATGCCTATAAGTAGTTATAGTTAGAATTTTAGAACACGAGCGAACCGGATAGAAGGGAAACGAACCTTGAATGTTGTCACGAAGAATCTTCCTGTGACGCTTGGCTCCTCCCTTCCCGAGACCTTTACCACCTTTACCACCTAGATATAATACACAAGTTAGCGGGCTAAACCGTTGAGAACAAAGATAAAGAGTCTTGAGGAACACTAGAAGCTATAGTTGCGGGGAAGACGCGTTGTGACAATGATAATGGAGCGAGCTCACGTCACAGGTGACAGCAGCGACCGTGACCCCAAATAACGGAGAAGCGAGCAGTAAAGAAAGAGGCAATAACTTACGTCCAGTCATGATGAATGTAAATTAGTATAAACCGGTACTACGTTGAAAACAGGTTGTTGGGAGAAAAATACGCGTTGGTGATCGTTGGCTTTTAGGTAGCTGTCGTAGGTGTCGTTGGGCGTAGCAAGAAGAAAAGGGAGAAAGAATCGGCGAGATGGAGGATTATGGGGGAGGGTATTTATACCTATCTTTTAGCGCAGTGCCAGATCAACGGGGGACGAAGACAGCACAGGCAGGAAAGAATGGGAGAGGCAGGAAAGAGACCGCATGACAACGGGCCTCCCCTCGCCGAAAAAAAAAACCTCCCTACAACCCCCCTTGAATCCTGCTCACTTTTCCCAAGAATATTTGTATGGGTTTTTTAGGCCAAAATTCGTCTGTTTGGCTGTCGTCTTGGCATGCTTAGTCACAATACCACTCCTTAAATTCTAGGGGTGACAACCACGGGCACGTATAAATAAATTAATCACAAATATGCAATAGGCATTTTAGCTATAGATTAGATGCAAATATAGAGTTGAATCTTAACTATGATCGCTGGGAACCTAATCCCCTTAATTATATTTGACACGAATATAGCAATATACCTAGCTATATAGATATATGCGGCTACGCACGTTTTCTCAAGCATAATTATAAACTAATACCAGTATTTACGTACAAATAACTTCATGCAGGTTTATAGAGTATTCCCGGTAGATCTTTACTTCTCTGTATATATTGAGCGGTTCTAAATATCAAAATATATATCTCGGAAGGGATGTGGGATGTAAGAGTCCCCACCAAATCACTATCTCAGACGTACACTGAAGAACGCATCATTCACACACCACACACTCTTTGTTGTCTGGAATCACGTAGCTCCTCACAATTAGACAAGGGTTATATAAATTTTGCTTCGCAGAAGCAGAAAACAATGAATAAGAAAAGTCACAATAGACCCTCATCCATAGCCCCTTCCTCACGTCCTCCATAATCAATCACTCCCACTCATGCATCGCTCGCAACCGGGAATCATAATCCGTCTGGGATAAGTCTCAGCCACTATAGAGCCCTATTGAATATTGCCAAGAAAAATTTTCCTCATTTTCGCTGGCCGTAGTGGGAGTCCTGGCTGTCAACCCTAGCATAAATAGGCAAGTAATCGGCTTAGAACTAGCTTTGGACCCTGAACTTCAAGTTCTAGTGCCCTATATACTCCATACATTCCCTTAAGTCTTAGAGTATTTTAATAGAGGACGAGACGGACGGACTGTCCGTTTAAGAGCTAGAGTACTACCACATGACCTGTTGCTCTGCCTGTTTTTGGAGCGCTGCCTACCGGGGGACGTCCTCCAATGGGCCAGCCTGCTAGAAGGGTGTCCCTTATATGGATGATATATAAATATTTCTAGCCATCAAAAAACACCTAGAACACAAACCCTCTATACAATAAAGCATGGTAATAATAAAGCGCAAATAAAATAAAATAAAAATAATTCATAATTTCTAGCTATAACTCCTATTTCTTTCTGTCGGAGTCTACCTGTATTAATCGAACTATACCTTATTGCCTTACCTGTATGGGGGCATGAGTGTACCTCCAACGGGTTAGGACTACATGTAGTAAGCTGTCCTGTTCTGGGGTTGTATTTGTATTTTAAGCTTATACCTACGGAGACAGTAATATTGTTGCGTTTCAGGCCAAGTGCTATATTTAATACAAGTGGGTATCCGGCCGAAGGCCGGATGCTCGAGACCCTCTGGTATTAAAATAGGATTCATATCTATATATTCTAGTATGGAGTAAACCCTGCCCCCCTCCTCTCTCTTCTCTCGCTCCCTCTCCTCTTTCACTCCCCCTCTATCCCCCCCTCTCTATCCCCCTCTCCATCCCCCTCTCTATCCCCTTCTCTATCCCCCTCTCTATCCCCCCCTCTCTATCCCCCCCTCTCCCACTCTCTAGCGCTTATGTACCCGCCAGCCGGGCACTTAGTAACCCCCACTTCACTAGTATCCTCCTGCCCTCCTTCTGTATATAATTAGTATGATTAGTATCTACCTGTAAAAGTGTTTAGGTTAGCCTTCACTGGAGTTAGAGCCTGATGCTAGGTAGAGGTAGAGGTAGAGGTAGAGATTGAGAGTTTCCTAGTGGGCTGTGGGCTTATATACTGCTTGCTTAAGGCCTAGAGATAATACGTCATTGGGGGCCTGGGAATGAAGTCAGAGGATCCAGAACAAAACCTGTTTCCATGATGAAACAGAACATACAAATGAAACAAAAACACCGAAAACAACCAATCAAATCACTTTAAGTGCACAGTGCATATGCAGGTTATCTGTATATACTTATTAGATTTACAGCGGTACCGTAGATATTGGCGAGTACGCCAATGAACTTATCCCTTACTCTAATGATGATGCCTCTCTATAATTGGCTAAGTAGCTCGAAAGGTCACTTATTGACTAGAAGTACCGTAGGTACTCGATAAATTCGCTATCTCCGTTGTGTGGCTTATTAAATCCGGACCAGAGAGAGTCAAGCTTGGCTTTACAGCTACAGCTTAGTGACACCTACTTAACGAATAATATTGGGGCACTGACTTGGATCAGCGAGCCCACCACTCACAGGAGATCTTCCAACCCTATACCACTGCTAAACTTCACTCTGTCTGGTCCGGAATTAACAAGCCACAGTACGGAGATAGCGAGTTTATCGAGTAGCTACGGTATTGTTACTTGCAAACATCAGGCTAGGCCCTGACTGACCAGGGTCCTAACACCTACTCGGGTGCTTAATTCGATCAAGTACTCTCTTTAAGTGGCTATTTGCGATTGACTAAACTACTTTTGCTCAGTCACCACCACCACATAGAGGGCTAGGACCGTTTACTAGGCAAAGTTATAAGTCTATAGGAATACCCACTCATTCCTATGGCACTCTATTATCCCGTAAACCAAGTGCTTTCTAGGACAGAATTTAGCCCCCTAAGACTATGGATCAAAGTAGCCCTAATACGCATATACACCGACTTAAGCCTTTGTAGTAGGGCTTAATTATACAAATTTCCAACTACGACCTAACTTGGGTGGCCTGAAAACCCTATTCGGGCGTAATTTCATGCACCCACGTATGTATTTGGTGGGTAAAACCTAACCCTACTGCCAAGAGCGTTACCCAGATTACTAAGTTAAAAGGATACTACGCCTACGGGGTAAGTCTCTGGACAGTGGTGGCACCATCTCACGCAAAATTATTAGGCAAAGCCTGTACTACCATAGCCAGGTGTCCAGAGACTTACCCCTGCAGGCGTAGTACTAGCTAAAAAAAAAAAGTTTATCCCCTAGGTTCACCTAGGTAGCAACGCAACCACCCACCAAATGTCAAATTATAATGCTAAAAATATTAGCAATCAATGTAAATAGATGAAAGGGAAGGGAGTATTAAGAATCCCTTAAATTTAATGTAGTGATGATGGATACTTAGGAGAGAGTGAGAGGTTAACCCTCACTTTGGCTCTGGTGGTGCTGTGGCACGTGATAGCCGTCAAGGCTGAATAAGCCACTTGGCATTAGTTCACTCTGTAGATAGGATCACGCTTCATGGATCTAGATTTTATCTGTCATCAGATAGAGCATCGACCCATTGTCCTCCAAACATGGAATATCCAATACTAGCGATGCCGAAAGATCAGTGGGTCAGGTGATTTATCTTTGGTGTGTAAAGATAATCTCTCCACCAAAGATAAGTCACCCGACCCACTGATCTATCGGCATCGCTAGTAGCCTACCTACAGTGCGTTGCTACCTAGGTCAACCTAGGAGATAAACCTTTTTTTTAGCTATGTAGTACTAGCAAGGCCAAAAGGTATATTAATCACATGATTTATCTTTGGCGGCGATTCTGTTCCTCCCACAAAAAGATAAACCACGTGACCAATATACTTCCCGGCATTGCTGGAGAGGCGCGCACCGGGTATGACGGACCCGGGGGGTGTGACGAATTCCACAAGAAGTTAATAAATGTCAAGAGAACCCTTCAGATAGTTATACGTTAAGGCAACCTAAATATTCAGTTTGAAGTCTATTTTTTCTAGTTACTATAGAATTCATCATACCCCAGGAGCGCCTCTAGTCACTGAGGGCCGTACGTGTTTAGCAATGGATAGGCACATTTCACCGTTAATTTGGGCCGCTCTCAATATTACCAGGGCTCACAGACATCAAAATCGGCAGTCCCACCGTTAATTATAATAACGGCAGTCCTTGACTCTAAATAGCGCTATAAAATTATAAGTACGAGAGCTGTTTATGGTAGAATCTGTGTGCAACCTTTTCATCTAGTTTAAAATGTTATAAGTTCTACTCCTAGCCCGATGTCACCTCTAAGACTAAATAAAATAGGCAAGAGAAAATATTATCCACACCGAATTATTTTCAAGGGTTGGTATTTCCCCTCTAACCTCTCTCACCTTATAGAATGAAGAAGGCTTGATATTGTTGGTATCTAGAGTATTTGCGAGTACAACTCGTACAGGGACTTTGCTACATTGAAAATCATTGCTTATAGGCAATAACACGGTACTTGGCTGTTAATTACCGTACATATCCTCTTACCGTATAATCTGGTTAAATTCGACATGCTACCGTGCCAAAACTTATTCAGGTAGTCTCTCGATCTAGTCAGGACAGCTGTAATCCCTACCGCAGGGGATCGGGTTTGATCAGATTATATGGCAGTCATTGCTCCTTATTGTTAGCCTCCTCATACTACGTAAAAAATAAGGATAAAGGGCTAGCACAATGATTTGTTAACCTCTAAGCTTCTGCCAGGCGCAAGCTCCCAGATTTCTTTAACCTTTGTCTCGGTTGTTCAGTTCCCTCCTGGCAACACACCTCAGCCCATGATGTAATATAGGTACGTCCCGTGTCTCGTCACGTTTCCCATACTTATAGCTAATCTAAGACATGTATAATGTGATTTAACGTTGGAGCCACAAAAGGAATGAACTACCGTATTATCTATTGAAATTCGGTTCCCTTTTATAGGCGGAACATGCATTAACGTAAGTGAAATGTGAGAAATATAGTGTTAAAATGCATGTTAACCCATGCCCCATCTATAAAAGGAAGCCGAATTTCAAGAGATAATACGGTATATACTATGTACAGAGCTCGTAAATTATAGATGCTAGAGACGCCTATGATAGTGCCCCGCATTTGCGCCAGACTTTCTGTTGTCCTTCCCCCAGCGAGGTTGATAATACCGCTAATCGGAAAACCCCGCTTCTCCCCGGCAGCCATCCCAAGCTGAACTTGACCAATGCGCGAGCTGATATATGCTCATATTGAGATCCTAATAGTCAATTTCCCCTTAACTTTCCTGTTGTGAAGTGGACAATTCAGCTGAGAGTTGAGGCTTTGATGCCCAGTCGGCTGCGGGGATATCGAATCGAGATAAGAGTTGCGGTGAACGTATGTGTCTCACAAGCGCGAGCTATGTTTCTAGCTGAGGTCACGACATGCTATGCGTCGTCTCTTCGCGTGCAGATGGTCCTTAGGATCGGGATTGGAGGGAGTTTAAGCTACCGAAGGCCCACTGATCGGGAGAAAGCTCGATAGGGTGAGGGGCATGAGAATCCTCACTTAGGAAAGGGCAGGAGCTCTGTTTACTTTACGCGTTTAAGTAGATCCCAGTCACAACAAACAAACGAATGGATTCCGCATGATTTTCCGCATCTCGCACGTGGCAGGGGAGTGCGAACAAGAGCGAGAGCTTTTGAAGGATCTCCAATGCGAAGTCATTGGTGTTGGTGATATCTACTCTCCTATGTGCATTTTCACTAGCTACCTTCCACTAGCGATTGGTGATACTCCAAATTTAAATTTAAATTTATTCTTTTCTTTTCTTCCCTTTCCTATACCTCCTACTCATGCCTAAACCCCCATTGCAGTGGCCACTTGTCTGCAGTGTGTTCGCCCATGGGCGGGTGCTCGGCAGGGGGCTAGGGGGTTGTTGGTGCTGATACGTTGGGCGGAGTTCGCGGGGGAGAACGCCGCGGGAGGTGGGGGAGGAGGCCTGCATCTGCATTGAGTACTCGTATTTTCATGACGTTTCCGAACTGGCCTGCTATTGCATCCCATACAAAAATAGTGCCAAGTCTATGGTTTTGTATGGTATGCAATAGCAGGCCAGTCCGGAAACGTCATGAGATTACGAGTATAGGTAAAACGGAAAAGATTCTCCCATGTATTTCTTTCGGGGGACAGCTTTGGCTTTTGTTCTTCTGGTTTTGTCCCAGTGTCCTCGTTCATTGGGGGGGGGAGGGCAAAGGACCCGTGTCGAACCCACAACTGCGGGTGAAGGGCTGTTTAGTACAAATGTAACGTTACTCTATAGCGTCCCGAAATTGCTCACCAGTGGAGTAAGTAGGTGATTTACTATCGCGGCTATTGTTGACGTCGTTGCTGCTGCGGGTTTCACATACAGCACTTTGTCGCCAGCCAGTGAGGGACCGCTGTATCACCCACCTCTCGCCGTGACGTGTGTCCAGACACCCACCACCCACCTTCCCTCCTTGATCTGCTACGAGCTATTTGTTATATCAAGGCTGCCATAAAGGAGGGGGGCTGCCCCGGCCCTGACCACTGGACATAGCTTTGATAGTAGCATTTTTAATCGGTTGAACTGCAAGCTTTACTTTGACTTTGAATTCGGTCAGCCTGTTTTGGCTGTCTGGCTGTTCGTATTCTTCTTGGGACAGCTGTTGCTCTACGAGTGATCATCTCGTGATCACGTGGAGGCATCACCTGAATTCACTCAACAAACATGTCTCACTCAGTCCACTACGATAACGAGAGCCGTGTAGACAATGGCCCGGTAGATATATCTTTCCTTCACATCTTATCCTCCAGCGGCAGCTGTGGCTCCTCTGTGGGAATTTCCGTATTCTAATCTTGTGTTCAGGGTGACTTCGACACCTACCAAGTCAAGTAAATAGATCTTCCTCATCTAACCTTCCACCCAAATCTAACATTTCTCTAGAAGAACTGAAGTCATCAAACATGGCGGCTCCCATGATGGTCATCTCATACACTCCCCCGGAGGCCACAGCAAATACAATTATAACCACTCAGAGCGCAACTTAGCATCCAATCATCACCGTCTTGGTGAAAATGCAGTCCCAGCACTTGTTCAAGCTTTCTCCGGCGCCGTCGGCTCCTCAATTGCTAATGTCGCAGTTCATCCACTTGACATAGTGGTTAAGCGTCTCCAGGTCCAGCGCCACATACAAAATCAGATTCGCGCACAACATCACTCTCGCAGCGGTGTAAAACCTTCTTCCCCTCGGCGGCATGCATCCTCATCGCGAGAGCGTCTCCACCAAACAACTAGCGTTCCTAGAAGGAGCAGAGGCAATTCGCCAGAGAAGATGATTCTGGGGGTGGATGATCGGGATAGCGGGTACGCAGCGCGAAGTGGAGAACGAGGGGGACGCTCCGAACATTCAAGGACCCAGTCACATTCGAAGAGCTATACCTCTACTGGGGGCTATGTGGAGAGCACTGAAACGGTGGAATACATCGAGACATCAGAAGATTACGAATACGCCGAACAATATCACGGCATAATTGATTGCGCTCAAAAGATATGGGCCGAAGAGGGCCTCGGAGGCTTCTACACTGGTGTCGTAGAAGAAACAATTGGTACTCTCGGGTCTGCATTCTGGTATTTCGCTGCTTGTAAGTCTTCAAGGCCTAAATCATCAAAACCCGTATCATTTTTATACTAATCCAGCGTGCCGTCAATAGATAGCTACATGCGTAACAAACGCCTCCACAAGCGCCACACACAAAAGCTTCCCGTATTAGAGGAGCTTCTAATTGGCCTTGTCGCCGGCTCCTTCTCACGTATCTTCCTAACTCCCTTCAATACTATCGCAACCCGGAAGCAAACCCATGCTATGCTCTACCCTAACGCAAAGGCTCCGGGGATCGTGCAAATATACCATGATATTATGCGAGAAAAGGGTATTACTGGGTTTTGGTCGGGTTACTCGGCAAACATATTCTTGTCATTGAATCCGAGTATTACATTCATGCTCTATGAATCACTCAAGAACTTCGCGGGAGGGAACCGAAGGCGGATGAAGGGTGCGGAAACATTCCTGATAGCAGCGGTTGCGAAGGCTATTGCAACGGGGTTGACATATCCACTTTCGGTTGCAAAGAGTAGGACGCAGGTTGCGAATGAAGAAGATGGGTTTGATATACGAGATATAACCAGTATTGGGAAAGCTGGGGAGGAGATCAAAAAGAGGATTTCAAGGAAGAAGAAAAAGGCCGGGAATCTCATTGAGGTATTGGCAGATATATTCAAGCGGGAGGGTATTGCAGGGCTTTACGAAGGTGTCATTGGGGAGCTCCTTCGAGGGTTTGTGTCAAGTGGTCAGTCTAGTATTTTTCTCTCCTGCACTATATCACAACACCGCTAACAGTAGTACAGGAATCACAATGGTAATCAAAGAATCCGTTCACCGCACTATCCTCTCTCTCTACTATTTCGTCATGCGTGCCTACAACCGCACAGAAGACCATACTTTCCATTCAACGACTAAACTAATGGCAAAAGATGCCTATGACAAAGCTGGCCCTCGACAAAAGAAACTCCTAAACAAAGCCATCGAAAGCAAACATAAAGTCTCAGGTCTTATTGAGGCTAGTAAGGAAAAGGTCGTTGGGGGTCACCACTCTGAGGAGACCCGTCGTCATGATGGCATGAAGATGAAGGCTGCCGCTGCCACCGCTGTTGCCGGACTTGCAGCTGGCGCAATCCATTCTCATAGGAAGAATGATAGACATGATGAACACGGAAACGTAATTGTCCATACCGCCCGTGAGAGGGTCGAGGAGTGGAGAGAAGGCGTTGACGAGGATTCACATCGGGTTGCGCATGCTGGTCATATTGATGACCGTATCCACACTGGCGAGACTCACCAAAATCTCCGCCAGTCTCATAACCACTCGGGTCACTCTGGATCAAGGGTTGACCAATTTGGAAGGACGGGAGTGACTGAACATACTCGTATCAATGAGAGGATTGAACATGGACACTCAGGTGGCTCCCACGGCCGTCATGGGTCTACTGTTGCTGCGGGTGTGGTTGGTGCTACCAGTGCCATTGGCCACAAGCTCTCTGGACATTCCCACAACGAGCACAGTCACAGCCATATTGGCAATACTCATAGTACCCACGGTGGAGACATAGTCACCAAGACCACCAAGGTTGTCGAAGAATTTGGTATAGTTAAGGATCCCCGCAACACTCACCTCAAGAACATTCATGATGGGCACCAGGCAGTTACCGACTCTCGAAGCCGCTTTGGAGAGACTTCTCACACATCTATTCACGAGGAGCGTGGCCGCCAACATGGCATCGTTGGTTCTGTTGCTGAGAAGATCGTTGGTCACGGCCACAGCAGCCACAGTCGCGGTCGTTCACAGTCTGGTAACCGTCATGGCTCATCCGCCCTTGAGCTCACCCACAAGGCCACTGGTAATCATAGGCACGGCCACGGCCATAGAGACGGACAGACTATCATTCACAGTACTGAAACCGTTGAAGAGTGGAGAGACGAAGCCAACGCTGTAGAGGATCTCCGCCGGTTCGGTGTTGCAAGCACCGTCCATGAAGACTCTCGCAGTGACTTTGGCGAGTCTCTTCACAAGGGTCATTCAATTGTTGGACATGGCCATAGCAAGCGTTTTGGTGACGACTCTGTCCACCATGATCATGGACGAACGGTTGTCGAGAAGACTCAGATCACACGTATTAACGAGAATCTCCACAATGGGGGACACCATAAACATGGCCACAATACTCACCAACATGGAGGTGTCATTGGCAAGGTCGTTGGGGCTGCTGAGAAGATAGTTGGTCACAGCCATAGCCACAACGACTCCCGTTCTAATTTCGGTCATACAGACGGTCGTACCATTGTTGAAAAGACCGAAATTACACGAGTCAACGAGAATGTTCACGACGGGGGGCACCACAGTCATGGCCATAATACCCATAATACCCATAATCACAACGGCTCTAGCAGTAACTTTGGCAGTTCTACACTCAATACAGACGGCCGCACCATCGTTGAGAAGACTGAAATTACCCGTATTAACGAGAATATCCATGATGGAGGGCGTCACAGCCATGGGCATAATACCCAAAGACAGGGTGGCGTTATTAGTGCTGTCGTCGGAGCCGCCGAGAAGGTCGTTGGTCACGGTCACAACACCCATGGTCATAAAGATTCTCGTACAAACTTTGGCAGTTCTGCACTTCATACAGACGGTCGTACAATCATTGAGAAGACCGAAGTTACCCGTATCAACGAGAATATCCACGATGGAGGGCGTCACAGCCATAGTCATGGTACTCAAAGGCAAGGTGGCGTTATTGGCGCCGTTGTCGGAGCCGCCGAGAAGATCGTCGGTCACGGGCAAAGCACACACCGCCATAATGAGTCTCGCAGCAACTTCGGTGATGCTCTTCACGCTGATGGCCGCATTATTGAGAAAACCCAAATAACCCACATCAACGAGAACCTCCACGACGGCGCCCACCACAACCGCTCTACACTTGGAAGTACACACAGTGACTCCCGTAGTAACTTCGGTGGTGCGGCCCTTCATACCGATGGCCGTACCATTGTCGAAAGGACCGAAACTATCCACGAGACCCACCACGGCAGCCCCAACACGGTCCCTACCCATAGCCCTCTATCTAGAATTGGAGAAGTTGCAATCAACAAGGTTGTTGGGGGATCCCAAACCGCTCGTTTTAGTGAGACTCACCACGACGCTAGTCGCCTAAACCACCGCAGCTCTAGCTCCAACCACGGTCATAGTAGTGGTCTAATCCCAACTGCCATTGCCGCCGGCAAGGTCGCTCTAGGCCTTGATAATACCCATACATCCACCTTCCGAGAGACTAGTTCTGGCTCTGGCTCTGGCTCTGGCTGGTTAGGCAAGAAGGTGCTTGGGAATTCGAGCATCAATACTGCTGCCGCAACTGCGGGTTCAAATGGTGTCACCACTATTACACGCACCGAAGAGTTCTGGCCTGTTGATGAGGATGCGAGGAGTTCTGTTTACAACTTCCTTGACGAGGAGACTAAGGAGGCTGGTGGAGTGAGGATTGAGACGAGGACTGCTGAGCAGAAGTGGTGGGATGACAAGAGGGGGAAAGGATATAACTAAATAAATAGTTCGGGTGGATTGGATATGGGCGGCTTTTTTATTTTATTTTTATTTCGTTGGGACTGAGGGAAATGGTCAAGTATTGTGTTATGTTGTGAACGACTTTCTTTTTTTGGTATAGTGGCCAACAGGTGTTGGGCAGGTTGTACTCATCTACGCGTCCCGCTTGTATTGTATTACCTGACGGGAGTTACCATGGTTTTGGCAAGGGGTTTCTTATAAAATTGTACCTAATAATCGGAGTACCTGATAATCGGAATACCTGAGTTATTTTGCAAACAGAATTGTTTGACCCATTAACAAGCATATTGTGTTGTAGATGCTTCCTGATAAGGATAGCCGATGGGGGGTTTCATATATGAGTCACGTGTTTCCCTATTTGATATGTTTGAGGCAAGGTATCTCATATAAGGGTTTAGGGTTTCTCTTTGCTGGAGTATATATCGTCATATCTCTCTTCTTCATATTGGGCGCGGATACGGCGAGTGATATTTTGTGAAGGTGTATTAATGCATGATGATTTAGAGCTAAATTTAGAATCCACTATTGACCTTAGAATATCCCGCTTTACACGGTAAGCCCATTCATTTACTACACTGTTTCCCAGAAAAGCCATCTAAACCTTTCCCACTACAACAGGTTTTTAGTGGGTAGTCATCTTAGATATTATCCAAGTAGCTAGATCCATATTTAATACGCCCTACTAAGCCCAGCCTGCAACTAGAAATAGTTTTATGGAGAGGGGAGAGGGGGGGGGGGTAGAAAACAGCAGTAGATTTGGGCAGCGTTCTTGGAGCGGACGGGTAGGCATCCCCTGAATGAGGCGCCCATTAGAGGGGTGATAATGTCCCCCATATAGGTAAGGTGATAATTTAGAGCTCAATTAATACAAGATACCCCAAAGAAGTTTGAATAATAGCTAGAGTAATATTATTATGCCTCGAAATTATTTTGGATTTTTGTGCTTTTATATTGGTCTTATAGTCTCTCTAGGGATACTCATATCTTGGGCGATTTTTTTGGTAATCAACCAACAATACTTATGTTATCTAATAAACTCTGGTGTACGATGCACTTAGGTAAAATAGTAGCATACTCGTTCAGGGTATGTAGTGTCCCTCTGATTGATATCCACTGAGGGGATGTAATTTTAACCTGGTTTATTGCAGCTCATAAATAGGATATCCCTCCAACAGGCCCGCCCATCTAGAGGATGTTCCCCTAATAGGTAGCGCCCCCTGAACGGGTTATAATTATTTTTGTCCCCGCAATATCATTTAAAATTACATACTATTAGCATACCAACTATCACATCGCACTATAATTAGATTATGTCAGGATATGTGGTACCACTTGAGTTCTCTATACTCCTCTACCTTGAATAACTGGCCTGTTTTAGGCGGTATTTATGGCTAAACGGGAGTAAATTTTTTGAAATGCTCGCTGGTGAGAGGTTCTGGCCATGGTGGAGCGGAAATCACTGTTAATCTACTGAAGCAAAGACAGTCAGTCATTAAATCGTGCAGGATAAACTTGGTGATTAAGGTGGGGGTATTTGGAAGAGTTTGGGGAATGATATTGTAAATCGGTTTTTTATTGGGCACATAAATGAATGGCTGTTATGAGACTACGTACAGAAATTATAAAAAATGGCCATAACCTTTTTCAAGAACCCACCTATCCCCTGAGCAGGAAGCCCTTAAGTCCCATACACATGCCCGACAAATTGTAGGACCCCTTACATAAAATTAAAACCTTCTACCGGTATAGGGTACATAATACTCCCCACCACCCCCTCTCTCTCCTTCTCATATCCTCCAAGAGCCTTATAAAGAACAAACAAAGGCACCGATTCCTTAGCTACACCCACTGTAGTGTACATTTTCGAGTTCCACAATTTCCTCTGACCCAGGTCTTGGCCCCCTTTTCAAGCAATAGGTCGATTGCCAGATCGAATCTATACCCTACCGCCCACTGGAGTGGTGTCTTCCCGTTGCGATCCTGGCTATCAATTTTTGCCCCCTTAGACAGGAGGAGTTTAACGACTGTAATATCTTTTGTTGTCATAGCCATATGGAGTGATCTGGTTGGAGTGATATCTATCCCAAAGCTGCCAATTGCTTCAATGTTGGCTCCCTTGTTCAGAAGAATTTCAATAATCTGATTACACCCAGAAATAACCGCTTCCTGGAGAAGTGTTTTCCCATTCGCCAAATGCTCGATATATATCTTTCGCTCAGAGGATGTTTGGCGGTGATACTGGGGAGGGGATAGACTCAATATATCCTCCGCAATCAACATACTAGCCACTTTCAGATTCGCCTCACGGATCGCCAAGTGGAGAACAGAATCTCCATTTATGGTATGAAGCCCCCATTTGGGGAATCTTGCCCTCCGTAAAATCATACGAACCACCTCCTCAGACCCACCTTTCACCGCTGCGTAAAGAACACTCTCACCCCAGTCATTCTCAAACTCAATAGACGAACCACTATCTAGCAAAAGCTCTACCATTCCCAAATGTCCACTAAAGGCAGCGATGTGAAGCTCTGTATTTTGGTATGCATTGTGAAAATCCAATCGAGCACGGACCGGCTCGGCTGTCAATAGGAGTCTAGCGATCTTGACGTGACCACCACGCGCTGCTTTGTGGAGTGGTGTCTCTTCCGAGACAATATCCCAGCTGTGGATGTCCACACCTGATCCTAGCAAGAGGAGAACCAAGTAGTAATGACCCCGCTGGGCACCCCAGCAGATAGATGGCATACCACCGTAATCGAGAAGGGCGAGTTTTTCAAGGCGTAAGAAGAAGAGAGCTTCGAATAGCGAGTTGGTTCGCATAAGTGAATTAAGGTTCTTGGCATCAAGCTGATTGCCGATAAACTCTAGGAGTTCGTTGGGAAGATCCATGAGGGACGGCATTGTATGGTCTTGATATTTTTCTAAATGACTAGCTAACACCCCTTACGAAGAGTGATGTCAACTGTCAACTATCTAGATTTTGTGGAGAGTATTTTGGAGAGTGGGGGGGGGGGGCTGCAAGTTTTAGCGGCTCTGCTGCAGGGTCGATGAGGCTTTATTGCAGAGTGCAATCAATGAATGCAAAGTACCAGACGAAAGAGAAACTATGAAGTGAGATAGGGGGAGGGAGGTGAGTAAGAAGACCAAATACCTTGAGAGTAGTTGTAGATAGATTATAGAAGCATGATGAGGGATGAAAGATGGATGGTCGGGTGAAGTGGTGGGGATTTATAGACGTCTGTATTTATAGTGGTAGTCCAATTACATAGTATGCCGCACCACCGGTTTCCTGTACGTCACCCAATCCGACATTTCGCGTTGCGACGTCACGTGCAAAACATGAAGAATTAAATACCTATAGTTATAGGTAATAAAGGAGAGAGTAGAAAGGAAAGGTGTTATCACTATGGGGATGAGGAGAAAGGTGGTATTGATCCTTGCTTTTAACCTGTATATTTTATAATACCTAATCCTAGTTAATCTATTCAAAAGGGTTGGCTGAGCATCATGCATGGTCACTCGACACAATTTCCTTTGTAGACAAACGGCACCTTAATACTTTCTTCTCTCCAGTCTCATGTACGAAAAAAACCATATACTCCCCCAAATATCATAGTTTCTTGGCGGTGAGAAGCTGTAGTATTCCTAGATACCCCGGTCATATTTCAGAGATATTCGGCACAACTAACTACATTTAATCTAGACAATCATCGTAAGTCACTCGGCAAAACCACCCTGGGGTATCAATCATACTTTTGAAAGATGACTATATAGCCACACACTGTACTCTCATATATCTTATCACACTCTAGTACTTTTAAACCCCCTTGTATGTTTACACAACACCAAAATAGTCGCCACAAGAAACTCATAGAGCACTTAACATTCATATCACATACAAGCACCAGGAAAGTTAGAGCAGAACTAAAAACCAGCTAAAAGAAGATAACATCCTTAAAAGTAAAAACACCACTCCTCGCGGATCTTTGTCTACAACTCCATATCTACCAATCAAAAGCAGCTAATCAGGAAAGCAGACAAACAACGTACTCCTCCTGTTCAGCACTCTAATTTGTATAAACCCTCAGTGCTAGGAACCTCCCTAATACAACACTCAAAACTCCTCCCGTATGACCAAGGGGAAAGAAAATGGTAACTACAAGGGGAGAAACAGGTATTCCCACTTTCTTCACGATGTTTTTTTCGTCTCGACATTCACCGAGATGGTCTTCAGCTCGGTCAACATATTATCTCTTGTCCTCGTGACAAGCTCATCCACATCAGCGCTAGTCAGCCCCTCTGTAATTATCGGTTCCAATACCTGTCCACTTAGTTAGCGCATGCTCCAGTCGCCCCTTTCTCCCAGAGTAACAAACCTTGACCCTAATAGTCCCCGGCTCAAACGTCCGATCCTGCAGATGCAATACATGGCTGTAATTCTCCACAACAACAGGGACAATTGGCACTCCTGCCTGAATCGCAAGATGGAAAGCACCCTTCTTAAATGGAAGCAGGTCTGCTTGTGAGAAGTAAGAGCGGGTACCCTCGGGGAAGATCCAGACACTTTGCTTGTTGCCTTTGATCTCGCGGACGGCGCCATCGAATGCGGCTCTGGTAGATTTTGAATTGGCGCGGTCGATGAACACGGTTCCAGATAGAGCCACTAGGGGGGGGGGTTAGTATAGTTAGTGGAAGGAACCGGGGGAGAGAACGTACTAAACCAGCCGAGGAAGGGGATATATTTAAGAGAGCGTTTTGCAGCGACGCTACAGTGTTTAGGAAAGATGCGGCCCAGGAAGAGAATATCAAGTTCTCTACACATCAAGACAATTAGCACTCGCTCGATCCTAACCACTGACCCACTTGATAAAGCAAGCCCCCCCCCCCCCACTAGTGACAAAAAATGGGCAAACCTACGATTGATGATTAGAAATAAACACTGCCGGCCTTACCCCCAACGCCTGCTCATTCTCCACCTTGAACTCAATCCCAATCAATGGGCACGCAAGGTTCTTAAACGCTCTTCCGGTAGTCCACTGCGCAATCGAGACCTTCCCAACTACCCTCAACGCCACACTCGCAACAACCCCATATGCCGCACAACTTAGTAGCAAAAAGTAACACGATAGGATCCTCGCATAGAACCTCCCCTGCTTGAAAAACCGTCCTAGTAACGACAAGGCCATAATAGCGCCCGCGTAGAACAGCAGGAAGTTTGTGAGGAGGTGGAGCATAATACCGTGACTGCGATCTTTCAGGATGCGGAGATGTGGGATGTGGGAGACGAGACGGAGGAGGAGGGGAGGAGGGTGGGTGAAGAGGAGACGGAGGATAAGTTGTGGGAGAGCTGGTGGTTGTGAGCCGGGTTGGGGACGGAACGGTAGGGTTGCCGGAGACTGAATGGTGAATTTATTGATGCAGATGCAGGTGCGAGCTTAGTGCGGGTGACGAACCGGGGGGGGGGGGGAGGGAGAGGAAAAGAGAGAGATGAGGAGAGGGAGAGGGAGGGAGAGGGAGAGGGAGGGAGGGGGAAGGGAAAAGAAAATACAAGGTTATGATTTAGAGCTGGAGTTTCGTCTCAAGGCCATGTGGTTTCTTCCACCACTGTATGTACTGTAGGATCCCGTGATAGTGAGAAGCAACACTTTCCCTATTCTTTGTATCGTCTCTCTTCAGCACATGCTATACTTCCAGACTGCAAAAGAGTGGGTGTCAGAATGAGAGATGCAAATAGAAGAATACGGGAATAAAAGAATGGATAGGATTAGAGGGAGATTGAGAGGAAAAAAAAGCTGGGGAAAAGACCAAGGCCGACGTGCCCAAATGCTTGGCGCGTCAGAGGGAGGGAGAGACAGCCACACCACCACACCACCACTGCCCCAACAAATACTGTCGGTTGTTCACATGTTACTCCTTGGCAGATTACATCGTTAGTTGTTTTTCCAGCCCCGAAAGAGCCGCGTGCAATGTCCATCGTCAATTACCATGTGGCGTGTGTGTTGGTTCCTGTACAGCCATAGGCAATAAGTCTCCGGATGCGCTTAGTAATTTATGACTAATCGGACACCTCATAGACCCCCGCCTGTACTCTCCATAGCTGTAACTCCACGAGATGTCAACCAAACAAGCCCCAAAGGCAGCCATAATGCAGCCCCCGATGTCGCCTCTAAATATAAAGCGAAGAGAGACAACAGAAGCACAGCGATCACAGGTAGTCACCCTGAGAGAACAAGGGTTGACATTTGACGAGATTGTTACCAAAACTGGTGTGAAGAGAAGCACTTGCTATGATATTGTCAAGAGAAATAAAGAAAGGCGAGAGCCTAAAAGCCTCACCCCCTACACAGCGACTGCCCCTAGGAGTGGCCGCCCTGAAAAACTCAATCGAAGAGAAAAGAGACACTTTATCTCTTTAGCCAAGCGAATGCGCCGAGCCGCACTAGGTGTACTAGTACGCAGTATCACCAAACCGGTATCTATGAAGACAGGAAGAAAGGTTCTTGCCGAGGGAGGACTCCGGAGACGCCGAGCCAAAAAAAAACCGTGGTTATCCAAGCTTAATAAGCTCAAGCGCATGCTATGGTGCAAGGAAAGGAAGGACTGGACAATAGAGGAGTGGGCAGAAGTTATTTGGACTGATGAAGCACGGTTTGAAGTGGGGTTTGTGGGTGGTACATGCTGGGTATGGAGGAATACACGGGAGGCAGAGAAACCAGAGTGTCTCCTTCCCACATTTAAAAGTGGGAGAACGTCAGTAATGGTATGGGGGTGCATTCAACTGGATAATAAGGATCTCTTAGTACTACTTCCAGAAGTATCTCTTACCGGACAAGGATATGTGGACTGGATAATTGAGCCAGCTCTTTATCCCTTCTACAAAGAACGATATGCAGCTACACATAAGGCAATTGTAATGGAAGATGGAGCTTCCCCTCATCGTGCTGTTGTCTCCAGAGAGGCTAGGAACCGTCTTCATATCCAAAAAATGCCTTGGCCTGCTCAGTCACCAGACCTCAACCCTATTGAAAATTTATGGCGTATTATGAAGAACCGAATCAATACTAGGGCAGTACCTATTACTACAAAAGAAGGGCTTAAAAAGGCATTGCAGGAGGAGTGGGACCGGTTTACTCCAGAGGACTTTAGGAAACTCATTGAGAGTATGCCTAAAAGAATTAAAGAATGTATGAAAAACCGTGGGGGGGCAACACATTACTGAGTTTCTTTCTTTCTATATGTTAAAGTAGTGGTTTTTGTGGTCATTTTGGTATATATAACATGTATT
Source organism: Verpa conica (assembly GCA_033030425.1). Classification (NCBI taxonomy): domain Eukaryota; kingdom Fungi; phylum Ascomycota; class Pezizomycetes; order Pezizales; family Morchellaceae; genus Verpa; species Verpa conica. Next base: position 823,383 of record JAUFSD010000010.1, on the reverse strand, counting down.
TGGCTCAACGGGTTCTGGAGTATATTGCGAGAGGAGGAGGGGGGTCTCCGGTCTGAGACCCCCTCCGAGACACGAGTCTGTGCGTATCCGGAGACTTATTGCCTATGGCTGTACTATACAACCAGCTATATACATATTTGAAATCTCCAAGGTTATCACTACTGACTGACTGACTGACTGACTGACCCACTATCCACGCCACAATATAATCTACCTCGGATCACTCTAAACATCTGTAATACCCATGTTTTTTTTTGGTGTACCGGTACATAAACCGCTATCCGTACGTACCCAATACCCAGTACCATAAAACTTATAAGAACAAGTAGTAAAAGAAAACCCAGTAAGGAAAGAGAAGCGCCCAAAACACACCATTCCCAAATAAAATAAAGAAACGCTTGCTGAAAAATATGAAGGGGGGAAAGATATAAAAAAAAAAGAACCAGTAGGACAGCCTGCAGAGAGAGTAAAAAAAATAAAAATAAAACAACCTCATTGTAAGGTATAGTAAAGGTTAAGATGTGCATTCCCACTATAGGAACCACAACCAATGCAATCAATAAACCGCACACACCCGCCAGCCCTAACCCCAAATGCTACCGGAGAGGAAGGAAAGAAAAGAAGAGAAAAAAAAAACTATACAAGCAAGAAAAAAGAATGCCCCTCCGAAACCAGACAATCAAACAAAAGAATAAAACGACGCCGAGTTCCAGTATGGTACCAATCCCATAAAAAAAGAAAGAAGAAGCTATGGATGCAAATGTCCCCTCTTTTCCTGGAACTTGTACAAAGAGGATACAAGCCCAATTATTTCTATGCCCCTCTGCTAGTCGCTCCTTAATAATGACAATCCAAACCTCCCTATTTTTAGCCATTGATCCCCAAGACTTCGTTATTCGTCTGATCATCAAAGGTATTAAAAACGCCCTGATAGGGCACTGTTTCAATTATATTAATGATCAAGGAACCTATTAACCTCCGGGTCCTCGGCCGAATACTCGTCGTCATCGTCGTCGAGATTCTCAATCGCTTCTTTTATGAGGTGTCCAGCCTATATCACACATTAATACATTTCCAAAACTACACTCAAAATTTCAAATCTCACCTTTGGATCTAAATTCAGCGCGTCGGTAAAGTGCTTGATCGCATTCCTCTTATCCTTTAGTAGCTTATATAGCTTCCCTAGTAAAAAGTGCACATTCGCCTCATCAGGAGCGATATCCTTCAATATCCGCAACTCCTTGAGTGCAGCGGGGTACATCTTCAAGCTCATAAGTGTGCGTGCCTTCTTAAACCTACTCAAGGCACTGCCTGGCGCCATTTCACATGCAATATTATATTGTCCAAGCGCACCCTTATAGTCTTTTGTCTTCTCCAGTACCATCCCAACACAACACACAAGTACCGCATTCGTTGGGTTGATCTTCGTCGCTGTACGAAAGTGTTTCTCGGCGATATCGTATTTCCCCATCTTCTCAAACACCTTTCCGAGACCGTACCATGCGTTGTAGTGCCGCGAGTCTGCAGCAATGGCAGAGCGATAGGATGATAGTGCCTTCTCGTATTCTTCATTGGATACGTGCTCGTGTCCCTGGAGAGTGAACGCATAGGCCAGTTTAGGGTTTAATTGGGTAGCACGTTTAAAGCATTTTAAAGCTTGATCGTGATCCCGTTGTAGTGAGAAACAGTTTCCGAGGGCGCACCATGATTCGGGGGAGAGGCGGTCAAGCTCAATCAATTCGTGGGCGAGGTATGATAGATCGACATCTTTGCGTTGGTGCCAAAGAATCGTAGAAAATACCTCCATATCTGTTGTTCGGACAGGATCGAGTTGTCGAACTTTCAGGAAGCTTCTTTCAGCCTGTTTACCAAAATTAATTGTTTGTCAGTTTCCCACCAACACCAACATCAGATAGAATGAGGTATACAAACATCGGTATAATTAGCCATTTCGTAATGAGCCCTCCCGATCCTACTTTGTACCCACGGTGTCTCCCTCTGACTCGCCGGTAGTGTAGTGAATGCTTGTAATGCCTCCTTACAATGAAACCTACTAAGGCTAAAATAGCCACTCCCCAACTTCCTAAACAACTCTAATACAAAGTACATCGCCTCCTCCTTCTTCGAGTCAGTCAGCGGTTTTAATGCCACCGCCGAAGCTGTCGGTTTCTGTGCGGCCGCGGCATCGGTCATCTGTTTTTTTCGCATTCTCGTTAGTGACGGATCCGCTGATGCCATTTGTTTCCTTTTTGAGGCAATCGTTGCAGTTGAAGCTCTTGTAGCCCGTTTGGACTCAGGAGGCTCTGTGATTTCAATTGAGACAGTAGTGGTGGAGGAGCCGTTACGAACATTAACATCTTCGCTGTTCCCTTTGTCTCTCTCCCTCTCCTTTGCCGCGGCAGCAGTCCCACTACTAATATGTAAGCTTCTACTTCGGCTTCCCGCTGTCTTCATTTTCTTGGCTTCTCGCTCTCGTTCTTTTGTCACTAGTCGTGTTTCCCGCTCCGTGCCCACGCCGAGTTTACTCGTAAATTTACTCGTCAATCTTGTACTTCTTCGTGCCGGTGCTGCGGTCGTTGTGGAGTCTTGGGATGACGCTGTTGTCGCCGAGCGCTTTGGATTATCGGAAATGTCACGAGAACTCCTGCTTGAGAGTTTTCTTGTCGTGATTTCAGTAGTCGTTGCACGAGTCTTACGAACAGGTGGGGGTTTTTCGGAGATGGTGTTCATATTACCCCCACCAAGCATATCGTGCGACGAAGGGTTCAAAGACTGTGCGGTAGGGGTCTCAACCTCTCCGATATTACCCAAACCCTCATTTAACCGATTAAAGAACGATGGGTGGTTATTGAAAGCCAGATCACGGTCCCTCGCACCGCCGTTTGTAGATGAAAAGGGATCGTTTTGGAGATTTTCTGAAGTATTCCGTAAGCCATTCATAGCAGATTCTTCAGATATTGAGATATTTGAAGGATTTAACGAGGGCAGCTTGAGCGATTCGAGCATTTCTGCTGTTGGTTTGAAGATGTTGTTGACTCGAAGGTTCACACCTAGAAATCACCAATTAGCATTCACACGGGAGTCACCAGAGGGGCAACAATACCAGTATCGCACAGACCGAGAAAAGCCTCCCACAAGAATGGGTTTAACTTTACTGCTGCTACATATCCACCAATCGCTTTTTCTATATCACCAGCGGCATGCCATAACTTTCCTATTAAGAAATGTATTGTAGCCGCATCAGGAACTGCTCTTCTTTCTGTATCTGAGTGTTGATCTGTTGGGAAATAAATATCAGTATCCGTCTAAGTATACTTTCCCCCCTACTTTTTCATCTTAAATCAAGACCCAGACCAGAAATTCCCCTGTGGAGTGGAAAAACTCACTCCATGAACTACTCCCGGTCCATTGTCTTTTACACCCTTCTAGTACATTGACCCCTTCGTTCTCTCTCCCACCACCCAACTTCAAACAACACTGCGCGTAAACGTAGGCACAGCCCACATGTCGGGGCCAACCCTTTGCCACGTTTACCGCAGCCTGGTACTGGCCATCCCGATACAAACACACAGCAAGCATGTGAACCGAGTCGGGGCTCTTTGGGTCATACGCATGGAGCCTCTCCGCAACAAACAGGGCCGTTGGTAATAACTCTGTATCCAAAGCTTGCCATATTAGTTGCCGGAATTGCGCGATGATATGGGGCTGCTGTATAGCGGGCGACATGTCGGAGATATCAGGTGGTACGAAAGCGGCGTACGCAGTTGGTCTCTGTTCGTTGCTCGCGATAATTGTGGCAACGGGACGGTGCAAGGACGGAAGGAAGGCTCTTCTGATTGAACCAAAACCGAAATGACCATGGAGCGACCTCGCAGAAGATTGGGGGGGTTCGGATGAGGCGGTGGAAGGACGAGAGAGGAGAGGAGAGAGGAGAGAGGAGAAGAGATCCAGGGCGAGAGCTTGCCGGGGTAGTGTGTAGTTGAGGAGGAGGAATCAGGGAAATCAGGGGGAACTCGAGGCACGGATGATCTGTTACTGCCGGTGTTTCTAATAGTGTTACCGTTACCACCAGGTTCTTTGTTTCTGTTACTGAGCGTTGTTTCGTTCTATTGTTGGTGATTAAGATTGTAATGTGCGAACAACGTGATTGCGTGATGTACAGCGTAATTTCTCCAGGGTGACTGTGTAGTGAATATGGTGCAATTAATTTCAGTTTGAGTATCTATTATGGGAGTTAGGCGTGCACTTGATGATTACTGTGTATTCGTGAATGTAGGATGGGTGATGGAGGTTCTGGTGATGGTGATGGTTCTGGTGATGGGTGATGGGTGATGGGTGATGGGTGATGGGTGATGTGTGGTGTTGATGAGGAATATGGTGGTGGTTGTGGGTAGTAGTAGTAATAGCGGTGTTAGTGACGGGGGGGCGGGTAGATGCCTCTCTCCCATTCACTCATGCACTGCTCACTACAAGATGTTTATTGGGGGGGGAGTTTGTTGATGGGGTGGGATGGGCCGTAGGGTTGGGCTGCTGGCTGGGCGGGTAACAAAGAGCGTGTATGTATTGATGTAGTTCCCCCTGCGCGATGTGTGTTATTCCCTGCGAGTACCGACAAAGCCGTTGTGTGCTGCGAATGCACACGCGTTGCGATGGCAACCACCGCAGTGGGCGAGGGAGAGCCAACGGGAGTGGGCAGAGGCGCCTACGCCTGTCAACCGCACGCGCCAATGCCTCCCCCCTGTCCTGATACGTGTCTAAGCTGAAAATTCCTTCCATGGCGAACGGCCTGCAGCACAAAGGGTTGGCACTTTTGCCTAAAGAATTTCGAGATTATCCACTCTCGCACTTTTGCACTTTTGCACTTTTGTTCATTTTAAGGGGCTTTGGAGATTTTGTCTTTAGAGCTGTAGCTTGAGCTGACATCCAGCTTACTCTTGGGTTAGATCAGGTACCCGTGATGTTTTCTATTTTTCTCGCCGCATCTCGGGATCGTAAGTAACATCACTAGGGTGAGAAGCCTCGATGTAACGAGTGATGCCGTGTGATCACAGTAACTACAGCTACCTCAATATGATTAACCTATACTATGACCCTCTAGCATAGTTTATATCGTTGGTGATTGGCACAGGCCCACCAGCTACATCTGCTGGCTACAATAAACCGTGCTTGTTGGAAATATGTAATATTATATCATTGACAGGCCAACGAAACCGTTATTGATACATATACATCCAACATCTAGGAGAAAACCCGAGTACCATACAAGTACCTATAAAGCATGTTTTCAAAAATCCTCCCCCAAACACACCCTCCCCTCTCCCCAAACACAATCTTCATCTCCACCAAAGCAAAACTCGTACGTCATGAGGCTATCTCCAGCCACCCGCCAAGAAGCTCCGCACCGCCACATATCAGGTCCTCAACGCGTCGTTTCCAGCCCAGCGCGACTTCTTCCCCAGAAACAACAGAAACTCACCTACATCCCACCCCGGATCACAAAACTACCCCCCCCTCCTAGTCCCCCCCCTCCCCCATCCGCCGCTTCAGCGTGCGAGGAACTCACAAAAAATGCATATTAAACAAATCATCATTCAGGGGTTCAAATCGTACGTCTCTCCCCTTCTCCCCTTCTCCCCTCCCCCTCCCCTCCCCTCCCCCCCTCCCCCTCCTCTCGGCGGTAGCTAATTGAGCGCAGATACAAAGAACAAACCGTTATCGAACCCTTCTCCCCTAAACATAATGTCATTGTCGGCCGCAATGGCTCTGGCAAGTCAAACTTCTTCGCCGCAATCCGTTTCGTGCTCAGCGACGCGTACACCCAGATGGGACGGGAAGAGCGACAGGCCCTCCTCCACGAAGGCTCCGGTTCCGCCGTCATGAGCGCATATGTAGAGATTATTTTCGACAACTCTGATGAACGTTTCCCGACTGGGCGAGACGAGGTTGTGCTGCGTCGCACAATTGGCCTGAAAAAGGACGAGTACTCGCTCGATCGCAAGAATGCTACAAAGAGCGATGTCATGAACTTGTTGGAGAGTGCGGGCTTCTCGAGGAGTAATCCGTATTATATCGTGCCCCAAGGGAGGGTCACGACGCTTACGAATATGAAGGATTCAGAGAGGTTGAATTTGTTGAAAGAAGTGGCCGGTACACAGGTCTATGAGCAGCGCCGGGCAGAGTCTTTGAAGATCATGGAGGAGACGGAGAGCAAAAGGGCAAAGATTGACGAGCTGTTGAAATATATCGAGGAGCGGTTAGGGGAACTCGAGGAGGAGAAGGAGGAGCTGAGAGGGTTCCAGGAAAAGGACAGAGAGAGGAGGTGTTTAGAATATACAATCTATCATAGAGAGCAGGTGGAGATTAATAGTGCAATTGACGGGATTGAAGAGACAAGGCAGAGAGGCATTGAGATTAATGAAGATAGTAGAGAGGCCTTTGTGGAGCGGGAGAAGGAAATTCAGGTTCATCCTCTCTTCTTACTTGTATCGCACTGAGAAACTAATTACCCTTCTAGGAGCTCGACCACAACATCACGGCAAATAAACAAAAAACCGACCTCCTACGGGTCGACAAAGTTCAGCTTGAAGAGGAACGCCGTGAGCACGTCCGGCACCGCGCCCAGATCGAGCTTGATGTGAAAGCTTTAACCGCAGACCAAGCGCATCTCCAAGCCGCTAAGCAACAATATGAAGCTGAGCTTGAAGAGATTACTGAGGCAATCGCCGCCCGTGAAGCTGAACTTGAAGAGCTTCTCCCGGAGTACAACGAGAAGAAGGAGCAAGAGGCAAAACTCAAATCACAGCTTGAAGATGCCGAAGCCGCAAGACAGCGACTATATGCAAAACAGGGACGCAACACACAATTCCGGAATAAACGGGAAAGGGATGACTGGTTGAAGCGGGAAATCAATGAGTGTGAAACTACGCTTGGAAAACGAAGGTCTATTAAGGATTCACTGGAAGCTGATATCGCAGAGATGGATGCACAAGTTGCCGGTGTTGAGAGCGAGATTGAAAGTATCCGACAGCGCCTTGACGGCCGCTCCGGAATCCTAGAAGAAGTCGCGGACCAAGTTGCTGCGAAGAAGGAGGATAGGAATAGACTACTTGATGAGCGTAAGGAGCTCTGGCGTGAAGACGCCAAACTAGATTCTGTCGTTGAGTCTGCTAGACAAGAACTCGAAAAAGCCGAACGAAATCTCTCTCACACTATGGACCAGAACACCTCCCGGGGTCTTGCAGCTGTTAGAAGAATCAAAGAGCGAATGCAACTTGACGGCTGCTATGGAACACTAGTAGAGCTTATGGACGTCGAAGAGAACTTCCGCACTGCAGTCGAAGTTACAGCAGGACAGAGTCTATTCCACTACGTTGTTGATAACGACGACACTGCTACCGTGGTCCTACAGCAACTACAGCGTGAGAGGGCAGGAAGAATCACCTTCATGCCACTCAACCGGCTGAAACCAAGGCTTGGAAACTTCCCCAATACGAAGGATGCTCTGCCGATGCTAGACTACATCGAGTATGACGACCGGTATAAGAAAGCGTTTGAGCAGGTATTCGGCAAGACAATTGTCTGCCCAGACCTAAATGTCGCATCTCAATACGCAAGATCCCACGGCCTCAGTGCAATAACCCTTGCCGGAGACAGGGCTGATAAAAAGGGTGCTTTGACCGGTGGTTACCATGACCCTAGACGAAGCCGGCTAGAAGCCGTAAAGGCTGTCAAAAAATGGAGAGAAGTCTATGAGGAGCAACGTGCCCTCGCCATAGATATCAAGCGGAGGATCGACCGTAAAGACCAAGAGATCACCAACGCGGTCGGAGAGCTACAAAAAGCTGAAGCTAGGAGAGGTCAAACGGAGAGTAGCTACGGCCCTCTGAGGGCGTCTCTGCAGGGGATGGTAGGAACAGTCGGGCAGTTAAAAGACAACCTCGAGAAGAAAAAAAGAAGTCGAGAGAGTGTCGAGGCGTCCTTAAAGAGCCTAACGGAGCAACTAGAAGCCTATCAATCCGAAGTGAACAGCGAGTTTAAGAAGTCACTCACCGCAGAGGAAGAAAAGAGGCTAGAAAAACTCACGGCAAGTGTTCAAGAGATGCGGAAGTCACTCAGTGAGGTATCGATGGAAAGAACCGACAGAGAGGGTCGAAAGGCCATTCTTGAAGTCGAACTGAGAGAGAATTTACGTATGCGCTTGGACCAACTCAAAGGGCAAAGTATGGATAATCTCGAAGGTACTGGGTCCGGCCCTGGTGGAAGACGTGTTGATCTCAAAGAGGTCCAACAGGAGCTCAAGAGGGTCGGTATGTCTATTACTAGAGTTGAGGAGAAGTTGGTACAAGTCGAGCAGGAACTGGAAGAGACGAAGAAGCAGCTGGATACATTCGAGGGACAGAAGTTGGAGCTTCAGACCGCCCAGCAGGATGAAGCGAAGAATATCGAGAGGCAGAAGAAGAAGATAGAGAGGAGTATGGCGAAGAGGGCTTTGTTAATGGAGAAGGCTCAGGAGTGCAGCAGGAATATTAGAGACTTGGGGGTGTTACCAGAAGAAGCATTCGAGAAGTATGAAAGGGCTAATTCTAATCAGGTATAAAAGGCCAGGCCCTCAATTTTCGGTGGTGACTGACAAACGTACTATAGGTTGTGAAACGACTCCACAAAGTCAATGAAGCATTGAAGAAGTACTCCCATGTCAACAAGAAGGCATTCGAGCAATACAATAACTTCACCAAGCAACGTGATACATTGATGAAGCGTCGGGAAGAACTCGATTCTAGTCAAGTCTCTATCGAAGAACTCATCCAAGTGTTGGATCAGCGTAAAGACGAGGCAATTGAGCGTACTTTTAGACAGGTTTCGAAGGATTTTGCCGAGATCTTTGAAAAGCTGGTACCGGCAGGAAGAGGAAGACTAGTAATCCAGAGGAAAGTCGACAGAAATCAAGACCCCGAAGATGAGGGAAGTGATGATGATGAAGCGAAGAAGGGTGGGGGAGTAGAAAATTATACTGGTGTTGGTATCAGTGTTAGCTTTAATTCTAGACATGATGAACAGCAGAGGATTCAGCAGTTGAGTGGTGGGCAAAAGAGTTTGTGTGCTTTGGCTCTTATTTTTGCTATTCAGCAGTGTGATCCTGCGCCGTTCTATCTGTTCGATGAGGTTGATGCAAACCTTGATGGTATTTATCCTTCCTCTATGAATTTTAGTATTATACCGAAGCTTATATGAGGGATACAGCACAATACCGGACCGCTGTAGCACAAATGGTCAAGAACCTGTCATCCAGAGCCGAGAATGGTCAATTTATTGTATGAACCCCTCCCTTTGATCTTGTTCTCCTAGAAGTTCACTAATGATCAACTAGTGTACCACTTTCCGTCCTGAACTAGTACAAGTCGCAGACAAGATGTACGGTGTGCTTTACAAAAATAAGACGTCGAGTGTCGATTCCGTCACCAAAGAGGAGGCATTGCGGTTTATAGAAGGGCAGAAACCATAACTTGCCTAAGCTAGAGATATATTTTCTTTTCTTGGGTGGCATGATATATATATGGTAATGTGAACTGATTGATGCTGAAAGGTAAGGGGATGGTTACGGATGTTATGATTTGTACAGTAGGCTTTTTTCTTCGTGTTTTTCTTCGTGTTATTGGTTGTGGGTTTCTTGAAGCGTTAGCTTTTGTGAAAGAGAATTGAGAAGATTACGGAATATGATATTTTGGTTGGGTTTTGAGATCTGCAAGCTTCTAGGGACTTTGAGTCACTTTAAGTGGTAGAAACCTTTTTACGAGTGATTTGTGGTGATTGATGGATATCATCGACTAGTTATTTCTTTCTACATTTTAGATTGAGCTAAGATATGAATTTCCGGTCTTAGTTGATCTAGTTTTCTACGTAATATTACCACAACAGGTCTCCCACAAAAACTCTAGCCCCCTTCCATACATTTTGTTACAAAAGACTTCTTGTACAATAGGCTTTAACTATAAGACTATAGGTTTTAGGGCCCGTAGTGATCATTCTATTACTGTATATATTCTTAATACAATACTTGTAAGAATACCTAATATATGAGTCAATATATTGATTTTAAGTGTATTCTTACAATAGAAGTTTACTAATATATGACTGGAAAGTCACGCTCAATGCTAAAGTTTTCTGACGATAGTTGCTAGGAACAGCGCTACAAAACCCAAACCCCACCTTCACTAGTCCACTATTTTGTCAGGGTTATTTAAAATTTGCTAAACTCGGCCAGATAAATTTTCTGGTGGAGAGGGGGTATATTACCCCTTCCCAATCTAGCTTATTACTAATTTAGGGCTGAAAAGCAATGTCTATTCAGAATTGAGACAATATTTATATAGGTGTCCACCGTAAGTAACCACTGCGTTCACCTCACTCATTAAATATTTGAAGTCTCGGGAGATGTAGCCCAACATAGCTACTATCCCTAGGCCCAGTCCTAGAACCTACTCTACTAAGCATACGATCTGGTAGGATGAGTATATCGTTACTTAGACGCACTATTTGATTATCTAACTTGTTTTGATTATCTTCTACTTTCCCCGAGCGCAATAGATAAGAATTAGATAGCACAACTAGAGAATCAATAGTACATGCATCATCTACCTACATTAATCTACGCGTTGTTGCGGGGGAAGATATCACGTTAAGATTTGTCGGGGCTCTCAATACATTGCTTCATGAGTGACCGGGTATTTTTGTCCCCCTACAATATCAAGAGTAATATATCCACCAATTTTTTTTTACAGATTTATCCCTCAAGAAATTTTTTTGCTGAGAAAGCTGCTGATATAATAAGTGTCAATTCAGATATCAGAGAACCACACAAGCTATCCCAGGGGACACCGCCAAAGTACTTCATAGAAGGATTTGCAGGAGAGGGAGGAGACTAAGCTTACAAAGAAGAATTTATTTATTCAGAAAGAAAATCTATAGTAAAATCCAGAGTTTGAAAGAAACTCGCAGAGGCGAAGGGTGGAATAATCGAATATATAGAAATTAGAGCATGGCTGCGACCTAAATTTAGGCATGAAAAAAACACTAGCGTCGCTAAATACACGCTTGAGACTTGATAATCTCCTAGTGTACAAAGGGCCATCACTTTTCGGGACCCTTTGTATACATCTATCTTGATTTGAGAAGTCTTCGGACGTGTACCTTAGAGAAGTTATAGGGAGAATATAATTAGGGGGTAGGGTAAAGACATAGGTATTACGCTATGTATCAGGCCATGTAATCCAAGCACCTAAATATAACCATCCATAAATTAGAAATTAGGTTGGGGTTTGAGCCTTACCTTGGTGGGTCACGACTAAATGGCGCTAGCACGGCTGCCAATGGCTCAGAAGAATTACTATACCGCAATATACCCTTCAATCGAGACGACCCCACCAGAGCAGCTACCTAGTCCTAGATTTTTTCCACATCGAGCCCTATCAATAACAAATATAGTAGATCCTATCACCTAATAGAAGTTTTTATAGACGGGACGATCACCCCGCACCCTCCTCACCTTAAACAACGTCAGTCACATACGTATAGTGCCGTGATAAAAATCATCCTCACTGCTAGAAAATAACATGTCTTTAGCAGCATAGGTCTCTCCCAATATATATAATTATGCGGAAAGACTTTACATAAAGTTGAATAATCTTGTAAAAGAATGTCCCTAGGAAGGACAAAAAAAACGCTCATAGAAATATAGAATTCTAGCCTCATTTTTGGTAGTGCTAGGATTAAGGGATTGAATTTTTCTAGTAAATTCTAAAACCCCCCCTCCCCCAATTTCAAAAGAATTCAGTACTCACCCTTCCCGATTATTTCCGTAGTATGATCAGTGAATAGAAATAATCGACGTTTATGGGCCCTGGTACGCGCGATAGTCTAGGACCTTATAGCCATGTAATCTAGCCTTACTCAAACTTTATTAAGAAATTCATATCCCCAGAGTGTTTCACGAGAACTCGAAAACCTTTCTTGTGTCAAAAGACGCGCGCGAGACCACCACTGTGTGGAGGTTGGTTGCATCCAAGGTTCGGCTATTTTTGTCTGAAAGTACAAAGCCTTTTGAAAAATATTAATTAGTAGCATACTTTTCTTGGGTCTCTATCTGTTAAGCTCTACTCGTCTCATGTTGGTAAGGTCGATTTTTCTGTCCTATACTTATATTAAGGCCACTGTATACTCCCTATTGTGCTATACTAGGATAAATAACTCGTCAGGCTATGAACGATGAGCTGAGACAAGCCCTGTTCCTCTATAGTACACTTTATAGGCCTTAACTAATAGACTAACAAAAAACCCCATATGTATGGCCTGGGCCACCCCATACCGTTGTAACCATAGAGTCATAATTTATCACTCGTAGACGAATCAACGGGCATTTTTATAGATCTTCCTAAATAGCCCGGATCTTCACCTTGTCATTTTGGCGAGACCTCCACAGCGGGCCGACCACGGCCCGATAGGAGGATATATAGGAGTAGGAGTACGCCCCTAGGGTAGTAATAGACCATCTTGCTTTCTATTTTCTACAGGCATTGTTGAATACAGGGGTAGAGTAAATAGATCGCTTGGTTTACTGAAATTCTACTCTAGTGGGTTCCTTTATACCTAAGTATCACTACATCTGTCCGAGGAGCTTTCTCCATTGATTCTAGATTTATCTTAGAAACGCCTAAATACGCCCCTACGTCGGTACTACCCACTACCTGCTGTTAACGCAATACCTATATAGGAAGCCACCTTCGACAGGAATTAGTGAGATTGTCTACAAATTAACTCACGAACCACATAGAGCGCCTATTTTTCATTAAATCTATGACTCTCGCTGTGGTTTCTAGGGTGATATTCTATGTAGGAGGTCGAGACTTTCGCAGTTATTGATCAGCTATATGTATGTAGCCGCATTTAAAGCTAGAGGACTGTTTGTGTAAAAGCCCCTTCATAAATGTGGGATAATATGCGAAATTCCCGCATTGCTTGCGCATATACCGCAGATTAATACCGGCACATGTCATAGTGTATATTAGGTGTTACATAATAAACCAAAATTCTCTTAAAGATACCGTTCAAATAGTAACTTGAGAGCACGATAGCTCTGAAAAGACCGCACTCAGAGGGCCGATGGCTGCGGAATATAATGTCTTCATATTGAATCATTCGAAAAAAGCGGCTACACGACCTGCTAAATATTGATCAAAGGGGGTTAGAAATACCATATTCATCTGTCTCTTCAGTTGAGAAAGAAGTTCAGCCATAGCATGTTTATGGCACTCGCAAACCGCCCAAAGCAGCATTGAATGTTGTACTTCCATAAGCCGATTTCTAACGAGAATTACGAGTGATCTAAAAGAGTATTAATAGGTGATTTTACCTAGTTCTTTTGTAGGGGCTCATATATTAAAGCTCTAACTTGGTAATCGGGCATAGTTGTATAGCTCCACGTGTCACTATCATCTTTTTTTTCCGGGGTTTTGAGCAGAGCAACGCCGGAGAAGTATAACAAAATCGGATTTAGAGCACGCTCCCGCCACCAACCCTGTCAAACCACCTCTTGTGGTCCGGTAATTTGCCTTAAGGCCTGGTCGAGCTCTGAGATCGGATGAACTGCTCTAGCCTTTTCCATACCGTCGGTTTAATTATAGGGTTGCCGTTTTATAACCATATTAGATGTTGATTCTATGGTGACGACGGCTAGTTGCTGGACCTCTTTTTCGTACACAAGTATTTTCGCTTTCTCAATCTCAGGCGTGACGCGCATAAGCGAGTTTTAACTCTAGAATACTAGGACCCGCGACAAATGGTCATGATTAAAGCAACCACTATCGAAGCCAAGAATAAAAAAGAATATCGTTATCGATTTCATGGAGTCAGATGACCTCTGAAAGCCAGGGTATATCATACTAACTTGATTTAAAACCCCCCTTTGGCCCCACATGTAAACTGCAACCTGCCGACTTAACACCAAATGAAGTTCCGTTCAGGCCCCACCAGGTAAAATCCAATTGTTGGGAATCTCCCAGGTATAGTAGTGCTTGAAGCTTCCAACGCTGTTCATGCCATATTGTATCTTTTAATGATTTTGCCCAATCATTGTTCTGGAGCCTGCATTTCTTTTGCTGCTATTCGCAAGTCGATCCTACCCCAAAGCCACGATCAGTGTGAGTTTCACGTATATTCTTTGCGGCTTTCGCGCGGGGACATGGTGTGGGTAGGGTTGGCCTAATCAATCCCTAATAGTTCAAGTGCTATAGACTTAAAGTTTTCCCGGTCGGTCCTGTGCCATGAAAGGAAATAATTGAATTGATAGCGGATAAAATGGCTCACATCCTAGCCATATCTAATAGGGCCACTTCACCTGATATCAAGGAATGGAACATAGCTAGGTATTGCCTTGTGTCTTCTCCTATCAAGTTCAACTGTCGAGTTGAGTTATAACCTGAATCTGGTGGTTCTGGCGAGTGTCCCGGATGAATAGAATCTCGTCACGAATATTGCGACTGCCTCTTAAGTGGGACTTGTAACTTGCGTTATTTAGATGAGAGCCTTTCACTAACATATGTATCAATATCTTATGGAAAACACGAGGACGAAAAGAGTTGCGTAAAACTCCTTCAACACATACTAGCGCATAAACTCTTGAAACCCCGAGCCTTCTTTATCGTGAAAAATTGAGAGCATGTAGAACTATAACCCCCTAGAATTGTCTTTTTAGGAGGGAAAAAAATTGGGAATCTGTGACAGAGGCCGTTTCTTAAAGAATTCATGATCACTGAAATTTTGCTTATGCTTAATGAACTCGAAACCTGTCGCTATCCCTTAATGTAACTTGTTGTAATGTAATCTGGGCAAACCCCCTTTCGGGCCACCCAGCCTAAACCCCTGCCTATACTGATGTTGTTATTGGGTGAATTGTGAGGTTTGGCTATGCCTATTAAAAACTGATGGAGGTTACCGTTAAATAATGAATCTACCCGGTCAACAAATGTGATGACTGGAGTTCTTTAGCAAACGTTAAAGATGCCAAGTGGGTCTTGATAAATATAGCCTGCCCACAGCCGTTGCATTTGCTGACATTCCCGGTTAATAACACTATTTGCTAGAAGGGTCAGTGCTTCGGCAACACAGCCGTGACGTTTCTGCTCCTGTCAAGATTTTTGTCATGCTAGATCCCGTGTCATGATAAGCGAAGCGGTTGTCTAGACCTCATGCTGATTCTGATTTTCATAGAACCACAAGAAGTCCTCTCCCGTAAATTTAAAGCAAATCTCTGTTGGAAAATCAAGGTGGAACGAACAGGGAAGATATTGACAGGTAAGTTGAGGGGTACAAGGGGTGAAAGTAGAAGTGGCGTGACCCATATGTATGTAATACTGACCTTGGTACCATTTATTTGCTCCGCAGCCAACGTCTCAACGGTCAAACGTTCCCACCTTCTTTTCCCTTTCACACCCTTCAACACTTTGCCCTCAACTCCAACGTTTCTTTTCACGTATGAAAAGAGCTCCGCCTAGTACACAGCCCCGGCAGTCTTTGGTCAGGTATGAGAAATGGAAGCCGGGGGATATTCTGAATAGTCTGAGATGATATTTGAGATAGGTAATGCTGTCGCTCACTGAAAGGTCAGTTGCTGTGCGCAGCTCTGATCCTAGAAAATCTGACCAACTAACAGTACAGAAACATCAAACACAACAAGACACAGTATTACACTAACAAACAAAAAAAACAAAGGGAAAAGGGGAAAGGGAAAAGGGGAAATAAGAAAGGGATATAAATCTCCTAAATTGGAGTACTATGGTTGTAAACCACCCAACGCAAGGGTAACCCAGCAAGCCAAAGTATACCCAGCAACAAAACCCATAGGTGCGGCCCGAGCCTTGAAATAACTCCAAACAACAAAAATACAGATACTGCACTTTATCAAAAATCACAAGTCTTGGAAGATATAGACTGATCAAGACGAATTCAGTCCCGGTATAAGAACCAGAATATCCATGATCACGACACGTCAATCTTGTGTAACTAAGACGATAATCCACAACGAAAAAGGCGCGGAAGAAAGCTAGAACTTCCACATCAGGCCTTAGTCGGTTCTTTGAGGAGGAGCATTGAATTGACTGACTTCTACCGATGAATAACATGACTGGCTCAATAGAATACTATATTGAGTACAGAGGTGACTCCATCGCATCAGGCTCAGCTGTGTCACGTGCCTGCCAAATATTTCTTTGTATGCGCTGTTGTGAGAGTTCATGGTAGTTCCGCTCTTTCGACTCGTGTTTGTATAACCGTTTCCTTAGCCGTTTCACTGACGTAATTGTTAACCATCCCCGTACCTATACTGACTTTTTCAACTCAGGGGAGGCCTAATCTTTGACCCACACTAGGTACATAGGTAATAATGCATATTCTAGAAATTGCCCACTCCTTGAGCATAGCTTCTGTTTCTCTAACTGTCAATACTGATGAGCAACGTTGTAAGCGTCTCACTGACAATATCTTATTTTTATTTTCAAAAGAATAAAATCGAGGCCTTGGTGTCAAGACAGAAGTTTTGCCGGTATCGTATCATCTTTATGGAAAGGAAATCAACCAGAATAGCTCGAATACAACCTAACTTAGGTGGGGTACCTATAACGCGTTAAATTGCTACTCTGCGTAAATAATGCTGCTAAAAGTTGAGTAGCACAATTCGGCCGTGTTCAGTCCCTTCATTTCGCACCTTCCACAGAAAGGACCGTATTATATCTTTCATCGCCTAAAGTTTGGCTATCTAAGGTATGGGATAAAAGCATTGGAAGGCTACTTCGTAGAGGGTCAGCACAAGTTTTCTAAACATCTGAGAGTTGGTGGGGTACCACTGTCAAAAAAATGACACCTCGTGCCAGAGATATCTCTGATTTGGCAGGCTGAATCCAATAATGGATGGACTGCTTTCAAGCCAAAGGTGAGAATGCTCGGGTTGCAATCCACAACAGGCATCTTTCTGCCCCCCCCCCCCCCGACAGTTAGGAATCTGCGATCTAAACAACTGACAGGTTTCCTTTGTGTAAGAGAGTACCAGTCACGATACAAGCATCGATAAGGCCAGTAACCGTTGGAATCTCAAGTGGTTCGGCCAAGTCTGCTTGAGATTCCAGATGGACAATCAACATCGGTATGTCTGATAATTCCATTAATCTTAGGGTGATACGCAGATAGCACTCCATATGTCCGTTGGGTCTTGGAGTTGATATGGGTTATAGGATAGACGTCGCCTATGAACTCATATTTGGACTGAGACTGCACCCACACTAGGGCTAGTCATGTCGAACTTCTCGTGTCTCACTGAAACACATGGCAACCAGCTCTCCGAAACTTGGTGGCCCCAGAAACAAAGTTTACAAGTAACAGCAAAAGCTGACGTGTGGGAATACTTCCAGAAGATGCGGGGGTAAGCCTGTCTATCGCACCGGAGTCCGGATGCTGCCAAATCAGAAAGCCAGGGCCGCACCTTTGCCTGTTGCGCAAAATGTATATCACACTACTTTAGGTCCTCCGATGCGGTTTCCAGCTATGATAACGAATTCTTAACATGTCGGATGGACTCTCCATGGCTCTAAGCCAACCAAACAAGCAATAACATCATGTTGCTGTGCAATAATGAGACAACGGCCGTAACAGGTGCCGAATCTCCGATGTTTGGACATTAAGATGCAACTAGTCTTCCACAATGAACTAATCAATATGTAGTTCCTCCGAGCCTAGTGGGGTCCAGACCTTTTACCAGAGCTATTTCCCAGTACAAACTCTGAGTCTCTGAGGCATGATGGATAAACTCCCGAGGAGCTGAGAGACTCTAGCGCATGTATTGAGGCCTATTATCTCAATATCCTTCCAACGATCGGCAACAAACAAAAAAGAAATATACATGGTAAACGACTTGGGATCGTTTCCTATTCTGAGGAAGGGATTGGTATGCGGGCGCCTGTCAGCTTTCATAAAAATTGCCCACTTGCGGACATAACATTGAGCATCACATATGTAGGTATGCCGGCTGGGATCGTGCATCCTAACAGCTTAAAGAGAGAAACATGGCTTGCATTGGCGCTCTATTGAAGAGGCACAGACGGGCCATGATTGAGGGGCGTGGGGTCATTTTGCCTGTCAGATTGTCAAAGATCAGCGGGGGACAAAGTATCGGCGACATGCAAGGCCGTGTGCGACATTGCTTGGGATGTCTTTCTCCTACTCGTGGATGGGTTCTGGAAAACCAAAGTGGAGGTCGTCAGAGCTACATACCTTCAATGATGACGCCAATTTCCAGGTCAAACCACGACGGGAGCAGGTTGTTTAGATGCTGCCAAGAACTCACCGTCTGACACCGGCTACCAGCATTTATTACATCCACTGAGAAAGTTGGAAAAAAGGAATTAGAATATCATGGCATTGCTGCACTTGCTACCATGCTTGCAGGTAACTGGGATCTTAATCGAGGAGTTCGTTACCGTCCCGCGCAAATACAAAGCTAAACCTGGCTCCTTTTTAACTTCTTGTGTTTACTGTGTGGTGCGTATCATAGTTGATAGATGTAAAGTTACGTACCGCCGGGGGGGGGGCTAGGATTGTAGGTAACCGTAAAGGAGACTACACTATGTCTGTCGGCTGTCGGTAACGAAAGTCAACAACATGCCGGGCTTTCTTTCTTTCTTCCTGGTGCGATCTGGTATGCACAAAGCTCTGCCGCAATCAAAAATGCCTGACAGGATTCTCGGCAATCACGTATACTGCGGGGGTTCACGAAAAAGAAATCAGGGAAAATGAGCGGAAAAAAGTAAAAATCGGATTTTAACAATAGTGGGACGAAAGGTAGGTCAAGTTTTTTGACTCACTCTAATCTAGAGTGGGCATTCCATTCTGGCACTCCCGGCCTTTTTTTCAACCCAACCAATTTTTGCGAAACCAACAGCTACACTAGCCCTGGCTGTCATTCATCTGAACCAAGGTCACCAGCTAGGCGGCCACAGATTTCCTATTTAGAAAATAAGGGGTCTACTTGTGGGGAGGCCAAAGCACTTGTGGAGAGAAAAGTCTTAGCCAGGCTGGTCTGGAAAATATTTTGGAAAAACTCGCTCGGTCTGACAGCTGGCAAGGAACACACACGGCTGCTGTTTTGCGGAGGCACGAAAACAGGAAGCTATAGCCCGGTCTAAGTGGTAATCCACATGATGCCCAACGGCCGAGGAATTCTTTGGTGATTCTCTTTTGGAAAATAATACTCTCTCAGGGAACTTCCTGAGGGATGGAAAGAGATTCCCGATTTCAAATTCTCAACACGAAGCGGATGAACGTCAGGGTCCAGACTACGATTGTTACAAGGGTTTATGACAAAAGTGGCGACACTAATGCACCAATCTACTCGCTAAACTTTTCTCGATTGACGAAGAAATCCACCGGAGATTGGCAGAAGTAAACCTAAAGAATTACTGATTACCCCGTTTATTAAAGATATCCCTCTTATGGAATTTTCAAATATATGATCTAAGTTAGTGATCGACGTTTATATTACATGATTTGCAAACATCATGCGCTAAGCCAATATCTACAGTAATCCAGAGATTTGAGCTAGTAAATCGGCCAGATGATTCCGAAACCCTAACAGTAAGAACAGCCGTGCGCAGACCTTTGGGGCACATACTAAGTCCCAATGAAGGATCAATACCAGGGTGGCTTTTTCGGCAGGTTTCGGCAGACCGAGGTCTACGATGATGCTCCCGCTGCCCATCACATTGGAGACCGTGGGTCAGAGGATTGCGCGGCTACTTCT
Source organism: Verpa conica (assembly GCA_033030425.1). NCBI lineage: Eukaryota > Fungi > Ascomycota > Pezizomycetes > Pezizales > Morchellaceae > Verpa > Verpa conica. Next base: position 803,546 of record JAUFSD010000010.1, on the reverse strand, counting down.
CCGAACTTTGTTCTGGACTGCCTAGGATCTAGGCATCACGAATGCGACTGTCCTCTTTTGTCTGAGCTACACAGAGCTACACAAAGCTCCACATAGCAAGACCGTTTCGAGCCTGTCTCACAGTCATTAGAAACGGACTACTTCGCGACGAATCCTGAACGGGATAAAACATCTGCCAAGCTAAGGGCCCTACTGAATCGACACTCCCCGTGATGTATGCCCCCCAGAATATCCGCCGATAGCTCTACTGCCATGCGCGTCTCTCAGGTGCGTAGGCGCCCCTCTCCCCTTTGGTAAGTATTTAGCCCGCAAGTGTCTTATAGCTTTGTAAATCTGGCAGCTGACAACGCACCGGATACTTGGTTGGTGGCAGGTCACCTTTGGGGTTAACCAAGGTGACTTGCCGAGAACTTCTGGTACTTAGCGTCGGCTTTCGCTATTATTTTGTTGGTTTTATAGGGGATACTGTGATATGAACCGGCAAACTTTGCAAGCTATTATTAGTGCTATTTAATAATGATTTATAACCGAAGTCCAGGCTTAGGTCAACGTCAGAAGCGGTTACCAGTCTTTTGAGGGGGAGAGTCAAACCTTTACTACTTGAAGTCAAGTGATAGTTCGTGCACGTAACCAGGTTGTGGATGAGGTTCGTCTCCTCCCGCTCCTACTACCATGAGACTCATGGCTGACACCGAGGTAGTGTTGCAAGGGTTGTGTTGATACCCCCTGGTGAAATTTCTTCAGTCCAGCGAAGATTTGCCGTGCGTGGTAACCTTTTTTTTCGTTCAAGGAGTGTTTTTCTGCACTTCGAATATGTTAACTTTTCTTTTTCTCTTCCCTGTTTCCAGATCCGGTGTGGTAGTAGAAGAAAAGAGATCTTGTTCGTATCGCGTTCTCGGTAATAGGTGGGGTTCCCCTTGCAATGTGGTAGACAATAGCCAGTGCCAACCATGTCAACACACCCTTGTCCCGCCTCTCATCCCTGTCGGAATTCTTTCGGTTCGCTACCCCCTTCTCAGCTGGCATCATCTGGCCCCTGCTGCCCGGTTATGTGCATGATTGTCAAATAAGCCAGCTAGTTTCTCAATTTTATCAGTTGCTGTCTACGGTGTCAGATCTCAGTGAGTTCAGCATCTTTTGATTCATATCCGGTGGTGTTTCTTTCACACGTTTACCATGCAAAGTCTGAAGGATAATTTCCCCGGTGACGTGCTATGCGCGCCATTCCTAGAAGTGAGCAAGGGAGACCGGGCAGTAATTATTATTTTGTTTTTTTAAGGGGAGGAACTGTCGGCGATCATAGGCCGAGAATTGGTACCGAAAGCAGTACAGAGGGCCGGGGGGTTACCTAAATTCCAGTTCTTGGGGATCGGTGGGAAGTTCGAAGCTATTGATAACGCCTAAAGAATTTGCGCTAAGGAGGTAAGGAACAGCGACATACGCCCGTCTCCGCCTCAAACTGCAACGTACATAGGGTCCCTTGTCCACAGCAGCTGTCAAGTTACTTTCCTTTTTACCTCCATTTGACCCTGGTTTGTTTTCTTTCCGACCCATGTCCCAGATGGCGCCTGGGAGAGAGGGGGGGTGATCATTCTCCTTTTTTGCCCTGCCCGTCTGGGTTCGACGATCATATCCGGCAATCATGGAGGCATCATTTGAGAGCCGATCGATCAAGCCTCAAAGTGCCTGGTAAATCCAGTAACCAGTCCAGTACGGTTTCAGGTGTGGGCTGTAGGCCGCCATATTGCGGCGTCCAGGGAGGGACCGCGGTATGGCCGAGGGAAAGAAGAGGGAGGTTTGTTCTTGGAACCAGGATAGGATGAAGAAACCTGCCGCACATCTGCGCATTACTGTAGGGTCTTGTCCATCCATCCATCCATCCATCCATCATCCATCCATGCTTGGTCTGTAAGTTCAAAGGTCTTGCTGAGTATTCGAATTGATCGTTCCGTCCATTCTCTCTCGATTTTTATGTACAAACTAGCTGCCAACCCTTTGCTCACCGAATTGTCTGTACGATCAAGCGTCCCAACTGTGCGTCAGCTCGACTGACTGACAGACGGCGAGCAGAAGCAGGCACCCCTCCTTACATATACACAGACCTCCTGGGCTTCCTTCTGGGTGGTAGTCCGCCGAGTAGCCCGAGACAAGACAAGCGATAAACTTGACAGGCCCAGGTGCGTGTGGCGATCGACATCGGCTCCACGCAAGGCGTCTGGCGGCTGGAACTCTGTAATGCTCAGTGGTTGGACATCGAGGATAGCACAGCTGTTCTGCGCGACATGACGCTGTCCCTGCTCCGATAGTGGCCTTCTGCGTTTGCTCCCCCAGCCCTCTTTTGTTTCTTCTTCCTCCCGCACTTCCCTCTTCTGCTCTCCACAGGCACATTTCTGTTGGCTTTGGATCTTTAAGCAGGCAAACCTCTGCGTGGTCGTCTCCCAGCGTTACAATTTTAATCGTACTTGCTACTTCCCTTCTCTTTACCCTATCAGGTACAGACGGTACATACCCTGCCCGCCAACCGTTCTCTGTCACCATCGCTGCTGCCACTGTGCTGTGCTCCGTGTGTGTGTGCGTGTGTGTGCGTGTGCTTGGGCATCACAATTCGCCTTTCGTGTCAGAACTTCATCCAGCTGAGAGAACTGCATTGTCGCCATCTGCCAAACTCTCGGTATCGCAATCAATCGGGAAATTTCCGGCATCCATCTCAAGCGAACACCTATATCCCAAAAGTGAACAATCCGTCGAAGCCTGTCTCCCCCCAGCTTTAATCTCTAGTCTCTATAAGGCTTAAGTCAAGCCATTGCGACGATTTGTCCACGCCTGACAGCCAGCTTTTTTTAAACACTCATCGGTGTTTCCTTTGTTTTGTCCCCGATATAAAGCACCTGCCCCCCCTACCATATCTTGATCCCCACATAATCTTCTTTCCAGGTGGGTGCCAATCCTTTTCATTTCTTGTATCCTTTTGCGTTATAAATATTCCGATCCCATCTTTCTGGAAGTCTGGAGTTCTGCCCCCTTGTTACGGATTGTTTCACCACTGCAGGTGTTCTTTCCGATTGTTTCTTGTGCCCCGCCTTCCGTCTCGCAACAATAGCTTCTCAAGGATAGCCTTACTCGTCTGAACACAAGATACCCTATACTGTGTTATATGCATCATCTTGCTTTGACTGTAATTCCCCATGCGTTGCTAAAGAGCTTCACGGTTCACTTCGGGGCCGTGAGTCTAGCTCTTTTTCATTGACAGGGGAACCAGGACTACTTGGATAGTTATCGTGCAGCGGATATCATATTCAGTGTTTGACTAACTGGGGTTTGTTGGTTAGGGACAATAATAGAATCATAACAGATAAAGTCTGTCAAATATCCACGCCTTCGAATCTCCAATAGCCTAACAAACGGTTCTTCTTTGGATCCCATATGAACACATCCCCACTCGATCGTGGTCGCAGAAGAGAAATGGCAAGCACTATGACAATGGGACCTTCTTCATCTGCATTCCCTGGGACTGAACAGTCCCTCCCGCCTTTGCATCAGGTAAAAACTCTATGATAGATCTGGTTCAAGGTTTGCTTCTGAAAACTAACCGGTACAAAAAAAAAGGCAATACCAGAATTTTATTCACACCCTTCACGAGAAATGCACGCTTCGAATGCTATGCCACGGAGGATAGTGGAACGAGGCTCACCAACTTTTCAATTACATAGAAGAGTTTCACAAAGCCCTTCAAGTGCTGTGTCGGATTCCTCCTCAAGTATGCCCGTTCTATCGTCACCTAGCCATCGCAGGGCGACTTCAACTACTTGTTCAATTCCCAATATACCTCTGACAGGCGGTCGGATAGTTTCGAGTGATCTTACCGATTCTCGCTATGATGGGCAAAATTATGCGTCGCCCGCCTCATCGGTGGATCAGAGGCGAATTAGCATAATCTCATCTTCCTCGTCTTCATATGTGAACGATAATAGACCTAGCCCATACTTACCGCCCGTTGCATCTTTAACATCATCACGCGGGTCATCTTTCGATATGGACCCGTCAGAGAGGCCGCAGCTACCCGTAACACTGCCATCATTATTCGCCCATACCCAGTCGCTCCCGCAGAGTAGCCAAACATATACATCACCCATCGACAGTGATATGCGATACCAACAGTCCCCTCAAGAATACCATAGATATTCTACAGGCTCTGCAATTCCTAGCGGATCTTCATACCAAAGCTCCTCCCCAAGCCAGCAATACTCTCAATATTACTCCCATTCCCCATATTCTCAACAGCCACGAAATTCAAGCTATTCTACACAACCAATGATGATGGACAATCGATCACCATTTTCTGCTGGGGGGCATCCTGTAGATATGACTATGGACCATTTCGATCACGGCCGACCAGGGAAGCGGCGGAGGGGGAATTTGCCTAAACATGTCACCGATCTTCTTCGGGGCTGGCTAAATGACCACCTGCATCACCCATATCCAACAGAAGATGAGAAACAGATGTTGATGGCGCAAACAGGATTAAATATAAACCAAGTATGTAATTATTACTCCATTCCCATGAGACTTGAGTCTGACTTGATTCCTAGGTAAGCAACTGGTTCATCAACGCTCGTCGACGAAGACTACCAAGTATCACAGGCACAAGTCGGGTAGATGCCGACCAAAAGTCCTCTCATTCAATAGGAAACTCTGGTTCTAGTCAGTAATTTATTTGCCAGTACGAACGCGTTTTTGGATTTCTTCAACTTTTGGGCGTTTCTTTATCATAGATATCAACCTAGAAGTACGCTAGGAAAATCGTTTTTTAATATCTAGCAAACAGTCTTTCTTCTCTTGGAATATCAGTGCCGTTTTTCATTCTTTTGGAATTTCTTGTTTCAATATCTTCATCTGTTATTTTACCTGGGGAATGGGGTGCATATTGGATCATGCATAACGGCAAGGGAGTGCCGATTCAAGTCTTATTTCTTTGGAGGCTTAAGGGCTTACTATGATTTTGTATAGGAGGGATTCTCTGCTCTCTGCTGAGCATCCACCCAGTTTTAGTTTCTGTTATTTTTCTGTTCATACATAGGGTTCAGTGGGGTTCTCTCTTGCACTCGAGCAATTCCTTTACTTGTTTTTCTTTTTTTCTTTTTTCTTGCAGAGTGCAGTTGTAACTGTTAACGTTTCATGGCTAGAGCCTTTTCTTTTGTTTTGTTTTCCTATAAATTATTTGGGAGAAATACGGGTGTGATGCGGTCATTTGCATTTTTAGGTTTGGGATGATACCGAAGGGAGAAATAACATAAAAAGTTTTTCTTTTGCGGATTTCTTACTACTTACATTCTTCCTCGGAGTGAATTTCCGTGATCACAAGTTCTTACATTGCCAAATCCATGTAGTTGCGTCGTCGGAAGCGACTGTTGCACATAACGAGTATCCACCCATAGTTTTCGGCGTGCAGACAACATGGGGTGGTTTATCTTTGCCCAACCATATGAGTCCTGCTTCTCTATTCTTAGTATTGAGTTTTATTCAATTAATTTAAGGACCTCGAGATCCTCGACCATAAATGGATCTAATATAACTGTCACTGTCGATCTTGAATCTGATGATGTGATGCGTGTTACCATGGTCCGGTACTCGGCAACCACGGTTATGGAGTTGAAATCTTCCGAGAAACAGTTAGTAGACTAACAACTGATTAGATTGCCGAGAAATGCCAAGCGACGTCAAAAACCGTCCATCCCGTTTGACAGGCCATACCGCGGGACGGAAGCATGTACGGACGACATATACGATGCAGCATTTTACCATTCGGAAAAATACTCAATATAGGCAGAAATGTCGACCGAGTTGCTTAAGCGAGTCACTTTACTCATGGTATTCTCGTCGGAATCGACCGTGAGATTCTTTTCTCCATTTCACTTTAGGCACGTGAATGTCTGAGAACGCTTGAGGCTGGTTGGTTAGGAATAACTCCGGTTCTGGGCTCTTTTCTGGAAACCCGCTCTAAGTTACAAGCGCCGAAAGTGACAGGCGGTCTCACTGTGGGGAACATGATTGTGCAGTCTCAATTGAAAGCTGGCTGTAACTGGCCTGTAAGAAATCTTATCCCTCTATTGACGTAACTGCATGCTTGATCACTCGCTCGGCCCCGCGCGTGTATACATGTGTTGGCAACAATCTGAGAATCTTTAACGTCTTGGTTGACTTTACGTACCCCTCCAAAGTATTTGGAACTCCAATGCATATGCATGTACATACTAGATTCAATCAGCAACTAAGTGATTAGGTTAATTTGTTGGGTTTTTTAGGGTATATGTAAAGCGATTTAGGTGAAATCTGGTGGGTTGGGCTGAAAACAGTAAATATGAACTCACGACCGGTTTGCGTCTAAAATATCGTGTTTTCCTGAGGTTGTCAAATTCCCGGGTTTTTTTTCTTCTTCCATTTTTCCATTTTTCCATTCTCCCCTTCCCCTTCTTCCACAGTACCTTGTCTTTCCACTCCAGGATATTCCTAGGGAACGGATTTCCCGCTGCAGATAATGCAAGGGTATGTTCAATGGGATCTGCTAGATCTGCTCTAGGCTCGCTATTTCCTTCAAATAAAGTACATCCGCAGCTAGCTACTACTCTGGAGTACTCTTGCTTATCGTGATCGCATGCATGACCGAAAATCTGCCGCTTTTCGGAAACAGCTAATGTTTCAGAGAAAATCGCATCTCATTATCGGCATCTCAATGGTTACCCACGGCCTTAAAATGGCCATTCATAGGATCACGATCGGACTAGAGCAATGCCCCCACAGTCACTGCATTAGGGCGAATTTTTTTCCCCCATGCCCGGTTAGAATGTAGGGTTACGTACGCTGAACCCTTTCCGGATTTGCCTTGCATGGTAATTAGAAAACTAGACCAGGCCCCTACCTTGTCACGATGCTCAATACTCACCACCATCAATAGTAACTTGCCTATTGTTCGCGCCTCATATGCTTTTGAGACCTTAGGAGTCCAAGTTTTTTCATGCCATACTCAGTACCATGTCTCTGGCAACAGGCCTGTAGACGCAAGTCTGATTTGGCAAGTCCTGTGTGGAAACTCTCATTAAATATCGGACCACAGAACGCCCTGGTCTCGATCGCTGCCTTTCTGCGCCTCATGGGAAAGGCTAGACTTTCAATCTTTTAAATCATTATTGGATTCCGCTAGGACGGCAGTTATCTTCTGTTCTCGTCCCAAGATAAGTATAACTTGCAGAAAGTCTCGTCTATTCCTGCTTCGTATCTACTATATTTTGAGGTCCCGTGGTTCTACTCAAACAAACAGGGAATAAATTTCAGCCTGCTCTTACATCAAAAGTGAATTAAGGCTTGGTTTTTAAAGCTCTGACGATGCACTCAGGCTCTTGACTTGTAGTTATTGTTAAGTATGTCCCACATACTAGCCCATAAGAGAGCTTTATATGCTGCACACGGCGGTACTGACGCGAATCGATCAACTAGGGAATACCAACCCGGGTCATGTATGCAGAGCTTTTAACCAAAAAATCCGTGTCTCCACTCGGCACTGTCAGTTCTATATGCGATAGTGATATCGTGAAAACGTTTTTCCGTAAGTCCGGTCATACATCGAGTTAACTACCTACCCTTGTTATCTATTAAGAATCTATGCCAAAGGTAATATAACTCAGCCAGGGTTACAAGGATAAGTAATTGTTTCAGAAGACGACTGAACTCCGGCGATTGTACATATCTAGTGCGCATTTGCTTTTTTGGACAACTCGATTCATACGTACAAATCAATTTCTTTGATATCGTGGCAGATCTCCATTTAGATTGATTGGGTAGGCTTGTAGACGCCAATACGCCTCATGCAACAGAGGGGACACTGTTTACTAATAAGGCGTGTCTACCCGTTGACAGGAAAGCCCCGCAATGATGGGCAGGATTGCCTGTCAAGATTCCGTTTCAACCACTCGGACTGTACATTAGACGAACTTGTCTTAGACTGTTGTGTTACATGGTGTACTTGTCCGCAAGGGTGAGAATCAGAAAACAGGGAGTCGATTTTGTATGGTTTTGTATGGTGTGGCGTCGTGCACAGATATTCTGCCATACAAACCATGACCCCCTAGTTTTCTGGTTCATACCCGGTGGACAAGTAGGCGTTGAAAGGTTCCAACGGTGAGTGATAACTTATGACTACTGGCGAATATACCGTGGGCCTTTACAAACATGAGTGGGACCTGTAGAGTACTACAAAAGGCTCTGGCCTAGGCCTATCAATACGATAAATATTGTCATACATGACTTAAAATGCTCCTCAGTGAGCGTGATCATAACCTTGATTAGTGTTTAGGAGTGATTTAGGCGAACTAGCACGTTGGTCTTTAAGAACCATCTACCGTAGCCATACCTAAAGCTCGGCATTTTAATAATAACTAAAATTTTAGTGGGAGCTGCAGGAAGCCGATGAAAGCTTGAGGGGTTGATATTCAGGTACATGCTAGATTTTGGGGGTGGGGCAGACATTTCAGCCCATTTACCACCATCAAAAGTGGTAATTGTAATATTTATATAACTGTCATTTAATTTGGGGCGGGAGATCTCTGTCTCATAATGTCTATATCCCTGAGTCTCCCCATTGAACCTAACTGCCAAAAGCTGTAGCTGTACCGTTTTAATGTACGGTTCATACATACCGTGGGCGGCAATGTGAATTGACCGCCCAATGAATCAGGCTAATATCTACAGCCATTTGGGCATTTGCCGATATCCAGAGCCCTGGAACGCACAGACACAACATTAAACTGCCGGTTATTGTAAGGAAGGTCACGAAAAATGTTTTTCTGTTTTCGTTCCGAAATTTCCACTAAACTTTATCTTACTAATCAATTGCAGCTAATTAGTTTTGGGTAATTTTCATCTTATAAACCTAGGGTGTTAGTACCAAGAGGTGCCCCTTAAATTTCTTTCTACCTGGCTAGATTTTGTCTCAGCATCTTTAACTTCTAAACCACGTTGAGTGAGTTTAACGGTATTATAAAGCAGAATTTGGAGCTGTCTGTGGGTATGTACGGGACAAGATACTATGTCCCTATCCCTATAGTAACTCGGGGATGAATTCTTCTATACAAAGCTCTAGTTATTTTTATGACCCATATTTGCTTTTGCATTTAGCATTAAGAAAAATGCATACATCTCAAGATATACTGGGGGAAATGCTAACATATATATTATAGTACTCATATTATCCTCGAAATATCTATGAAATTGCCTTTAGGCCCGTGCTCGACATTTCTAGCATCTACCTATGTAGTGCAAAGTCACTGTAAGTTTACTACAACAGTCATTATTACTGCAAGTAACCAGATAGATAGCAGCCCGACTTCAGTGACCGTATTGAGTAGGTACATACAGAGATTTGTCTCGATCCGAGTCGATCCGCGTTAACGATGTACGTGTATGCATCTGGACAAGCGTAGCGATCAGTGATACTTGTAGCTACAAGTATCTGAACACCCAGGGCTGTGTTTATAGAGACAGTAAAAACTTTTCTCAGCTAGTGTTTGTTTTAAATTCTACCTATGACAATGCTAATAAGTGAGCTCAAGTCGACTAAGAATCATAGGTAATCACTCGCTACCAAGTCACATGCTTTTAGTATATCTTAGGGCCACACAGTTATCTCGATCAAGAGTATATTGTTTTTTTTGTTTTTTTTAAAAACTTATGGGCGGAAGCCGCCGGACGAGGGGATTCGGTAAGATCAAGTGAGGTAGGGTTAGGATCTCCAGTTACACGGTTGGTTCGTAAATTAGGGAACATCCAACGACATTAGAGCAATTGCGAAAAGCTATGAAATTTATAATTCTAGCTGCTTTTGAACAAAAAATAAAATATCAAAGCACTGTGTCATGCTAGGATTTATGCCTCTTGACCTAATTGACTAACTATGAACGGGTCGCTTATAATTATGCGTCTTGTTAGTGCTACACTGTAGTCTTGGAAGACTCTGGGTGTTTGTGGTCCCCGCTTTAGATTATATCGACGCTGAGGCGGGATTCCCAATTCTACATCTCTACAAGGATACCACTTCTTATCCCGAGGCGCGTCTCAGCTGATCTATGAAGCATGGGTTTGGCAAGATTTTGGGTCAAATATTCCGTTCCTTGTGCTGATCGGTGATATTTTTTTGGGAGAGTTCCGAGCCTTTTTTTTTTAGATCATAGGGGTCCTGCAGTTTCTTCTTAATCAATAGCTCACCACACTGCTGATATCTCAGGATTCTTTTACGGGATCGTCAACTTCAGGTTGGCATTGAGCTTTGGGACTGATAGTGTAGACGAGGCGAGGCAATAGCTCTATTCAAAATTCGTCTCATCTGGTCTGATGTCTCTCATTAGATTTAATCTATCTGGTGATGAATAGTTATCACTCACTACCACTAAGTTTTTATTGTACACCGGGTATGGCCCGTGCACCGTGCATTTCTTACGGTATGTCGACCCGGTCCTACACAAAAGTTCGTTAATTATGAGCAAAACATTCGGGTTCCGTCCAAAAAATCACCCGGAAAAAGAAATTCAAACCCCACTCAAAGTTATTTGATTCAGGGGCTAATTTAAGTACTATGAAACCCAACCCTGGGGCCAGGCAAAAGTTGGTAGATGCGGTACACCCCACTTCGTGGAGCAATGGTACTCCCCAGATCACTGGTTAATGCCAGTGATGTTTTCCGGTTATACCGTGTTGTGGGGACCCGAAAACTGTAGAGAGTGCTTATATACTCGATCAGGGCTCCGAGGAGTTTTTGGCCGCGGCTGGGTTCTGTGTTTTATGATATAAGTTTTCCCGTTGCCAAGAAAGGTAGAGCTTTGGTGGGGCATGCACCAATATCAAGTCCCGGTAACGGGGTCATCCGGATTTCGTGAATTTTGTGTATCTTGAGCCCTTAGCGTTTCAGAGGGTTGCTTGGATTATGTAGTATCGGGTAGTGGTGGTCAAGGTAGCAGTTATACCTACTAATTGTGTCATGAACTATCACCTATCGCTCAAATGCCCCAATCATATCTTTTCTTCCTAAATTATGTATATATATAAAAATAGTGTATTACATGAATTAAGATCCTACTTTAACACGATATTTATAATGAAGATCTACGGTTAGGTGTTATTTGACTTAGGTTAAGTATAACGTGTGTGCTTGCCCAAAAAATTGGGTCTTTGTGTTAATGTATCCCGAAAGATTGTAGATCATCTCTTCAATCAATTTGGTTTAAGGCCAAACAATGTTTTCTTCTCTTTCATTTGTCTACCAATCCTGGAAGTTCCAATAAAAATATGAATTGGGTTTAGTAATTGGCTATCAAAGAGACATAATCATAAGCTAGATAATCATAATGTTGAAACCTCCTATCCCTAACTTTCCCCTGCGAACCTATTGCACTATATAACTACCATATCGAGAGAGATAAAACTACATAATATCATATCTACAGTGCCGTGATTAATGATGAAAAAAAAAAAAAAAAGGTCTGTAGTGTCATAGCCGGCAGGCTGCATGTACTTGTGATATAAATAAAATAAAATAAAAAATACTATCAAATCTAAGTTAAACCATTGACAAAACCCGCAACGGGGGTTTTTTCTGGGGAAACACAGTTAACTACAGGGGTTGGGTGAGTAAAATCTATAGTAGTTCGTATAAGAAAAGATATTATTACTTAATACTTTTAAATAGTTTTCTACCAAAAAACGTAGGTTGTAGGAGATTTTAATGCTCTCAGGTTCAGTTGTATATAAAATACCTCCCTCCGTCTACCTTCCTTCCTAATTATAGTTTTTGGGATATAGCATAGTTTTCTTATCATGATTAGTCGAACTCATCAGCGGGAGACCCCGTTCTAAAAATAGCTAGTGCCTATATGGCACTATTGGAACTGATTAAGCTATCTCAGAAGAGTTATGAACAGGAACTATAGTAGTGATATCACAATAGTTGATAACATAGGTGACCCGAGAATTGTTTTCATGGGCTATCACTCGACACATAGCTTATACTCGGTACCCAAGTTACAGTCACATCACTTGAGCCAGCTTCATGGCCATAAATGGTGAACAAAACATACCTTACAACTCCTATAGAAAGAGTAAAACTACTATGGTTAATACACCTATCCTCGTGAAAATGAAAGAGTCTATCAAGGCCTAGAGAAACATACAAAAAAAAACAAAAAAACAATCTCCCTCGAGCCACTAAGGTGCCTGTAGCGGCCGTGCTAGACACACACAGATACCATATGCATCTTGCCCTAGGAAAAAACCCTGTTCACCCCGCCTTATCTCCGCGGTACCATTCACGCACAAGTTCTCTAGGTAGGCCATTATCGGAGCTAACCTACTCAAAAAGCATCGACTGGTCAGAGGAATGGGGTTAGAACCAAAGGTTATCGTAGAAATTTTCAAATGACCGAGCAGGTTATATATCCGGAAACTACACATGACTTTTTGCACTTTACGTACTAGTACACCATAAGGCCTTTTACTCCCAGGAAGTCCCAAATATAGTCTATACCCCGCCCCGCATCCCACATCCCACATCCCGTCCCGAGATAAAGGGAAAAAAGAAAGAAAAAACAGCATCCATCCCCGATACCTTATGTAAGAAACGCAAAAAGAAAAGAAGGGAGAACAATCTCCGTGGTAGGGTTGATTCTACTCTAAAGGTTTCAACATATATAATATCTAACACTTATAATCATAGCCTGGATGGGCCGGTTAAATGTAAGTTGTGGCGTGCAGCCCATAGTTTGAAGGGGTTTCCAATAATCCAGTTAGCCACGTGCATCCCGGTGACTCCGGGCCGCGGCTACGATCATAATATATCACTCGTCGAGACGGACTACCGTCATCTATATGAGATTTATTTTGTATTTAGTTTTATTTTTACTTAAAGTAATAAGTTACAGATTTATAATGTATGTACTGATAACTATATATATATCTACCAACTGATTTTAAAGCTTAGTTAGATCTTAATGTACATATATGTATTGTCGGATGTTAAAATTAAGCGAACATCGAGACCGTAATTGCAACACACATCGCCCCTCCCCCACACAAAGTAGAGAGGGTAGAAGCAGTCATTAAGGCAAATTGGTAGTAGAGAAAGGTATTTATATATTATAAAGAATTTTTTTAAATTTCTTCTGAATATATCGTCTGATTTATAGGTGGGTTGGGTAGTTGTGGATGGAAGTGGTTTTTTGCTTAATTTTGACACCCGACAATACATAGCTACTAAAAAGTCTCTATATTTATAACCTCCTCAACTCAAACCACCTAGACTACAAATACCTTGAATTTTTTTTTGGTCAACAGTCAACTATAAGGAAAGAGGGTACGTATGTGGTTGGGCGGGATTCAAACGAGTATACTCGAACCATTCTGGATCTGTCTCAGTGTGTCTGTACCCAAGCTATGTAGATGCTAGGGATGCAGAGGATAAGTTACTCAGAAAAAGCAGACTTTCTGCCAGCCGTTTCAAGATGAAGATTTTCCTACAAAGATTCGCTGCGTCTATCTCTGGTAATGATGTTATAAAGTAACCAACCACTTCTACCGCATTGCAGAAAATTATAGATCTAAGGGTCTTGTAACTCAGTAAAAGGTAGTGGATACTGTAACGAGATCATCATCCTCTCTACTACTAAGAATTGAGTAATTAATATCCCTTTTCTCTCGTCCATACAGCCCGTGCTGTAGTAGGCCGTAGGTGCTAGTATATAGGGCGCTGGAACAATGGCGCCAGTAAGCAACGCTCAACGTCAGTGTTAGGCTCTGCCAGCCGGAAAGAGCATTAGCTTGATGCATATCTATGCCTAGGATTCCCGGTCAAGTGCCATCGGACCTACTTAATACGAATCCCGGCACCCATACATAGTACAAGTCTAATAGACTCTGATAACGGCTAAAGGTACTCTTGCGTTACCCGATAGAGATGGTTTATTAAATTCTCTTAGTATACCAAGGTAGGCAACCACCAAACCCTAAGCTTCAGGCCCATGAAAAAAATAAACAGCGAAATAACTAGAAAGCCCAGATGAATTAAAAGAGGAGAGGGGGAGCTATAAAGAGCTAAAATCATGTTATTTTTTTGCTGTCTTTCTGCTGCCGTTGCGTGGGGTTTGGCCGAGACATGATTACTACATATTTATATAGGTGCACTTGTAGGATAGATTAAAGAAACATTATGAAGCATAATGCCCAATAGCTTGAATTAAAGGAGGGCGATGATATACTAGGCATTAAAATATACATAGTAGAACTAGTAAAAGAAATACCCTTAGGGGTGCCCCCTACTCCTCCTGAGCCCGCTAACCTAAGATTCTAGGTCAGGCTTCAGAGACTCTACAAACATTAAGGAGTAACTACTAGGTACGGCGGACGGTTTGGCGCGCAACCGCAGAAATCATGATCTATGGCAACCACTTTAGGATTATCGCTTATGGCAAATATTTTTAGTTTGCAACCACCTCCTATAGCTGATTATGGAGGAGAGAAGGGACTAGATACTGAGCCCTATATATAAGGCTTACTCCTTACTTATATATCATATAGTTCTTTGTATACATAGAAGAAAAAATATATTAGAATTTTCCCTCATTTTGATGTGTGCAAAGAAGTTGTCCTCATTTACCTAAAAAGGTAAATGGGGAATTTTCACTTCCTAGGTTTTAAAATCGCCAAGTACTATGTAAGCTAGTAGATGTGAAAGTACGGGTGCAAGCAATAGAATGATAGTTCAATAATGTGCCTAGAGGAGAGGGGTAAGCCTGACCTCTTATACCCTACATGCTTATGTGATCGACTGCTGTCAGCCATACTCCAACAGTAGAATAAGGCGCTATAATTAAAGGAAGGGTCAATGGGATACTGGAAGAGGTAGGTACGGCGGCTCATAGCTACCAAAGTCCGATCTGACTTTTTCGCAGTTGGCAACACTCGGCACCAACACCCAATACCCACCCAATTAAAATAGAAATTATCTCAAATAGAGTAGGTGTGAGCTGTTTCTAAGGCAAAATTATGCAAGGATTTCAAATATTTAGTTGTTTTTGTATTTAGAATTTCTCTAGTGAAGATAAAGGCAGAAACAGTACCTAGGCAGTGTATATTACTAAAGTGAAATTTCGCCTTTTTTTTCCTTTCAGCCCTTAAGTAATTAGTAGTTCTAAAAAATTGTCTCCAGCTTCAGCTACCCAAGTCTGCAATAATTATACATGTAGCTATGGTGGGTAGGCAGGCTGGAGCAAGCTTGCTCCTACAATGTGGTTGCATGGTAGGTTGTAAGCAAGCATAATGAAGAAAACCCCAAAAACAAAAATTACACTTCTCAGATACTGTTTCTGCCTTTACCTTCACCAAAAGAATTCTAAGTACAAAAACAACTAAATATTTGAAATCCTTGCACAATTTTGCCTTAGAAACAGCTCTCACTTACTCTATTTGAGATAATTATTATCCTAATTAGGTGTTGGGTGGGCGTTGTGAACCGCGAAAAGTCAGATCGGACTTTGGTAGCTATGAGCCGCCGTAGGTAGGTTATAGTTGGTATATAGGTCATTGGTGGAAGTTTAGAATTCACTAGTCAAAAGTCCTCATTTACTCTTTTAGGTAAATGAGGACAACTTCTTTGCACACATCAAAATGAGGGAAAACTCTAATATATTTTTCTTCTTCTATGTATACAAAGAACTATATGATGTACAAGTGAGGAGTAAATCTCATATATCAGGCACAGCATCTAGTCCCTCTTCTCCTCCATAATCAGCAAGAAGTGGTTGCAAACTAAAAATATTTGCCATAAGTGATAGTTCTAAGGTTTTTGCCATAAGCAATAATCCTAAGGTGGTTGCCATAGATCATGATTTCTGCGGTTGCGCGCCAAACCGTCCGCCGTAACTAGGTCTCGGGCCCACTTCTTTAGGTCTACTTCAGATATCCCAAAGCCACGAAAGATATAGCGTAGGGCGATTTCATCCTGGGGTGTATTCATAGGATCCTGGCCACTAAATTTTCACGTTAGTTAACAATTAAATAGCAATGTATCAGAAAGACAAAATAGGGGGGGTAAACCATACCTGCTATTTTCCCAGTCAATGAAAACAACATAGTCCCTGTTGTTTGGGATAATAATATTACTTTCCTTGATATCTCCGTGGCATACTCCAGCGTAGTGAAACTTCTTCAGCGTTTCCAAAACTTTAAGGTAAATTTTCTTTAACTCCCCTTGGGAGCTAACCGCCAGTTCCTCCCGGATATCCTCAGTAGTGTTACCTGGGACCTTTTCAAGAACCAGCGCATAACCCTTTTCGTTCTCTATTTTATATAGCCCATATGCAAATGGGATATAGTATCCTTGGAGCATGCGTAACCTTTTGTACGCAGTGCACTCCATAAGGCAGGAGAGAATATCTCTCTCCGAAAAAAATTTGACGACCAAGTCTTTAGTTGGGGGGGGGGGTGTAGCGGGTCTCCCTATACGCAGTATTAGACTTGTCAATAAAAAGACATACTCAAAATGTCTAGGGAGTGACGAATAGTACCATACTCGGATTCACTACCAAATTTATCTGCTGTCAGGACTTCCCCGGCCTTCCCGGGAATCATACTAACGTTGACATCAAGGCACTCCGGCTCCCCCGGGCTAATGAAGAATTGGCTGACGGCCCGACGCAACTCGTATTGGGGGATTAAACAACCGGAGTCAGACATCTTCTTGAGGGTCAAATATTTGATGTTAATCCTTGGATTGGGAAATATCGAGTCGTGACAAGGGAAAATGTAATATTCTCTGTGCCCCGACCCAATACGAGAGCTGCGGCGTACTTCCTGGACGGATCCAGCTCCCATGACATGGCCGGCGTTGGGCATTTCAATTTCACTCGTATAGTCAAGGGTGCTCCCAGCGAGGACGGGGACTTTTAGATAACTTCTTGAAGTTGAAACCATAACGTCAGAATATTTTGTTCAGCAACCTAAAGAGTATGCAAAGGGGGATGTGAAGGGAGACTAACCTTAGTGTCCCGGAATTACTAAAAAACTTCCATGCGGTAAAAACAAAAAGCTCTCTAACTGTGAGTTTTGTGAATAGCTCCTTATCCTCCCCGGATGAGGCTATCATAATCTCCACTTGTGCATTTTCATTATTTTGATCTATAAAATGAACATACATAGCATACCTATCGTCCATCACTAGTACTGTTGAAACCATACTTTCAATAGCGTGTTTCCTGATTTGCTGCGTGACCTTGTTGTAGTCATCTGCTTCGAACAAACCCCCTGTTCCCATGAGTTCAAGGAACGAAAGAACATTGGGCCTTTCAATTCTATGAGAAAGATAGCTGACGTTTTCAAAACGCCTTGCTGCGTAAAGAGGCGGGTAACGGTCTCATCTGGACGGCTCAAGTCTTGGAGTGGACATTCACTCCTCAGCACTACATCATACCCGCGTTTATTATTGGGTCCCGTTTGAGGGACCATCGAGAGTATCACTGGCCATGCTGCAAGAACTATTGAAGAATCAATAAACTATCGAACATCCGCCTCATTTGAAAGTACACGTCCATCATTTGTAAAAGTAACATCTTCAAATTCCCGAAATATAGTTTCTGAAGTCAGTCACATCAGAGTCGGGGACATCGAGGATGGACCCGCTTATAATTGGGTGGTAGCATAAGTTTTTAGTTGAAGACCGTGCTGCTTTGCGGTTATGGAAGATAGGAGGAGCACGGAGCTCCAGTGCGAGTAGCTCAGCGGCACGCATCGTCGTGGGTTATCAGTGGGGAAGATTGTTGATTGATTGAAGGTGGGACAGAAAGAAACCCACCCCTCTACCTCACCTTGAGCGGCCTCGTAGACTACACTGGCTATAAAGGCTTTCAATTATAAACTCAAAAATAATTAAACCTCCTCACTTTTATTCCGTTTCCATTCCGTCGTTAACCCACAAGCAAGTAAAACTTTTTGGTTGAAAAGAAAAAAGAAAAAGAAAAGATCTTTTTTCACAAGAAATTGAAGGTACCCCGCCATGGTAGTAAATAAAACGAAACTAAACGGAAAATTTTCCATGAACAACCCCAACCAGAACCCCATCCAATCCTAACCCAATCCAACCCAACCCAAAGATTTCACCAGTACATTCCCTTCTATTAGTCCTTCGGCACTGAATCTTCAGTTTTATCGTCCCTCACCTCAACCTCAGCTTTCTTTGTAGGGGTAAAACTGCCGCTTGGTTGTTCGCCATCTTCCTGCGCGGCTTCGGCCTCGAGACGGTCAATCTCTTTCTGAGCCTTGGCAATGTTCTATTTGGATAAGGATATTAGTATTGTGTTATACGAAATGGCATAGGAGGGGATATTTTTTCTACTGACCTCCTTAGTTCTGATCTCCTGGTGCTCCTTGTACCAAGCCAACTTCTCTCTAAGCTTCTCAAGTGTCTTGGGGACATCATCTTTGCCCATGGGGGTCTCAACATCAATCTTCGACAGTTCCTCCAAGATACCGACGTTCAGATTGAACTTTCCAGTGCTTACAGTCTCCGCAGACTCGGTAGCAGCAGGCGAAGAAGCATCCTTGCGACCCTTCTTGCCCTTCTTCTTTCCACCTACAGGTGCAAAGTAGTCATCCTCCCGGTCTTCCTTCTTAAGGAGCTTGGTACCGCTGGGTGCGGAAGTATCGACAGAACGAGTGGGTTGGGCAGCAAGAGCACGAGGTCCGGAGTCGAGCTTGGCCTTACGGGCAGCTTCAGCAGAGGAGGGGTCGAAGAAACCAATGAGACCTTCGCAAGTTAGGATCTCGGAAGTGTAGGCCTTCTCGGATGCTTGTTCTATGTTTCCCAGGGGCAGATAGTGTTAGTAGCTGTTTACTTAATCAAATTTCAACAAGCGGGTTCTGGTAGGTAAGGACACACCCATCTTCTCCTGAGCAATCTGTCGCCTGTATGCAATCTTGGCCTCCCTCTCCTGCTTAGCCCTCTTCTCTCTCTTGATTCTCCACGCCTCCTGCTCGTACGCCCTATAGGCATTCTTAGCGGAGAAGTATTCATCCTTAAGTGTTTGGATTGCCAGCCACTTCTCCTGCTGCTCCTCTTGCAACCTTGTGCGCTCATCACGGAGGTTGTTCAAGTCGTTGAAACTATAATCATGGACCCGTTAGTCTGGCTGAGTAAATTTAAGCAATGCACCAAGTAGGGACTTACGCAGCGTCTTGCTCGGACTTGAGATTGTCAAGCTCCTGCTTTACAGCTTCGTACTTGTCGCTCAATTCTTGAACCTCCGGGTCCTTCTTCTGCTGCTTTAATTCGTCAAACTTGGCCTTATCAGCGTCAATGACCTTCTGAGCCTCGGCGAAGCCGGCAAAGTTCTTCTTGACTTTATTCAAGCTTGCTGACACCCCCGAAAGTCAGTACTTCATACAATAACACAGATCAAGGTAAAGCAAAGCATACAAATCTCTGCAAGCGCCTTCCTCTCATCAACAAGCATCATTTTACCGCTTTCAACACTGGCATCCAATCGCTTGATAGCGTTCTCAAGCTCCTCAAGAGTCTTATAGGGCATCTTCCCCCTCATAGCATTCTGTTCCTTGATCCTAGCCTTAATTGAAGTATCGAGAGCCTTCATCTGTTCTTCGATCTGGGCCCTCCCGCCCTTCTTGGCTTGCTGCAAGTCACGGAGCTCATTGAGCTGATTGCGGAGCTCCTGCTGACGAGGAGACTTTCCGGGCGACTTGATGTAATCGAGTTTTTGCTTTACAGCATTCTATAGCATTGATAGATGATTAGTGTACAGTCTTCATAGTAGTAGCCTAAGGCTTGAATTGATGACTCAATGTATTGGGGAATTGAGCCAAAGTGATATCAGACACATGGGGATTAGGAAAATGCAACCCACCAATTTGTCCCGTACGGCGGCATGCTCGTCATTCGCCTTTTTCAAGTTGTTATCGAACGCTTCCTGATCCGGCTTTTCAGGCTTTTGGACAAAGTTTCTCTTGCTCTCCTCAGCAGTCGTAGTATCAGCCATTATGAAGGATCTGCGAAAAATCAAAGCCTTTCTGGAACAAAATAATTGATTCTACCCCGCGGTAAGATTGTCAGTCAAAGAATCAACTCAAAGTAAGGAGGTGAGGATTAATATAGGTAGGTAGGGACGAACCGAATCCAAGTATGAGAAGAGAAGAGTGGGTTGTGGTAAACGTGGACAGTGGAGCACACAGGGAAAAGCGAAAGGTGGTCCCTTTTTTTCTTTTTGGACGAACTTTTTTTCCTCGCCTCCTTCCCTTTGGGTGTATCTGGCCTCGGTGGTGCGGCGTAGTCACTTTGCCACACCAGGGATTTTACTTAGACGGGCGCTATTCCGTTTTGGGAGTTGGGACGTTAATGGCCTTCCTGAACGGGCTACGAGGGTGGTTGTGGTAGCTAGGAGGGTTAGGTTTTGAACATATTAGTTCTAGAACTTTCGGGAGAGTGGTATTTGGGGTTTATTAGCAGTGCGGGGCGGTAGTGGGGGTAGTGCGCTAGTGATAGTGCGTGCTCAGCGTGGACTATAATCAGAGCTGCATATATTAATTGTCGATTAATATGTATAGGTATAGAAGGAATTCTCTACAAAAATATTATAAGAATAATTTTAGAAAGTAGTTCTTTAAAGGGTCACTAAACTATATTTGGCATAATCTTTCCCGGGTTTAATTAGACTATGTACTCATATAAAAATATCATTCCCCTATTCTTATACAGAGATTCACCTATGATAATATATGTAGATAATTATAGATTAACGGCTTGAATCCTTGATATTTGTTAAATTCTCATCCAATATTTGCACTCTGAGGAAATTAATAATATGCCAGTGATAGATGTATTGGGCTCGACGTTGATAGCTAACTATATGTATCCATACACAACAAACAATAGTCCTGAGATTGACCTAATTGTTATGCCTCGGTAAGAATTGAATATTATTCCTCAGTAATTGGCCCAGCATAGAAATTCTCTACAAGCTCATGAAACCCAAATTGAGTATTTCAGCGGATATTAGAATATTCCGAAAAAACACCACCCTCAAGCTTTCCAGCCAGCCCACAACTATTACCTAAACACAAAACGAAAAGGGGGTGTAATCTCCACTACAACATCCGCTCCCTCCATACCTTCGTATTCAACCTCTCAATATCGTCCACCCCAACAACGCCCTGTACCTCACCTGCCATAGCCTCTACCGCAGCCTCGGCCACCACGTCTACCTTTAACGGCTTATACCCCGCGGCCCCGAGCGGCAGCCTCCCACCAAACAATCCATTCACCACGGAGGTGACCCCCATAAAGCCTGCCAGCGGTATCGTGACTGGCCTCGACGAATCATACAGAAACCCCGGGCGCAGAAAGATCGGGCGGAACTTTGTACCGTTCTGCGAAAGCTTTGCAATACCGGCTTCTGCCTCACGCTTAGTAGAGATATATCTAGATGGTAGAGCGAAGGAGCCCTCGGCAGCAGAAACGTAGAGTATCGTAGAAACTGTATCAGTCGCAGATAGGGCCTCCTCCGCAAGTGTGATTGCTAGATACGTATTAGTATATTCTCAAGATGAGGTGGGGGGGGGGGCGGGTATGATACCAGAGTCTCGGTTCATGGTCTCGTAAGTGAGTTGTGCTCTATCACCCTCCTCGCGGAGGTTATGGGCTGTACCTCGAGTGGAGTCGAATGCTTTACGGAGGCCAGCGATTGGGGATTCTTTACCACTTAAGACGCCCTTGTAGTCTGCCTCGAGAAGGATCCCCATGCTGTGGACTATGGCAGTTGCGGCGGTGAGGTGTTGGCGGTAGCTACTTGGGACGAGGATATTTCCTTTGGCCCATGTTACGTTTGTGGCCCAGTCGGGGGGAGTGGGGGTTCCCAGTGAGGTTTGCCAGTCGGGGGCCCCGGAGCGACTGGAAGGGGGGGGGGGGCTGTTAGTTGAGTTGGGACTGGGGGTTAGTAGTGGGAACTTGCCTGATGGATGTGACGGACCATCCTCGTGCAACAGCGGATTTACAGATTCGTAGACCTATGGATGCTATCAGAGGGGTTTATCTGTTTAGTTATGGGGATATGAGACGCACCGAGGAAGCCATTGCCGCCACAGACGACGAGACGGGGAACATTCTTTGATGCCATTGAGAGGGAGTGCCACGGTGGGTATATTATTGTGGGGATGAGATGAAGTTGTGGTTATACGTTAACTTGCATGCAGATGTTTTACATACATGTGTGCACAGGTACATGGCAGCACAACGTAAGATATTAACAAATACATGTAGATCTTGAAGTTTCTAGGGCTGCGCCTAACTGCTTTAATGTAGATACTAACCCAAGATTGAAGTTGAGTTGACAAAACTGGTACTGTAACTACTATCTCCATCTCCATCTCCGCGACCACTCCCAAAGAGATACATGTATCTAGAGTGGAATTCCAATAGATTGAGTCTATGATTACCTACTCTTAACCCTTCTAATGTAATTCCACCCGAATTAGTATCTCCAACCCCCAAGCCCCCCCCCCCCCCCAAACATCACTACATTAGGAGCCCCTCCAAACAAATACCCCACTCAAATATAAAACAACCCACCCATCCCACATCACCCTTGTCCCCCATCACTGAAGAGATTTCCAACCCCCGGCACCACTGTCTTCCCTCGGGCCGCCCCGCGTGCTCCTTATCGATAAGGATTCCGTCACACCCCACAGAAAAAATTTCCTCACGATGACTCCCACCACTATCAAAACCCGCAACTCGCTCACCAAACCCACCAAGAAACAACCTCATCTCTAAAAATGACTGTAAGTTCTACTATCACCATCGGAGTCCTCGGTAAGCCTGTCATATACTCCACTTCTAGTACCTCTCATACGCTAACACAGAAGGGGGGGGGGGAAACTAGCCCTCCAAGGCGCATTCAGCGAACATATCCAACTGTTAAAAAAAGCTTCTATTAGTCTAGACTGCCCACAGCCGCTAAACTTCATCCTCGTCAAGACCCCTGCTGAACTCTTGAAATGCTCTGCTCTCATTATCCCGGGTATACACTCTCCCTTCCCATCTCCCCTACCACTCAGCTAACAACCTCCCCCCTCCCTCAGGCGGCGAATCCACAACAATGGCGCTAATCGCCGAGCGCTCACACCTCCTTGAGCCCCTTCGTGACTTTGTCAAGACCGACCGCCGCCCAACATGGGGCACCTGTGCCGGCATGATACTACTCAGCGAAGCCGCCAACCGGACCAAAAAAGGGGGACAATCGCTCATCGGCGGGCTCTCAGTCCGCGTCAACAGAAATCATTTCGGGCGACAAGTTGAGAGCTTTGAGGCGCCGTTGAAGCTGTCGTTTCTAGGGGAGGGTGAAAGGCTGTTTAATGGGGTGTTTATCAGGGCGCCGGTCGTAGAGGCTGTTATATGCGAGGAAGGGGATGGAGAAGGTGAGGAGGTGAGGGCCCCAAGAAAGGAACCGAGAGGTGTCGTTGAAAGGGTTCTGGGGGATGAGGTCGTCGAGGTTATCGCTGAGTTGAAGAGGAAGGGGGCGGCGGCAACTATTGTGGCGGTGAGGCAGGGGAATGTTGTTGGGACAAGCTTTCATCCCGAGTTGACGAGTGATTTGAGGATGCATAGGTGGTGGCTTGGAGAGGTGTTGAAGGATCTGAGGAGGAGGGAGGAGCTCATGGCGATGGTTAACCAGGGTGAGGTGGTGTAGTTGGGATTAATTGTATATTTCAGAGATTTCTACTTTTTCTTCGTTTTCTTCTTTGGTTATGATATTTGGTACTATTGGACGGTAGACTATAGGTTGGAGTCTGTCATAGATTCTTTGGATAGAGTTATATTACTGGTGGAATGGATAGAAATGGACATTACATCTCCCACGAATAAACAGCTGGGACAGTCAGATCTTGCAGCAGCTCAAACAGCACTTTTCTGCTGTTCGGGTATGTATGTAGAATTCAAAACAGTAGTCACATGTAAAGACCCTTTACCCGCTTACATTCTCTCCATTGAGTATTTGTCAATGCTATATGCATATCTAAATGTATAGGATTGGATACTATGCCTTCAACCCGAGGGAAGGGAATACAAACAAGAAAAGTAAAATGCAGGTATATGAAACCGGCCAACCAACCAAGCATAGATATGCCAGCCCCCAAGGACATTACCAGAAAACACCATCCCCAGGTTCTCTTTCCATCTGCGGGGAAAGAACACACTCGAGTGATTTTCCGTGATAGACGTACAATAAACCCTCCACCCGCAATCACTCGCCACTAACCGCGCAAGTCAGAAAAAAAGAAAGAAAGAAAACCCCCAGACGGTATCAAAACAGCATAGCGCAACGTATGGAGCCGTTAGCTTCCCTGGGAGAGGATCGACTTTATGGATTACCATCGCCACCAAACATCTACCCCGTTGCTGAGTTGGCAGAAGCAGAAGAGCAGCACCGCAATGATTGGGTAAGGTGAAATCTGCACGAATAATAGGGGAAAGAGCCGATTATGGGAATGGCATTAGATCTCTGCGGGGGAGGAAGGGGGGGGGGTGGGGGGATCTTGGTTATTGGTGAAAAAAGGGTCGAGATCGTGTCAGTCCGGGCCATAATTTTTTCTAATCACATGCTGATGGACCACCACCACTTCGATCCAGTGCAGAGTGATGGGAGAATTCTTTTCTTTCTCTCTGTAGATGAACTGATTGACACAGCCCTTGCGACATAGATAACACGAATGGGAGAGTAACCGGGTATGGTACCCTTATAGGGACGCACAGGTACAGCAGAGGTGCGTACAGTGTCTTGCCTTGAGCATGTGTGAGTAAGGAGGGAAAGGTTCATTATGTATCCAAAGCACGAGTTGGATGTCTATATGTAGCACTGTCCGTGCTTGTGTGCCTAATATATGTACCAATTACCGGATATGATTCCGGAAGCTCATAGGAATGATTTTGCGGGGTAAATTAGAGGGGGGGGGGGGAGGAGGAGAGGGGAGGGGAGGGGAGGGAGGGGAGGATAGAGAGGAGGTTATAGGGGAGGAGAGGAGCAGGGTACAGCAGCAGAGTACAGCAGAGTACAGTAGAGTACAGTAGAGTACAGTAGAGTATAGCAGAGTAGAATAGAGTAGAATAGAGTAGAGCAGAGCAGGGCATAGCAGGGCAGGGCATAACAGAGCAGAGCAGGGCAGAGCAGAGCAGCAGAACAGAGACACAGCATCTCACTCCCTCTTAAGGGGGATCGTCGGAACTCGGGTTCGGCGCGGACCTCGCTTAGTCAAGTGGCCGTCATCCCACGAAGCGTTTTTTTCCGGTTTGGAGCAGTGCCTGAGCCATAAAGAAAATATCACTTTGCTTTCTTTTTCTCGGTTCATTTCATCTGGGACTGACTTATTATTGTAATCTTTCTATATCTCTATATCTCTATATCTCTATATCTCTATCCCTATCTCTCTATATCTCTATCTCTGTCTCTGCATTTCTATATCTCTACATCTCCCATTCTCTCTCTTCTTGCGTCAGTCGGGTAGTGCACACGATCCGCCCCCATCCCCTCGCTCCCCCCCCCACGAGCACACCACTTTCCTACTCTCCCTCACCCCTCACGAGAGTAATTAAACTACTCTCATTCCCTCTCATTCACCTCCCAAAGAAACATCAAATACGCCATAGTCTAAAAGTCTCAAAGACTAAAGCTAAACAATCTTTTTTTTCCTCTTCAGGAACAGCGGCGAATCTCACGCGAGCACTTGGATGCTCGCTCAGCCATCATGGCTTTCAACTTCAACTGGACACCACTAACTACCACATCAACTACATCATCCGCCTTCTACACACATGCAAAATCACTTCTCACAGCTGCCCTCAACAAGTCCCAGAAACCCCCCATCATCGTTGATGACATTTTCGTCGAGGAGCTGAACCTGGGCCAGAGCGCGCCGGATCTGGAAATATTGGAGATTGGGGATCTTGCGGAGGACCGGTTTAGGGGTATCTTCCGGATGAGCTATGAAGGGGACGCCTCTTTGACTCTCAAGACAAAAGTTCAGGTGTGTAAATTGTTCCGATACCTCCCGCTACTTCAGCTGCGCCTCCGCTTTGCGCCTGGCTTTTGTCTCTCTTGTATTTTTTTTGTCTTGCATTTCCCTTGATGCGTGACAGGGTTGTTACTCTTCCAGCGAACCGGCTATATCGCTACGTCACGCACGCACGCTGCACGTTTATTATGCGGACATACGATACTAACGTCTAATAGGCGAATCCGCTAAATACCTATCTTTCGACAACACCGTCATTCACATCCCCTACACCTCTTGCTGCATCAGCTCCGCTTACCATCCCTCTGCAAATCACGCTTTCCCAATTCCGGCTGTCGGGTTTCATCATCCTCGTCTTTTCGAAAGCGAAAGGGATCACCCTTGTATTCCGAAATGACCCTCTCGAATCACTCAAGGTTTCATCGACTTTCGATTCGATACCATTCATCAAGGAGTACTTGCAAAAAGAGATAGAGCGCCAGGTTCGAGGATTGTTTCAAGAGGAGCTGCCAGTTGCAGTACACAGGCTATCACTCCGATTATGGAACCCCGAATACGCGGCTTCCCTAGGTCTTGATACGCCAGTCTCAAACACCGAATCAGCGGCGGGTGGCAACGATGATGATGTTGTAGATGAGACTACCGCTGCGTTTATTGGGATCAACCCATTGCTGTCGCCGAGCGATAATTCGGAGTCGGATTCTCCTTCAATTTCGTTTTCGCAAAAGAATCTTGCTGCATTGGAGGCGCTGTCTAGTTCGCAAAAGACATTGTCGATCGGAACAACGTCAATCCCAGATGTTGTATTCCGGGCATGGGCATCAGGCAGTGGGTCAACAATGTTAGGTGATAAAACCCCTGCTCTGGAGCCCCCCGGGACACCCTTGAGCGGCGGTAGTAGCACTTATACGTTTTCTGAGAATGGCGACGCCGTAAGCACCTCCGGAAGCTCAAGACCGAGTATATACAATACAAATAGCTCTTCATCAGTTGCCGGAGCAGCAAGCCGAACAAGAGGAAAGAGGAGAAAGCACAGGGTCGTGAACCTTCGGTCACAGCCAGTTACACCACCACCAGAGGAGATCCCAACCATCGTCATTGCGGATAAGGAGCCATCAACACAGGATGAGGTAACCACACCTACAATTCCGAAAAGAGGCGGGTCGGTCAGGTTCAAGGATACAGACCCTGTAGCTCGCCCTGTAACACCCATAAAAGAGCCTGAGCAGACTGTGCCAATCTCACTGGTTACTCCGCCTTCACCAGCTTCCTCTGTATCCACTGAGAACATCACCTTCCCTGCCACCTCTTCCTCAGCAGCTAGAAACAATAATACCCCGAACAGTCCAACCAGGAGCTATGCTAATGAGAAAAGGCCGCAGCTTAGAGCTGGATCAGCTCATGGAAGTGGGATCCTTGAGAAGGCGTTTTTAATGAAGTTGGCGGGAGAGATGCAGAGGAGACTTGAAGAGGAGAGGAAGAGGAGAGGAGAGGGTGCGGACATGTGGCAAGTTGAGAGGGAGTTGAGCGAGTTGGGGCGTGAAGCCCCGCCAGCTTATGGATTGTAGTAGAGGGCCTTTTTCTTATGTGGTTTCTAGATTTTTGTTCAGTGCGGTTTTTTCTATTTTTTTTTTTTTTTTGCAAGCGTTGCATTGTTTTATCTTTATTTCATTTCCGCCGTGGCCGGGGGGGGGGGGTACAGAGAGGAGCTGTCAAGATCGCTGGCCGACCGGCTCGAGTACAGTTGGTAGTTCGAGTTGTGGTACATTAAGTTTTCATCTAGGTCACCCTGCGGTTTCTACTACATCTTACACATTTCAGTCGGTCAGTCGTTTTGGTGTTCAGTTTTCTCTTCTTTGCTGCTGGCCTTTTGGCTCTCTCCACTCATTATATTGTACAAGAAGGAATGCAGGTATACAAGGGTTGTATCTATTGCATGGTAGTTGGAGGTTCTCTTTAATTCTCTATTCCTCTTTTTTTTATTTTCATTCCGTTTTCTTTGATTTAGAGGTCTGGGATTGGATGGGAAAAGTTTTACTTCTTTTTTTGCATTTTTACATTTTTTTTCCCCCCCCCCTCGTTCGGTGGTTTTCTGGACGGCGGTTATACACACTCTCTCCTAGTTTCCTATTTGCTTTTTTAGGCATCTATCTCCTATCAGTATTTTTTTTTCTTTGGCTGTGGGGTATTGGAGTTGGTAGGTTAGGGGTGTGTATATGGTGGGTGGGTGGGATGGTGGTGGGAATTTGACTTCATACAAGGGGGAAGGAAAGGAAGGTGGGTGGGCAGGATAACTTATGTGGATATAGGAAGAAAAAATCATTTATTGCATACTTTGTCGCGCTCCAAGATATCAAATGTAGGTTACATAGGGTACCTTCCAAGATCATCTGATCCCAAGGTCACGACCTCCTTCCTTTTTCTGCAAAGACTAGGATTACTGTCCTCGTGAATCGTTTCGAGTGAGCGTTCGTGCGACCTGAGGTAGCAGGGGGGGAGGAGATAGTATACGAGTGATTACTTGTGATTGCAGTGGCAGGGTAGTATTAGCAAGAGAGCGGTTACTGGGGGGAGCACTGGGGGTCAGAAGTGTTGGCTACAGTATGTTTCTTGGATAGTTGGGGTCCTTCTTTGTGGTGTTGGTTCTGGTTTGGGTTTTGGGAGGTTTAATGCCAGGCTACATAGATAATTACTATCTGAGTAATCATTAATTTTTATCTTGAACTAGAATTTAGGTGTTGCGATAGTTAAAACGTTAAAATATAGGCTTATAATTTAGTTAGGGATAAATTTAAAATATGTTTACCCCCAAAAATCAATCCTACCCAAGTTGGAACTCAATCACTTTCGTTTCTAGGCATAGGAATATCGCATATATCTAAAACTATGCTTCTTGGCTGGTAAACTGGGCGGTTTTGTCTTATTCCTCAACTGGGTTTTATACAATACCGGCGACTAGTCACAAGATCAAAACACTTTATCAATAAGATATCCATGAACTACACCTAGGTAAGATAAGAGAAACTAGAAAATAAGGAAATGCCTCTTATCCATAAAGTACATACAGCGGGAAAAAATATTTGGAAAAAATCAATAAAAACCAGAGCAGCCATTTCCTTTTATGTCCCAATCGCACAACGCTCTCAACAACGAAAGAGAAACGACATTCAAACGTATCAATCAAAAAAAGATAATAAGAAATGAAGAAATGAAAGAAAACAAAACCCAAATATATCATCCATCATGAGCATCATCAGTGATCCATATCGACATAAATATTTCCTTACTTTTCCTACCATCAATCTACACATATTCTTGCCTCCTTTTACCATTAGATTCCTCAAAGCTCGTCCTTCACAGTCGAATAAGCCTCCTTCACCTTCTTTGTTGCGCTCTCTACTGTCCCCCCAACGACTGAAGAAGCCACACTTGCAGCAGATGACAATGAGCTGGCAGCTTGTTCAGCATACCCTGTCTGCGTTCCATAAACCACCTCACTTAATGAACTCTTTGCACTCTCAATCGCCTCTGAAAGCCTGCTCTGCGCACTCTCGACAACACCCTGCTGCGGGCCATAAATAGCAGCTGAGATCCTTGCTTGCGCTTGTTCATAGCTCTCTCCAATCGCTGACCCAGCAGCGTCAATGCTGTCTGCAACGGCTTCAGTCGCGGAAGAAAGATTCTCACTGATGATAGAAGTAGCAGTACCAATGTTCTCTGCGAAAACACTAGTGGCAGATTCGAATGCCCCTTTCGGGGTTCCATAAACTGCCTCGGAGATAGCGCGTTGTGCTGATTCGGCGGCTTCTTGCATTCTCAGTGTAGCAGACTCGAAAGCGCCGGTTTGCCGCCCATAGATGGCTTCCGAGAGCTGTGATGATGCATTTTCATAGGCCTCTCCCATCACACTACTAATACTCTCTGCGGTACCTTGAGTAGTGCCATAAACTTGCTCACTCGCTGCAGTGATAGCAGCCTGAACCTGTTCGTTTGCAGCGGAAATAATACTCTCCAGCGCTGGAGGTGGAGTCATCATACTTCCGACTACGCTAGATGCAGATTCGTAACTGCCCGAAAAAATACTAGATGCAGACCCATAAGCCTCACCGGCGGCAGATGTAGCTCGAGAGAGGATCGGTGCATCAGTCCCGTACATAAGAGATGAAAACCTGCTCATCACACTCTCGGTGTATGCCGGTTCCTTTCCGGAAACGAGTTCAGAGACAAACGCCTTGACGGATTGGTAGCGGTCTTCAGCAGAATCTGTGACAGCTGAAGCATACTCTCCGGCAACAGATGCAACAGACTCGGTGAAGGCCTGCGGGGTACCATAGACAACTGAAGAAGCAGCGCTGGCTGCATCTTCGGCCTTTTTTGAGAGCTTGGAGGAGATTATCTGATAGGTTGGAGTGGGGGGAGCTATATAATTATATCAGTCGCAAGAAATAATTTAAAACACACATTTATATAAACTTACGTGAAACTGCTGTAGAAGCAACATTGTACCAACTATCATAAGTCTTCTGTGCCTCGCTCAAAACATGCTGGTATCTCTCTCTCGCAACGCTGATTATACTCTCTACGGCCGGTTGCGGAGTTCCATAGACTACCGTGCTAGCAGCGTTAACAGCAGACTCATAACTCGCCTGTGCCTCACTAATTATGCTATCATAACTATTTTGAACTTTCGATGCTCCCTTAAGCAAGCTTGAGTACTGGGCCTCGGCAGCCGTCAAAGCCTCGTTATACGCTTCCTTCGCAACAGATGCAGCAGAGTCTTTATGTGGCAAATCATCAGGGTAAACCATAGTCGCAACCCTCCTCATCGCCTTACGGTACTCATCTTTAGCAGCTGTCTGGGAACGTTCATAAGCTGCTTGTGCCTGAGATGCAAAAAGCTCGATCTTTGGTGTGGGAGTTCCATAGATGACACTACTAGCGGCCGCGACAGCTGCAGAGTACCTATCCGTTGCAATACTCACGATCGATTCACCCACAGGCTGCGGGGTTCCGTAGAGCGCGCTTGAGGCGGCGCTAAGGGCAGAATCGTATTTCTCGCTTGCGATAGACGCATATTTCTCCCCAGCGGCCTGGGTAGTAGTCGCACCTGCCAAGGCTTCAGAGACGGCACGGGAGGCATCGGCGAGTTTCTCGTTGGTGGCATCAATAATACTGCTTACTTTTTCGGCGAGAGTTTCTTCATCAGGATCCTGCTCATATTCGACCCTGGAAGCACCGACGAAGCCGGCATAGACACCGCCAGGAATGTGAGCTTTGACAACACTAGCGATGGATGATGCAGAAGAAGCCAATGGGGTAGGTTCCCCTTTTCCGAGAAATACGTCCTCGATGACAGTAGTTGCTTTTTCAAAGGCGTTGGGCTCAGTACCGTAGATCTAGGAGAGTCGTCAGCAGTGTACACCCGCCGATAGTAATCCGCAGACATCTGTATGTACCTTCTCAGAAGCTACACTTGCAACACTTTCTGGAGCCTTCCTCAAAGTACCCTCCTCTCCTACTACCTCCTTAACCTCTGCCACCTTCTTCAGTACTTGCTGTCCCACCCTCTCCACAACAACAGGCAAAATTGAGTCTGAAAAATCGTCTGACGAATCAGCCAGCTCAATCTTCTTCTTACTAA
The DNA here is from genome assembly GCA_033030425.1 of Verpa conica. Classification (NCBI taxonomy): domain Eukaryota; kingdom Fungi; phylum Ascomycota; class Pezizomycetes; order Pezizales; family Morchellaceae; genus Verpa; species Verpa conica. The sequence continues at coordinate 771,802 of JAUFSD010000010.1, read as the reverse complement.
CTCGCTTCAACCTCTTTAGCTCTTCAGCGGCATCCTTCGCGATATCCGTTGCCGCACCCTCCCAATCACCTTCAACCCATCTTGTAATCTCAATGAGCTTCTGATTTCTTTGTGCAGCAGTTACGACTCCCCGCTTAAGACCCTCGAAATCTTTCTTCATAGCGTGGTACCGCCTCCATTCTTTGTACGAAACATGGTCCATCCATGCCCACTTCATTCCGAGTTCTTGCATGGACAGGTCCAGGACTGAATCGAAGACCTCGAGGTGGTTATCAGCGGCGGCGGCGACATCATCATAAATCTTTGCGAGGTACTTTTGGGACTCGAGTCGTTGCTCCTGCGCCTTATCACGGATCTTGAGGCCAGCTTCTTTTGTTGTTGCGAAAAGACTATCCAAAGCAGCTTTCTTCTCCTCCACATCACTCTCTGGGGTCAATCTAGATGTAATCTTGAGAGTCACTCTCTTGATATTCTCAAATTCCTTCTCTACCAACTTCTCGAGCGCAGCGATTTCTTTGGTCACATATGATGCCTTCTTTTCTTTAGCCTTAATCGAGATCTCATCAATCTGCGCATTAAGATCATCAGTCGTTTTAGCAGCCGAATCCTTGAACCTCTGTGCATGACTGGTCAGATCCTCTTCAATTATCGTACGGGCTTCCTCGGCGGTGAGTTTCTTAGCGCCATCTACAGAAAGATTCTCGGCTTGAGATGCAGCGCTAGATGACTTGGCCGATGCGGCCTTCGCAGATGCGGACGAGATAACTGACTTCAGGGATGAAGACGCTGTGGCAATTTTGGATGCATCGGAATTTGTCAAAGAAGAGAAAAGTGAGCCGGACACAGACACTGCAGGTGTTCTGCAGAAAGATTTATCAAGTTAGCCTTGAATTTCTGAACAACACACAGCAAGCAAGGATCACATAATCAGAATGATAAGGAAAATAATAATAGGGGAGTCTTTTTTTAAAAAATTCCCAAAGAATGATATATTTCCAGATCTCCACATTTTTTGTGGGGAATCGGTAGGCCAATGTGGAAAATCGTTACATAAATTCGTCTCTCATGTCCTGTTTCTTTTTCGTATCCGTACTCATAACCCGCTAACTTAATAATCCCAAATAACCCGCTTTTTGACCCAAAACCCTAAAATAAAAAAAGGAGATAAGAGAAAATCCCAATTAAGGACTTACCCGTTACCGGTACCACCGAGGCGCTCCCCGATTCTCCCGACTTGTGGGCGAACAACATCACTCCAAATACCAATCCCCCAGTAAACAGCCTTCTCTCCGTTTGCCCTAACCATAGGAGCCACAATAGTGAGGACAACATATTTTGTGTGCTCATAAGCCTTTACGGCATGCGGTAGCGCTTTCTCGTAGGCAGGAATTAAAACTTCCCTATATGCATCCTCGACCCTCTTCTGTGATTTCTCAATATGTGGTTGAGCCGTGGTGTAAAGTTCAACACCCTTGGCAACTTGGGGAGCAAGGTATTGGTCATAGTAGACCTTTGCCTTTACTGAGACCCCATCGACACGAGGCTTCACCACACGGTCATACCTCTTGACAACGTAGTCTCGTGTACAAGAAACGTGGGGAGCGGCATACTGGTTGTACGAATCGGTCACTTTGTCGTAGGTAGGAATAAGGTAGTCCTCGTTGGCTTTCTTGACCCACGGGGAATACTCGGTAACGTAGGGCTCAAGGTACTGGTTGTAGTAGGGCTCAAGGTGTGGTCGTAACGTCGTAGACACAGTATGAGCAGTGTGACAGATTGTCGGCGAATCGTTTGTCGGTACATCAGGACAGACAAAAAGGACGGTATACAGAAGATACCAAGCAATGATTCTAATGGTTCTAAGATAAGCTCTGTATTCATAGTCTCTGCGAACAGACACCTGCGGGGGAGATCATAGTGTAGGGATTTACCTAGCGAAGACGTTCAAAATAGTGGAACTGCCAGAGCCCGTCCGCAAAGGGGTGGATGAGGGAGCTCGGACGCTCCGCTTGGTGTCTGCTACACCCATGGTTTCTTTTTAGGTTCCTTCAATAATCTCTATCTTTTTACAGTGATGTTGTCTGTTCTCGTCGCGGTTCGTGGGTCAAGGCGAGAAGACCACAAGAATAGATAAGATTGAGAAGAAAAAGAAAGAGGAGGGAAGAAGGGAGGAAGGGAAGAAGAAGGGTCTCAAGTAGGGGAAAGAACCGGGATTTTCAAGAAAATACAAAAGAAAAGATGGCAGGTTTATGCTAGAGCAGATGGGTATGATGAAACACGCTCTTGGAAGGTGCAGCGTGCATTAACAGCAGGAGTATTCTACTCGAGCTTCCTGTAACAGTCGTAACCGGTGAAAGGCAGGGGTTGATGGGCCGTGAAGCAGCAGCAGTATCAGCACAAACGGTGGATAGTGAAGGGAGGGGAGTGGAGCAGTCCGTTAGAACGAGTGCATAGGTTGAGTTTATTCTAACCGAAGATTATGGCAGGCTCATCCCAGAGTATATATAGATATCTTTTACAACTTTTCACATGGGGGGAGGGTGAAGGGAGAGGGAGAGGGAGAGGGAGAGGGAGAGGGAGAAAGGATAGGTTGATTGATCCTAAGCGAGAGAAGATTTACGAGTATTTATCAAGGAAATAGATGAGATGACGATTTGTGTCCTCTTGGAGGGGAGCAGAGTACTCTAGCAGGATCTTTGGCTCTCTCCTTCCATTGAGACTGGCTCTTCTTCATAAACTAGATGTAGATAGTGATGTAATATTGTGGCAATATCATTGGGCGCTAGGCGCTTTTAGCTCCAGGTTCTCTCTCCCATGTGGGCAAGGGCATGCATGCCTTGGTTTACGCTTCCAGCTGATTTATCCAGTCCGTTTATGTGGCGTATTAATGTGGACCAGTAACAAGGCTAGCGCAGGCTGGGCTGGTCAGGATCCGGACGACCAGCGGAGAGTAACGGCCACCGCGTCTGCATCCTTCACTTACCAAGGCCACGGCCACGCAGCAGCCTCTTCGCACAGCGTTTTCGAGCTCCCGTTCCTGGTGCACTCCACTCAGCCCCCCCTCACCTAGTCATCCTTCTCCACAAAGTTCTGGCCAGCTCGCGTCTTCCCATTAACCCTATTACCACCACCGGTTAAGTGGTAGTCCCGTACCCGTTGCTTGCCTGAAGCCCATTGTCTCTCTTTGCACTCCCGCTGGCTTCTCATACTACTGACTAACACTGGCTCCTACTACTACTCATTGTCTTCGCTCGTGAACTTTGACCTTTTTCCTTTCTCTCAGTTGCGAACCGTCACCATGGATCCGGTACCGGATCCGCAGGTCGACGTCATGAATGACCCCGCCTACAATACAAATCCTTCCACCGACGGAACCCAAGAAGGCGTTGGGGAACCAGACCATTGCCGTATATGTCGTTCAGAGGGAACTCCAGATGAGCCACTATTTCACCCTTGCAAATGTAGCGGTTCTATCAAATTTGTTCATCAAGAGTGGTATGTTTTATAGTAGCAGCCCTTCTGTGCTTCTTGATTGTTCTCTCACCCCCTCTTTCTTGCTAACTTTGGGGTTTTGAAAATAGCTTAATGGAATGGCTCCAACACTCCCAGAAGAAACATTGTGAGCTATGCAAAACACCTTTCCAATTTACAAAGCTCTATGACCCCGCCATGCCTTTAACAATCCCCACGCCACTCTTCTTAAAACGTTTGTTTAAACATCTTATTCGAAATATTGTACTCTGGGCTAGAGGTGCGCTGGTGGGCTTTGTTTGGCTGGGGTGGCTACCGTGGTGCGTCCGATGGATGTGGAGGGGTTGGTTTTGGATAGGTGATGGTGGTTGGCAGGGATTCTATATGGGAAACGCTGCCCGGGAGCCTACAAGCGCAACTAGCTTATCTCCGCCATCATCAACTTTCTCCGGCAATGGGACCAGTCCAGCTACTGGCCGGGGGATCATTCAATATTTCTTATCCCCTGGGTTGTTAGCTGGCAAAATGAGCCCTATCAATGGTGCTACATTCAATGCTAGTGCTCTAAGCAATACAACAATCTCGGGAACCTATCCCAATGGGCTTTTCTTCGACTCAAACCCATTCTCGAATCTTACTCGATATCAAGCAGTTAACAACATCATTATAGATACGCTGGAAGGCCAGCTACTCACAGCCCTTATTGTTGTTTCGTTCATACTCATATTCCTAATCCGCGAGTGGGTGGTTCAACAACAGCCGGCTTTGGCCGGAGGTGCGGCTGCGGTAATGTTACCACAAATGGACCTTGAAGGGGATGAAAACCAGCAACCAGTAGCTGAGGCAGATGATCTACCCTTGGACCCTATCCCAGCAGGAGAAGATGTTGTAGATGGAGATCTTCTCGACCGTGCATTTGGACCTCTTCCGGGTGATGAAGATGGGGATGAGGAAGAGCCTGCACGGGTTCCTAGGCCCAGGAATATTGCACGGGCGAGAAGACGGCGATTCCTGCCAAATGAACAACCCGCTCCCGCCGAACTTGGAGATAATGGCCTCGAGAATATCTTTACAAACCAAAATCAGGCACCTCAAAATATAGGAAGGTATGGCCAAGGGTTTGTCCTTGGCGGAAGGGAACATTCTCATGATGGAAGCTCCTCGGAGAGTTCATCGAGCTACCCTACGAGGCCGCAAGTTGACCGCGAGGGTATGGCACGAGTCGCAGAGGTGAGAAGGGAGATGGAGGAAAGGTCAAGATTGAGTGGTAGTACTGGAAGCACGGCTACGAATAGTCCCTACGATTTTGGACAGTCTACAGAGCGAACGTTTCAGTTTGGTATCCCGCGTGAAAATACCTACACCCCAGAAAGTGGGAGCTCGAGCGGAAGTAGAACACCAGCAAGAGACAAAACATCTAAGTTTTCAAGCACGGTACCAAGTTTCGGGGAGGGTTACTCTAGAAACCGAGATGGGATAGATATGGGGGATACGGGAATGGTTGGTGGCTCTAGTAGTAGTACTTGGGATGTTCGAAAGAGTGACTCTACTGGAAGCTCTTTTGATGATAATTCTGGCGGCGAATCAAGTAATTTTGATTCTACAAAACCAGACAGCTATACTAATAAATCTACCACTACAACATCACCGATATTCGGGGCTACTAAACCCTTGTTTTCTCACTTTAGTATTGATGGTTTACCTGATATGTGGGAGACTCACCAGTTTCACGATGAGAGTGGGTCTATTTGGAGAGTACAACAAGGGGTTCAACCTAACCTCAACGAAATCGTCGACGGAAAACAACCCGAGAAAGAGATTCCAGACCATTGGGATGATGAAGATCAGGAATTAGAGGACCAAGCACCAAGAAATAAGGGAAAAGGAAAGGTCATGGACATGAAAATTCCCCAGGAAATGGAAGATGTCAGTTTTGGATCGGAAGATGAGCCATATCATGACGATTATTCGCTAGGATATCTAGCCGCCTCAGACGAGGATGAAGACATTGGAATGGACCGACCCTCATCACGAGGTTTTAATACGGGAGAGGTTTCGATATCGGCAGCTGAGGTAGAAAACAGCGATTCTTCCACCCAACCTTCTACCCCCACTACCAGCGATTCACAAACAGCACCGTTAGACCAACATCCCGAACCAATAGCAAATCTTGATGGTCAAGCCGTACAACTCCCTATCGGGCTTGCAAACCCAGCCGTGCAGGAACTCATGAGAGCTGAACTAGTAGACGCTTTTATTATGCAACTGGACGCTGAACGGGCACAGAATGCTGCACAAGCAAATGCTGCTGCAGCGAGAGGAAGAGGAGCTGGTTTATGGAATTGGCTCATAGGCGATCAGCCCAACAGAGATATTCCCAATATCCGCGAAAACCTCGAAGATGGGGATGACATGGATACAGATGATGACGATGACGATGAAGGAGATGCAGATGATATTCCCGCGGCCGGTGATGATGCTGTAATTCCTCCAGATGTGCAACAGGCTATTGCAGATGAAGATGCTGCAGACGATTTTGATGGTATTATGGAATTGATCGGGATGCGAGGGCCAATTGCTGGGTTGGTACAAAATGCAGCGATCAGCAGTGTGTTAATCACAGCTACTGTGGCACTTGGGGTAGCTTTCCCTTATGTCACAGGAAAGATCTGTATGATTATCCTGGTAAGTTGACTTATGAAATTATACCACTGGACGCTACTAATTAACAAATTACAGTCACATCCTATAATGTTCTTATTCGTTGTTCCAATTACTGTTGTCTCGTTTTCTGCCGAATTTGTCGTCGACTCTGCTACATGCCTTCTCTTTTCATTCCTCTTGATGTTAGATCAGCTTGGTCGATTCGTCATGAAACTTATGGGGTATGTCATACCAGCAATGTCAGAGATGTACAAAAGCACAGCTATTACGAGACTCTTCAGAGATTGGGCGATGGACGGTAAGAACAGAGTTATTCACAAACTTGCCATACTCGAATCGAATTACTCCACCATCAGAAAGTTCCCATCGTCTGGTGTCCCACCACTATCGTGGGTAACAAGGCAGGGCTGGTCAAAAGTTTCTGTAGGTATTGCATGGGGTGCAGAGAAGATGGGCTTAAGCCAATCCAACGAAACATATACAGTATCATATCTGCAAGACTTGGAAGTGCGGGGTGTTAACGTTTCATCACCAGTCGCCTTCATCACCTCCAAACTCGAAAAGGTCGTTGGTCTTATTCAACGCAATGCTACCGCAGTTCTTCACCCGAAAATTGCTGTGTTTAACCTTGATGAGCCTTATCCTGTCTATGAATGGTCTGTATGGGATAGAGTTGCAGCAGTTTTTCTTGGCTACGCTTTCTTTACAATGCTTGGAGCAATCTACCTACAGAATGCTAGGAAAAGAACCGATGGACCCAGGGGGGTAGAGAAGCTCGCCGTCGAACTTTTGCAGCAGGCAGGTGGGGTCATGAAGGTCGTACTTATAATTGGAATTGAGATGTTTGTATTTCCGTTATACTGTGGATTGCTTCTTGGTAAGTATCATACACCACTATTTACCTGATCAAGACATTAACAATTTACAGACGCGGCGCTTTTGCCATTGTTTGAAGGTGTGACTATCATGTCGAGAATACAGTTCTTTGTGGATTTTCCACTAACCAGTATCTTCGTACACTGGTTTGTGGGAACCTGCTACATGTTCCACTTTGCCCTATTTGTCTCAATGTGCAGAAAGATTATGAGATCTGGTGTCCTTTGTGGGTCCTATCCCATATACTACATATAGTTCAAGTTTACTAACGGAAACCGCTAGATTTTATTCGTGACCCTGATGATCCGACATTTCATCCAGTCAAAGACGTACTTGATCGGCCAGTCATAATGCAGCTCCGAAAGATAGGTTTCAGTGCCCTTATATATGGTGTCTTGGTACTTGTTTGCCTTGGTGGAGTCGTCTGGAGTCTTTGGTTCGCTACAAACGAGGTTCTTCCTATCCACTGGTCCTCGAATGAGCCTGTATTGGAGTTCCCAGTCGACTTGTTGTTTTACAACTTTTTTATGCCTATTGCTGTTAAGTTCTTCAAGCCTTCGGATGGGTTACAGAAGATGTATGACTGGTGGTTTAAAAAATGCGCTAGGATGCTCAGGTTGACAAGTTTCATGTTTGGAGAGAGAAAACCCGACGAGGAAGGCCATCAAGTAAGACGTACTTGGTCTGCTGTGCTATTGAGAAAGCGCGGCGATGTTGAACAGCCGGTCAAAGGGGAGGAGATGCTAAAGAAGGTCCAAGAAAGTGGAGCCGAAGCGTACTTCCAGAGAGACGGAAGGTTCGTTAGAGCACCAGCTTCAGACTCCGTCAGGAGACCAAAAGGATCTACAGTGTTCATCCCAGTATCAGAGGATAACGTTCGTCTTGATGGGAAGGATGACCCAGCTGACGGGTCGACTGGGCCAAACTCCCGCGAATTTCAGCTTGCGTATATTCCGCCTTGGTTTAGGACTCGAATTGGTTTTGTTGTTCTGGGTATTTGGGTATTTGCCGCAGTAACAGGTATTGCGGTGACAATTGGGCCTTTGTTGCTTGGAAGATTTGTCTTGAAGCGTCTCGTACCTGACCATGTCAAGCTGAATGATATCTATGCTTTCAGCGTAGGTGTCTACATCCTTGGGGGTATTCTCTATGCCGGAACGAAATGGAAGCTGGCCCGCAAGTGGATCCGCCGTGGAGTTCGAAATGCCAAAGACAGTGAACATCTCCGTAAAGCTACAAGAGCATGGGTTGTCCGCGCCGCAAAGATCTCATATGTCTTCACTGCTTTTGCCATTGTCCTGCCAACGCTATTTGCTCTTATGATTGAGTTCTACGTTATTATCCCGATCCATACATACTTCTCAAGTGGTGAACAACATGTTATCCACTTTATCCAGGATTGGACTTTAGGTGTGCTCTATGTCAAGATGATGGGGAGGATGTTATTGTTGGATGCGGAAAGCCCGTGGGCTAGAGCGCTCAGAGGCGTTGTAGCGAGGGGCTACTTGGATCCTGATGTGAAGCTGGCTACGAAGTGTTTTATTGCACCGGCTGGTGGGTTCATGCTAGCAGCATTGTTGTTGCCGTTGGTTCTTGGCTTTGTAGCGGTCAATACTATTCGTAAGAACCTCAATTTCCTTCATTTTAATGCAACAGAGACTAACATACGGTATAGTACAAAATGCCTCTTCCACAACCATCAGCCAAACGTATAGATACAGCTACCCTGTCGTATTCGCAATATTTTTGCTTTTTGCCGGCGGCTACGCTATGAAGCTATTAGTAGACTCGTGGAAGCAGAGTATTAGGGATGAGGTATACTTAACAGGCGAAAGGTTACACAACCACGGAGAGGCCGGAGCCGGAACAGGGATATCGCCGGCGCCGATAGCGGGTGTTTCTCCGGCGGCTAATTTTATAGCGCCAGCTGAGGACTTTGATCTACCTGCTGCCGAGGATGCTGGTTTCGATGCCAGATTTGCAGGGGAGGCTCCAGCACCTGATCTTATCGATTTGTAATTTCTTTTTTTTCTTTCTTATTCTTGTCTCCTTCTGGATTCTACTAGAACCTGAAGTCTAGGCTAGGCGAGTTGATAGGTGTTCGGTAAACATGGATGCCTTGCCGTGTTGTGTATATTTTTTCCCCTCTTCCTACTACGTTTTTGTTTGTTTTTATCTGTTTGGCGCACTTTCATCTTCGAGAAAATTTAGTATTACTACTTTAGGGGTTGCGGCGTGTGCTATGGTGGTTTCTTTTGTACTTTTGGGTATAGGTCAAGGGGGTTTCTATCAGAATTTTCTCAGTAGAGTCCTTCTCTAGCACTCTTCAGCAGGCCCCCTCCTGTTTTTCAAGCTAGGGTGGTTCTTTCATTTCCTTGATAAAATACTATTAGACACAGATACATATTTTGTGAGTTAGACAAATTTATATGGGCTCATGAAAACCAGAGAGAATATACTGCTAGCTTCCGAGGGGTGCATACGGGTTATAGAATTAGCCCGAATCCTTCCTGGGTTTATAGCCTCAATTCCTTGACGAGGTTTGTAGGATTATAAGATCCTCTATGCGATACGCATGCATCGCTTTGCACACCTCCGAGCTCCAGTCCACCTATGGTAGAAGCGTACGACACCTAAGACCATCACATTCTCACTTTATATCTATACGGCTGAAGTGAAGCCACGTTAACAAATATGATAATTAATCTGCAAACTCCAAAAAAGATGTGTACCCGCAGCCGTCAAGAGCTTCCGGAATACGGTAATATAGAGTGCTATGTCTTTAGATTCTTACGATCACATTCTACCCACAGGCTATAATATAATGCGCCTTGAGTCCTAAGGCCAACCATTCGTTGGGTTTCGTCTTCCCAAGGAATAAATCAATAAAATTATTGGAGTTGGCTAACGGCACATACGCAGGCTTACAAAGTGACCTCGTAGAAAGACACGGCGTTCCCTGATACCATGCTCCAGAGACACTTGAGTTAGCCGAATGAATGAATGAATTAATCATAAGTACATGGAAATTGAGTTAGCCAGGGCTTAGTCAACCATCTGGCCAGTGCGTAATATTGACAGGTTCTCAGATCATTACCCCTTTTACCAGTGGGGCTTCAGCCCGACTGCGCGAGCAGATATTGAATTATTCCCCCTTCCCTTCCAGTCTCCTGACTTAGCTTCGGCTAGTAGAAATTTTATTACATATTATTGTCAGGGGACAAAAATAACCGACACCCTAGACCGATGAGTACAACAGTCGTTACAGCAAAGACTCTTGAGTAGGCAATACATGTAGTGAATAGACTCAAGTACCAGCTACAGTACCTTGTGAGCACTCTAGGGCTTCTAAAAATTTCTCTAGGATTGTGGTTAAAGAGTGGTGCTGTAGTAAAATTATATAAACATTACTTATACTCAGGTTATGGATACCGGCTATTTTTGTTCCTCAATAACTAAAATGGTGTCTCTAGTTCAATATGGTGCCTTCTTTTAGTTCTATTTATGCTTAGGTTTTCTTTTCGTCTATTGTTATACGTATTTATGATTAATTTATTCATTCATATGTGAGCGATCATAGGCTATCACTCGTGTCATGACAAGCTTTACCCTATTACTAATACCTTATCATAAGTACAGTCAGTATGCAGAAATTTTCGTGATGAGACAAGTCTAAAATGACGAAATATGTCTCAGCGGGGAATTCCGGTAATGTTGGTCTATGTTAGAAATTTTGTAGAAATATAGGAACAAGCAACTAAATGCTCCAAATAGGAACTTTGGTGGATGAGATGGTAGAGAACCAAGGGAAATTTTAGCTGATAAATTACCTTTTGAGGTTGATTTTTGGTAGATTTTTAGACTTAGATAAACATAACCTTATGGATCGCTTTGCGCCATCTGAAACCTGTTTCATCACGAACACTTGTGCATACTGACTGTACATAACCCGAAGGTTGTAGCACCAGCTTTCTACACAACTATGGGGCTGTGTAAGAGAATTTTCTCTGCTCAATTTTACATGCTGATCTATAACACCCCACCCCTATAACAGTGATATGTCAAGGTACATGTATTCTAAAGGAATTTGCTAGGGTCCAGTTTAAGAAATATCTCCGGGATCCTAGACTACCTAAGCGGCGATTCAAGAGCTCTAGAGGAGACGAGAACGCTCGAGCCAGAGTAATTTAGTAGAAGCTTGTAAAACTCGTGGCAGTCACGAGTACAATATCAATTTATCTGTCAAGATCGGAGATTCATAAAACTACCGCTGTTGTAGGGTTGAAGATAATCAAAATTCAACCCCCCCCCCCTCCTCTCAGGTAGCGCGTAATTGCAAGAGGGAAAGGCCATCAAAATAAAGATTATCACCAAGAGTTTGGACCCATAATTTGATGTATTTATATATGAGAATTTGCCGACAAGTACCCTTGTAACTCTACATTCCAACCTGCAATATGGCAGCGCGGCCGACACCTCCCTGTATAAAAAATTACCTATGATTGCATCGTGCTCGCGTCAGGGCTAAAGCATTGGAACATACCAGGGTGTCACGGATCTGAGCGTCTAGTATTGCACTGTTGCTACTACTGTGTCCCGCCGTGTTTTATTAGAGAGTTTAGGCCAAGCAACAAATCTAGAATACTGTTTGTTAAGTCAAGATCAAGGTATATACTGTCTTGTAGTCGTAATACTGGAAATTGCTGTTCTATATTGCGTGATGAACCTCTGGTTGTGGTACCTCTCTTTTCAGGGTGTCCTAATACTTTAGCCCTGACGCGAGTACTACTCTAAACTAGCTTTATACGCGTCCGGACACCCTCCAACGTCACACCCCCAAGTTTCTGAAGAGAATTTTACCAACGGCTACAAACCCGCCAATAACGGGTGATATCATGATCTGCGCCGTATGCGCACATTTTCTTATGGGATCCACGGAGAGAGGATAATTTAGCTAAGATGATTAGAGGCGTTTCAAAGGAACTATATACGCGAGTTTATCGCTTCTGGGTTTTTCAAAAGCCTGTTTGTTAACCCCCCCTCCCCCACGATTATTAGCTTAGTAACTTACGAGTTCCCAAAAAGAATCTGTTTAGCCTAGATCTGGGGGGGTGAACTTGAGAAAAAGAGCCAATTTGAATATTAGGAAACGGCAGTCAGGAGCAGCACGTGGGGGCACATTTCTAACGGATGAGGTATGATGGGCAAGGGGAGTTGGAGGACCGTCACAGCGCATGCTACTGGGTAAATATTTGTCTTAACTTATAGTGGGGTCCACTTAAGCCGTGCCTTCGGAGCGCATGTCTCGCAGATGCCCGCTGCTCCCGGTGGCGATCGCGGGGACTAGAAAGTACCATGGTTATTATACATGTGGGGGCTAAAAAGAACCCAAAAGAACTGCTAATAGAAAGATACATGTCTTGAAGGAAAAGGAAAAGGAGAATATGGCTGAGCAGTAATTCCCCGAGTGATAATCCGTGACCATATCGGCGTACAAAAGTGCCTTGTGCATAAAACCATGATATTGGGTCGTCCCGTCCCGAATTCCTTGGTAACAGGGCTTCGAGTACATATGTACATGTAGCATTGCGCTATTGACTGAAGCGAGCACACTTAAAGCGAGGATGCAAGCCTAGGCATGAACCTCCTGCCAGGGTCAACCGGCGCCGAAAATCCATGACAGGGTAAATAACCTGGCAACCTGGCAACCTGGCAACCACGAACCCCTTTGCTGGCAGCAAGTAGCCCAGTGCAATTGCTACCCGAACTCAGACGTAAAAGATCCCCGAAACGAAACTAACCATCAAACCAAACTTATCGGGAAGTATAATCCTCTTTATTGGAGAGAGAGATGACGGCGATGTTTGAAATTGAATAAAAGGTCAGGATATATATTTTTATTAGATTCCAACAAAGCACCAGATTCTCCAACTTCCGACACACGCTCGTATATACAGCCGGAGATATAGACTGAACTTGTTGGATCCTGCACTTTGGTCAAACCCCCAGAGAGATCTGATGGTAATTTTATTGGGGTATTATAACCATGTCAAGGAACTAAAGTTTGGTGTACGGATAATTAGCTATCTCTGTGGAGTTTGATACAAGTACTTTCTCGGAGATAACAATATGTCCATATATTAGCTACTCACATATGAATGTCCAGTGGGGAGAATGCAGAATAGAAATACGAATGGAAGCCCCACATTAAGGTGCCGAGCTTGTTTACTATATCAGTAATCGGCTATTTCGACCGCTAATATGAATGAAACAGTAAGCACTTTGCAACCGGCCTTCTTGCTTTGGATGACACTATGATGTATATGATGTCAAACGGCACTCGTATGTTTGTTCTCATTTAGAGGGCCAGGGTCCTCGGGTTCTTGATCATATTTTTTTTACGGATCAATCGGCACGATATAGAAAACCCACTCTACTCGTGATTCCATGTGCTAGCGAAATTCCAAAAGCTCTTTTCGCGTTGTTTCGAGGGTGGAGTCTGGGAACCTCCTGGTCTCCATCTTTCGGGACCCTGACGTTTGACAGGTTTTCGGCCCAGATTGTCGGGTCCTTTCCAAAACAGTGGGGTTCTACAAGGGCCCTGCCTTAGTCGGGTCACGTACTTCGAGAAGGTCCTTCCTAGTTCCCGAGTGATGTGGGGGGTCGAAACAAATACGAAAACTAAGCCACTTTCCGATCTTTGGTTCACTGTGTTGCGCTAATTCCGTATTTGACCACTTGATTGGGTTTCAATCTCATACAGTCTGGGGATTGAGATAAACCCACTTTGGGACACTACATGTGCTCATGTTGGTGACACCAATAAGTAAGCTACATGTAACAACACAAGTGTGCAACTGGAAGTCTTGGAATTAAGAAGATCATAACTACTGTTGACCCAGGTTTATTTCATTTTATTCCAATACCTCCAAGAATAAGCGATTTGGATTACAGGAGTAGAACACCTCTACTGGAAATCGACCAGTTAAATAGCCGGGAATACGATCGCTGAGTGTTGAGACTGGACCGGAGCCGATTTCCGCAAGCGACTGAATCTAGACCTCGATTTATCCTTTTTATTGATGATATGGGACGGCTCACCAGATGTACTTCTTCATTTTAGGAGGGGTTTTATTTACCTGCAAAAAAGATATTTCGTAACTAAGTCTTACGGCACACAGTAGCGTGCTGCATGGACATTCCTCTCTCTGGTAAAATCTGTGACCCCTCATGGATTATGTTTAGATGCTTCTTCTAGTATAAAACCAATTACTACAAAGTGCGGGATGAAGCCCGTTTAAAGTAATCTCCCCCGGACATTAGACAGATAATCACTTCTAGCTGATGGCTAACGATCGTAGTGCTGAGGTGGGATCAGTAGGCTTGAAAAGTGTCGTCCTGAGCTATCATTCGCTGAAGCAGTATGCAGGACCTTTTAGGCCTCCCCGGTATCACCAGATAGACGAGAAAAAGCTGGAGAACAGTCCGAATAATTTCTTTTCTCTATAATAAAAAAGAAATCATAGTTGCGCTCAGATGTTTACCCCCAGCCTCCCGGACGTCTGCAGCTGCATGCAATGCGGCACTTTGTGGATCAATTTTTCTAAAATGTTGGACGGTGTCACAATCAAGTGATTCAGTAGCTTTACATCTGCCACCAAGGATACTCCCAGGAAAGATAACTTAGTAGCCAAAATTGGGTTCTTGGCCAAGGCTCACGGGAATTCTACTACCCTACGATCCCGCTGAAGTTGTCAAACTACATGTAGCCCGCGGGAGGGACCACCCGCCCTATTCAAAATACCTCAGAAAGATAGCAACAAAGTGCTGAAAGGATCAACCCGGAAAATACTACGCGTATGATGATATATGTCACGTAGGCTCTAGAGTATAAAAATGAAGAGGAGTGGGTTCTGCAGCAATGATAGATACATTAGTGTATCACGCCTAGGCAAGTGACTCCTTGAGCCCATTATTTCAAGTCTTATGACGACGTAGATAATTTGGGTTTTACATCTATATTGGGAACGGGTTAGCTTCCTTGGTCTTCTTGTCCAGCTTAAAATGAATAAGTTGGAGGCATGTGCACTAGTGTTTCTCCCTAAACCTGTGCTATGCTCGGTTCTGTAAGTGGAGAAGTTCCTCTGTGCGTATTTTAGCTAGTACCCTTATGTTTAATTTACGAAACCGTTACCAGTCAACGGCTTCATTTCTATTAATTTATCCCTCGTGCTTCCCCTGTTAACTGGCCGTGCATAGAGCTTTATCGAAATGAGCAGAGTAGCACGAAAGCCCAGGCTGAGGGCTACAATCTGTTTTTGCAAATTAAAGGCGTCATATATGCACCAGTTTTTCTCGCTTAAAGTAAGGTTTTGGCACATTATGTTACCAATTCCGGCAGTGGATATGATCTGCGGCCTTATGGGAAGGTTTATAATATGTAACGGACGCAGGGCTTATTCAAGATACTCTACAGCACATGTGAATCTTGCATTTATTCAAATTCTAGCGGCTTTTAGGTGGGTTCGGAATTCATGCTCCCCTCTGCTGATTTGGTTGGTGGGGATCTTTCAATCCAGAAGCCCCCCACCATCATTGCCGTTACCTTGGGCATCCTTATCAGCCAAAGACAGACCCTGGTTAATGCACAAAAGAACACATGACTTTGGCTTGCATCTCTTTTCAATATAGATTGGTCAATTTACGATATATTATTGAGCAAGGGTGTCGATTAAGAGCCCAATGAAACGGGAATCGATCTTACTAGAGATGGTGGGGAGAGTTGATTGGGGATGTCTCGATTTGGACGCCTTTTGGTGATATGAATTCCATAGTGCATCAGCTCAAGTCAATGTAACCTATCGTATGTCTTCCATATCATACGGGATACCTTGCATGTGGCAGACTCATAGAGCTGAAGCTGAACACAACGTATCGGAGGCTCCCCGGTATCAAATCACAACCCAGATCGCGGAGTATGGGTTGGCCGTCTTCTTCAAGGTGATTATTGGCGGCAATACAGGGCGAGGCGATACATACAGGTATCTAGGGCGGGGGGCGATATATCGATATCTTTAAGCTAGTACATTTCTGAATACATGTACTTTAGTATTTGATCGTAGGTGTCCCCTCTATCACATCATCGCCTTTTACCCATCACAATTTGTAGATAGTATTGTTCTTGATATGCAGCTGGTTACGAAATAATACAAGGCTCGATATAACTTAATCTCGACCGATCTGTGCCGTGTATATCAGTTTGCCCCGGAAGACTTGATCACTTTCGATGCCTCCGTTATGCCGTAGTGGAGAGAAAGAAAGATCGATAGAATTGAATCTATTATGACGGGCACTCGCATATCGACACGGACGTTACGGCCAAGACAGCAGTGCTGACGGGGAGTGAAACATTTATAGTAGTTTCTCGAACGCCTCGCCGGCGGAGTCGCGTGGAAAACGTTATGATAAGCAAAAAGAGGACTACCACTAGTTAAAAGTTCTTCTCCATAAGTTTGACCCACACTTTTCTCATTGTTCCTGGATTTGGCTCAAGCCGTTTTGTGGGATCCTCCTCGTCAGCGGAATCAAGATGCACATTTGAGAAATATTATAAGTTTCTTTTGATTGTGTTTCCTTGTGGGACCTTGCATATGCAACGGACAATTGGGCCCGGTTCTCGGGTTCCCAGCTCTGCGGGAATGGCGTCCCAAACAGCGAAGATTGTTTGTTGTTGCAGGTTCACAACCAAAGCTTCATTGGGCATTTGGTTGGGTGAGGCCTGCTTGTTTGTCTGTTGATGTTGCTGGCCTTGTAGCCCCAATTGTAGAGGTAGTTAAAGTGGGGAAATAGAGGGGCTGGTTATTTGAGGGTTCATCGAATCATTCTAGGTGTCCTATGACTCCAACAAGCCACCCACATATGTGTTTCTCTTTTGGTTTACCCGTCTCTCATCTCGCACATCCTTGTCTCTTGTGTCTCTATTTCCATCGGAATATAAAACCGATGTTTTAATACTTAAATAGCTGGATCCGTGGAATGATAAGCTTCCCCTCAGGGTACATCGGAAGCCATCTTCCTCCGCACTACACCCGAGGACATCATCATCAAGCCAAAACCTCAAGCCAACGCCCCCTCACCATCAGTTTGGGAGTCCTAACCGAAACGTGTCATCGAAATTTGCAGTGTTTCTAGAACAGTCGTGCTTCTTTATTTCTTGCTATTTCTGTGATCACTGAGCTCCTGTTTTGATTGATTTAAACATATTTGCTAGGTTGTATGAACCACGGAAAATCTAGGACAATCTACACCTAGGGAGCAGGTGAGATAACCAAGTGTATTCGATGAAGTGCATAGTTACTTATTGCTTACTGGTTGTAACAGGTTACGTGCTCGTACGGCCTGATTTGGGAAGAATTTTTCGCCTCTTTTAGTTCGCTGGAACGATACCTGCCAAACTTGGATTCCGCCAGTAAGCGCCTTTTAATCTACAATCCTAACCTGATACTATCTTCTTGGCGGTCCGAGAGCTGGGAGGGTTACGCCAGAAAGGTCTTACCATTCATTTTCTCTCTTTTTTTATTTTTTTATTTTTTTTCTTTATTTTTTTCACCCCCTCTCACTGTTTTTTTGTCTTTCCTTTCTCTTTATTCCTTATTTATTCCTACTACCCCTTGTTGGTGATGGTTTCGGACCTTGCAAGGTTTCTTGTCTCCGAGCTCTTGCTTTTTTCTCGTGCATGCGTGATGCAGCGTTTTTTTGAAGCGAACGCGGGGAAACGAGCTAGGCTAGCGATATTAGGGCTCATATCAACTCATTATCCATCCGAGAGAAGCGGAAAGGAAATGCCCATGGGACACATGGAGATATCGCCTCACAATTACCGGCTAACTCGCGGGCCGTGCAAATGTGAGTCCCGCTACCGGAGCAATTGGATATCTTCGGTTGGTCTGTCAGACGTTGTCCGTCCAACACCAGTGTTAAATATTGATTTTTGGTTCAACCCCTGCTCACCATACCGGAAGCGTGGTGCATATCACATTATTCCGGCTTCCATCTCGGTTCTGCAGTCGATTGACGAAAATTCCATGACCCAACCAAACTGTCGGTACTACCATTTTAAATTCAGGGGCCCTGGCTCTTTTGTTTCCAAGGGTTTCTCCTAAATTGACATCCCATGGCGGGCCGGTATGCTTCTTGTCAGGTGCCCCCGCGTCTGCCCTCCGAACGGAGGTCTCTTTTTTATATCGGCAAAGCAAGTTTTCTTTCACCAACTATGCTTCAAACAACGACAAAGTCAGAAACCAGGACCCCACAAAACCCTGTTGCTATTACTGCAGGAGATTGATTTCGATTATACACAAATTTAAAGTGTGCGTTTGACAGATTTATAGGATTGTGTTTCCAAAAGAGAGACTCACAAGTAAGCAGAAAGGCACATTGCATTTCTGAGGACATTTTTCGCCCTAGTCCAGTTCGATAGTGATGTTCCTCACTATTTCGTGTGGTAGCCTCTCCTCAGGCACTTTCAGGACCTTGGAGGCTGCTCTCCCTCAGTCCTGTCATAAGATATAATAATGACAGGAATGACCCATGGATGTGCTGCTTCAGAACTTCATTCCTACTAGAAGAGACAACCCTGAATAATTATTTCCGAAAGTTCTTTCAGTAATATCCTTTGTTATTTATTTCTCCCCACGGGACCTTCCTTGCTCTGATCATTCCTATATTTTGTTTTTATCAAGCTTTTTTTATCTTCAACACCGTTTCATCGTTCTCTACTTCGTTCAGGATTCTCGGAACAGCGAGGAATGTTGCGCTGACGGTGGGCAATACTTTTTGTAGGCTGAACGAATTTTTTCTGATGCGAAGAGGTCAAGTAGTGCGACGGACCAGAAGTCAAACAGGATCTCTCCGGGACCAACAGGCAAATCACAACCAACAACAGCGACCAGGACGCCGCCGCAGAGCAAGCCATTCAACCATACAAGCTGGGTCCACAGAGCCAGATTACTCAGTAGAACAGCCATTAGTTCCTTTACGTCGATCTGCGCGCCTAAATCCAGGATTAACCCAGCCACTCGGAGACAGAGCAGTCGAAGCCGAAGCAAGCAGACATCAAAGACGCCGCCGAACTCGCAGCCTTCGTGAAACTCGTAACACTCACACCCGCGATCCCACCGAGCCTCCTGCCCCCACCATCACCGAAGAGGAAGAAATGGCAGGGCGTTTCAATCATGTCCAATCCCTTGAAGGGTCAGGCAGAAGGTATTCTCTCCAAGTTGCCGTCCAACCACCAAGAGTTGCCCGGGCTGGTGTACCCCTGTACCCACCTTTGGCGATACGAGTCCACATTTGTGACGCAGAAACCGGAGTGGAAATCAGTGGAGAAGATGAATTTAGTAGTCTCTTCGCACAGGCAACTCTCTACGGTGAGAGTATCAATTCATCTCCTCTAGCACCACCCGACATGTTTCTTCTCTCTGGGCGGCTTTCAATGTCTTTAGACCTCTTGAACGATGGTCCCGGAGAATCTGATGAAGATTCCGCCCCTCTGAGCCGGCAACAAGGTAGTTACGTCATTTTTCCTGATCTGGTTATAAACCAGACTGGCCGATACCGCTTGGGTGTCAGCCTTTTTAAGATCGGGAGCACCAGGCGTGGCAGATCTTCCGACCTACGTGGAGGTGGTACATCTTTGGAGGAGGCAAAGAGCGATGTGATTATCGTGCAAGAAAACTCCGCACCTATCCAGATAGGTAATCTTCAGGTTCTGTAGAGCTAGAGTATGGTTTCGCTAAAAGTAGTTTCCAGGTCTTGAAGCGCAGCAATTTTTGGAGCACATTAGAAACCGTGGTACTATGGTTCCGTCTCCACCTTCGGCCTAGGAGATAACGTTGGCTATTGGTTTTTATTGAGATATCTTCGGAGTATTGGACTTATCCGTACGATACAAAATCGAATGACCTTTGTAATGGTGTAGGGTTGCAGGTTGCACGTTTGTTGACAGGGTTATAAAATAAATGGTTTCCTGTCATTTTTGGTTTATTGTCGACAGTTCTGTTTTTTTCTCCTTCTTGTTCATTTCCTGTGTTTCATTTTCAATTACTTTTTAGTTTTTTTTCCCTCTAGAATTGGTTCGCCGCAAGGTGTATGGAGTCGGGGAAGGGAGGTGACTGGAGGTCAGGGTTAGTAACGACATTTAGAATAAGCAACGGTCATAAGAGGTAGATGAAAACCTTAGGTATTTCTTCTTTATCATCTAGTTTGTTATCTTATTGTTTATTGTTTATTTGTTTTTATTTTTTTACCGTTTATCGTCGAGAAATCACCTCCGCTTTTCTTTGGCCGAGATCAGCGCCGCTCGAGGTGTAGGCTTTTATGCAGCGCATCTAGTGTGATCCATCGATCTTTCGTTCCGTGTACGGGTATTTATATGTGCCTGGCCGTTATAGCAGTTCGTTTCTTAAGGCCCTAGGATGTTGGGTATATGCAGGTCTCGCAGGTTGCAGCGGAACCTAGGGACATTCTTCCCGAGAAACGTTTCCTCCAAACAAGTAAGTTCCCTTTCGCAGAGAGATGGAACATAGTCCACATCCAGCATAAATAATCAGAAAAAATAGGAGGCCGACCGGATACTGGATGGACAACTTCGTGGCACAGTGTCAGCTACATATATTATTTTATGCACGATTGGGGTTGGTTCTATACCTGTATGGGCTAAAAATATGTCCCATTCTCCAACGCACAAACGAATGACAGGACAGAAGAAAAGAGGGAATATTGAGCGAGGTTGTGCATGCAGCGAACACCGCATGCTGTACTGACCGACTGTACTTTTTAAAGGGTAGGTTAACCTCTACGGCTATATGCGGGGAAACAGCATGGAGTCAGGTGCAGTTACCGGGGAATTTATACACAAAAGATCTACCAGACTGGAGGCCTGCAAATTATCTGCATACATTTACATTCTGGAAGGAACGGAGCCTTCCGCAGATATTGGCCCTATTTCTCCGGAACCCCGCGGCACTCAATCTGTGTAGTTCAGATGACCCCACCTAATTAGTAGAGCATGACATCTGCTCACTTTTTGAATCCATAAATATCTTATGAGGGGAGCCAAGCACCTGCGTTTTCGCATCAAGGAAAGCATAGAGCCCGGCAAAAGAAGCATACCCTAGGCCATCTTTGGAACAGCCCGAAATAAGGAAACATTAAATATTGGGGAATTAAATCGAACCATAAGTCTGGATGTTTGTGTGCATCATCTTGAGATACGAGTCTGGTATGAAACCTTTTCGTCTGAAGAATGACTAGGGAAGTGTGGTTCATATCTATGCTGCGGCTTATTGACATCTATCAATTGACTCCTTAGTAAGAGTTACCAGAAGGAGTGGCCACTTGGGGGCTAGCAGGCTAGGGGGGAAAGGGGTGGGGGTAAGATGTGTGGGGAGTGCTGTGGGGAAGAGTTTATGCAGAACGCTGCTTTAAAATGTTTGCTTGTTGTTTTCTAGAATCTAGACGGGGCGAAATGTTCCAGCAACCCCTGCTGTTGATCGTCAGCCATTCTCGGCTTATTCCGAGAGCATCTAATGTTACACATTAAATTTCTAGGCCACATTTTTTTGTGCGCAGGTGGATGTTCAAGAGGTTGGAATGAGAAAACAGAGCTGGTGGAGTGTGTTGGGTGCCCCAGGGAAGGATTGCCAATGAAACTTTTTTGAACCGAACCACCCACATTTTTTGCCATGACTAACGGCATGAATGGCCAGATTATTGCAATAAACAGGCTTATCCGGTCTTACCCCTCGGTATATCAATTGCGTAAGCCAAAGTCGCCTCATGCAAATTTTGTCGGCGTTACCTGCAGTAAGGGCATTACTCCGGATTACCGAAGCCTTGACTGGCATAGTGCACTAAGGAGAAGCCTAACGTACCCACGGTTTCTAGACACGCAAAATATTATACAGGGGCTTATATTCTTGAAAAGGAACTCTCGATCCCAAGAAAAAAATTAGGTATAGTGGTGGTGCGGTCCGCGATCGTTACCATCCATATATGGCTAGTCATATTATGGGTGCCTGGACAGAAGACAGGGGTTCAGGGCTCGACTTCGATTCTAGATTCTTGCTGAAGTTAAGGGTAATTGGCGGAATACTTACAGTATCCACTGTGATGTTTTTGGGTTAGAATTAATACCCGGTACTATGATAATAATGAGGATCATACAATGTCACCCGGACTGGGTTACACAAAAGAGAGTCTAGAAAGGGGCAAGACTGGTTTCACTGCCCATAAGACTAATAAGTTCGGATATGAGCCCGGACATCAGTCCGGACATAGAATTTCAAGCCTTTTCTTGAAGGAACGAAAAGACTAATCAATTTGATAGATCAATCCATCAACTGCTGTTGTTTTGACCGAGGTGGCAGAGCTCAAGCGGCATCAATACAATGGATGAACCCTGTGGCCGGTTGCAGTGCTGGACCGAGTGGACTGGAACATTTATTCTCCCAAATAGGTCTCCTGCAGCTACAGATACAGAACTACATGTATCATAGGGATACAGGTAATGATCAGGTGAGAGCGTTACATACGTATGGCTTCTAGATTAAGGAAAGTGTATCCTGTGTCTAAACGAGATCGAACGAATCCAATATTGAAGTTAGCCCAGTAGTACGCCGAGTCTGCGAGGGGAATCTAGGTACTAGACATCTAATCATAGTCCCACCTCATCATGTAAATGCTTATTCGCTCGTCGGCACCAGATATAAAATAATTATTCAGACTAGCTGTACATTAAGGGTTATTAATCAAAAGAGCTAGCTAGCCCAGTAATAGAGGAATCTATAAAAGAAGCCAAATGGTCAAAGACAATAGAGCAGTACTAGAGCTTCGCTGGCCGTATCCTTCAATCATAATTTCACTTGAATAATATCAATAGAAGTTTGAGTATTGAATGAATGTTCATAGGAACACTAGGGTATAGAAGGGCCAATAAATTTAAAATCTCATAGCTAAGCTTTGTTTGAGGTCACAGTAACCAAATAACAAATAGGGGAAGCAGGGTCAAGCCTGATCTAACTTACTATCTGATTTTACTGCCACTATTGGTTTATCCTAGAGCTTAGGTCGTTGTAAAATGGTCCAAGTGATACACATATAATAAGTGAGGGGGGGAGTGGAGTGAAAGCCCTTATTTTATGTAGGGTACACCGTAGCCCAGAGACTGCAAGGGAAGGGGAATTAAGCAGTGCATATCACCAACCATGTCCTACGGCAAAGGAGTTTATCTGGAAGGATTGGATACACATAAAAACAATACCGGCTGAAAAGTACCTACAGGAGTTGTTTCATGCTTGTTTCTCCCTCCAAACAGATCTCGCCGTAAATCTGACGTGTTCCCACAATGCTTAATTGGCCTAGATTTGGGTTAGCCGGCAGATAGTTGATGCACGTATATAAATAGTCCCGTGTCCTGTTAATTGCTATAGTTATAATGAAACATATGCGAGTATTTGAGTTTGCCAAGGCCTATTTATCCATCCTTAGGTTGATCAGACGGGTCGGGAGGGGTACTAAAATTTTTGTGTTGGACGGGTTCTACTTTATTACTAACACCTTTACAACCAACAGATAGTGGCATTTATTAGCAACCCGAGAGGTTACATACAAGAAGCCAATCAGCACCCTTCCTAGCCGGTCACACGAACGGTAGTCATAAATCCTCACTCGCAAGTATACCATTTATATTTCACTCCTCCGCTCGTAACAGTCTTTTTCCAGCAAACATACCATAACCCTCTTCAACTTACCGCTTCCAATCCTCACCCTATTCGAGCCTATAAATCTATCTAGGCAGCAAACAACTCACCGAATACAAACAAAGCACACAAACACGCAGAGATATTACAACCCCACAGTTAAACATCACCCCCGCAAGAAAATAGCACCCGAAAGAAAAAATAATAAGGAAATAGGAAAAAAGGATTACGCGATCGCCACTAATAGGCATTACAAGCAAACAAACAGTACAGTTTCACAAATCAAGTTAGAAACAAAATAAAACAGCACCAACAATTTATCATCCGAACTCGTCACCAGTCCCCCTTTTTCCAACCAGATTTTTTGCAATTTTTTCCGAGTAAGTAGTAGTGTAGTAATAGGTTGCCTAGCCTAATAGCAAATGCACTCAAAAGGAAAAAAAAAGAAGGAAAAATTGATAAAGTCACAAGCCTCAATGCGCAAACATAGTCCATGCCATAGCCACCAAAGCCAGACCAACCCCCAAAAATGCGTCGACATAAAATATACAAAAGAAAGAACAAGTAAGAAGACTCGTAAAGCAGACAAGATCCCCGTGAGAAAGGAAGAAGAAACAGCACGTACACCAACATGCATGAAAACACCAACCCCCCCACAAGAAAAAGAGGTAAAGAATACAAAAAAAAACGGTTCTACAGAAAAGAAAAGGTCTTGTACACTCCGCTGGCGGAAATCTGGCGTTTAGAACCCAACCTGGCTCCAATAGGTGGACAGAGTGTGCTTCCCTTTAGCTACTCGAGTCTTGTCTCCAGCAACTCCCCTCACCATACCACAAATGCAATTGCAAACCCCGATTAAAAAAGCCAAAGAAACAAACATTAGTCCCCTTCCAACACCTTCCACCCTCCTCGAATGTTCAAGCAAAGCGGATATAAAAAAGAAACGAAAAGAAAATGGTCGTGAAAGAACGTAAAAAGACCAATTTAATAGGTTTCGCCAACCCCACTCAACTTCTTCCTCCTTAAACCTCCATTCCCTGCTCCTAGCATATGGCTCCCGTGGCTATGGCTGTGACCATGACCGCCATAACTATGCCCCGCTTCTTCACCGCCTGCGCCTGTACTACTGCTTATCCTCCTTGCCCCAAAACTTCTCCTAGGTAATCCACTCGACGGTTTTGGAATTGCACTACTACCTCCGCCTAGGCCTATATCCTTGCCAACAGTATTCCGCCGGAGTGTTGGAGTGATGTATGGGTGATCCTCATTACCACTTGCGTTGGTGTTCCGTCGGGCTGGTGTAATATAAAGGGGATTTTCAGCATTTGTATTGGTGTTCCGTCGGGTCGTCGGTGTGGTATATGGATTATCATCGGTACCGCTTGTGCTAGTGGTAGTGTAACTGTCAATACTTGATCGATCTCTCTTATAAAGTGTCGGTGCCATCCCAAGCTCTGTATGTGTTCCTAATGGTGTGACTCTTCCTGAAGACGAATTACGGCTTGTTGGACGCGGCGGGTGACTGGGGCTTCGTTCATGGCTAGACATACCAACCGAGGAGCATGTAGTACCTGATGCGCGGCTGGAGGCCCTACTAACAGGTCTCTCGATCATTCCTGCTGCTCGAGAGGCTGGCCGCTCAATCATCACACCTGATCTTGCACCTGGTCGGTCCATTCTACTAGCAGGCCGCTCGATCATCCCTACTGCTCTGCTACCTGGTCGCTCAATTATCCCAGCTGCTCTAGATGGCGGCCGATCCCTTGCGCCGAATGAAAGACGTGTTTGACGGCTACTAAAAGTTTCACTCCCTGATGTAGCGGAAGATGTGGTGGAAGGTGAACGGTGTTTTTTGGGAGAACGTAGGGTAATGGTTGTTGGGATGTAGGATGTATTGCGTGGTGATCCTTTGGGTGGTGTGTTGACAGGGCCTGGAAGCTTGCTGCGAGCGTGGTGGACCCTCTGCTCTAACCTTTGCATTTGCCCAATAAGACCTCGTATTTGGTGTAGTGAGCGAGATGGGGGTATTGGTAACGCTGTGTTTACAGTACTAATGTAAGATGGATCTCTGAACTGTCGGGTCTTTGTGTAGTGCTTGGGTCGTGGTGTAAGTGCAGGATCGTTAGTGTTCGAAGTTGTAGTGGAGATCTCCGACATGGGTGGCGAAGGCGGGGTTGGCGAATGATCTGATTGCGGCGTAGACGTAGATACAGCTGAGGCAGTGGTTGGCGTAGTGGGTGAATGCGAAAGGACTGATGAAGATGTTTCCGACATGGGTGACTGGAGGCTCGGTGGGGGAACATGATGCAGGCTCCCATTTCCATATTTAGCTGCCATCGCCATTGTGTTGTTGAGTTTGTCGAGCGTGATATCCTGTTCAATTTTCAAGTCTGACAGCTCTTCTTTCAGCCTCTGGCATTCTATTCTTAGTTGTTCTCGCTCCTGTTCCCCCAGCCTAATCTCCTCCTCCATCATAACCCCCCTTTCTATGCCCTGGTTGTATTTCTGCTCCAAATCTTCAAGCGAAGATTTGACGATTCGCTCCTGCCGCTCGAAATCGTCATTTGATACCTCGATATCGCGTAGCCGGAGCTGGATAGAGCGATTCTGCTCGCGAAGGGTTGTGACTTCCTTCTGAAGGGTGTTTTGGGCAGAGTTGGCCTCGGTTTTCGCTTGCTTGTATTTGTTCTGATATTTCCCCCTTCCCGTCAGCAAACAGATCTCGGTTGCGGTGAGGAAATTCGGGATATCAACATACCTTCCATTCCTCGACCTCATACCGTAACTGCTCATTCTTGTTCCTCAAGTCCCGATGCTGTTTCTCGCTAGCCTCTAGCTCCTTCTCTAGCTCCTGTTCAAGCTCCCTGGACGATGACTGGAAATCTGCAAGTTCTGATTCGAGTGTCTGTATCTGCGATTTATAGAAGGCTAGAGCCTCCTTAGCATCACTGCTGGGAGAGCCGGGTTCTGAACTCTTTGAGGGCATATTGCTTTGTTGTTCCTGTTGGTGTTGATATCGTCTAGTGTGCTGGTGGTCGTTAAAATCGTGAATCTATCGTGTATACGTGATGACGGCTGGCATGCGCAGCGAATGAGCGGTCCTCGGGATACTCTGGACCAGGTGTTGTGGTGATACTGCTGCTGGGTATTGCTAGCTTTGGCCCGAGGGTTGCTTGTGTAGAGTTCTTGGATGAGGTCGATGGCCTAGGCGGCGAGAGGCGATGAGATGACGACGGCGAACAACGACGTCGACTTCCCGATGTACCGACGGGTCACGGGCTGTCTCGTCTCGTCTCGTCTCGTCCCCGCCTGTCGCTTTACTCTGGTCTCTGCGGGCGGCGGTCGACGTCGCTAGAAGTGATGGTACTGGTACTTTTTTCTTTCTCTTCTGCCAGTAGGTTCACCGTCTCTGGGGGGAGGGGGGGGTGTCGTACGTCGTTGATCAATAGTTGTTTGGTCGTCGTGAGTTGGCGGGGTTGTTGTTTTGTTGTCCGGGTGGTTGTCAGGGGGTTTCGATTCAGCAACCCCCTGCTGTGTTGGCTCATGAGATATTTACGAGAGGAGAGACTGGACGGACTGAACTCTGCCTGCGTACAAACGTGCACACTCAATCCCGATCCATCGATTTCTACATACAATATTTGCAAAGTAGGCAAAGCGCCCAAAAGCAGTGATGTGAGTATTGTATTTAGGCCCTTAATATATCCGTGTGGTTTATTCTACAATAGTAAAGTCTGGGGGGTCTTGTTACATATGAAAACATTCATCCTGAAGCTTTGGATAGAGGCCGGCAGACGGGATCAAACATCACGATGCATTATGTAAGCCCAGTGATCGTATCCACTTATGGGGCGCACGTGAGCATCCTCTCGTTGTCGGGGAAACGCAAAGCGGTCTTCCCTGTTTGGTGGCTCACGGTCCACCATCTTTTTTTTTTGTTCCTGCGCAAGGGCGAGCAACCGCTGCACAGCGGCACCTCATCCTGTTTGGACGACATGCGTGGGTGTCATGGCGGATCACTGGACAAATATTGTCCTATGATGTTGAAAAGAAAACTCCCCAACCTCTCTGCAGGGGATGACTGGATGAACTGGAGGAAGCCCGTGCTTCAAAAGTTGGATTTCGAACCTAGAGGGAGGTTGCCAAACCACACTAAAACGTTCTCACTAGAACTGTGTGGGCAATGCAGTTGCAATCTCGAGGCTAGATCGAGTCCAAAGCTCAAACCGGTGCAGATAAGGAGGATGAAGAGCGCGTATAATGATAAATACCATACACCTATGACGGTCACCAAGGGTTTTACACAAAAATTCTTGGAAACATAAGGGAGCTATGCAAACAGCCAGAGGCCGGAAATCACGCACTTTGGCTGCGGATGATATACAGAGCTCATCGTAGGTCTATATAACAATCGCTCCCAGGTCATACAAAAAAATAAAATTTAGTCATCGGACACCTGCAGGCATAGTTTTCACTGAGTCATATCCACCTGTGATGTGAAATGAAATGTGGCTTCTTTACTGGGCTGTGCTACGATAGATGGAACGCCTCGAGACAGCCCAATACTCCAGTTTTTTTCTCTACAGGGGATCGACTGAGTAGAACAAAGAACGGCATTTGCGCAAAATGTCATCTAGAGATCGTGGCTGGTAGAGTCGTGCCTTGCGCCTGGGTCTTATCTATTGGGGCTCAGTTCGGCTATTTGCCGCCCCTCACTGCCCAGCAGCCGAATAACGTTGAATATGTGCATGGGCAAGGCTGCAGTTCTTTCTCCTAAAGTGATATGCTGCTCAGCCTTCTAAGGATCTGAGTCGTACAATATTCACGTGCGAGATTAAGTGTATGAGCCCGTCTTGAGAAGGGGGGCAGTATATTGTATATAGCCCCCAATAGTATGACACCGTTCTGCGTACGGGTAGTTTAAGAGTCGAGCATATCGTTCTAGAGAGTTCCGCATCTTACAGTTCACCAGATAACTACTCCTCACCACCTCTAACCCTACCACATTAACCATTTTATTGATCACTACTTCAGTATCAAAGATGACAGACGCCAGTAAACCACAGCAAGCCCAAGTTGATGCACAAATGCATCAGCAGCAGCAGCAGCAACAGCCAGCTCAAGAACCTCAGCAGCAGCAACTTCAACCTCAGCAACAACCTCAGCAGCAGCAACTCCAGCAGCAACCTCAACAAACACCTCAGCAACCTCAACAACCTCAGCAACCTCAGCAACCTCTGCAACCCCAGCAACCTCTGCAACCCCTTCAAACGCTTCAACCTCAGCAGCAGCAGTTAAGCGCTCCCCAAAGCCCGTACCAACAGCCTTATCATGGACTTTCAGCCCCTCCATCCCCGCACATGGGTCCCCATGGTTCCCCACAACCCGGGTACGCCCAGCTAGCCCCTCCATCACCCCAGGCTGGATACTACCAATTACCGCCTCCGGGCTATGCTCAACCATACCAGGTAAGACATTCTTAAATGTATTAGTATAATTAATATAAGAAGATTACTTAATATTGACCTCATGCAGTATCCTCCTCCTCCTCAAGGGCATGCCTACCCTCCACAACCAGACTATTCTACACAACAACCTGGATATCCCCAACAACAGCAGCCGGGTTACCCTCAACAGTATCCTCCACAGCAAGGTTACCAACAGCCTGGATATCCCCTACAGCAATCTGGTTATCCCCAACAACCTGGTTATCCTCAGCAGTATCCCTCTCATCCACACTCACCACTATTTCCCTCTAGCAACCCATGGGCACAATCCAACCAATTTGCAACCCCTCTCACGTACCCCGTATCTAACGGCTACACCCCTGGGGAGTTCGCTCGGGACTACAACCCAAAAGTAGACGCTGATGTTATTCGCAAAGCCCTCACAGCTGGCTCCCCGGACGAGAAAGCGCTGATTCACATCCTCCCCTTCCTCTCCCCGCAGCAACTTGAGTCCATCCGACACTGCCTTTACGCAGATAATAAGATCAAAGTCCTGGATTTACTTGAAAAGTCTCTATCCAGCGATTTTGATGATGGTGTGAGAGCGGTAGTCCTTGGTCCATTAGAGTTTGACGTATGGCTTCTCAACCGTGCGATGTCGGGTACCGGTTACAAAGCCAATTATATGGATATGATTCTTCTTGGACGCAAGAATGGTGACATCGAAGCTATTAAGACCATGTATCTCAAGACATATGGAAAACACCTTGTAGACTCTATCCGAAGTGAGATGAAGGGCGAGATAGAGTCACTATTCAGGAACGCTGTAGAGGCACGACGCCAGGATGAGTCTGCACCCATAGTTGAGGCTGCGATCGAGAATGACGTAAAGGAGATGTATGCGGCTATGGTTGGGAAGAGTGAGGGTAACAGAGTATCAGAGATTCTAGTCACTAGGAGTGATGCTCAGATAAAGAGGATCACCGAGGTATACGAGGCTACATACAAAGGGAAAACTCTGGAGGACGTTTTTAGGAAGAAGTTCAAGGGACACATGGAGGATGCGCTTCTTTATATCCTACAGGGAGCAAACAATAGGGCTCTCAGAGATGCAAGGCTACTCGAGAAGACTATGAAGGGACTTGGTATGATGATTCCCCAGGCTTATGAGATAAGGTGAGACTGACTAAGATCGTGATTATAGGTACTAGATCCGAAGAGCTGAGCTATCGCTTGGCGATATTGCACTGGGACAAAACACATCTTACCGACGTGAAAGTGGCTTATAAGAAAGAGTTCCCAAAGAGAGTCGACTTGGTTACTAGGGTTAAGGGTGAAACTAGCGGTAACCACCAGAAGTTTCTGATAGCTCTGATTGAGGTTTCTTAGTTTATCGTTTCATATTTTTTAGAGCGTCGTACCTTTTCTCAAAGGGGATATTGATTTTTAAGGAGTTGTTTTCATTGGCTGGACCAGTTCTAGAGAATGAGATAGGTTTTTCGACAGCACCTAAAAGGTGAGCGGCCTCTTTGGAGGGATAAGTTATATTCTTGCAAATTTTATTTCTTTATGGTATGATTGTTATCAGACTATTTGTACACTTAGATGCTGTAAGGTGTGGGGTTTGGCTATATAGCTCTCGTTTTATTTTTTTCAAGAGATTTATCTAGTAGCGCTAAGTTCCAATTGAGGTACACACAGCTGTGATGATTATAATTTATTATGTCAGCAAGGGGGTTATGGATCACTAAAGATCACTCGGGGTTTTTTGAACCGTAAGAAGTCGCTAGAGGATGAATGAATGAATTAATCATAACTACAAAGTCGCTAGGGGAGGCAGGGAAGCGTTTTCTGCGGGGCTAAACAATATAAATTTACACCTAGATATGAACTATTTGTGGAGCAAGCGCCTCTCCAGTGTATATCATCTCTATCTTCCCTTGCTAATCTAGGTGAGGCTACGCCACATCTCTACTATCTACCCTCTCTATTATCATTACCTTCGCCTCCACCGTATTTTCCTGCTGGAAAAAAAACTTGCTCTGCTTTACCGCTACACCCAGTAGGCATAATGTTTTCTCTGTATCATTCGAAACATGCTCTTCCTCCTCCTAAAACCTTCCCATCCTCATCTCAAAGGTGCCATCACCTCTCACCCGCAGAAAACTCCTAGAGACAACCCCAAATTTCTTCTGGCCTTGGTTAAGCTGTTCATCCTTCGTACTTGACGATGTGACATCTTCAAATCACATCCGTTTAATCCTATAATTTTCTCTTAATTCCTATAGAATCGACTTCTTTTCGTTTTTTTCCTTGTACAGTAAATGGTTATGTTCCTAGATAAGCGGCGTTCCTGGGTGGACTAGAACAGGTGCCTTCGTCCTCTCAACCAGGCATACGCTCGAGCTAAATAGTAAGGAGTGCCCCCCCTTTTTTATTTTAATAATAGAGATTTGTGACACAAACATATTACAATTCTCATGCAGTGCGGAAGGTATTTACTTTTCTACGTAATATGTAGGGGTGTGCGTTTCGCAGCTATCATAAATTTTATTTGAAAGGGTTAGCGGAGAGAAGATCTAGAGGCGGGGAAGTTGAGGAGGAGGAGGAGAGAGCTCCTATTAGTCTAATATTCAAGAACCACAAATGAGTCGCTTCCCAGGACCCAGAGAGTGCTTCTAGGGAAGTCTCGACAAGGAAACCCTGTACAGAACCTCTAGGTCTTCCTATAAGAATATAACCTTATATGACGATTATTCTTATATGAAATGCCAAGTACACATAAGATATACTACGGGTCTGTTACTCGTATCATTATAAGATGAGTATTCTTATAGTTCGAGCCATTATAGAGCGAGTGTACTATAGCAGCTAGAGTACTACAGCCAGTGACAGCCTTCTCAGTATCTATTAGGCCATACCAAACAATCTCAGGCAAGTTTAAGTAAAATAATTAAGCTTGTAGACTTAATCTATGTGTAGCTTGAGGGGCCTTTGCTCAGCTTTGGGTCGACGTTTAGCTAGAATGATATGTGGGTTCACTCGTACCATTGGAATTGTGACAAAATTTTCACTATCGAGCGGGGTTGTTCCGGGCCATTCGCGAAATCACAAAATTCGTGAGTGGCCCAGAACAGCTTCCCTCGTGATAAGCAGTTAGATATCCTAATACGAAATACGAAATGTTTTTTTTTTTTACCTAGCTATGTAGCTGAGTTCTTTGTTCCCTACTAAAGAACTACCCTCGGTGTGGTTCGAGTGTAAAGGTATTCATAACAAGGGGTCCTAAATGACGCCTCGTAGCGGGAAAAATTTCAAACTAGTCATTCAAACTGATTATTGTCTTGTACGCTGTTCCTTCGAATAGTATGGGGCAACGTTGCGCCACTCCATCTGTTTGATCTTATTATCTCATATATAGTCCGGTGAAGCTGACCACCTGGTGGGGGCCAAAGAGAAGTCCTGGTTCTTCTATTGGTCAAAAGTACCACCACTAGCAAATAATAGGCCTGACTGGCTAAAGATCACAAAGACTTTATTCGAGAACTCTTTATTATTGGCTATTTGTCATTGACTAAGCAATCACACCGCTACTTTGGGGGGGGCAGCATTTTCCACCAGACTATGGGATAAACACTTTTAAGGCAAAATCTTGGGCAGACGTTCGATAAAAGGAGGTATGTACTAGGAGAGAATTTCGTGAGTAAAAACGGTTTGCACACAAATTGGGTAGTTAACTATATAGATGCCCCCTATCTCAATTATTTAAAAATAACCAATAAGGGTTAGTCTTCTTTGTTACTTTTTTTAAGACACCAACAAAAGCCTATTATTGGATTTTATTTAGAGAATCTTAGCCTAATACAGCAAGGAGGTGGTCTAACCACCGTGCATAATGTACTGGGTGCGTGCAAGACAGGTATTTCAAAACAATAATTACCACAGACGTACGCAAAGCACGCAAGTGTGAAACTGCGAACGAAGTTACGAAGTGCCTAGTTTAGGGTAAAAAAAACAAAAAAGCCATTACCAGTAATAAGCACTTTTAGAGCACTTTTCTCTCATGTGTATTGGATGCTGATGGTCATAAAAGTTACTAATGTACAGATTTTTTAGTGGTTGCCTTTGTGAAAGTGCATATATTAATTCCACCCCCTTGACTCATAGAGCTTCATTTCCTCGTTGCATGCATGCACGCCTACGTTTCGAGAATATGATGTATCTCAATCGGGTAGCTCGCCTTAAGGTGCATGGTAGATAAGGGATGTCTGTCTTCTCTCGATGAGCGGTTACACTAAAAATGAACTAAAGCAAGGCTTGTTTGCGTACGATACCGAGGCGAGACATTTGTGATACTTCTACGCCGCTGGGGCACCGTGTTATGTGCCGGAATACGCGGGAAATTGGCATTATCAACAGGGGGAAAATAGGACAATACACCGGGCGCGGGGAGAGGGAAGGGTCTCAGTTATAAACTACGGGGGAGCTCTTCTCTGGCAACAACTCCACTTATAGGGGAAGAAAACTTGAAGATGACGTCTACTTTGGTAAAGTTCGATCAGTACAAGCTCAATACTACGCTCTACGATGGCTATTCCGAGCATATCACTACTGGCGATCTCGGAACAACAACAGAGAAATGGACCCGGGGAAAAACTCTTGGAAGGGGGACATTCGGGGAGGTCTGGCTGGAAGAGCATAGTAATGGCATGCTTAGAGCAGTGAAAAAAATGTCTGGGAAGAACAATATCCATATGGGCGAGAGAGAACTTTTGGCATTAACAACACTCAAAGCGGTATGTATTTATGTTAAGTTTTTTTGAATAATGCTGACGTGGTGTATTTGTTGATGTAGTATCCTCAATATTTTGTGGAGTTTTTGGGATGGTTCGAGAACCGCGACAACATTTATCTCGCTATGGAATATGTCCCGTGCGGTGATCTAGCAAGTTTTATCAGTGAAGAGAAAATAACTGAAATCGATTCGAAGGCTGTCGCAACACAGCTACTAGAGGGTCTGAACATCATGCATAAACATAAGTTCGCCCACCGTGACCTCAAGCCACAGGTTAGACTTCTCTACTCAAACTGGCCTGAACACGAAGACTAAATATTGATACAGAATATTTTGATTGCTAAATGGATGCCTCTCACAGTCAAGATCGCCGACTTTGGCATTTCGAAGCAGACTGGAGATGGCACAGAATTACGCACGGGAGCAGGGACACCAACCTATATGGCACCAGAAGTTCAGGGATATTTATCTCTTGATTCCTCGGCATATACAAACGCTGTCGATATCTGGTCCCTAGGGTGCCTGATTCATACCATGATGACGAAGGAGCCGCCATTTCCGATGAGTGGCACACCGAGGCTTCTGGATTATGTCCAGGCACGAGTTCCATTCCCTAAAGCAAAACTTACTGAAAGGGGTGCGTCTTTGGAAGCAATTAAGTTTATTAACGGTTTGATGATGCCACATCCCGATGATAGGCCAACTGCGGAACATGCTCTTAAAGACCCGTGGCTTGTATTCGAGAAGGGTGAAGAAACTATCTGGGAGAAGATGTTGGGGGGAAAGACATCAGTTGCCGAAGACCCTCAGCTAGGGGTGTGTACGCCAAATGGTTTGTATAAACCCATGTTATATATCTCGTATTCGGTTAATAAGGAGCAATCGTATCAAAAGAAAAAGCAGCCTCGCACACTGAAACGGTGTACTATCCTATCGAAACAGTAGCCCTGGAGACCGAGATGACCGTCCCTAGCGAACAGGGGACTATAAAAACCGAAATAACCATCCCTAGCGAACACGGAACTCCAGGGCCCGAGATAGCCACCCCTAGCAAACAAGCGGTCCTAAAACCCGAAATAAATATTTCTGGCGAGGAGGCATCAGATATAACGGAAGTTACCGATGATGAAAAAGCAATAGCTACGGAAGTAGTCGAGCATTGGTCAAGGTTCACAGATGAGAGTAGGTTGGCTAGGATTTCAAACCTACAGCCAGGTAAGACTATACCCCCCCATATATTTTGGGGCCAGACTAATTCGCTTGACAGGGAATGAACAAGACATGAACCCAGGAATGCGTCCGGTATCGATTCGCAGAAGCTCGACCCTTGAATCGGCAGTATCTCCAGTAGATTCAGTAGGAGGGGTAATGCATAATTGCGACACTCTATATTGCGCAGTTAGACACCAAGACCTGATAGCTACAAGAATGATACTCGAAGCAGGCCAAGAGAACGTGAATACAAGGCAACGCGATGATAGTACAACATTACTGCACATGGCCGTCAAGGCGGAGAATGAAGAGCTGGCAAAAATGCTTATGGAGAGTGGTGCAGACCTCGCAGCAATAGACTCGAGTAAGAATACACCACTACACATAGCTGTCGAAAAAGGAAACGAGAATATCGTGAAACTCCTATTAAGTGGTGGGGCAGATGCTTTTGTGGAAGGTGATCCAAATACAGTGACTGGAAGGTCATTGCTACACAGAGCTGCGCGGAAGGGGTATGCAGGTGTGGTTAGAATATTGCTTGATAAGGGCCTGGTAATAGCGAAGAGGAACGACTGGGGAAGCACGGCACTCTACATGGCAGCCTGTGAAGGACATGTGGAGGTGGTTAAGATGATACTAGACGATGATAAACATGAGATTACCAGAACCGACAATTATGGGGATACCCCATTACACGGTGCGGCTGCCAGGGGGCGTCTGGAGGTTGTGAAGTTACTTGTCGAATACGGTGCTCCTATCAGAGCCAAGAGTCTTTCTGGACACACTCCGTTGAACTATGCCGTCAAATTCAACCATCAAGACGTCATGAAGTTTCTAAGCAAGCGATTGGGGATTAGTACAGTACGCGCTCGACTTTTCCGTGGTTGAGACCTATACTGTAGGTGTTTCTACGTTCGTTTTTCTTATCTGATATTCTTGCGTCCTAAGTGTTGATGAACGTGGATATTGGAGATGACTATATTGGGGAGTTTCAAAAGCGCTGTTTTCTGTATTTTTTGGAACTTTGGAGCGATATTTGGGGTGGATATTCTCGGGTTCGAGATATCGATAAAAGACTTTTGTAATCATTCGCTGATCATAAAATGGCCGGGTTTATGTATTTTGATCTTTATTGATTATAAAATATGATCGGGTTTATGTATGATTTATTTCCTTTAGTAGCTTAAAGCCGTATCACACTACATCACTCGGTAAATATAAAGATCTCCACACAGAAACATGCAGATCGAAGGCCAAGAAAAGAAAAGAAATATTAATAATCAATCACCAAAACTCACTCGTTTTCACTTCCTATCCCACAGAAGTACGGAGGTAACGGCGATAGCGCGGAGGAATTACGAATTAGTAAGGAATCCAAACCCCACACAGTAGGATATAAAATCCTTCCTCATCTCAGCAACCAATTCAGCAGACCATCAAAAGAAAAGACCTAAATCCTAAACAATGCCACACCCCGTATTCGCCGCTTCAAACATCGCTCTCATCACCGGTGCCGCCTCCGGTATCGGGTTAGCAATTGCCCGCGTATGCGCGAGCCACAACTTGAAACTTGTACTAACCGACATCAACGGCCCGCTCCTCGAGGAGGCTGGGAAGAGTCTGGGTGTTCCCAAAGAGAACTTGGAGACGGTGGTGATGGATGTTGGGGATAAGGGCGCGTGGAAGAATGTCAAAGAGAAGATAGACGGAAAGTTTGGTGGAAAAGTTGACTTTTTGGTATTGAACGCAGGGGTTGGACCAAAGACGAATTGGGAGGATGTGGAGAGTTTCAAAAATGTAAGTAACTAACTATATATCTAGGAATTGATTGTGTGGACTGTTAGTGGTTGTGGTGGTGCTAATTGAGGAGGGTGGGGCAGTTATTCAACACAAATATCTTTGGCGTCCTTAATGGGATTTCGGAGTTCTTGCCAGTACTAAAGAAGAACTCTACTCCTAGCTCTATCGTTATCCTCGGGAGTGAGTTGGCCCTTTAAGCGCTTCACAAACATTACTAACCGCCTACTCCCTGCTCTAGGTAAGCAAGGAATCACTAACCCTCCCTCTAATCCCGGTTACAACGCCTCAAAGTCCGCTGTAAAGACTCTCACTGAGCACCTCGCTTTCGACCTTAAAGATTCACCAATCTCAGTTCACCTGCTTGTGCCCGGGTGGACTTACACTGGTATGACTGGTAGTGGAAAGGGTGTTGAGAAGCCGGCTGGTGCGTGGACTGCTGATCAGGTTGCGGAGAGACTCGCAAATAAGATGGAGAAGGGCGAATTTTATGTCATTTGCCCAGACAATGATGTTACAGAGGAGATGGACAAGAAGAGGATTGCATGGGCTGTTGGAGATGTGATTGAGGGGAGACCTGCGCTAAGTAGGTGGAGGGGAGGCGAGTGGGGGGAGAAGCATAAAGAGTTTATGGAGAAAAACTAGGTTACTGTACTGTAGTTTATAGCTAAGCCTGGGTTTAGTAAGAATTGAGGACTTCAAGCCTTATCCCATGATTTGTTCCACCAGGCCAACTAGATTATTTTTTATCCACAACTCGGACTTTTTTTATTACCCTAGATCTATAATCTATCTCTAAAGTATCATTCTAAGCCCCAACCAAGAGTTCCAGTTTCCCTACCCACAACTCATGACCGCCCACCCTCCCCAGCTCCCCCAAAAGCTCCTTCCCCACAGTGACCACTCTCTCCCATAGAGCATCTCTAATCTCTCCCTTCCCATTCCAACACACTACCACCCTCAAACTTTCAATAACTTTTGTACCCAATGCAAAAACATCCTCATCACACATCCACCCCAACGCACCCTCCACTCCTAATTCCTTTACTTTCATACCCAACGCCACAAGCCCCGCAATAACCCAAAAAACAAACCCATTCACCTCCTCGTCTAGCTCATCAACATCAATTGACGAGAGTATACTACCCCACTGCTCGGTTTCAAGAACAGCATCAACAAACAAATTCTGCTTCTCGCGCGCAAAAAGAATTGTATCTGCTTCCAACACCCTCTCAAGCGCAACTGAAACATCTTCAGCCCCAGATCTCAATCGATCAGCCACATCATCAAAGAAAGTCTTGCTCTTATTAAATACAATGGCCATTTCTGACGCGAGCACATAGCCTGCTCGTAGCGGTGTATACGACATAGCAGTCTCGCCAGGGAGTATACTACACGAGATCTTCGCTGCTCCATCACGAATATCCTCGTCGTCGTCGTTCAGCATATCATAGAGGACAAAGTAAACACCTCTTAACTTTTCCTTTTCTGACTTCCAGTCCCATATTCTCTTGAATGATAGTATTGGAGTAAGTGCTTTCAAAGCACTCAATGCGGATTCCCGAGAGGGGTAAGGTTGGTCTTCGTGGGCTGCAGTTTTCACTTCGCCGACTAGTTGCTCAAGGCACCAGACGGCCCATATCTCACCGCCTTCGAGGACTTGGAAGTGGGACCATACTTTCTCAGTAACTACTCCTAGGGTTGCTAGTGCAGCGTCTTTGCAGGGTTCTGTAGGTGGCGCTTGGACGAGGTCCATTATGGCTCTCCATCGTTTTTCGAGGTCGGTCTCACTGGTACCATAGCGGTAGATGAGCTTTAGTGCGACGACGCGGAGCTGGTCCCATTCGTGGTCTGTAATAATAGACCAGAGGGTTGAGTCTAGAGATGTAGCTTCTTTGGGTGTTAATTCTAGCCGCTGGGAGGATTCAAGTAATATGCTTGCAATAGCTAAAGCAGCCTCTTCATCCGGCCCATCTAACAGTGTGATGACCTCTTGGATACGGTTGCCGGTGGAGTATTTAAGTGCTTTGGAAACCATGAAAGATGCAAGTTGCTCCTTAAATAACGAACGCCCTACAATGGAAGCGTGTGTGATTTCGGAGAGAGCCTCAGCACTTGTGTTGCAATAGCTCGATATTTTCTCCTGGAGAGTTGAAGACGCTACTTTAGGGGGTTAGTAGGGAAGTATAAAGATAGATACTTCACATACCATCACTCGACTCAAGTAAACCAGTAGAGATAGCATGCTCGGTGAGAATCTGGAGATAAGCAGCTTTTGTTACCGCACACCTATTATTTCTCACCAATGCATCAAAGGCACCCCCAAGCGCTCTCCAAACACTCGAGAGATCTACCTTATTGTCAGTTTCCTGTCCATAATATAACCCCGATAGAAACTCACTATCTCCCTTCCTAACCTTTCTTTCTAGCAACACCCTCACAGCGCACAACCCTCCATGGACTCTGTTCTGACCCACCCCTACAGTCGCCACTAAAAGCCTCTCTACAACCCACGCCCACTTTTCACCCCCTACAAGCGTCGCATAAGCCTTCGCGGCCATCTCCCTCACTTTCCATATACGACTACCCATACACTCCCCCACCAACCCTTCAAACTCTTCCATCTCCTCATACCCCTCGGCATAGTCCAACCTCGCAATGAGAGACAATGCAGGATATACCATCTCCACGCCGCCTACCCCACCCTCTAACGCACCAACCTTCTCCCTCAAATTCCCAAGAAGCACACCCCTCACACTGGGATATCGTGAGAAGAACCCACGAGTATCGAATGTGGACTGCATATATACGTAGTCATTCCTGCTTCTCCTCGTGCCAAATAACCTATTGAGTAGTGTAGTAAACATCATGATTCCGCAGTTCCGGATAGCCCAAATCTCACTGCCAAAACAGTTTACGGCGAGCTCAAGACCAGTGCCTACATATTGGCCTACTGCGCCAGAAAGGCGAGAGTCAGTGAAGAGAAATTTCATACAGTTTAGTGCGTGGACTTGGGGCAGGTCCATTTTCTCGCCGTCTTTGGTAGTTGGGGTGGGGATTGTGGCGATGGAGGTGAGGCGTGTGAAGGTTGAGTGGAGAAGGGGGCGGGAGGGGGTGGTCTCGGAGATTAGGATGCCGATTATGAGGTAGGGAAGGCCGGCGGAGCGCCGAGTAATTGCATTAGATTTTGAGAGTATGAGGCCTAGGTTATCCTCCAACCATTTCTGTGGTAGCTGTTGTAGTACTGGATCTGTGGATTTGAAGCAAACTGTACAAAGCGAGATGAAGGATGGGGAAACGGCAGAGAAAGCGCCACGATGACGGATATTGGAAAGCTGGGCTAGAAGTAGCTCTCCACTGGCTTCAAAGTCCTTTTGTGTCAATATTGAGTTTGTTGTCGAATAAGGTGCATGGGTTAATATCGTTCCTAGTAATGAACTATCCTTCCAAGTATAACATTAGTGATATTCCATGACGCAAATCCAAAGAACCCATACCTAGACTCCTTAACCCCCCTCCACGAATAACTCATAACTGTCTGTGTATTCAAGTCCTCATCTTCCTCTTCTTCAATCGGCATATACCCCTCGGGGCTCTCATCACACAGCACCCCCTTCGTAATATCCCAAACCTCTGCACACACCCTAAAAACCCTCTCCACCAGCCCCCTTATCACTTCTTTCTCCACCCCACTATAAACACCCTCCCTCACAAACATCAGCCGCAACCCCGACAACAACCCATGTACAGGCCTTTCCCTCACTGCACGTTGAAAATCCACCCTCGCAACATCTAGATACGACTCCAGCATCCCCAGCGTCCAATCCACCACACCAAACCCCCCAGAACTCACCTCCACCCCCGGAAACACCGCCCCCCTTCCCACAGCTTCAAACCACAACTCAAGGACCAACGCCACACCGTCGGCATCCCTTGCTCTCCCAGAAACATTCATACCCCTCAACCCCCTCTCCAGCAGCCCCTCCACACCGCCCACCCCACAATCACCAGAAAATCGCAGAACCTCAGAAGCCATCACTCGCACATCATCAAACGGATTAAAAATTGCATCCAATAACACCCTTCTCATACTCGGCGTAAATACCTTCACGGCACCAGCGAAGCTAACCGGCCAGTTTAGTAGTCCCTTCTTCTTAGCATCGGTGGGGAGATAGGGGGTTAGGGTTGTGTCGATGCCGCTTCGGATGAGGACTGTGAGGATTCGGAGCGCCGTGGTGACACGTTGGTAGTTTGCGCTGGGTTGGAGTTGGGTTTGGAGGAAGTTAAGGTACCAGATTATGAATGATTTTACTTCGTTTATTTTTTGGGTTAGTTCTTGGAGCTTGGGGTCTTTATGGGTTGTGGCGCTGTTCTTGGAGAGTTGGTGTTTCTTTTGTGTGTTGAGGAGGTCTTTCTCTAGTGCGTAGGAGGAGGATCCAAGGCGTTCGATAAGGCCGCGAATGGACTGGATGACGAGGTTACGGGCCTCGGCATCTGTTTCGGTGTGTAGCGGGGGTAGGTACGTTTTAAGTGCTGCGAGGGAGGATGTTGGGAGCGGGTGTGTAGCGGCGGGGGTATGAGTGAGGAGGGTGAGTGCTGCGAGACGGATATGGGGGTGTGGGTGGGCGAGGAGAGGGGTTATGAAGGTTGAAGGAATCGATATGGGGAGTTGTGCAGGTTCTACGAGTGATCAGTTGTGTATTTGTAGTTTATTAGAGTGGTGTATATACGCTTAGTTTCTCTATCATGTTTCTTCCCGTCCTCCTCTGTTATGTATCCTAGGTCTTTTCCGACCTTGAGACAGCATAGTAGGCTCATGAGTTCTTCTCCATCTGTATTCTCTCCTTCTACTTGCATAATCACAACATTCTGCTCCTCCTGTAGCCCGCTATATCGTGCTAATCCTTGCCCGTCAATAAAGCTCTTGAATCCTGGTGGGGATAGCTTGAATAGCCCTGGTAGTACATATATCTGAACATTCGCCCTCAGGATTTCACTTCTCAAGGCCTCCTTCAGTGGTTCGTTCCAAAGTTGCATCCATGAACTATCATCTTCCAATTCTATTCGGTACGCGGATAGCAGGTTGACAAGTGCCTTCCCAATAGACGGAGAGAGAGTACGGTCTTGGAGATTTGAGAGAAGGGCTGTTACGAGTGAGCCCTGAGACGGTGAGAGGGAAGCGAAGGTAGTGAGGATATAGGAGGCAGATAGAAGACGTTTCTTGACTAGTGTCTCAAGAATATAATAGCCAACCTTCTTCCCGGCAGTATTGTGGATTGCATTCAAGAGCTGAAGCGCAAGTGTTTGTGTAAATGACGAAGTTGTAGTCTTTTCCTGAGAGAATTCTGGGTGTGAAGTAAGGATATTCCCAAGAAGATCTTTAAGTGCCTTTGACAGCGAGGACTGGGCATCGTCAAAGTGTGTTAGGACTATGGTTACGAGGGGTGTCCATATTGAGTCCTCGAGAGGGGTCTTGAGAAGTGGACTTGAGGCCGACCGGATGAGCCAGGTTGAGATTACATCGCAGCTGAGAGCACGGTGAGGTTGGCTTAGAGTTGGAATTTGTGCAGTTTTGAGTATTGAAGTGAACAGAGATGTGAGGTTTTCTCTGTTGCCAATTGTCAGTACATCCCTAGACATGACTGCAATAAAGAATTACATACTGCCCACTGGTATCCTCAGCTACCCCAGGCTTCGACCTCTGGATGAGGATAACCCGCACCTGCTTCAGAAAGTCCTCCCTCAATGGAACATCTACACACTTCTCCGTCAGCTCGCTCAGAGTCTGATGACCCTTTACAATTGCCATCCTGTCGATAGTTTCACTGTGTAGTAGAGGGGTCCACCGATTTCTTTGGTGGGGCTTGCATGAGACAGACCGGGTAACACAGCCAGCCGGGTAACCCCTCCCCGCAGAGCCTCATTCCTTGGAAAGTTCCGAGTGAAGGTTTTTTTTTCCATCGTGATATCCTGATAGCCCCCGAAGTCTTATCAAAACCCGCCACAGTACATCATCACCATCTTAATCAATCCCCAAAACACCCTCCCCATATTCACAATGGCTTCAATCTGGGACGCTCTAACTGGCCGTAAATCCACCTCTACCCCCACCCTAACCCATGCTCACGACGCACCCGCCGACTCCGGCGATAGTGCACCCACAACATCCTTCACCTCCCACGCCACACCCGCATTCGACCCCAGCTCCTCCAGTGATGTCAACTCTTTCCTCGGCTCTGCAACTCTCGACCCATCTATACTACACCCTCTAGCCGGTCTCTCATCAACATTGTCATACCTCGACCTTGACGAAACCGCACTCTCATCCCTCGCCGGTTCCCAGACCGCACTTCCGTCACGCGGATGGTCCGATGATCTCTGCTATGGCACAGGGAGTGTGTACCTTGTCGGACTCTCCGCAGGTGGAATGTGGGGTCTGACAGAGGGCCTCAAGAAGGCACCTGTGACTGCTCAGCCGAGGTTGAAGCTAAATTATGTCCTCAACGGAATGACCCGGCGGGGTCCCTTCTTGGGAAACTCTGGGGGGGTGTTGGCTCTCGTGTATAATGGAATTAATTCGACGATTGGGAATATCAGGGGGAAGCACGATACGGCGAATAGTGTTGCTGCAGGAGTCATCAGCGGTGCGATTTTTAAGAGTACGAGGGGGCTGAAACCTATGGGATGGAGTGCAGTCATGGTAGGTGCTGCGGCAGGGGCGTGGAGTGTGGGTAGTAAAGCGCTATTGTGAGTGTAGTAATGGATTA
Organism: Verpa conica; assembly: GCA_033030425.1. Classification (NCBI taxonomy): domain Eukaryota; kingdom Fungi; phylum Ascomycota; class Pezizomycetes; order Pezizales; family Morchellaceae; genus Verpa; species Verpa conica. Next base: position 728,013 of record JAUFSD010000010.1, on the reverse strand, counting down.
AGGGAAAGGAGAAAGAAAGAAAAGAAGGTCTGGGTGAGTGGGCAAGTCCGATAATTTCTACGGACGAGGTTCATGTGTTTGATAGGCTTGTGTGTATGTGGAGGGTAGATCATGCTATATCGCTGGGTGTTCATCTGTTTGTCTTTACAACATCTCTCCTCCTTTTTCTTTCCTTATGGGTCTAGACAGTGCGTCGGCGTTATCAATAATTCTCTTTTCTTTTCTAAAGAGTAAATTACTGCATATGGTTTTTCTTCTTCTGCATATTACTGTCTATGGGATTTGGGGGGAAGTTTAGAACGGAGGAGGGAATTACTGAAACAAAGCCTCTTTTTCAATATCAGGATCAGCGGGAAACAATCTGACGTCATTGCAACTCATGAAATATCACTCGCTCTAGAAATGATTTTCTTGGCGTCAATCACTCAGGATCACTATAGAGAATAACCAGGACATGTAAACCCAGGATCCCGGTTATAATCATGCGACTATAGTTTTCTGGTCCTACTTCTCCTAGGTACCGCCTTAGAGCCCTTAGCGACATTTGCTCGGTATAAATATAGCACCTCTCACAGAAGCTTAGCAAGGATTTCTAACTCTCTATTCATATAAGAATTATATACCAAGCGGAATGTATCTAAGTAACTGCCCATGCAACAAGTATATTTCCAGATACGACCGTAATAAGATGCCCTTCTAGTTGACCGAGGGCGCACGGTAATAAGCACTTGTGGGCATTGAATATAAAGGTTATCTTGTTATCTAATGAGCTAAATACTTAACATGATTCCTTAAGTCACCCCTGCCAAAACTGGCACAATATTGATGCCACATCATGCACCCTCCCCCACAGCCACCCCAATAGTGATGCCATGCCATATACTACTCCAAAAAACCACAGATCCAAATCTACCATACAGGATTGTAATCTCCATGTATACGAATGTCTATCCCCTGCTGCTGCGTAAAAGAGCGGCAACAAAGGATCGTTTACTAACCGGCGAGATTTTCTTATATCCAATGCTGTTCTTCCGCTGTTATCCCTCACAGTGGTGTCAATTCCCTCTTGCTCCAGTAAAAGCTTGGCCACCATGTCGTTACTTTCTCCCAAATAATCTGTGGCTATCCTGGCACAAAGCCCTCTTACGCAGAAAACCGTAATCACTGACACTATGATCACCCTCCGCACCTCCCACACCCCACCCGCCACTGCTAGCCACCACATCTTCTCTACTACTACTCCCCTCGCCGCCACCTCCGCTGCCATCGCCATCACCGCAACCCCCGCAACCCCCACAACCACCTTCATACTTAATTCTGGTATCAGAATATCTAATTCTGGTATTAGAATATCCTCAGACTCCTCCATTATGGGCTCAGTCATGGTCACCCCCCCCATTACCCTTGAAGTAGGCGTACATATAATCGATAAAGGAAAACAAAGAAATATCAGTGCAGTAAAAGTAGCCACAACCAAAACAGACGCAGACACAACAATAGTCGCACCTGTACCTATTGCTACTACCACTAAAGTCCCCTCTAACACTCCCACTAAAACCACCACTACCACTACCTCTATCACAAACTCTAATACTGTACTACTTACGTCGTCATAACTTAAAGTTGCTAAATGTAGTGGAGTCTTTCCATCTTTATCTTTTGCCATGATGTCGATCCCCTTTTGCTCTAATAGCAGCTTGACTACTGCTTCTGATCCATTTGAGACCGCCTGATGTAGTGGAGTCCTTCCGTCTTTATCTTTTGCCATGATGTCGATTCCCTTTTGCTCTAATAGCAGCTTGACTACCACCTCTAACCCCCCTAAAGCCGCCTGATGTAGTAGAGTCCTTCCATAACTGTTTTTCGCCATGATGTCGGTCCCCTGTTGATCTAATAGCAGCTTGAATATCGTTTCTGACCCATTTGAAGCCGCCTGATATAGTGGAGTCCTTCCATAATTGTCTTTCGCCATGGTGTCGATCTCTTTTTGCTCTAATAGGAGTTTGACTATCTCTTCTGACCCCCCTGAAGCCGCCTGATGTAGTAGAGTCCATCCATTTTCATCCTTTGCCATGATATCGATCCCTTTTTTCTCTAATAGCAGCTTGACTACCACCCCCGACCTGTGGGAAGCCGCCTCATGTAGTGGAGTCTTTCCATTTTTATCTTTCGCCATGATGTCGATCCCTTTTTGTTCTAATAGCAGCTTGACTATGACTACCGCTTCTGACCCCTTCGAAGCCGCCTCATGTAGTGGAGTCCTTCCATTTTTATCTTTCGCCATGATGTCGATCCCTTTTTGTTCTAATAGCAGCTTGACTATGACTACCGCTTCTGACCCCTTCGAAGCCGCCTCATGTAGTGGAGTCCTTCCATAATTGTCTTTCGCCATAATGTCGACCCCTTTTCTCCCTAATAGCAGCTTGAATACCTCTTCTGACCCCTTCGAAGCCTCATGTAGTGGAGTTCTTCCATAACTGTCTTTTTCCATGATGTCCATCTCTTTTTTCTCTAATAGTAGTTTGAATACTGCCACTGACCTCCTGGAAGCCGCCTCATGTAGTGGAGCCCTTCCATCCTTATCTTTCGCCATGATGTCGATCCCTTTTTCCTCTAATAGCAGCTTGACTACCCCTTCCGACCCCTTCGAAGCCGCCTTATGTAGTGGAGTTCTTCCATAATTATCTTTCACCATGATGTCGATCCCTTTTTGTTTTAATAGCAGCTGGACTACCGCTTCTGACCCCTTTGAAGCCGCCAAATGTAGTGGAGTTAATCCCTCATTATCTTTTGCCATAACACCGATCCCTTCCTGCTCCAACAGTAGCTTGACTATCGCCTCTAACCCCCCCTGGGCCGCTAGATGTAGTGGTGTGGCTTCCGTAGCATCACGGGCATTAATCTTAATTCTTCGCCAACCCAGTGCCGTCTTCTGTTCTAGCAAAAACTTTACAACAGAATATTTCCCGCTTTGAGCTGCCCGATGGAGATGTGTTTTTTCAAAATCATCTTTGGTGTTGATGTTTACCCCCGCATCTACCAACTTTCTGAGTAAAGGTATGATACCGAAGTAACATGCGATATGTATTGGTGACGCAAAATGGCTCGTATGAGAATTTCCTAGGGATATGAATGCTCTCGACCACAAACTACGGAGCGGAGAGTTTGCGTTGAAGAACCTCCCATGGAGGTCGAAAACCTGGTCAACTGTCTCCACAGATTGGCTGGCATGTTCTGGCCAAAACCGGATCGCATAAGAGAGGAATGGGTCATCTTTTGAGGAAGGGGTGATTTCGAACTTGGCAGTACTATCGAGTTTGTTTCTGAAGGGTGTTTTCTCAATATAATTGAAGCATACTTCTGTCAGGTGTTTTTCTGCCTCGCCCGATGTGAAGTGATACCAAGGTGCTGGTTCTGTGCTGGTATCCTTACCGAACTCGTAGAGGAGGTAATCCTTCGCAGATTGGTGTATGAGGTTAATGATCCCATGCTGCTCATATACCAAGGAGCTACAAACCCTGGTGAAATCTCTTAGAGCTTGTTCTGAATCCTGTAATTGCCGAGGAGAGCCTGGGGCAGACGAAAACGCGGTGGCTAGTGCCTTAATACTCAAAGGCCGCCTTGCAAAGGTGATCCATATCAAAATTAGTCTTGCATTCCTATGGAAAGACGGGTGGATATCGTCCAAAACTCTATGGTAGATAGCGTTCAAGTCACGTGGGAGTTCCTTTATTTTGGTGTTGATTTCCTCGTTAGTAAATTGCTTCTTGAGTTCTTTACAGATCAATGACACCCATAGGAAGGTACCGTCGGCCTTCGCTCTCAGTGCATCCCGTACCCCTTCGGCATTCATGTAGGGTTTCTCTACACGCAACCTTTCGATCTCAGCGTCGATGAACTGGAATACGTCTTTTTTGACTTGCTCGGCCTTCGAATCGAGTCCGATGTTGGCAAATGGTGTTAAAGCTTCTCCAATATGCGGATGGTTTCTGCTGGTGATGATCAATTTGACGACGGGTTTCTGCCGGTCCGTAGAAAGAGTTTTGATTTGGGCAAGAAGCAAACTACAAGAGTTCTCTTCACATTCATCAAGTGCATCGATAACACAGTATACTCGGTCAACTCTGGGGTCCCTGATCATTCTGGAGAAAATTCTCCAAAGATCCAGGAATGAAGTAAAAAGTTGCACCCCGACCATTTTGAACTTTTCGTCATCCTCAAAGTGCTTGAAGAGCTCCGGGAATGCCTGTAGCAACTGTAGAAGGATCCCCCTCATAATCGATACTGCTGTGTTTCGGTTATTCTGTTTATTGTCGCAGAAATAATAGGTCAATATGGTGCCCGGAGTTGCCTCGGCCATCTTGCCCAAATTGTCGGTGAGACGTTCAATTAAGAAAATAGAGAGCATTGTCTTCCCCTTTCCAGGGCTACCGTATAACCATAAAAGGGTGGATTCCGGATCGCTAAACAATGAGCTATAACTCCGGTGTGTCGAGAATCCATTCACAAGTACCCTTTGCTCTTTCCCCTTTGAATGCCACGATTTCGGCCATGTCGCTTGCTAGATCGGATAGATATAATGCTCGCTTGCAATCTTCGACTTTTGAATTAGACTTTGATTTAATTTTATTGATACATTGTGAATTAGGACCAACCATTGAACTTCTTCTCTTCCGGTGTTGGTGTTGAGCCGCCCCTTGCTTGATCCGCTAGACTACCCTTCTTCAACTCCTCTTTAACCCATCTCCCAACCTCATCCGTGACTTGAAGATAGCCCGCATCATTTACATCACTAAACCTCACCATATCCATATGGTTCGCATGGATGGGATAGTTCGAGTAAGCCGAAAGTATTGCAGAATGCTTAGGGACCACCTACAAGTGGGACATAAGTCAGTCACAATAAATACTCAGTAGAGTTTTTATTTACCTTCCCAATCCCTTTAACAGGAAGTTCTTCAAAGAAACAAGTGATCTTGATTTTTTTTCTCGTTTGGAAGACCGTTTAAAACCCTATGGAAGTCTTGCTGTATTCTAGCTAGGGTATCTGAACCCGATGTCAAGGTCCTGAGAATATCCTTGTTCGGCTTTGTGACAAGCTTCAAGAAATTTGCGCCGAGAGTAGCTCATTCTGCCTTATTAGCACCACAGTGCGGCGTACCGAGGAATGCAATAGCAGAGGTGGACTTGAAAATCTACTGAATATGCTCCTCGTAGCTAATTTTCGAATTAAACAAGCACTAAATTGGTCAGTGGTCATCTTAGTCAACTCATGGCTCGTGGTATTGGCGAAGTGGGATCGATAGTGTGATTAAATTAGGTACTAACATCTTCAATAACAAGCCCCCCCAAGACTGTGGCCAATAAATATTATCGGGCGGTTCATCTAAATAGCGGCTAGATGTCAGGGTTGGCTCAGCTTGATGTTTACGCAATCAAGTACTTACAGTCTGTGTCTTCTCCCTGATATTCCCGAGCGTCCCAGACAATTCCTTTGCATGATCAAAGACTCTATTCTGTGAAGCAAGTTTCCAGAAGTGTACTACGTCCGCATTGTAGCCAAAAGTCATTATCCGAGCATTACTTATCGAGGTTGGGAGCAGGTCCAAAGGCCAACAGACACCTCTGCCCCCTCCGGATTTACTTTCTGCCGTCCATGTTCCGATTCGGTCGCCTATCAAGCCGTGGACGAATACAATACTAATCAAATGCATTTCTTAGTCTCGATCAATGACTGGGGTAGGGTACCACAACATACTCAACTTCACTCTGCTCCGGATTCTCTTTTAAGATGCGGCATCCGTACTTCTGATTTAGGGGATCCTCGAGCCTATTTCCATTAGAAAGAGACAAAACAGAAGTATTGAAAAATACCTTACCCTACTACTGCGACTCCGGAATTGATAGTCGGGTCTCCTAAGTCTTGTTTCTCTTTACCCTTCCTCGGCCAAAACATCGTGTCGCTTAATAGTATGAGTTGGGTAAGTTATTGGTAGCTAATTTGAGAATTCGTAAAGGGTGAAAGTTGCTCAGTTAGTGTCAGAACTGTGGAGATACTAGAGGCAAAAACAACACATAATATGAGCGAGGCTATGGAGCCATTATCAGTGGAAGGCCTGACAGGGATTGAACCGTAGGCTATATCAAACTATGCACTGCGCGTTAGAGAAACACGGTAGCACAAGCAGGCTAAGTGTAGAAACTAAGGCAAACATGCGTTGGCGCCTATCAAAACGCGGGGTCAATGATTCAGAAACAGACCAAGGTAAAAGGGAAAATCAGAACAAAAGGGAGCCTATAGTCTCTGGTAGAATTAATGTGAAAATGCGCTACCCAGGACTCAGAGGTCTGATTGACATTTGATGTTCTCAACGAAGATTCTAGTAGTAAGCACTGACTATAGAACCCTTGCTCGCTAATCCTGTTTTTGCAATAATTCTACCGGAGATTGTACGCTCCATTACTGAGCTCCCTCCATCCAGTAAGATTAATAGTAAAATGAAAAATGGGCTTGTATCATATCCTGCCGCGCACGACTCAGAAGCCATTAAGAACTCGAGGTTCTTGATCAGGATCACCCAGGAGATGCCCTACTCCTTGGAATTACCTCCTTCTAAGGATAATTTATAATTATTAGACATTTCCAAGATCGGCATATCTTGGTTCTACATTAAGTTACACCCTATCGCCAAATCTTGTGAGCCTTAATTGATGTAAAAAGAACTCCACTTACTCTAATACCTGCTGAAGTTTATAGACCTAGGCTTTCAACTGTATAATCGAAAAGTCAGGTACTAGAACAGCCTGTGATAATGGTCGCATACGAGTAATGAGTAAAAAAAATCCGCCAGGTACCTCCCTACCCGAATGAGCTCTCGTGATTATCCTCTACACACAGCTTAGCACAACAGATACATCTAGTACCCCATATAGCAACCCAGTAAATATACATAGTTATAACATAGGAATTCCTGTTTGTATAAGATATTTACTATACTCCCCTCACCCCCTTAAAGCCCATCTCTACCCAAGACGAAAACAGTAAAATATCCCATGTACAATATCGCCTCACCAACAGAAACAGAAAAAAAGAGCTGGTAGATAGATGAGATAAAATCCAAGAAATCCTATACCCTTCACTCAAATACAGCACCAGACTTGAGACGGAAAAAAATGAACATAATAGTCAGCTAAGAAAACATTGCCCAACCTACAACCACACCCTATTTCAAGAAAAATTTCCTCAAACTTTTATCCACAAGAAAGAAAAAGGTAAAAATCCCACAAACCCCCAACTCCTCTCCCACACATATCCGCAAGTAAATCCACTACCTCCCGCCCCTCTCCTTCCTAACACTTTCAAACGCCATTCTCATCCCGAAACTCATCCGCCCAGGGTCCATAGCCTCGAGGCCCCCACTACTTATACTATCGCTACCCCCTAAAATGCTCCCCCTCCTCACTCTAGCTCCCACAGAACCAGGCCTATAGCTGCTCATGTCTGGATCTAGCCCCGTTCGCCCGTCAATACCACCAACAACGCTCTCCATCGCACCGCCATAATCAGCTTCGTCATCAAGCGCGGCTGCAGCGGCTACTTCGGCTGCATATGCAGTACGATACGGTGTCCTATCATACGCAGACGGGAACGGCGAACTACGGCGATAGCTCGATACAGAGTTATTCTTCTCCAGTGATCCTTTCTGTTCAGTGACTGAGAAAGATGTCGGTATAGCCGCTAGTAGATCCGCAGAATCCACCTTGAGCTCCTCGAGAGGTACCTGTACCGGCACCACCTCCGATAGTGGTGAGCTACGGGGCTTTGGTGACGGCCGCCCAGATACAGGTGTAGAACCCGAAACATTGCTATTATTAACCTGTTGAGGCAACTTAGGACTCTTTGTCGACGACCCTGGTTTTGCTGTAAACGCGGCTGGACTATGTCTACCTATCGACATTGGTAGACTTGCCGCATTAGGACTCCGGCCCAGCATCAACATAAGGTTTTCTTCTTCATCTTCCTCTTCGTCAATAGCTCGCGTTGCTTCCTTTCCCTTTCCCTTTCCTCTGGGTGGTGGAGCGTCGTCTTCAGGAAGGTCATATTTCACGATGCTTCTCCTTCTAAAACGGCCCCCGGGAGTAGGTACGAATCCATTTTGTGACGAGTCAATCCCCTTCCAGCCAAAATTCGGCAAAGATGAAGCAACGGGCTCCTCTTCAAATTTTTTTTGGTTGAGGAAAGGGGACAGCGATAATGAGGAGCTCAGCGAACCTTTCCGTGCACTCGATCTAGGGAGCCCGAGGCGGGGACCAGGAGATTTTCCGAAAGTCAGGACGGACTCAGAAGCCGAGGTAGGGACAGGAGGGAAGGATGGAGTGAATGATGGAAGCATAGGGAATTTAGAGGCAGTTAAACGGTCGTTCGTTTGTGGGTGTTGAGAATCAAGTAGTGCGGAGTAATCTCGCTGTGGTGGGGAGCTATCCAGTACTTCGGGGATTGTCTCATCCAGATCGAATAGAGCTTCTTCATCGTCATCGTCGTCGAATCCGTTTGTTTCATCGTCTGTAGAGTCTGATCCTGCTTTACCTCCATTCATTCCATCTAGCCCACTAGATACACCTCTAATTCCCAGTCCACTGAATGCCCCGCCCAGACCGGTAGGCACAACTAATTCATCTCCAGTGAACGCAGTCAAACCTTCCATCGTGACATTCTCAACCTGCTCCACCTTACCACCCACCTCATCAAATTCATCCTCATCCACCTCCTCAACATCTTCTCCTTCATACTCTACAAACCCATCATCATCATCAAACGAATAGTTTTCATCCTCAAGCGTCCAATGCACCTTCGTCGACGGTGGGCTACTGCGCGACGGCACCGAGTTCTCATCTTCAAACTGGAATGTAACTCTCTTTGGCGATTTCTGCTTCATCGCACCCGACTTGCTAAGCGTACCCGTAGAGCTACCAGAAGATGACTTGAGTGATGACGCAAGGGGGTACGCCGGCGAAGTATTCCCCGTTCTCGACGGAGGCCCAGGAATAGTTGCAAGCTTGGGCATAACTGGTTGAGGTGATGTTTGTTCGCTAAAATTCGAATCCTGCGGAGGACTGCGTCGAAAGTAGTTGTTATCGAGCAGTGGTAGGTATCTCGGAGTGAAGAGACCAGCAGCTTGCAGCTCCTTTTCAAACGGCGGCGATGTGGTAGCGCTGCTGCTGGTGCTGCTGCTTCCGTCAAAGCCTGGCTGTTTTCGGTTATCGGAGAGCTCGAGCTCCAGTGTGTCGTTAAGTTTTGAACCACCGAGGTCTAACGGAATCTGAGCCCCATTATTAACAACTTGTTCCTCCCTGGTGAAACCTTTGCTGTCAGAAGACGTCGTCACACCCGCGGCAACATGTGTTGCATCCGTGGCTTTTGCTTTTGCTCTGTTGTTCGCCCCGCCATTCTCGCATCTCCGTTCCCTATGGGCAGACTCTAACTTCTGCTCCTCCCTCAACCTCCTCTCTAGCTCTCGATACTCTTCCTCCTTAACCGCCTTGAAAGCCTCGATCTCCGCCTCAATTTCCCTCCGTTTTTGGTCGAGCCGCGCCAGGAGGCTACACTCGTCGATTTCTGTTGCGGCTGTTTCTAATGGAGAGAGGCCCATTGGCAGCGACGTTGTCGGTTGTCCTCGGAAATCTCCGGGGGAAGGGATCGACGAGGTATCTGCAGGGAAGGAATTAATACCAAGGAGTTGGCTGACTGATGGAGGTGATGGAGGCATTATTTCCCTGATAATTTGGGGCGGTCAAGGAACGATAGCGATAAGAGTTGCCGATGACTCTTATTGTTGGGGGGGGATGTTTCGACCAGATAGGTTGATGGTTGGCTCTGGAGGTACCAAGTATCACTCAACAGAAGACTGACAGGTTAACAAACAATAAATGCAAGCCAGCCTCGCGTGAGAAGAGAGTCCGTGGAGAGCGCTGATCCCAGCGGAGAGTGGGGGGGGATGCAATTGAGATGGGTAGTGGCGATGAGCGAGATCACCAGCGGTTTGGTGGGGGGGGGAGACCGGTTGCGGAGAAACTCTTGTGGGGGGGGTTATTGTAAGGTCCGGGCTGTTGCGTGATGGGGGACTGCTTCCACCAGAAGCTCATTCATTCACTTTCTACCCTTTCTCGCATGGAAAAAGAACACAATTGTGCCTCTGCTGACAGGCTGAAGAGGAGGCAGAATGATGATAATGATGAATGTAAAACAGCCAACTGGGGGCTGAATTGAGAGCTGTCCAGAAGGATGCAGAGGATGTAGAGAGAGAGTTCAAGATGCAAGACGCAAGACGCAAGACGTCTCTAGTCTTCTCCACAATGAAGTCAGAGTGACCAACAAGAAGAGCAAGATTGGCAGAGTTTCTTTCCCCGTTCTTCTCATTTCTCCCTCTGGCTATATGGGCTTGTGGATTCCTGTCCTCTTCATCCTGTCCCTCACCCACTTACTGTAGTTGGTTACTCGAGTCGAGCACAGCACGCGAACATGGCATGGGTAAATTGAAATCCAGACGACCGATTCTAGTAGGACCCTTTCTTCGAGTAACACACCTGTCTATCTCTACCGGTGTGCATACATGTACTGTGGGGCATCCATATTGTAAGAGTACTCATTCTGCCTCTCCACTGGGGGATATTGAAGCAAAGGGAAGCCATCGAAATCCCCCCCACTGAGATGAGGTCATGAATAATCCAACCCCGGATATGGATCCCCAAGCGAAACGGAGCAAGTGAATCCCCAAACACAGTATGACTGTACTAGAGTTGGACAGGTCCATGCGAGCTTAGGGGCTGGAAGGGCAAGACTCTTTCCATTGCCATTGTAACACTACAACTGCCCAGCTGAGTTGAGCCTCAAGAGTCACGGATTCCAGCCAGCTGCTGTCCTACATACTGTACATACATGTAGAGTGGTAGTCATCCAAAGCCCAGCCAACTACATGTAGCGACCGTTTCCTGACCGCGGTTTACCAAGAATAGGGAGCCGATCGTCAACCCCCACAACAGTAAATCCTATATCAAAACTGAAATATAACTCTTAGTAGACTCGACATCACTCACCGCTGAGCGCTCAGCCTGAAATATATCTCACGATCATACCACGCACACACATAAAAACCAACTTCTACACTTCATCCAATAACAACTCACACGTTGTGCCTGAAGGTTCAGCTCCCCCCCTCCGCAAACATCCCCGGTTAAAAACAGAAAGGAAAAAAAAACCCCTCAAAAAGGAAGCTTCCAAAGCGTGTGTGAGGGGGTGATACTCATGCGGCTCCACCAAAAACCCGGTAGATTCTCGAGTTGGTATCGTATTTTGTTGTCCTGGAAGCCAATAAGGTGAGATATGTCTCATATATGTATGAACGCGGCTTGCCGAAAAGTGAGGCTCGCCCGGGGATAGCTGCTGCGTGTGCTTGCGCACCGACCACCGGAAGAACGAGCCGCTGTGGGCTGGAGATGCGATGGACGGGAACATACTCTACACAGTCATAATCCTGCCGCACTGAAGCATCACGAAAGAGCCGGAGTGTGCACCCCTACCCCAGATCAAATCTTATCTGATCCCCTCCCCCGCAATTACTCCATCTTCCCAAAAATAGAAAGAGAAAAAACATTCTCAATGCCGCGGCGATCCGAGCTTATGTTACCAAGGTTCGAGACTGGAACTCTATCGCTGTAAAGTCAATGTTTAGCTGATCAGTGCTTGGCGTGGGCTATATCGTGTCACTCTGACGTCGCCCGGGGATACCACCGATGTGGGGTAGGATCAACAGGGTCGACATACGGTGAGATTCGCGCATTCTAGTTAATATATGTATGTAGTTTAGTCTTTAAGCACTGATATCATGATATCCCAGCTCCACAGTATCTACACGGTAGGCTTCGGAATCAAACTTGGATGTGGATAAACGCTAACTGTATTTAAAACGGGCCGTTAGTATAAGGACGCGTGTAAAGCCGCAAATATCTGGTACCAGATAGTGTGCATTGTTCTATTCCTTATCAGACTGGACGAGTGACCACCCATGAATGAAACTGTGACCTCACACTCAACCTTCCTCGGAGGTCCTCCCAAACGCCAGCCTCAAACCCGGTATTTCGCCCCGTCAATGCTGCAGCCGATCGATCCCTACATTTCACGGCGTCAAGTGAAGTGGTAACCGGGCAAGGGCCATGAAACTCGTTACAGAGACCGGCGAGGAGTTTACCGGTCACTCGGTAACATGAGATGATCTTGTTTTTTCTAGCACTATAGGTACATGTAATTATTTTAACACCGTTTCACACTTTCATCTTTAGCTATAGTACTGTCGGTAGCTAGGGGTCTAAGTTTCCATAATACCGATGTCTGCCGATACCGTGGTTGGGTTTATAAGTCGACACATATAGAATATTATTACCTACATACTAGTCTCGTGCCCATCCCCTACGGCGCAGCTTGCTGCGTCACCGTAGGGTCTGGAGCAGTAAAGTCCCGAAATCTTTCGGAGCTACCCCCGAAAACCTCCGCGAAGCTCGGGGGCTTTCAGAGGCTCGGGGCCTTTTATAGCCTCCGAAGGTACTTAGGATTGTGTGGAGCTGCCATACATTCCTAAGTACCAGGTAACACTCCGAGAACCTCCGAAAGACCCCGGCCTGTCGGGGTTTTTCAGCTAGTTCGGGGGCTCTTCTAGATGGCCCGAAGCTTTTATAGGTACTTAGGTTTACGTGCTGGCTCCATACAAACCTAAGTACCAATTATACCCCGAGAGCCCCCGAGAGCCCCCGAGCCAAAATATGTCCGAAATGCGAACTGGGCAAGCTCGGAGAGGTTAGCACACCAGACCCTACGGTAGCTGCGCAGCAAAAGCAACCATTGGGGCTGGGAACGAGACTACCTACATACATATATAGACGTATCCTCTTATACTTTGGCTAGGTCTTCTTTTTTCAATTAGTATGATACTGGCCAGTTAGGCTTGGCGGCGAGACTAGGCTCTTTAAGGGGTTCGTTTATGTTATATGGGAATTTGGTCATAACATATCACTCGGCTAGATACGTATACACGTAAATTGGTGAATGAATGAATTAATTAACCATAAATACAAGGATCCTAGCATAAATAGATATACACGAGGCTTTTTTTAACAGTACTTTGAATCTTGAGTTATTTACAGTGTATATAGATCACGATCCATCACTTATAGCAGATTCCAAAGCCACATGCAAAACGGAAATCGCTAAGCAGCCATATTTGTAACCCGGAAGGTGAATAGTCACCGCCATAATATCGTACGACTACTACATATCTAGCGGAAAATCCCATTCCCGGGGTAAGAAAGATTAATTTCTTTTTGATATGTTACAATGACTACACAAAAAGTAGGGACGTTCGCTTGAATTTCTTCCACCGCACGGCCCTATTCAGTATCGCCGGGATACTACGGTACTTCCCAGTGTGATCTACTTCCGCCTCCCACCCTCCCGCCCTCTCGACAAAAGAAAAAAAACCACTACAGGTCTAAGTATGTTACTTTGATTTGTGTAAGCTGCGCCTGCATACTATACTTGATAAAGAAATATACGTATTATATTAAGGATAAAGCTAAGACTTATATAGAAGGGATACATATAGTTACCTACTATATAGGCAGCAACATTAGTGGTTCGAGCTTTGTAGACACTAGAGGAGTTGGGGGAAATAGCCAAATGGTGGATGCGTGAGTTCGCTAATGTGGGGCCTAGATGGAGTATGTGTGGGTTAGGTTACTTTTGGAGGTTATCACACCGAGAGGTAGATTAAACGACCGCGGGGAATATTGGATGTGTATGTTGCACTTCTGCCCACGAAATCCTAAGGCTGATTGAATACGCATCGAGGCTCAGTTATAATCAGTAAATAAGACTGAGTTGGGCCCGAGTAATAGTTTTTATCACTTTACCTTGTAATAGTACATTTATCTCTCATATGTCCTGTGTTCTGTATTGCCGAGGTATTAGGTATAGGAAGGAGAATTATGCCAAGAGGTTGAGGTAAGAGCTGGAGGAGCATCTAACCTATAAATATAGCCTCTATTATAAGACCTCCCCTATCACCTGACTACCTACCATAGCCGAATTAAATCTATCGCTGCACTGATACCACTTTATCTATTAGGCTTTCTGATAGTGTCATCCCTATAGATAGCCTTAGAGAAATCTGGTCCTAGGGTATGAATTTATAAGATAGTGGTAAATATACTATGTAGTGTGATATTAAATATGAATGAAGTATGAGGTGCTAGTAGAGAATGATTCTGATAAGAGTATTTGAGGGTATTCTGGGGCTAGCCCTGGATGATTTTGCGAAGAGCGGCTGCATCATGCTGCGCTTCATTAGGTGTCACTCGGCTCTAGAGCGAGCTACCAGGCAGCGCTTATAAATGGTTTGGGCTATTATGTGACCGTAAGTGTCTCTAATATGGGCTGATACATGTGCTGTAGTATCGTGCTCTTCTTTAGGGAATGTGACATAGAAGATGGAAATGGGACATAAGCTGTCACCCATAGTGTCAGTTAACCAGATATTCAAGAAGAGGGTAGATATCGAGAGTTTATTTAACTGATTACCTATATTTCCTCTCAGAGACACTATATATAAACGCTTCAATGGACCCTAGACCCCCCCTTTTCAACCCTTATATCTATCCCTGTTTATTCGCGTGCCTACGCAGTACCTCTCGAAGGCGGCTCTACAAACCTATCGCTCAAAAAACCTGCTTGAAGAGTCTCTCCACAAGCAAAATTGCATGTTCTAGTAAATAAAATGTTGGAGAAGGGAACTAAAAAACAGTTCTGTTGACTACCAGGTACCCAAGCCCCAGCAGGGCTTGAGGCCAACATACGTCTGCTGGTGACTGGGTTCGAACGCCGACTTCGTGGTCGGACACCAGGTTTGGGCACTGCTTTACCATTAGGCAATGCATCCCAGATAACTATACGAGTGCTTTACCGCTTTTAAGCCTCTGTTTGCGAGGCTTTGGAGGAGGTTACCCGCCTCTTGCCTACAAGTTGTGAAAACGTGCTACCTTTTCATTACCCACGTCACCCAAAATCTCCTTGCTTTATTCCTGTTCGATTTTGGCTCTCTATGAGAGTATCACTGAAAATTTACAGATAGACATCACACCTAAATGCAGCAACACCTGCGCGGCGTACAAGAGAAGTGTATTATTATCCCTAAACCCAAAAACCAGAATGAGAGACTAGATATTTAAGAAACATTAGTGGGACATACCGGATTTCCATGACAAATGGAGCAGCAATAATATATCAGGTGATAACCACAGAGATGTCGTAGCAATAAGCTATCCGACAAACATCTCTTGAGGTTTTGAGAAATCTCTGTACGAGCATGATATTAGTCACTACTTTATCACCAATCAGCTACATTCTTTGTAAATCTTACATTAAGGAGGACAGAAAAGCAGCCAGAAAAACCGTCGGATTATCGGTAGCTTTGATTGAATAGTCTAGAAGTAACTGTAATCAAGTCTAAGGATGCGGATGACAGAAATCAGCTTAAGCTGGTAGGCTATGTTATTTCTCAAATATTTAGGGCATGAAAAGCTGAAATTTATATGAATAGGTATCTTCACTCCTCACTGCTCATACAGAGGGGCGGACAGCAAAGCGATATACAAAGGCTTTACTATAGAGATCAGACTAGCATTAGGAATGCTCCAAGGTTGTTACGTATTTACTCATCTTGTGTGTCCAGACAAGAAATGATGGAGTAGTATGATACACATACTCCTTACAATATGTAGCCAGTATAAGGGTTTAGAGTATAAGACCTGTTACCATAAGCGTAGAGGTTTTATTCTGTCGCTGTATGGAAATAAAATATCTCTTTGTAAGAATAATTTATAGAAGAGGCCAGTACTAAATTTATTTTTTGTGGTCTCTAGGCCTATTCACTCATATGAACCCCAAATCAATTCCCTATAGCTGTTTTTCTCTTGTGCTTTTTTCTTCCTTAACATAACATTACTCAATTCTTCTATTGAGGACCTACCTTACAAGAATATATTCCGCTCCAATCACAGCTCATATCCCATAGTCTGTAACGGTGTTGGCATTTAATTTCAATATAAAGAAGGAAATCATTGGGTATGTAAGTTCTAATTCAATGTGGCTACTCGTGACACTAGACCAGAGCCTTTTATATAGCTATTAAGACTTCTTTAAAGTCACTCATAGAATTTCTTAAGATACTAATTTAATATTGCTACACCCCAAGGATCTTACAAGAGTAGAGGAGCCTTGTAGTATTCTTAGAATTAGGATAAGAGATTAATATATAAATTAAATAAAAAAGATATCATGAGTTGTCACTCGGACCGTTGATACTATTAATAAAACAAGAAGGGGATTGAGATGAGAAAGCTAACCTAACCACTACGCATGAGGGAAATAACAAAAGAATACTACCCAGAAATGACTACCTACACGCCGCCCAAGAATACACATCCACATCTAGCCCTAGAGTCTTATCCGTCCAAGCAAAGGGGATATATACCTAACACAGAAAGAAAAAAAACGTTTGTACAAGCGCCAATCCGCCAGGTTTCTATATACATATAAACTTCAACCTATCCAGCTATACCTTCGGCTTCTTCCGCTTCTTCCGCTTATTCATATTCCTAACTTCTCGGCTCCTCATCTTCACCTCAGGCACCCCGCTACCCAATACTTCATTTCTCATAGCAGTATCCTTCTTATGCCTCTCAATGATCTGCTTCTCTCCATCCTCCACCTCGAATTTCTCCTTCCCACACTCACATGTTATTTTTCTTGGAATCACCTTTGATTTCCATCCTTTTCTCTCATATAACTTCCCACCCCACGCCTTTTCCGCAATATTCACGACCTCTTCAAGCGTCAAATAGTTCATCATACATGCACTCATCTGATTAACCCGTTTCGGCGTCCTCATGCCGTACGGCACATGAAAAATTGGTTTTAACCGTACACTTATCGCTCTGGTCAAAACTCGAGGGTCCACAAATACCCCTAGATTTTGTAATCGTTTTGCAAATTCAATACCCCACGTAAATAAAGGTACACAGCCTGCAAATTCTCGATACTTTTTTGGTAAGTTCCTTATTCTCGGGGGAGGAGGTGGCGGGATAAGAGGTGTGTCCGTAGGCGAGTAAGGGCGGAAGGTGAGAAAACCCCATTCGACGATCGCCATGAAGAAATCTTTCGGGAATAACTTACGGAGGGGATTCTCTCTGCTGAGGTCAGGGACTTCAACGAGACGAACCTGTGTGGATGAAAGCGGTGTATCTTGTGCTACGACTTCAGCGACAGTTGTCGCTGAGGTGGTTCTAGCAGATGGGGTGACTGCACCCCTTGCAAAACGCCGCCTAGTAGAGATAGAGCGGGTGGGATGATACCATTCAACCAGTCCCGTTGCAAGGGCTTCAATATCCAACAATCGCCTCGTCATACCAAGCCGTTTAAAGATCTCCTTCCATAGGTGTGGCTCTACTTTTGTTACGCCACTACGAAGGAGCGAAAATAGAATGCCAATGACAAGAAATATGTCGTCTTTAACATACCAAGGCCAGGTATCAGGATAGATATCATGACGGCGAGGACGAAGAATAGTTGCTATCATAAGGTGTAGAGAAGGTGTTGAAATAGTGACAGAATGCATGCGCATGTATTCGATTCTGTGAAGTGCTTCTTGTAACCTCCCGCGAGAGAGATCTGATCGAAGAATTATATTATGTACGCTTGTGTTTGTGGGTCCAGGAAGGGGGAAACGGAGGACAGAGTCGAATTTCCCCCAGTCTTTGGCGGTGAGGTGTTCTTGGAGTAAGGCTTCGAGTTCTTCTACTGTTCGTGGACCTCGTTCTACAGCCCCTGGGTCCCAGTGAAGATTTTTCTTGATCGGGCTTTCTGGTGTTTGGTCCTCTGGTGTAAGGTTGCCTTTTCGAAATGTTATTCCGATCTCGGTCAGAAGCCAGAGAGTTTTATTCTCCGGTAGTTCAAATCGCTTCATGACTGCCTCTACTGTTTCTTGTCCAACTACTAAGCCTGGGCCAAACGTCTCTAGGTACCTGTAGATATCTACTCTCTCTAGATTTCGCTGATTAACAACATGGGCCCAAAATATATCTCCCATAGCAGTCGTATCAAACTCGTTTGACCGTGCAAGGATAAACCTCAGTGCCTCCATCTTATCAGGCCGGGCAACAATAATGGTGACGAGGGAGCTCTCTGCTATCTTAACCCCAGTCTCCACGAACGAATACAGTAACTGATGAAGTTCATTAAGATTCCTATATTTTGCCATCCACTTGATGAGTTCGTCCGCCGCCGACGTATCCTCCGGTAGGTCTGCAAATGATACACAATGCTGATGCCATCGAACTGCTTCAGCATGCAAACCCATTATACAGAGAGGTGGGATCATTGTACTATAGATTCCTGCTGGTTTTTTTGTGGTTGCATGAATCTCACGGAGCTGGAGATGCACATCTAGGCGCTGCTGTAAGGTTTCTGCAAATAGCCCTGGTAAAGACTTGGAGGTATGTCGAGGGTAGAGTGAATAGTGCCACGGTCTAGCCTTCAATGGATCGGTAAGAAGAAAGTGGCCGACTATAGTATCATAGATCCCACTCCAAGCCCTTTTGCCCTTCCCCCTAGAGTCTAGATCTTGTACGTATTCCCAAATTTCCTGCAAGAACGCATCATCCCGCAGTGCAGACCTCAAGAAGATGCCCCAGAATTCATCAGCGCTTGGGCCTTCAGTCGGTAAATCTATTCCCCGGAGCTTCATCCCATCCCATATTTCCTTCACACCAGCATCTTCGTATAACCGCCTTCTGAAAATCAACAGGATATGCCATAGTTTAGTACTCGCAATGAAAGAGGGGTTGTCGACGAGTTTCCCTCCTAGAGAATCCTGAGTGGCCACAGAAGACTCATCGCGGAGTTGGGAGAATGAAGCTGTATTATCATTGATATACTGCCATTCTTCAAACGATAATATGACCTCCTGTAGCTGTATCCTTCCCCGGTCCATGTCTCCCTCTCCCTCGCCTTCATCCTCTAATTTCTTGCCTTTATTCTGACCCTTCCGACCCTTCCGACCATTACTAACCTTCTGAAATCCCTCCCAGTCAATCTTCGGGTACCTTGCTGGTGTATGAACTTCTCGTTGCTGCTGTTGAAATCTCCTTCCTCCTCTCCCGCCAGCTGCAGTAACAACTGCAGCCTCCCTCGGCAACCATCCCCCTGATTGATATCTCCTACAATTCCTACAAACATAGGGATTGACGAGATTTATCATGAACGGTGGTTGAATCTGAGCGAGAACTGATTGCCGAGAGACGAGGCTCTGTATGGCGCGACGCATAAACGGTGGCCTCGGAGATGGGGACGCATGCGTGCCAAAAGTGTTTTTAAAAAACCACAACGTCTCCGTTAGCAGCGAGTTGGCATTCCTCGTCGTTGGAGCGTTCAATTGCTTGATATGTCTGTGGCGGGGTTGTTTCGTGGGGGGAGTTTTTTTTTTCTTCTTCGGAATCTCCAAAACGGTGGCCATGACTAAGCCCCCACTATGGAATGTTTTGAGCCTCTCCTAAACTTCAACGTCCAACCATCAACAGCAGCTCTTCCCCCCGATTTCTCCCCCCCGCAAACACCAGCTGAGATCCCCTTGGCAGTTCCAATACAATGTTCGGATTTCTCAGACCTTCACAGCCATTGAGTGGCGGTCTCCTTTGGTAATTCTTCCCCCCTCCGCCAATCGTCGTCTATCGCCGCTTATGCAGTAGCATTGCTGACCGCTCCATGCCCGCCGCCGCAAACAGGAAGATCCCATGGCGCATGTCCAGCATGCAAAAGTACCGCCACCGCCAGCGGCTTCGGCGTGTTGACCGTATTGTTGCTTGTGTCGACAACGCATTGGCGAAGCAAGGCATGACGGCAGCGGCCGTTGAGCGGTGGAAGATAGAGATGCCCACGGAGGAGGAAATGGAGCCGAAGGACAAATACACATTATTTGACAGGAATGCAAAGAAATACAGGAAGGGTGTTCACAGTATGTTTGAAATCCTTTGGTTCATTAATTCAATCCTATTTTTTTTATTCGATTCGCTCTCATCCCATCCCCATCGCGATGTTCTTCCCGAGATATCAATTCTGACCAAGATGCGTTGTATCAGAGGTACCGAAATGGACGCGAGTCAGCCAAAGGGTCAACCCCCCTGGATACTAAAAAAGAGTACTTTTTCGACTAAGGAGGTTGTGCACGGGGAGTTTTCTGTATATCTTCTTTTTTTTTCTTTCTCCTTTCCTTTCGGGCTCGGCCTTTACTCTGCTACGATCCTGTACATTGCATTACATTACATATGTCGGGCTACAACATACGTACACCCCGATGGATCCACACGAAAAGAGAGATACCCACCACATTCCGAGACACCGAGCCAGCGATTTCTTCAATTCGGCCGGTAACAGATGAAGGCATGCACCTATAAGGACTTGAGACAGCGGATGGCATAGATGGGACCCGACAGACTGGGGGGATGCTCGAGAGCTGAACACGAAAGCCGTACGTGCAGCACCCGGAGTACGAGACGTACTTCATATGTGCCTATATACCCTTACTGTGCCCCGCCGGTATGTGAAATGGCCGCGGGTACCGAGGAGAAATTAAAAAGCGACCTAATGCACTGCATAAGCCCCAGATATCAAACACTTCGAAATACATAGTGCCACCTATGTGTGTAACGAGGGCACAGTAGTTGTTATGTAGGTACAACTACTACTGTACCTGTACATATGTAGGTACACCTATGCTTTACCTATGTACCCCAACATATGCCATGTACTCCACACGACAAGACTGAAATAACCCCCCTTGCTCCTTTGTTCAATTACCTCGCCACGTGTATGGTTCTCCTGTATTGTAACCAGCGTAGATACACAAAGTACGGGGTACATTCTCAAACAAGCTTGCGCTAATATTCATGTACCAATTCCATTGGGAGAGAGAGAGAAAGAGAGAAGCCCAGCCTAAATTAAATAAAAATAAAATATATTCTATTTCTCCTTACATTACAGCGCCTAAGTACCACCAGCTCTTCATTAGTCATTATCAGTTTAGCATTCCAGCAAAAACCAGTGGTGCATAATTAAAACCAGAGAAATCCTAACCGCAGGATGGATCTGAATTAGCGATAGGATACCCAAATTCCAGCTACATGCCCAGATGAGATGGAAATCCCTAGTCATCACCTCTCTCTCCAATTACCTCTTACCGGGATTCGGAGCTGTCCCATTTCCAACCGTCCCACACCAACCCCGGGTCGCATTCCCGAATAGAAAAGGGTAAAATAAAAGTCCAATCCCAGCACCCATCTGAAATCCAACCACTCACCAAAAACCGCAGGGCTAAACACGAAAAAAAATAAAAAAATAAAAAAAAAATGTTGTTCTCCAGTTAAGAACAAAACCACCCGTCATGAACTGTCAATGACATGACACGAACTTGGAAAAGAAAAGAAAAAGAATACACACTCACATATACACACTCACACCACATACCGCAACATGGGACGAGTCAATGACAGTCGGCGCTCGCTCCCCGAGGCGGGTCGTACAAAAACCCTCAGATGGGGGGTGAGCGGTGTACTGATTTGTCCTTATATGGGTGTTCATGATTCATTAGAAACATTACTTGATACCTAGCTAGCACAAAAAAAACGCACATGTAAACACCAGCCTCCTTCAACAGCCAATACAAACATTACCAATACAACTACCACTACTCCACTCCACTTCACTCCCCCTAACCCACAGAAAGACGACAACAAACAAAAAACAAAAGTTAATATAAAGAAACAGCACTATACTACGGGTAAAAGGCCCTCCCAAAGTGAGAGAAAGAAAAACGTAATCTAGGTAAGGTAATCAGGACGGGTAAGTTAAGTCTAGTAGAGGTGGAGCATAACTACTGTTCTAGTGTGCTCCATGGGGGGAAAAAAGCAAAACATAACATGACGGTAAAGTAATACAGGTGTAACATAATAGTAGGCGTGGTAAACGTAACACTACGACTCACTGGTCTAATATTTGTGTCAAGTAGAAAGAAAAGACATTTCAACGGGTGTTATAATGACAGATGCATAGTAGACCACGCGATATGAACAAAATGTCAGGGTGACGTCGTATATTTCGTAAAGTTTAATAGCCATTAAACAAAATTCTGAGGATCTTGGATAAAACTATAAAGAAAATATACCACAAAACTAAAAAAATGACAAAAAAGAGCGAGACTCGATCTCTTAAAAGGCCACAAAAAAGATAAGAAAAACGAATGTAGGAAAGATAGTTTTTTTTTTGCTTATTTGTTCGATTTTTTTGTTCAAAGACCACCGTAACTTCATTCGACGTTCCCCGGTCCGGTCCAGTCCGTTGTAATCTACCCCAAAAGAAAGATAACAGACATTAACCCCGTACAACAGAAGGTGTACTAGAAAGAAGAGATGATAAAACAAAGTAAGCTTCTCTCATCCTCGCTGCCACAGCATGCTGAGGAGTTTGAGGGAAGTTGAGTTAATATCGTATAGAGAATAGAAAAAGTAAAAAAAGAGTACACGAAGGTATCATAAGAAAACCCAACCAAAAACCGCGCCCGACCAGTAACCAGCCCCCAAGCCAAAGAAACCGTGTTCTTTCACCAACCCCCAAAAAGACAAAAATATAAAAACATAATAAAACAAAGAGTGCTGCCGTCCGATTCCAGTCTTTTTTGCTTCCCCGGTAAGAATAGGAATAAAAAGTAAAGGGAATCTTGCCGAAAAAGGATTAACCGCCACCCAAGGTCAAATGAGTCAAGTATGAGTCCGATCTTTATCGAACAAAGGGAAAAAAAGAAAATATAAAACAGATACCGGCCGCCCGTAAAACATAGGAAATATAAAAACAGTCATATCTTCGAAAAATCAACATAGGAATCAACCCTTTTGATTCCCATCCCCAACTCTTTCATCTCATCATCTCATCATCTCGTTCCCATCCCCACTCCATCGAAACTTAAACCCTTTGACGCTCATAACTCCTGTGAGGATAATCAGAAGTGGCCCGGCGGTCATAATGATCCATCTGAACGGCACCATGTTGCAGCTGTGCATGAACTTGCTGCTGCCTCTGCTGCACATACTTGTATGCTATAGAGTACTCAACATTCTCGTTCTTATCTCTTCCTAAGGAGATTGTCCTCGGGGAATGCCCACCGTTAAGCTGCACCTTTACCGGCACGCCTGCCGGATATCTCATTGTGAACGGTTCATCAGAATCAAGGACAACAAGCTCTTCCCGTCCGCTATCATAACTGTGACCACTGCTACCAGAGTCGCTACTGCGGTTGCTGTGGCTATTCTGCATCATTGTTCCAGTGTCCCTACGAGCAAGGGCACCATGATGATACTCATAGTAGCTGCTACTGCGATGGTGGCTGTGGCGGGATGAGCGTTGAGGTGGCTCGTCATCGATGGCACATGTCTCCATCGAACGAGCTAGTGATGATGGAAGTCTTGATGAATGAGAACTAGACCCTTGTGAGTTGCTGCTGTCCCTTCTCCGGGTAGGCTGAGGAGTTGATGCCATACGACGGCTTGAGGATGTAGCAGGAGTGGGCTCAGTCTGAGCCGGAGGAACAGAGACACTTCTACTGGGGATATCCTGGAACTGCTGCTGCCCATACCATGATGTAGGCCTCTCGCCACCATGGACGCGGTTGCTAGGACGGCGCTCACGGTGATGTGATACCTGCGGGTGTGGGTAGTCACTCGACGATTCAAGCACCGCCGCACCAGCATTTGCCTGAGCACGCATGCTATTCCTACGGTTCATGATTTGTGGTGGAGGCGGCAAAGAGCTATACTCTTGAGCTGCGTGGTAACTGGGCTCTGAGTGGTAACTGGGCTCTGGAGCTTGGTAGTAGTTAGGTGCCGGTGGTACTGAACTCTGGCTATACGGATCGGGGGTGTATGAATGCCCATACGCCGATGATGATGTAGATGGAGGGGCATAAGGTGAGTAGTCGTATGAGTGGGAATTGGCATGCACAGATGTATCTATGGGAGGGGGAGGATACATCGAGGATGAGTACGAAGGAGGGCATGTTGAGGCTGGTGTGGGCGCTGCTGGAGCTGGCGATGGTGTGTGTCCAAAATACCCAGTAGCATAGCTTGATTGCGACCATGAACCACTTGGGGTGTGCGAAGATGTGGCTGCTGAAGAACCTGCAAACGTTGACAATGGTCTAGGAGGAGGAGGAGGAGGCATCGAAGATTGTGTCGACGACCTTTCCCTTCTTGATGACCCACCTTCCCGGCTTGGTTCAGTATACGGAACATGTGCTGGTGCACCTTCACTATAGCCATCGTACTTTGATGGGTATTGGTAGGTAGCATACGGTGGTGGGGATGAAGAGTACGATCCATGGTAAGAGTGCTCCGGTACAGGCCATACACCACTGTTTCTACTAGGGGAGTTTGTTACAGGTTTTGAGGGGGCCTTGCCACAGTCTGGGCAATCACAATCCTCCGAACCGCCAGTGGAAGTTGTGGGTGAACTCTCCCTCAGCTCCCTCCTTATTGTGTTGTAGCTGCTTGGGATATTCCGAGGAACAGCCGGTGATTGTGTACGGGAAAATGATTTGCTTGAGGACCTTGTGAATGGGGGAGGAACTGGGTTTGATGGGGAACGGCTGGGTCGACTCTGAGTCTGGGTCCTCGGGGGAGGTGCTGGAGTCGCTGCCTTTTGAGGTGGGGGAGTCTCTGTGGGAGTGCTCGCTTCAGCATGAGATGAATAGCCAGAATCCGATACACTGGCACCCTCTGCCTCATAGCTGCTTGTATCTGCGGACATCGAGTTTGACAACCCTGATGCACGTTTTGTGGTCTGCCGTCTTGTGAGGGGGATGGCCTCCGACAGCTCGGAGTTGTAGTCCTCGACATATGGTTCCTGATAGCGTGCCATTGCGAAGATGAAGCTACTGTAGCTGGAACGATGACCTGGATGAGAAGAGTTGACGAAGGTGGGGGGGAAGATGGAACTTTAATATTACACTAACTACGCGAGGTGGATGGACAGGCTATTTGACAACTGATAACGGGAGCTCGGTATCGGTATCGTCAACGATATCGATTAGAGATGCGAGGGGGGGTGATGGGAGGATGGATATATGGTACACGGACGTTGCTGTCGAGGTGGAGCAATCAAGCAGCAGGAAGACCGATAAGGGAACGTATCGGTGATGTCTATGGGCGATGATTGAAGTGGGTGTGGTGAGTATGGGTGTGGGTGGGTGGGAGATCCAAGAGTGCAGCTGGGGAGGGGGGGGGGAGTGGACTAGTTATAAACAACGATGGATCGCAGGAAGATGGGATGTGGCTTTCTTAAGGACAGAAACCTGGGCTGGCTTCTGGAAAGGAAATCCACTGCAAGAAGAGGCGAAGGGATAGGTTGTGGAGGGGAGAAGTCTACAAGAGTCGCTTAATTGAAGACAAGGACCCACCACAGGATTGGCAGGGGGGGAGGGAGGGCAGATACGGAGAGAGTAGGAAGATGTGCGAGTGATGCACTGGAGGAGTAGGAGGAGCGGAGTGGGAGGAGGGGAGAGGAGGAGGAGAGCGTAAATACGCACCACCTGCAAAAAAAAAAAGTGACGACGATGATGAACGGCCACACAAAGCAGGGCAGGCTTTTGCGGGGACCGTGCGGGCTGAGGTTATATAAATAAAATAGTAAAAAAGAGTCCAGTGTATTTGTTGAGTAAAAGAAGTGGAGTGCTTGCTTCAGACTGCCTACTTGATTGTGTACAAGGGATGCGTTGTTTCGTTCACGCCCTTATGGCTCTAGTCGCTCGACACCCAACCAGGGAACAGCTCTGCACGCCGCATCCAATGGGATGTGGGGTGCTGAGGTGGGAGCGTCTGGTCCCCTCTCCTCCGCTTCTCGTGGGGACGGGCAACGACCACATCCTGAAAGGAAAGGGAAAAAAAGTCTTGGATCGCCCACGAATCGGACTGTGGTAATTGAGGCTTGAACCGCACTACGATGCACCCAGAAAACGGGGCTGCTTGCCTACCTGCCTGCTTGCTTGCTTGCTTGCTGTGCTGTGGATGGTGTCAACACACAGCGGTTGTGTAGTCCAAAGCCGGTGAGACTGCAACAGGCAAAGTGCAAGGAAAAGTGCAACTCAACCACTACTCCTACTCCTGCTGCTGGCCGGAGGACTTTCGAGACTTGCCCAAAACCGGGCCCTCGAGTTTGAGAGTGAGGGAACACAGATATCAGCATGCGTTGAGGGGGGGAAAGATGATTGATGACGTAGAATGAATATGACCATAGTAGTTCATAAATGACTGAGTACAAGCACACAACAAGCCCGCAAGCACGCAAGAAAGCCAAAAAAAAAAAAGAAGGCGGCTCAGAATATATTTTTTTTATTGAGGTTACAAAAACGGTGCAGTGGTGTGCAACATGCGCAAGTAAATGCCCCAGAAACGAGATCTCACCCAAGTGGGGGGGAGTTACTTACACGGCAACGAGAGAGAATGTAAATTTTCAGATGCAAGTGGAGATTAGTTTTTTTCTTTCCTTTCCCTTTCTCACTCACTTGCCCGTAAACCGCAGAATAGAGCAAGCGCCCCAGTACGGTACATACAGTACAGGCGGTACCTGCTCTCCTTCTGTCCCAACTTGACATCCGCTGTCGACGTGGCAAGCGTCCGTTGGAATGTGCTGTCGGATACTCATTACGATCGGCTTGCGCTCTCTTCTTACCCCCCGTTTCCGTGACAACCACCGCTTCGTCAGCTTTGCCTTCTTCCGATTCCTCCAGGACGAGAGAGAGAGAGAGAGGGAGGAGAGCTAGACCTCCCTCCCATGTCATATGAGCAGTCAGCAACGATGTTAAAAGTAGGATTTAACAATTGCCTGCTAGAATCTATGTCATATCCACTAGCTAGAGAATTGATGGGGGTGGGGCCAATATCTTTTTTTCCTCAAGCATGGGGAATCCCTCTCACCGTGACTGCCCGTCAGGTGCGCCACATCTCTGGGTTGGAGTCCACCAATATCGATTATTATTATTTCTTCTACTGTTGCATGTAGATTGCAAAATTTTCTAATGCATTGACGCACCGTACAGGGAAGGCGTCCTTAAGGTTACATGTGGGTACAGGTGTGGTGGTGTGAAGATGCAACACAGTAGAGTATGGAAAAAAGACAAGAGACAGAGAATGTGGAAATAAAATAAAAAATGAGAACCTACATAAACTTCCGAACGAGTAGCAAAGAGAAGAGGGATAAATAATAGTAAGGTAACCCCAAAAAAATAATTAAATTGTGAATATCGAATAAAGGACGAATGGGAGCACGAGGGTATTCAGGGTGCATCTCTCTCAGCATGGCCGAGTTCCGAACACGACCTCCCTCGTTTCAGGGAATTTCCTCGCTCTTGTTAATTATCATTGGTCGCCCTAGAGAGCTCATGGGGTTCGGATGAACTCGGTGCAGATGGAAGGGGTGGAATAGGGAAAATAAATAAATACATCAAAGAAACTTGGTTGTTTATTTGATTATCCAATGTCATGAGACCTCGGGAAGTAGAACTGACGAGTATCATATCATCCAAGACAAAATACCCAGCGAAACGAAACAGGACGTTTAAAGGTCTCTCTCTCTCTCTCATTTCGCTAATACCCGAAACTTGTTCTCGCGAATTACACATAACCCTACTACACACCCGCAAGTTGATATCAGAATTCTCTGTAGCTGTGGCTGAGTTTTACCGTTTGCTTTTTTGTACGGGTCTAGCACTCGGAGTAAGAAACGAATAAGGAAACATGTTTACCCTTCATTCCACACCATTCCACCCAACCTAGCCGGCCATATCGATACCAGTTATCATTTCAAACCAAACTCGCGATATTGTTTTCGCTCACAGGTATGGCAGGTGGTTCCATTTTTCGTTCTTGTCCTAGTCTCTGTTTCCTCAATACCATCGTGAGCTCTTCCCCCCCCCCTCTCCCCCTCCTCTAGATGAGGAAGATCTGCCCGTTATTTCCTGATTTTCCCTTTCTCTATCTCTCTATCTCGCTCACTCGCTTACTTCCACGGAGATTCAAATCGCAGCTCTTTTTTTTTTTTTTTTTTTTTTTTCATTTTCTTCAGATCCGGTTTGTATAGATCGCCGAGTTCGCTATTATCGAAAAGATCATCGAGATATGATAACTCCCCATCGAAGCTAGCGCGTTGCCGCTTTCTGCAAGCGAGGTTCATTCTTGGCGTTATCGGCTTCCCATAAGCAGAGAAAACGTCCTCGTTTGTACGTTTGTAAACGAAGCGAGGGTGGTAGTGGTGGTGGGGGGGGAGAAGTCCAGAACGTCTTACGGGCTGGTGCAGGTTTTACCCCCACGCTTGCGGTTTCTATTATGAG
The DNA here is from genome assembly GCA_033030425.1 of Verpa conica. Classification (NCBI taxonomy): domain Eukaryota; kingdom Fungi; phylum Ascomycota; class Pezizomycetes; order Pezizales; family Morchellaceae; genus Verpa; species Verpa conica. The sequence continues at coordinate 699,484 of JAUFSD010000010.1, read as the reverse complement.
AAAAGGTTGTGTGTAAGGATCGCGCGCGTCGGTTGGGCTAATAGGGAAGTGTGTTTATAGAATATCTATTTTGTGTGTGGCTCTGGTATTATAATTGTTTCGTGAAACCCCACTCACCGGGCGAAACATTAGGAAAAATAAACAACTTGAGAAAATGAGTTTTTGTTTTTGTTTCCCCGCTCTGGGGCGAAAAAACAAAAACAAAGTAATCTTGAGGGGAAATTAAGAGGGAATGATTGAGGCTCCGCGATAAGCTTTCCCCCACCATGCCCCGATAATAGAGGCCTGTTTGATCATGCGAGGAAGATCTATGTTTGGCATGATCTCTGGCCGCAGCAGCAAATGCAAGATCATGTTCCTGCGATTCCGGCTTCATAGATTGACCGGTCGTGATGGAAAGCTGCAGTTTGGTTTCTTATGTTTAGATAAAACCCTCGTTTCCATATCGCCGGTTTTTAATGGTACCTGAAGGGAGGTATCCTACATGTATCATTGATCGAGGGTCAATGACTGACCTTCCTCTTCCCGACACCGACGAAACAGTACACGCCGGTGAGTAGCTGGAGATGCAGTTTCAAGGTGATTGTTTCTCGTATAATTAAGCATGGCTAAAAACAACTGTAGATAAATTATTGGATATGGAGAGGTCTCGGAGAAGAAGGCTCATTTCTCACCTTTGGGGAAGCTCTAGACGAGTTGTCGAGGATGTTGGCGATATAATTCCAACTTGTATTCACCACATACCATACACGGGTTAATACCTTTCGCTTGATAAGATAGAATCACTAAATAGATGCCATTATTCCTAATATATCGAACAGAGCACGAAGGAAAAGGCCACGGGTGCTTCTCCGAGGCTCTCCCGAAATACTGGTAAATGCCTGCGCATAGCTCCGATACTACAAGGAGTTTGCCGACTGACACTACCGCTAACTTTAGTTCAAACGTGGGGAAAACTTCAGCTACCCCAGGATACGGGACTCTTATTGGTACCGGAAGAGGTGAAGTTTCAGCCTCTATAATCCACCTTTTCGAGAAGCCACCCGCTAGCTTTGCACTCTCCGGCCGCCCGAGGAACATTCATCGTGTAAAACCAATCTCCAATCCTCGAAGGAGGGGCGGCTGATATCGATCATCTTGCATCGGTATTATTGGAGGGTCGGGCGGGTATCAATCTGGTTGGAAGGGTCTCACTCTCGGCAGGCTTTTCCCCCCACCCATCAGCAAACAATCTGACAAGCAATCCGATGAGATCGGACCATACCCACCTCCGGCGCCGGAAGGCGGACACCATTCCGTACATCTGGTTGGAGCGAATAGGGAACAAAACAGGGCGGACTTAGCAAGGGCCTACTAAGCTGTAAAGACACGGGACCGGGATAGATGCAGGGCGGAGTGGGAACCAACAGGTCAGGTGACCACCCGGGCAAAAGAGGGTGGTGAGAGTCTGTCTGTTTACATAAGTTTCCCGGGGCGATGGATGGTGATCGATTAGATAAAAAGCGTTAGTAGGCCCGATAACTCCCCCCATGCATCATGTACCAAAACCTCTAACCTCAAAGTTTCAACCAGTTTCAACAACAACCTGCACTGTGATGAGTACAGGGGGCTATGGCATTGAGAAAGAGAGTGCAATACGTATTAGTAGCCCTTGAGTTCTAAAGCGGACTTCTCACCGTCCCTTCTAGTTGTGCCTTGCCTTGACTTCAGCTCTACCTCCCCCCCCAAGAGCTTCCTTACATAAGTCGCGCCTTCCCGGACACGACCTCAGTTGCTTTCCGTATGGACCATCAATCACCACGTCAGTGACTCGATCTACATCCCCACACTACATGTATCTATTACTTGCTTGCCCCTGTCCCGGACATTTCGCTATTCATGCTCCCCACGTTCTTCCTCCGTGCAGAGGCAAGCCACGAGAGACATTCATGCCAGAAATGGGCCCAGTACATGAGAAATTACTAAGCGACCTCCCAGCCTTCTTTCCATCTGGGAACAACTCGACATAAACGTCATGCTTACCCACCGTCTACAGTGCACTGTCTACCCCCAACTGGGGAGTGCTTCCTGTAGCCCACAGCGGCGGGTCCCGGCATGGGCATTTGTGCTCTTTCTCATATTTTTGGTGCCATTTTTGGATGTATGTACATTTATTAGTAGGATACCTAAATTTCCATGCCCGTCTGGAATCCCCAACCTTTCTCTTCTGCTCGGCGGGGGCGAAGGAGAGCAAACGGATACCCGGGTGATGAGTTGGCACTCGGTCTTATGGCTGCTGCTTGCTCGTCACGGGAAAACTACCTATACATGGAGATCCTTGAGCCGCAAGCTCAATTTCCAGAACAGGTGACAGTACCTCCCTTGCATATATAGTCGCCACTTAAGATAGTCCATCACGGAGATGGCAGAAACCGGTGTGTTTTCCCAGGGTTTGATGGAGAGAAAGATGGATGCTCGCCTTGTTTTTCACCCGGGTTTGTGTTATTGAGTGCCTATCATCCAACAAACATTTTCCGCCGCTAGCACGGTCGAAATTGTCCCACGGTACAAACCCCGACTAAACCCGGGAACCCCCGTAGAGGGGGGGATATTTGGCTGTTCGTTCTTGTTTGGAGCATCAAGCGCTTGGTAACAGAAGGCATGGTTTTGGGCAACAGTAATGTCAGATGAGCAGATGCTATGAACAAAGGAAGACGTGGTCCGAATAGTAGGCATAAATCCATTCGGCTTATCCCGGACTGCGGTTACTACCATGGTTTTCCCTCTGTATTAGGATAAGGCCTACTTTGTTATCGATAGGATAGGGCTCTATTTCATCTGCTACGTTAGTGGCTCCGGGCTAACATCTCTACTTCCAACAACATCATCGGAATTGGAGAGATGACATTGGAGTTTGTATCAGTTTGGAATTTAGAGAAGCTACTCGTAACAGGCATAAAGAACCTGGACATGCCTTTTACTGGTAAAGTCCTTTGGTTCGCCCCTCCCAACCATTTAGTCAATTGGTCAGCTCAAGACCCTGTGTTCAGGTTCGCTACGCTTGTTGCGAGTACGCCATAGGTAACGGTCTACCTCTTGCTTGCGAAATCATTGTACATATTCCAATAATGCTCTACCCAATGCGTCATTTTGCACTTTTAATGCTTTACAAGACAAAAGCTTACCCTCTTGCGCTTCGTAACACTCAGCGTTGCGGCGGAGGGAGTCACGGGTAGCCAGCCCCCCTCGTCACTAAAGCGTGCGCCATCACCCAAACCCCGTAGATCTATCATTTCCGGGGTCACGGGTTATATCTTGAAACCAGAATGCACAAAGATAACTCAACAAAAAAAAACACTCCCAAAGGGGGTGGACAGCTGTCCAAGCGAATGCTCGTGAAGCTTTAGAATGTTCCGGATTGCGTTCCCCCCCCCAAGTGGTATGTGTTGTGCTGTTATCGTTGGAAAGGAAAAAAAAAAGTGAAGATCAACTACTGTTGTGCAAAAATTCATACGACACAATTGTTGTACGCCTTACCTGTTCGCATGATTGCGGGTTCGCTGGCGGTCTTTGTTTCGTCAAGAGATATTGGGGGGGGGAGGGGATGTACACCTGAATCTTTGTTAAACCCTGAGTATAGCATCGTGAAGTTTCGCTATGCCCCGCTATCGTGGGGTTGAGCTCTATCACCCCCCCCTCCACCCTTATCTCTGTGCTGTATGCTTATAGAGGGCAGCGCAAAGTGACGTACAACCCAAACTCCCACAGAATTCGGGATTGGTCTTTGCTCGTGCTATACCAATGACATTCACCCGCCCTACTTTTTTGCTGCTCGTGCTTCTGATGTTGTGGGATGCCTAGCTATGTATGTAGGTGCATTGCACCAGCTAGCTCACGCGCCTACCAACAGATATTTTCGATCCAGAGGTTGGAAGGGGATGGAAAAGAGTGTCTTCTCCCTTTCTCTCTTTGGTGCTCGTGAATACGAATAACGTGAGATCTTCCAGCACGGTGGTGGTTGTGGGTAAATTACAAGCACCTTCTAGCTGTCGTAGATGGGTGTGGGGATCTCATCTTTGTGTTCGATCGATGCCTGCAGCGACATACGCCCTGCAGCATCTACATGACTACTCTACTGTACAAGAAAACTAGAGCTACCCTTTTTTTATACTCGCATGGGGCAAGCACATGCTCCAGAAGAGAGTTACTGATAGGGCCGGTTAAGAGAGTTATAAGCCTTGAGGGGCGGGGGGGGGGGGAGTAGAGAGAGAAAGACAGTAGGGGAAAAACCGCTCAATGGGTATGAATCGTCACTTGCTAACTAGACTAAGAATATAGTAAACGAGATGGATAAAATAGTTAACCGCCATGGCATCTAGACCTTCTCTGACGTGTTGAAACGTGACTGGGGATTTCAACCTCGTGAAAGAGAAGGAGGGGAATGAGGTATTGCCATCCGAACGTGTGGGGAAAGGGAGTAACCGCGTGCTCCTCCGCATATACGGTTCAGAGTGTCCATTTCCCCGCGAAACGTCTAATTCTATGGGGGGGAAGAGTTCGTATCAGCGATGTTCGGTTTGCCGTCGAATAGGCATGAGCACCATCGATCGGGTTGTGGTGGGGTTATGTGGTGTTATGAACGTTCGGATTACGCCAAGGAATGGTGACGCATGAGGCTCTGCGGTCTTTTTTAAATATACCGGCGCTGCCGAAGGGCCTGTTCCCCGCACGATGGCCGGTGGGCTTTGTCGATAGCAGGAGACAGGAGAAGTTGTTTCGGACAATCGCTAAATAATATGCAACATGGGCGAAACAGTCTTTGGATTTAGAAACAGCCATGGTGTTGTTGATAGTAATAGCATCGTGACTAGCACAGCATTTGCACCCTTGCTATCTACCCATCAACGTCTTCCAACCTCATCCACTTTGTTTCCCTCAATTATAACTCCATTTTTGCTACGGATCGAGCAATTGCTACACATCAATCTGCTGAAACAAACGCGCTGTTCTCTCCATCACAGCTAGTGCAGGTAGTTTACTCCGACTTACAAAAACCCGCTCAGTGGTGCTCCTCCGATGGCCGGATAAAAAGTACATGTACCTGAGCATCTATGGCCTAGTGGTGTATGTGAAGTTTGGGGGACGAATGAGCTATATCAATTCCCACCGATCATCTACTTCAATACCCTTAGATGCTTCCTTCTCATACGGGCTCTGGGCCATCAAAATTCCGAGCTCAACCGGGCTGTTGGTCCCCACCCTCGCCTGCTTGTGGATAGATATGTAGGTACATAGGTGATCGACAAGTTGAGTTGAAATACGAATCTTAGTAAAGGAAAACGTGATACATTCACCAAGTGCTTTCAACTCGCCCATACGCCTCATGTGTAGTACGCCTACTACTCCCAGAAATGCAGTCCGGCTTCTTGCTGGTATAGGTATAATACTTCTGCCCAAAACGCTTTATAGCTAAAGACGATATAAATGTAGGCTGCCGGATGGGTCCAGTAGGAATGCTTGGCAACTTGGCCCATGTGATAACTACCATCTTAAATCGCCCAGATATAAGGAACCCGAGAATATGCTCCCTTTGCTCAAGGTCAGATCGACCACGAAATACCTGCCCAAGCACGCATCCAAACCACACACTCTGATCGCAGTAGACCCGAAGTAACACCGACAACTGTACGTTGGCATTGTAAAGAATGTAATGAAACTAGTTTTGGCCCCCTCAATATGACCGGTTAAATACCGATCGACTTCCCCTCCGATCATGAGCATCGTGGCCAGTAGGAACCACTGGACGTGTACCGGGCTGTACTTCATCTTTGATCTCACTTTTAGTATCCGTTGGGTAATCAAGTGGGTTTGTAGTTTAGAACCTTGGATTTTGGGATCTCATCGTGATTCATGGCCCATCACTCGTATGCCATGTAATTTATTTATTTTTTTACCCGCGCCGTCATTTTATGCGGCTGAAGCCCTATGCTAAAATAACTCCTTGCATACCGAGAGGGGTATCTCCACTCAAAGAAACGGTTTTCAGATTATTTTACTACTCCACACCCGCGATGTTCCCACGATATCCGCGTTTGCAGGAACGCTGTGCTCCACAAAATAGTCAACTTGACCACGGCCGGTACCAGCGGCACCAAAGCAATCCTCCCCCCCCTAACCGACGCAGTTTTTAGATCTTCAGTAAATAAAAAATCCCTCTAGTGCCTATTAACTATTGTACCTTTTCCCTCACCACCCAAAAGCCATAGGCGAAATAGAAGGCACACATCACTACAATATATTGGCGCCGCGCCGGCCTGGTACCTGTATATAGCCAAAAACGGTACCGACAACAACCCCAGAAAGCAGATTAGATCTGAGATCTTGAAAAAAAAAAGCATGCACGATTCAAAGGGCTACATTTTTTTCTCTCTATTTTACCCCTGTCTTATTCCTCTCGCTTAATCTTTGCTTGTGGGTTCTGATTCTCTTGACACAGCTTTAGTCGTAACCATAGCCACACACCCTCCCCCCCGGACTTCCCAAACATCTTTCAAACGTACCCCTGACGGTTACACACCATAAAAACACTCTAACTGATTTAAGGACTAGAGAGAGCTTACAAGAGGAATATTTGTCTTTTAACGCCCAGTTCCACCTCGGAGGGCGGAATTTATTGTAGGGCGTTCGTTTCCATTACCGCTCGGAAAGATACCCCTGGTTTAAGAAGTACTCTATTCGACATAAAGTGGGCTGTACGTCAGCTCTACACACACCCCCCTCCCCCCAAAGCGATAAATTCTCCTTAAATTACTCGGTAACTCGACTATGGGGGAAGGAGGAGAGGGGGGGGAAGTCAATACCTAGCGAGCTATAATGTATATGTTGCAGGCGTTATCTAAAACAAATATATGTGGGGAGAAGAAGAATCAATACTATGAGGGAGGTCTCGGTCGTAAATAAAATTATGGAGTAAGTTGACTTTTAAGAAACCTCTAGTTTATCTTCGGTAATTAGAACCTAGTGGTGTATTGGGTCTAGAATCTTGTATTATAGAATTATAGATGGACTAGAAGCCAGAATACAGCACTGTTGGTTTGTTGATTTGGATCTTCCGAGGCATCATTGAGTGTCATTGAGTGAAACAAATACCTCCTGTTCATTAGTATAAATTTGGCGGGATGAATAGGGGATAAAGGTGATAGAGAGGCCCACTGGCATATTCCTCATAATCTATTTGTACAAAAGGAACCCTGAAATCTCTCCTAGATAGTAATATTATTATTTTTTCGTATATTTTACCTTTAGTAGTCTAATATGAACCGACATAGGACTAAGGTTTCATTTCGTCTTTCGAATATGAAGAACTAGCTGGTGTAGTCTCCTAATTTAGGCAATATTTAAGTCACTGAATCGCCAGTAATAAAGCATGCGGCTATCCTAGATGTCTATAGCTCCTATAAAGCAAAATTATTGCCTATGGGTTTAGAAAGAAATGAGATAAGAGTGATATCCTGTGACCGTACAATATAGTGCGCTTCTTTTTTTTTTTTGATCATTAGATTGGTTTAATCTCTTAAATATGTATAGTATTTGGACCCTTTTAAGAACGTTTAAATGTAATAAAAACGTATATACTAAGCCGTAAAGATAGGCTACGTATAAGGTATTAATAAAGCAACGCTTGTAAAACCGATATAGTACGTACAGGACCCTATAACAGTATATTTATGTAAAATAATCAGGTCATAATTAACTACTGATGTTCATTAGCTTAGGACTGGTGCCTTTAATTTACCATCACTACAGGTTTGTAATTTATGATATAAAAATCTGAATTCTAGTATTTTAGTACTACTAGTAAAAAGGATTGACACATTTACTACTTTATACTACTTTGTCTTGTAGGAATTTTTGTAAACCTATTAAAACTCTAATACATTTAGGTATTCTTTTTATTATTTATTATAGTTCAGGTCCTTCAAAAATTAAGTTTCAGGTAAAGCTAAACTTCCAACGCCGTATTCATGATGTATCACTCGCCCCGAACCCCCCCTAAAAAAAAAAAAAAGAAAGTAAAAGTAATTATAGATTTAATACATATATCGGTGTAGTATTATAGCATGAGTAAGCTGTTTAGAAAAGATGTCGTAGCAATAAAAATACACCCTAATAAGCCAGTGAAATAAGTAAAACGTCCTAACTACGAAAACAAAGAAGATACCAACCATTCGCTTATCCGGAGGTGGGTGGGTTAATGCGATCTAGCCATACGAATATTGAGGCCTTTAGGGTCGTGTTGTACTACTTGATCGTTACGGGGGACGAATATGGGTTTAATATAGGTCGTTCTATCTCTTCTCTTACCGAACTCATCGAGATATTGATCAGGGTTTCCAATAGGGGTTAGTACCGAATAATTGTCCAGCATGGCTTCATTTATGCTGGATCTGAGCGTGCCGGGCTTGGCTCTATACTCATGTATCATGATATAAGCTAATGGTGATAGGCCGCCATGGTCAGCGAGCGAATCCACAGGACTCGCTAATACAGGCACGTTGTCCAGTGGGGTCCTCCCTCCATTATCCTCCACTTTAATGTTGGCTCCCTCCGCGAGTAGCAGGCGCACTAATTTCTCGTCTCCTCTAAGTGCTGCGAGGTGTAGAGGCGTCTGTCCTTCGTGGTCTACAGCTGAGGTTTTGCCACCTTCACGCAACAATAACATGACAACTTTCTCACTCCCCGAAAAAATCGCTCTATGTAGTGCTGTTTGACCTTCATTGTCTCTGTCTGATACCAAGTTGCTTCCCTTTTCGAGTAGTCGGCGTATTGCAGTGTAGTGTCCAATTGTAGCTGCAAGGTGCAGCGGGTATAGCCGCTTTGGATTCCGTTCGTTTATGGTGAGGGAAACGGAAATGAGGCCCTGGGTGTGAGGGTTTGGAGGTGGTCTGAGTGCTTGAAAATATGAGGCAATATTGCCTGGACTCTCAAGGAATTTGAGGAGCATATCTGTTGTTTTTTCCTCGTCACAGGCCATGAGGTGATAGGCAAAATAATGTGCTGCATATCTCAGGAATGGATGTGAGCGGTCCCGATTAATTAGCTCGTAGTAAGACCCGCCAGGGCTAGCAAAGACCGTAAATGAGAGATAGGTTGTACAGGCTGTGGCGAGGTAGAGCTCTGCGTTAGGGGTGACTAGGTTATTTATGAGATATTCTTGAACTGTGTAATGCGAAAGACGAATTGTGTCGGTGTTTGTATCGATTGTTACTAGGCCTGCGCAAACATCCAGCAGTGTCGTTCTGTCGATCATATTGAGATCATCAAGTTCGTACTTGTTAGGCTCTATAGATATCGCAACACGGATCTCGTCTACTGTGAGGACTCGTCTAGCTTTCAAAAGCCACGATAGAACCCTAAACGCTAGGTCTGCGCAGCTTTTGTGTTGTCGGTGGATGCTTTCTATAACCCTATGATAAGTGGGGTCCAAGGGTCGCTCATCTGTAGAGGAACTTCTAATCTTCTCGAGGGCTGTGATGATCTGTTTTGCAGTGGTCTGTTGACAAAGATATTCAATATGGAAACGAACAAGCAAAAACCTGTATGAATTTTAGCATTCTGAGGTTACGATAACTATCTAGAGCTTGTGATACCAACATTCCCTTTGCACAATCAACAAGCTCCTCCATGATCTTCTCCTTAATTTGACCCTTCTTCACAAGGCGTCTTGCCCGGTGATTCTCATGGATAGTCTCCTCGATATATGCCCTGATATCTCCTTCCTGGGCAGAGATTTCGGTCTTAATTGCGTCGTTGAGAAAATCTCGGATGTCCTCTGGATATGGTCGACTAGTTATGAAAATTCGGAATCCATCCGCTTGTGTAATCTTCTTCAAAAAAGGAATGAGGTCCTTTCGTTGTTTTTCATAGTCGGTTTCATCTAAGGCATCGAAAATTAAAAAGACCCGAGAAAATGACCTCCTTATCACTAAAAGTGCTTCGTAGAGGTCATTCAAGGTTGGCCTTTTCCTCTTGATATCAAGCTTATCATATAAGAGCCTGATCGTCTTGGGAAGTTTTGGCAATTGTGTACAAAGCTGCTTCACCAAACTAGCGATGACCTCCACTGGCATCTGTTTTTCCCGCTCTGTAAAGTCGAAGTACATGTAGGCCATTCCATAATTTTGGGTTTGAGTCTGGGCTTCGAAATGGTTGATTACTTGGGAACTGAAATATGACTCCTTAGTTACAACGTAAAATTTAAAAGCACGACTGACTTACCATATAAAGGTTTTACCACTCCCAGCTATTAAAGAAATATCCGGTTAGCACCAATCATAGTCGGGGTCGCCACAACCCACACGATATTTTAAGCCACGACATTCACAGATGACTAAACCTCTCTGCGTGACTTTTGTGGGGATATCACTTACGAATACCGTATCCCCATAGTAGTGATAAATGTATGTTATTTCCTTCTGTAGTTGGTTTGGTCCACTTTTTAAACTCCCGTCTTTCAAAGAGCCAATTACCAGTATTTTTTTGCCTTTTATGACTGATCTCAATGTGCTTTGTATCAAATGGTTCATTATAGAGCCATTCAAGCGCTGCTCTCCGCTTTTTCTCTAGTATTCGATAGCTTAATCAGCCCGGAGTACCAAATAACCCGAGCTTGAAGCGCCTCACCTTCACGTAGGGCCATATCTTCCTGTCTCCAGACCTCCTGGCTAGTATTAACCTTCTGGAAATCCTCGTGGAGACTATGAGTGCTGTTGTTTATATCCTCAGTAAGTGCCTTTACTTCTAGAACAGCAGAACTAGTTTTCTGGGTGGATTTAGCGATTTTTTCTGAAATAGATCTAGTTTCTCGATCAGTTCTATCCCAAAGGCCAGGTTAATAGAAAAGGCCTACATATGGTCCACCGCTAAAGTAAGGGTAAAAAGGCTTTTATATCGTTCAATTACTGATATATATGATAGGGTCTCGGCACCCTTTAACGGCCACTGAAGATTATCCACGACTCCTCTAAAACCACCCCTAGGTTCTAGTTTAGATTGAAGCTCCTCCATTTCTCGAATACAAGATCCAAGCGGCCCATGACTTTGGTCGCTAAAGGCCTGAAATGTTGTCAACTCCGGGTTTGTTTCGATGCGGTCCTGGAGGACAGAAAGGACTTCAGTAAACGAGCTGAGCTCGATAACAAGATCCCGAAGTTCTTTTGGAGCCCGCTTCACCCCGGCTATATATCCGTATCCGACTGCAGTCACCTTCCCAGTAAGCTGTATTAATCCTATAATACCAGCTGCCACCCCAAATATCTCGGCCATGCTAGGTTGATGATGTATCTGACTGATGGTTTTATGTTCGGTGTCCCTTGTCGGTGAAATAGTCGAGGAGGCTCTATCGGTTGGGAGCTTTCTACCATGGGGGCACAAGCCGGTACTTAGAAACGTCCCTTGCCTTTGGTGACTAATGCCACGCGTTTCTGCGCTACCTGACTGGATTCAGTTCTGATATCCTCTGGGATCTGCTGAAATATATGTTTCTCACTGGGGCTGAGTGCTGTTGACAGGCTTAAACTTATATAATCAGGATGACTAATCTTGCACATGCAGTAGGGCACCCTCCAAGTGTAGTAAAGTTGATTTTGAGGCTCACTCACCCAAAGATTAGTTCAGGTTGTATAACTTAAGTTATGGTTTGGTGGCTGTGTTGCACAGGGTTTTCTGGCAGCCTTAACAATCTCAACACTACTTTATAAGGTATCCTATATCACATCGTACTCGTGAAGCTAAACCTAAAGGATGAAGCACAATACTATTGATCTATCGTTACTTCTAGGTTTAATGTCTCGGTTTATGTAGAGGAGGAGTAGCAAAGGGAAAGGGACTCCTATGGATATACCTCTGAATTAGCTACTTGATAGACCGGCGAGCATCATAAAACTTTAAAGGCGTACTGTGGCGCCGCTTGCTTCCTATATTACCGCCAAGCTCTGTAATTAATTGCGGGGTAGCCTTTGGTTCCTAGATAATAACTCTTTCAGCCTTCACGTGCGCTAGCGCTATAGCCGCAAAAGCCTACCAACCCCGCACTAAGTAGATTGGTATACATTCGTCATGATTGGTTAGTAGTGTCAGCGAGTGATATTATATGATTCATGGCACTGCTGGGCCCCTTATCAAAAAACCTTATTCTTACAAACTAGGTTTGCGTACCGTTACACGGAGTGGTGTGTGTGGAAATTAAAAAAAGCCACCGGTGCCGTTCCCTTCTACTATACCTAATTATAAGCTCTGTTCATAATGCCCACCCCTCGCTTCCTTTGCTATATCCGTCTCATCCGCTGTATCGCTTGCGCTCCCTGTATTCATTGCATTAGTCTGCACTGCATTCACTGCCTCTGCTGACTCTAGGTTACTTTGACCCCTGATAACGAGGCTACGATATCGATAGTTGTAACATGATCTGAATAGGTAAAATAGCAGTAGGGTAAATGAGGGGCGGTGAAGGCAGCGTTTTGTACCCTAGAGGAATCAATACGGGTTAGGGTGTTGGAATAAGGTCAAGAGGGGTTAAAACCAAGTAAGGAGATAATTGATAAGAATAGGAAACAGCTAGTAGTTTATATAATAGAATAAAATACATTCATTATATCATATTCTATAGTTAGCCTGGATTTAGAAAAGTCAGATTATATGTACTAAGGGAGCGGTAATATCACAGTTTGGGTGTGTAAACTCGTGAAAATCCTTTTAACTGTCAGCCCTAAGGTTGGTGTGTGAAGGGTATTATCTAAGTTCTTGGATTAATCTGCGCATATATTTATCAATAGATTACCTATAGAGCTTCACCACTTCTCCCTAAAAGTAATAACAAGTATTGTAGCTATACCAACCATATAATATATTATACCGACTAATAGTAATAGCATAAGATTATATCAGATGCGCATAAGAAGAAGATCCCGAGGGCATCCGGAGTGTTAGCGCGCGTCGTACAGCAGTGGTTGGCGGCACCCACCAAATTTACCTTTTCATATCCATTTATGTAAAAACTTATTGAACTCAAGGCTAAACGACATTTATTCCACTGTGTTTATGACCATAGATGCCCTACCTTTCCACTCCTTATTGATGACAATCCCCACACTAGACTCAATATATTCAATATATTCGTACCTAAGCCTATAGTTACAGCTCTTCTTTTATAAGTATCCTTACCTCGTCATGAGCTCCACCCCAATCCCAGGATGTTTTTTTCACAACCTTTCTTCTATAGCAGAGACTTTTATGACAACCAACTCGGAGAGCAATCATATCTTTAGAATTCTCCTCTACTTTACTGCCGGGGTCACATTTATTCGTTTCATCTCCTGGGTGGGGTTAATTCCTCCACGAGACACCATCAACGCCCCGCAGGTAGGCCACCCAGGGGGGATCTTTGGCCGATGGAAGTCCAATGACCGCTGGAGGAGTGAATCCCAGCGCATGATCCTCGAAGGAATGCTAAAATACGGCAATTTCGGAAAACCCTTCAAGATACGTTCCCCCAAAAGATGGGTTACGTTCCTCACAAACCCTACCATTCTCGACGAAGTAAAGGCACTACCACCATCAATTCTTTCATATAGCGAGGCTGCCGACGAGTGGCTCTGGACCGAGTATACACTTCATAAAGGGCTGGTGAGCGAGCCCTGGCATGTCGAGATTATAAGGAAGAACCTTACTGAAAAACTCAACAAACTCTTACCGGAGATTATCAGTGAGGTGACGGCAGCGTGGAGCGACTATACAGAGATTAGGGATGAGTGGACCAAGATTAATCCGTACAAAGTGATGCTTAAGGTGATCTCAAGAGCGACAAACCGGGTATATGTTGGACTTCCATTATGTCGTAATGAAGAGTACTTGGATGCTGTTACGGTCTTTGCGTCGAATATCGTTAGGACTGCTGAGTACTTGGATAGAACCCCATCACTATTTCAACCCTTAGTAGCGAAACTCCTGCTGGGAAGAAATGAGACTCTCTGCACTATCCTTAAGTATGTCGGCCCAATTTTCGAGGAACGCAAACGACAGAGTATATGGGAGGATGGGAAGAAACCAGATGATGCCTTCCAATGGATCATTGACGCTACTCCTCGGGGAGTCGGAATTCATGATCTGACAATGAACCTGCTGTTTTTAAATACTGCCGCTATCCATACAACATCAATCACAATCACTCACTTCCTTTACGACCTCGCCGCAAACCCGCTATATCAGGCTCCACTCCGCGACGAGGTCGAAGAAAAACTGAAGAGAGGATTGAATAAACAGGCATTAGTGAATATGAAAAAGGTCGATAGTGTACTCCGTGAAAGTGGCCGTATGAATGGCACTAATCACATAACCCTTCTTCGCAAAGTTGTCTCCTCGTACACCTTCTCTGACGGCACACACGTCACCAAAGGTTCCTGGATCGCTGCTCCTGCTGCTAGCATCCACAGGTCTGCAAAGCTTTACGAAAACCCTGATACCTTTGATGGGTTTAGGTTTTCTGATATGCGGGATTTAGACACTACGGGAAACGCCAATCGGCTTCAAAACGTCAGTACATCTAGCGGCTATTTGACATTTGGCAACGGAGTGGGTGCTTGCCCGGGAAGATTCTTTGCGACAGACGAGCTGAAGGTCATCATGGCATATCTACTCTGTAATTATGAGTTTAGGTTTGAGGATGCAAAGATGACAAGACCTACCAATAGCTATAGTGGCATTTCTTGTTTTCCCGATATTAGCGTGCCACTTTTGTTTAAGAACAGGGAGGACAGAAGTAGTTCGATTTTGTACCCTCAACGTCTCCTGGAATAATACGGGAGAATTTGATTTCAGGTTTTGTCTAAGCAACTGGGCTTCTTTTGCGAGTTGTTTTCTTCTACCCATTAAGTATGTGCATTTGAAGACGATATATAAATCTTGGTATTCTGGTTGTTCTCTCTTTATCTGTTTTTTGGATTATCTTTTAGCTTGAACTCTATATCAATCAAGGATGACTCACAAGGAACCTAGGGTGCTACTAGAAGTGTACTGCCCAAAATCTTACATACAAAATGCTTTGAGAACAATTCTAAACTGCTTCCATGAGTTGATGAGCATAGAAAATACCGAGTGAGAGCTCATGATTTACATTGTCGTACCGATATATCTCCGTTGGTCATTAGAAAGGCAGCCTTAAATGTGCTCAGGACACAACACTATATAAACTATGTAGTTGGTAGGCACCATCGATGAGGTATTAGTGCTCACAAATAAGGTGGTACCTATCACTTAATGTAATTCAGCCTCGTGTTGTCTTTGTGTGACCGCTCACTAGCAATGTCTCTGTTATCTTATCGGATTGGTGATGACTTCCCACCAAGCCGGTAACGAACTACATAAGTTAGATCAGATTGTGATTTGAAAGATGTTTCTCGAGAGTTGATGTCTCAGATCACGTGATTGTTTCTGGAATTATGTATGCACCCCTGCCTTCGTGCGACACATGGCGCCCCTATGACTACTTACCCCAGGTTCCTAAACAAGTCACTTGGCCAGTGAGGGGCCGCCACCAGCACCTCTTATCGATGTATACAAGCGGTACTGTACTGTACATATTAAAGGCTATGGGGCTATAGGTACATGTACTACATGTACTGGGGCTCTAGAAGGCCCTGGAATGGATAGGTAGTACATACATAAGCACTCGGGAGTTGAGCGACAAGGCCGAAAATCAGGCCTCTTATCGGCATGTGCCACATGAGCAGTGAAGGCTGACCGGAAAGACCCGTGGGGTGTCTGGAGCTGTTGTCACGTACCTGGACGTTGCGGATCTTCCGGCTGCAATCGTGTTAGTCCCGTTGGTACGGTCCCTGGTGAAAAATGTTACTCTGTGTGAATACCCGAAAGTGCAGCCGGCGGTGGCCACAAAGCAGCAAACCGTCGACCTCTTTCCTCTTTGTACATGTGTTCTTTATGTAGAGGAGAAGACCAATTGGCCACAGTTCTTTTCACCGGATATGTTACATACTATGTAGTATATGGGAGCTTACTGTGCGACATACATTTGGTTTCTGGTTGCAAGGCCCCCCAACAGCAAAGTCTGTTTGTTGGATCGCTTGGCTTGGTTGTGATACCAAGATGCGCCGCACCACTGCAAAGCCGCGGCCGTCCCTGAGACAAAAAAAAGGCCGGATCACTCACTCCTGGAGAGAAGGGGCCTCTTTAACGCAAAGAGAGCAGGAGTAAGCAGGATACGGGGGAGGGGGTGTCTAAAGCTTATTATCACCTTGTAGACCATGCATTTTCTTTCCCCTTCTTTCTACTAGCTTTTCCCCTTCTCTTGTTCTAGATTGTTGCCGTCACATCTCTGTTCAACGCATCCATCACTCCCATAAGTATCATCCATTCATTTAGTACAATAGCTACCGTAGCCGGCGAGTAAGATATTGAGGCCTACAGACTCGAGTCTGCTCACACACCAAAGTTTCAACCACCTATCTCAAAACGTCGTCCACGCAGCAGCCACGCAGGCTGGCGTCTTCAGCCTCCAACACGTCGTCGCGGAAACGAAAGCTGGAGGCGGCGGCGGAAGTCTGCTCGCCCCCTCGTTCGCCTTCCGCCTCTTCGGCCGTTACCCCCGCTTACTCTATCTCTTCATCAACCCCCTCCTCACCCTCTTCCTCTTCGCCCGTTGCTTGCTCCACCTCACACTCGCCATTGCCCTTCCCGTTCCCAGAGGCTAGTGTGCAAAGCAGCAACCCCTCCTCCCAGGCACCAGCAATCCCCGTCACTACCCCCACCACAGCCACCCCAGCAACCACTTTGACCGGTGCAACCACCACAGTAACCCACGGGGACATCTCAGGTTCGCTTCCCTTACATAGCTTGTTCTAGGTATCTACCTAGCCTTATCCTCATCATCATCATCATCCTCATCCTCATCCATCATCCATTCCTCCTCTCCCTCTCATTCCTTAATCCTCTCCATCATTATTGTTATCCCCCTCACGAACTGGGGAAACCTACTACGAACAATCACAATCTAATCTATTCCCCCTCCCTACTTCTATAGATATGGATACCGATCCAAACACTGGGGCACTCCCTCCTTCTGCTTCAGCAGTCTCAGAATCATCACCTACCCTCCTCCACCCCTCGGCACAATCATCATCTTTCTCTGTTGTAGTTGCTCGTTCCCAGTCTCCTGCTAAACGGCTAAAGTCCGAAGAGCCTCCAAACCGGGAACCTGCTCCTAACACACCTGAGGGAATCGCTGATCCTATGGACGAAGACTCTCAATCACTTCGCCCAGAAATCACCCGGGGGGTCTCTGTAGACATGCTAGACGGGGCTACTTGCTCTTCCGAGGTATTAGCCGGTACTCCCTCAGCTGCTCCTTCTACAGCTGCTACCTCGATTGCGTCGGTTCCCCGGCCATCAGTCGAGGAGATGATCGGGTCCGTTTACAAAGCCAAACTAGAAACAAAGATGGAGGAGGGCGCGGTGTGGTATATCATCTCCGGGCCGTGGTTGAATAGATTCCTTGCGCAGATGCCAGATAGCGGTAATGTGATATCGAAAGAGGATGCCGAGAAGGAGCTGGGCTCGATAGATAATTCAGATCTGGTAGACC
The DNA here is from genome assembly GCA_033030425.1 of Verpa conica. NCBI lineage: Eukaryota > Fungi > Ascomycota > Pezizomycetes > Pezizales > Morchellaceae > Verpa > Verpa conica. The sequence goes on along the minus strand of JAUFSD010000010.1, from coordinate 681,852 downwards.
ATACCCAGCTACCAACACAGAAGAAAAAGTTGGGCGATAGTGCGTCTTCTGGTTTGCCATTCCCTTTACCTTACTATAGAGGCATTATGCCGTTTTAAACATAGCCGGGGGGTATAAATACTAATATGGGTTTTTGGTGATCTAGAAGAGGATACCGATGATGAACTTTCACTATCAGAGGAGTTGATCCCCATTAAACCTGGTACCTGTGGAGAGGATTTTGAGATTCTTCCCGAATCTGCTTGGGAATCGTTAGTATCCTGGTACGGTCTTGTTAAAGATTCACCAATCATCAAGAGACGGGTGGTAAATACTGCTGAGACGGATGGTGGCTCAAATCTTCAATTTGAATATTATCCACCAAGTTTTACGGTCTACAAACTCCGGGATCCTGCCTCAGCGGCCGCCAAGGATAGCTCAAACAATGAAAGATCCCAGTCGCCGAAAAAGGTTATTGCGGCGAAGGCTGAAGGATTCCAGAAATTTCTTAAGAAAGTCAAGAGGTTGACGGGTGTAGAACCTACTAGAAAGATTAGACTGTGGAGGGTACTCCGCAATACTTCTGGGGTGGAGGCGGAATCAGCGCCTCAAACGAAGAAAGCAGGCAAAGAGAAAGATCCCGGCACGTTTGGGAAATTGATTATCGATTTACAAACTTTCTTAGATATGCAGCTCGGGTCTGAAAGGGAGCTCGTGAATTTGAAAGATACCTCAAATGATGCAAATTACAATGGTAGCCTTCGCATTGTCACTGCCGGGTTGGGAGCTGGTGGAGCTATCGTTGTCGAAGAACAGGGTACAGATGGCGGGTGGATTAGCGACAAAAGCACGAAGACAGCCACTAAATCTAGTCCAGTAACCCACTACGGAAAGGGTGCTGGAAAGACTGCCATTACCGTACCGAAGAAGGGGGTCACGTCAAGGAGTTCGAGCCCTTCCGCAAGCAGTAGCAAGAATATTGCGCCAAAAAGCAGTGCCGTGATAAGAGGAAGACGGGAAGGAAGACCACAGGGAAAATGTGGCCTCAGTAATTTGGGGAATACCTGTTACATGAATAGTGCCTTACAGTGCTTGAGGAGTGTAAAAGAACTTTCGAGATATTTTATTTGTATGTTTGTCTGTCTTTTTTAGGTAGGATTTACTGACATGGTATTCTAAGCGGATGAATACGAGAAAGAGCTGAATCCCGGAAACCCCCTCGCGCATCATGGCAAAGTTGCAAAAGCCTATGCAACCCTACTTAAGAACATCTTCTCACCTACGTGTCCTGCTTCATTCGCTCCAAGAGAATTCAAGAGCACCATTGGCAGGTTTGGGCCATCATTCCAAGGCTACGGACAACAGGATTCTCAAGAATTTCTTGCCTTTCTTCTGGATGGTCTACACGAGGATCTTAACCGCATTCAGAAAAAGCCTTATATTGAGAAACCAGAGTCAACAGATGAGATGGTCGGTGACATGGAGGCTATTGCGGGACTTGCATCAGAACACTGGAATATTTACAAAAAACGTAATGATTCAGCAGTTGCCGATCTATTCGGTGGTCTATACCAGAGCACCTTAGTCTGCCCCGATTGTGAGAAAGTCAGCATTACATTCGACCCTTTTATGGACCTGACTCTGCCATTACCTGTAGAGAATGTTTGGTCAAAAGAAGTTTACTTCTTCCCCAAGGATGACTCTAACGGAAAAGTGCTGAAAATTCCGGTAGAGATGGAAAAAAATGGGAGTATCAAATCGCTGAAAGAGTATGTCGGGAAGAAGATGGGGATTGATCCCCGCATGGTAAGCTTGATTGTCTTGAATTTGTAGATACAAGTTTCTTGCTAATAAATCCGGGGAATATTAGATTATGGGGTCGGAGGTCTACAAGACTAGGTTTTTCAGACACTACGATGATGCGGCTACTGTCTCTGACCAAATTCAACACAATGACGATGCATTCTTTTATGAGCTCGATGATATACCCACCAATTGGCCTAGCGCTAAAAGCAAGAAACCCAAAAAGACACTTTACTATGGCTCAAGCTATCGATTCGATGATGATGAAGAAGAGCCACTACCAGGTGCTCCAGAAACTGAAAAGTTACTCGTACCGGTGTTCAATAAGGTGTTTAAGGAAAGCAAATATAGTCGGGCAACCAATGCTGAAGGATTCGCCTTCCCCTTCTTTATTGTAGTTAACAGAGAGGAGGCAAAGAGTATTGATACAATTATGTCAAAAATTGTGGAAAAGTATCAGATTTTGACCAGCCGGAATCTTTATGAGGGTGTAGAGCAAGAGGAGTATGAAGGTGAAGAATACGAGGAAGCGGATGAAGGTGTAGAGGTAAAGGAGCAGAAGGAAAAGGTGACTGATGGGGAGGAGCAAGAGGAGGAGAAGGATGGATTTGTGGATGTATCTATGAAGGATGCAGCTTCGGTTGTGGAGTCCGACAATGCCGACGAGACCGAAAAAAGACCCCCCAAGAAGACCAATAAGCGAGGTCTTCCAACCGGACTACAAGATCTTTTCAATGTCAAGGTCACTAAAAAGAAATCTGGAGATTCGGGATTGATTACTGGCTGGCAGTCACTAGAGCCAGCTTTCGACATTAGGGATCGCCTTAATTCAAATCTTCCGCCTAGTCCACCCCCGAGAAAACCAACTTCTTTGTTCCCTGCGGTGGGTAATTCGGGGAGACCGAGTCCTGCCACTAGCATTAGCGACGACGGTGAAATCGATACCTTTGAGGATGCTCCTGAACCTGATGCAGATATGATGCAGGATGCTAGCGACGATGATGAAACGAGTGCCTCGTTCGGCCCAAGTCCATCTTTTTCAAGATCTACTTTTACAGGCCCTTTACCAGTTTCAAGTGCCGGGTTTTACGGTAATAGCAGTGGAAACTCCTCTAAGAAGACATTCAAAACACCGTCTAGATCACCAAGCCCTGCTCTCATTGACGATAGCCCCTTAATCAGATGGGGCGAAGGACTTATCTGTGAATGGAGTGAAGCTGGGTGGGATGCAATCTTTGGGGGAAAGCATGACGATGATTTCCGTGGAAGGGGGACATGGAATGAAATCCCACTTTACAATGACCCAGAACTCCTTAGCCGACGCCGTCGTCGGGAGGACCGTAAAAAGAAGGGGATTCATCTAGAGGACTGCTTGGACGAGTTTGCAAAGAATGAGGTTCTTTCAGAGGAGGATCCTTGGTATTGTCCACGATGCAAAGTCCACCGACGAGCCACAAAGAAATTTGAGTTGTGGAAGTGCCCTGATATCCTTGTGATACACCTCAAAAGATTCTCAAGCTCGAGAAACTTCAGAGACAAGATTGATGTGTTAATTGACTGTCCAGTTGAAGGCCTTGATTTGTCAAATAGGGTAGGATTAAAAGAGGATGACCATGGGTTGATTTATGACTTGATCGCGGTAGACAATCATTATGGTGGGTTGGGTGGTGGTCACTACACGGCGTATGCGAAGAATTGGGTTGATGATAAGTGGTATTACTGTGATGGTTTGTTCAACCTCTTGACGGAATTCTGCTACACAAGAATGCTAATAATGGTAATAGATTCAAATGTACGAGAGGTCCTCGATGCTGACAAGGTCATTACCCCAGCGGCTTACCTCCTCTTCTATCGTCGTCGCTCCAGCAAGCCATTAGGGGGTCCGCAATATGAACGTCTTCTCACCACTGTAGATGGTACCCCTGAAGATTCGGCTGAAGAGACAGCAGGCTCCTCGCGTGACACATCCCCAAACAGGGCGGGGGAAGGTGGGCCGTCCGACGACCGGATCTCTATTACAGTGAATGGAGCGCACAGGTCGTCGGGCGGTGGAGTCAGTGGATTATCGACAGTATATTTTGATAAAGTTGGCAACAAAAACCTCTGGGGTAGAGAAGTGAATTCCAACACAACAGAGGATTACCCCCCTTCATATACAGTCGCACTAGCCACACCAACCGATGAATCAGATGAATCAGGGGTTGAGATGACTTCATTACTACATGACGTTGGCGCACCCCCACCAGTAGCGTTAGTACTTGGAGGTCACACGGATTTGAAAAACGAGCTACTGAATGATATGGCGAGTGATGTGGATATTGAGATGGGCGGTGATAGTGGTGGGGTAATTCTCCCGCATACGGAGGAAGATGACGAGCCTGCTGAGATACGAGTTGACGGTGAGGACATGATCACACCGGCTGCTGATCAGGGGGCATGATTTTTTGTAGAGTAGATTGGGATCTCATATGATGAAAAGCAATGAATCGTTTTATTGTTTATAGTAGAGTCTGTTATATTGCGTCTATGCAGGCCCATGGGTTTGGGTCAAACATACCGGCGATACGTATGTTTCTGGGTTTATTTTCAACAACAGTTCCCCTGATATTTTCGTGTAGCAAGAATTAGGTTTGTGAGCTTGGGGGGCTGTGTGACATTGTTAGGTCTGTGATGGTACAGTAAATGTAGATTTGGGGGTTTCATACGCCCCAGGAGCGCAAAGGTCCTCCATATATTCAACCTAGTGTCTAGAAGTCTGTCTTCAGTAAAGTGAACTTCCCAATGGTTCTAGACTTTCTCCTGGTCTCTTTTAGAGAACCATATCCAGGGTAAACTTCTAGGCTTTGAGGAGGGTCTAAAGGCAACTCATGGGTTTGGTGCCTGGACCCCCGCATGATTACATGTACCCACCACAGTGTAATTGGTTGCCCTCTGTCTTATCTTACCATGAGCAGTGATAAGCAGCACGGAATCTCACTCGGTGTCTGGCTGGTTCGCCAAGCCAGAGCTTCGGTACCTAAAGCAACCCACTACCCCACCACTGAGCCAACAATCACCACAATCACCACCACTACAATGCCCGGAATCCTCCCCCTCACCGAGTACAGTCCTCTCATCTCGCTTACCACACCATTTAAAGCCCCTCCAGCTCCATCCGGTGATGATGCTGCAGAAGCTCTGGATTCAGCTCTTTCCTATCTCTGGCGCGAGAACCGCCATCTTGCGACATGCGGCTCCCACGGTCACACCCACGAGTACCATGGAAATGATCGTGTAGATGCCGTGCTATCTCTAGAAGTACACCAGAAAACCAAGGCTCTAAGACAGCTCCTTACAGTCCGCGAGCCAATCACCCCGCTGCCAGAGGCGGTAGGAGCCGATATTGACACCGCTCTCGCGTACATCAACGGGAAGAAAGCGCTTACGGCCGTCTCCTCAATCCCATCCATTCAACAACTTGTTCCAGATGCCAACCCACTGCTGAAGAAGGTCTCGCTATGGCGTGGTGATATAACCTCGCTTTCAGGCGTCACGGCAATCATGAACGCTGCGAACGAACGTATGCTAGGATGCTTCACAGCCGGCCATATATGTATTGATAATGTAATTCACTTTGCTGCTGGCCCAAGGCTACGAGAAGATTGTAAGAAGATTATGGATGCACAGGGGTGCCCGGAGCCGAATGGAACTGTTAAGGTGACGAGAGGGTATCTACTTCCAGCGAAATATGTGCTGCACACGGTAGGACCGGAAATACCGAAGCGATCACCCACAAGAATAATGGATTGGGAGCAGACAGACTTAGAGGGATGTTACAAAAGCTGTCTTGAAGCTGTTGAGGGACTCGAAGTGAGTGAAGGGGAGGAGAAGACGGTGGCTTTCTGCTGCGTCAGTACAGGGTTGTTTGGATATCCTGCCGATCAGGCCGTGCATGTCGCTGTTGATACCGTGCTATCATACCTCACTGCTAACCCTGAAACCACTATCGACCGCGTTATCTTCAATGTTTTCACCGCATCCGATTTCACTATCTATATAGATAAACTCAACTCAGTCTTGAATACTCCTTCTCTCACTCCTTTACTCCTCACAGTTCGTCCTACTGCCTCTCCTGTTTTAGATTCAGTCGCGCTTGTTGCACAATGGCTCAAGAAATCACCAAACATTCTCATCACTGGGGGTGCCGGCTTGTCAGCAAGTGACGGACTAGACTATACCTCCCACGACCTCTTTCGTACTCATTTTCCCGGCATGTGGAAGCGTGGATTCACCTGCTTCTATAATTTTATTGGCTACGATGGCTGGACTAGTCGTAGTGCCAAGTGGGGATACTTTTTCTCGCATATTCCCTTTGTGCGGGGGTGGGTTCCTCCATGTGGGGTGGAAAACAGTGTCTATACCAAGCTACATAAGATTCTAACACACTTCTACCCGGAGGGGGACATGACGAGGGGAGAATATTTTATTCGCACCTCCAACGCGGATGGCCTATTCTTTCGCAACGGCTTCGATCCGGATCGTATTGCTACACCTCAGGGAACGTATAACTTGTTGCAATGCCTGGCAAAGTGTCGTCCCGATGCGTATTGGCCGGTGCAGCCATTCATAGACGCTGCTCTACCGTACCTCGATAAAGAGGAGTGTATTATACGTGAGGATATTGATGGGTGGGAGAAGGCGATACCGATATGTAAATATTGCGGAGCGGATATGTTTATGTGTGTGAGGGGTGGAGACTACTTTATTGAAACACCCTTTGCAGCTACAAATAAGGGATATCGAGAGTTTCTGCGACGTACGGTAACGGGGCCAGGAAAAGGTGATGCGGAAGAGGAGGTGAAGTTGGTGATACTGGAGCTGGGAGCAGGGTTTAATACTCCAGGCGTGATAAGATGGGAAAATGAAAGACTGGTAAATCTTGGAGCGGGAGCGGTGAAATTAGTGAGGGTAGGGTTGGGGGGTAGCGAGGGTGTTGAGTGGGTATTGGAGGGAGAGGGGAAGGCAGTAGGGATAGAGGGGGATGCGGGAGTTATTATTGGGAACTTACTAGAAGGGTTGGGAATTGCATGAGTGTAGAAGTCAGAGTTCCTTTTGTGAGGTGTTTGGAATTGCGAATCATGTTTACGTCTTTTACTTTTGCGACCTTGGTTTAGACCGTAGCTGAGCCTTATGTTTTTTGAAATTTTTAGCCGTCATGATTATCTTTTGTATGAGCAAAGTACTTGGAGGAATCGGTTCGTTGAAACTTGTGTGCTGGATTGACAGTCTGATAGATTCACCTAATGAATGAATGAATTGATTATAAATACCTGTAAATTTGCATAATAACATGGCAACGAAAGATAATTAAACACGAATGAGGAGATTAATGTGATATATGTCTAGCCATATATCGAGTACTCAATAGGGTAGGTACCTAGAGGGTGTCTTAAGCATGGCATCTTTCATTTACTGATACCTTACATAAATAATCAGATTCAGACACTTCCATCAAGCTATGCCTATACCCCTCTCTGGTGGTACCTAGCAATCTATTTAGCTACGTGTTTGGGTCAGTTGCATTGTATCATATTGTGAAAGGAAAAACCCGAAGAAAGCCCAAGAGCCCCCCTCCCATTAACACACACCTCAAAGGTACTAAAGCTACTGAATCTTTCAGGTGAAGATGGCCTACCGGTATACTGGGAAGCCTAGTCGCACTTATTCTGGGACAAGTGAGAAACGGTCCGCGGTTCAGCCCCTGGGAGACACTTTTTTTTAAAAACCTTTTTTTTATTTATTTAAATGTCTGGTTATTTTTTCTTTGGTATGTATATAGTTGGAGAATATTAATACTGAATCATAGAGCTATTCCGTCACCTCCACCAGCACCACCTGGCTTCGTGGTAAATGGTTCTACTAGGGGCTTCTGTGCTCTTGTATTGGGGACAAAGAAATATCTGTATAATACGGTTAATTAATTAAACGTGTATTATAGTTAAGCACGTGATTGTTAAAGTGGGACGGGGCTTGGAGATTAAGTAGCACAGAGGAGTCGACGGTCGAATTATTAGTGTGCCGGGCTCATTACACTGAGAGCTCCTTCAGATGGGCATGTAATATTGTTTTTGTCGTTTGAACCATGCAAGACCCTTTTTATCTTTCTTATATATTTATTGTTTTTAAGTTTATGGTGAGATCTGCTGATATGTGTTTTTTATTTGGATTGGGTCTCTTACTCTTATCTGTGAATCTATGTCATGCTTATACATGTATGTATGACTAGATGTTATTATCGCCTAGTTTTTACGAGTGATGGATTGTGAAGGAGTGTGGGATTTAATTAAGGAGGAATGTAATGAAGACGCTTAACATAATATAAAAAGTATAATAAACTCCATGAAGGACTTACCTAGGTGCGGGGGGTAGTAAATTCTGTGGGACAGTATGCAAATAGGATTCGTGGTATGTAGCCAAAACCTTACCAGATACATGTACATATGCTACATAAACAACACGAGCCTACCTTCACGCCCCTATCTTCACAACCATCTATACACACTTATTTTAATTATCCTACCTTTTACCCCCTCCCACCTACATCATTTTATACCTGCAACTCCATAGTCTATTTTTTACCCAAACCCACCAGTCAACCATCTACCGCGATAATGTCTGAGATAGATATATCAGAGATCAAGCGAAGGGAACATCTCTCTCCAGTATTTTCAACGCTTGGAGCAGGTGGGTATCCTGTTTTTTCAGTTGCTATTTCCGCTGGCATGACAGACTCCTGGACCCCCACCGAGCAGGTACAGAAAGAAGTTCTTGGAAAACTTGACGATATCGCTCGCCTGGCTGGATGGGACCTGGCAGAGGGGTATAGCTGCCTTGATGTTGTACAGAATACTATTATGGCTTTGGAGGATCTCCATTTTTTCAATGCTGGGAGAGGGTCATCTGCTGATGAGGATGGTGTTCATCAAGTGAGTTGCTCTACCCTATCAACGCGAGGTTTAGGAAGCTACTAAGGGCTGCTGTGTTTTTAGTGTGATGCCGCTATCATGGGTGGGACACATATTAAGAAAGGGGATGCTGTTAGATATGGTGGCGTTGTTGGTCTTAAGGAGACGAAGAACCCCATCAAAGCTGCAAGGGCCATGTTGGAGTCAAATAGTTATGGATTACTCACTGGGAGTACTGGAGATGAGTTTGCTTCAGAGTCTGGATGCGAGAAGGTAGGGAATAACTACTTTGATGCTTCAGATATCGAGGGGAACTGGCAGAGCTGTACTAGTATTCAGTCTCGTGCTTCTTGTGAGCGTCCGGAGTTCTTCGAGGGGGTTGGTGTTGTTGTGATGGATTCATTTGGACAACTGGCGGCAGGTGTGTCGACTGGGAGGATGAATAATAAGGGGAAGGAGAAGCTGGGTGATTCATCTGAGATTCTTGTAGGGCTGATGGTTGATGGGGGTTCTGCGGTTGTTTGGTTGGTTTTTATTTCTACCCTCTCTATAAAATAGGGTCTCTTGCTAATACCTGTTATAGCAATGGGGCAGTAGATGAACTCCTCAGCCACGGTATCGCTAGTAAAGTGTGTGCATCGAATGAGTATTGCTCGATCGAAGAATCAGTAACCCAATCTCTTCTTATAATGGCCCAGCATGACTGCCAGCCATCTTCAATAATTGCCGTGGATTGTACTGGACAGATGTCGATTCAAACAAGTGGACGTATTCTCCTCGCTGCAACCTGTTCATCTTTCGCTCCTAGCGAGGTTCGGATATATGGAAACTCGATACCAGTTATTCCTAGCCATATCTTCAAACGTGATGAATATGTTACAGCTGGTCTCACCCGCTATCCTGTTTGCACTGGACATACAATCGCTACCCTCCATGGCTGCGATAGAATTGCTGACCTTAGGCTTTCTGAGTTCTTGTTCGTCATGGAAACAGTTTGGGGTATTGCCAAGAGTCTCTCTACTGCACTAGAGGTCACTTATATCGGATTGGCTAGTGATGGAAGCGGGTCTATCTCAATCCTCCCTTTCCATGCCCGGGATTCGACTTGGGTATCTGAATCATACGAACCTGTGGCAAATTTTTCCTTCTTGGGATATCTCACCTCGAGGAAAGGGCCTGAATTAGACTTCACACTACCAGGAATGATTCGCAAGCGCATTGCTATTAAGTATCCGATGGTTGAGTTTAGTTGCTTGAATAATGATTTCAAGGGCAAAGACACCGACACAAGCTACTACGCGCAGATTATTCGTGGACAAGTCCCGCATCATAGAATCTGGGAAGACGAAGACCATGTTGCCTTCCTGGATCCTTGTGGGAGCAGCATTGGTACAACAGTTCTAGTCTCAAGAACGCGTACTGAGGGAGACATCTTCTCAATGGAGGTTCTCGAATATTTAGATATTATGATAGCTGCCCATACAGTTGTACAAATCCTGAAGGCCACGCTTATGATAGATAAAGTCGGCATTTTCTTTGAGGGGTTTGAACAAGAGTATGCAAACATCAGACTTGTTCCGATAATAGATATGAAGGAGGGGAACTATACACTTAAAGAAATGGGAATAGCACCATTTTATGATAGGCACCCAGGGTATTTGACGACTCAACTAGGACCTAGAGTCCTGGAGTTTGAAACATTGAATAGACTGGTAAAAGAATTGGAGGCTACGGATATAAATGGGTCGGTTAGAAAAACTAAGAGGCCCGAGTCGATGCGGAAGGTGAGATCTACTGAGAACCTTGAGGATGATTTGGAGTTAATGGAGACCCCAAAGGGCCAGGATCTGCTGGCTAGGTTGAGTATAGTGGGTGGTGTAGCTGGATGCTGAAGACAGCTATCATCTGTTGGTGCTTAGTGCTGACTCGTAATTTCTTTTCTAGCCACGTCCTACTACTTGGTATTTATAGGCGTCACCTTTCTCAACCCAATTTTTTCTTTGGTATTTGTTAATTTCACTCAGTTGGCTATAAATCTCTCCAAAGGGAAAGTATTTCTTCGGTAAATGACGTTTGTACTTACCTTCATTTATTGCTAAGAAATTTGTACTTTATCTAAGAGTGTCATGGTGTGAAGGGAAGTTGTGTGGTAATTGGGAATGAATTGTAATGAAAGTTTTTTGGGTTTCCTTTCACTAGTGCAGGTGAACATAGCATAAGAAAAGAAATACAGTAGAAGCTCTCTATAAGAATACGGTCGGGATCGAAAGTTGGGGAGAATATTCTTACAAAAGTATTCTAACCTAATGGGGTGACCTTAGGTAGAATACTTTCCAAATATAGTCTAGTGCGTCTCTTCTCGGTTTCTACCGAAAATATACAGAAAGAAGGAGAGTAGGGTACAATGGAATATCTATTCCAAGCAGGAAAACCATCCTACCGCCTGGGTAAAAATACTCATGCTCACAGATTATGCGGATCATGTTTTTTTATAAAATTCTAGATAGATAATTACACATTGTTATCCTAGTCCTATGAAAGTAGTAGGATGTAGTGCAAGAGTGCGCGCTAAGAATAGATTTGAGGGAGGTTAGTACCTTCCTGGGTGGATTTTAGGTACAGAGGGGTATGAAAGAATCTGAATTTCATATAATTTACTTTGATATAGTTACTCTTAGATATAATGGGGGGAAATATTGTATTAGAGTGAGGCTCATGGTTGTGGGCGGGTATTATTGCCCCTACATCACTTGGTGATTTTTATCACGTGTTCTCGTAACTAAGGTAGATCTTATGACAACGAAGATAAGATTCTCAACGGGAGATGTAGGATATTTTTCGGACCTTAGAATTTGTACTTATTGTTGATGCCATAGAAGGTGCAATCGGTGATTCTAGAGTCGTGCTACAGCTAACAATTAATGGCGGTACAATGCCATTTGTATAAATCTACACACATTCTATCAAGCGTCAAATATCCCTTCTATTAGGAAGGGATTTATTCAGAAGTACTCTTCATATGGTTCTGTTATGTTGGGTACTAACTAGCCTAATAAAACTCAATAGAAAGTTACATATAACCATTCTCTATATTCTATTATCTATATATTAAGTCTATATTTTAAACTCGCATATATGAATAGTTAATCGCCTTCCAAAGGATTAGCAGGCTGTACCTTTCAGTGCTTTCTACAGCTGCCTCAAACCTTCTCACTCACTTCTCGTCGTTTTCTTATTTTTTTTAAACCACAATACCGAAAGAATATGGACCACTCGACTGAAAAACTCACAGCCATTGGAACAAAAACCTTCCAAACAATAATAGACTCAGCCGCAAGTAATACACAAGTAATCACACCCATCGTGACTGAAAAATCGTGGCATTCAAATGAGAAAATCATTATCACAGCCTCAGATACTCTACGAAGCAACACTCCTAGTATCACAAACATTCCGGCAACTGAATGGGAGGAATTGAGTCCCAGTTCTATCCAAGCATGGCCTAAGATAGCAGAGATAACATACCCCTTGCCTCTATCAGCGAAATTGACACCATCAGCATCGTACCCAACCAGAAGGACTATTACTTCTAATTCATGGGCGTCAGCGTTAGCACCAACACAGACGGGGGCGTCCAGTATTTTATCTCAGCATCAAGAAACTCCAAGTACGGTTTATATTTCAACTCTAATGCCGACTAGTGCCGGTCTAGTGTTTGATATTTCCAGCTCTAGTGCAGCTAGTTCTAATGCGACGGGGCTCGTACCGACACCTGGGCCAAATACCATAAGCTCTCCCAGGGATGGGGTAGAAATTACAGATTCCCCTAAATCTGAGGTGTTGTCAAGTCCGTGGCCTGCCGGCTATAATGCGGTTTTGATTATCTCTATGACTATCGCGTTTATGGCTATATTTTGGATATGTTTCAAGGTATGGTGTATATTGAAAAATCGTAGACTAAAAGAAAAAGGTAGATATGATGAAGAAGAAGAGACAGGGGGCAGCAAGATTGTTAGGAGATCAAAGGGGGTTTCCGACCTCTATGCGCTATCCGAAGGCAGGAACAACAGATTCGGGAAAAGCCGCAAAGATCAATTTGCCGGTGAGAGTAGGAAACATAGTCCCATATCAAATACCGCTATCCAAAAAGTTGGGGGTATCGATAGAGCTACCGCTATTGGAAGCTCCCCAGGGCTTAGCCCTAGTATTACTACTTCTTTGAACACCGACATAGGAAGTAGTGACGAGTCAAGATATCCTTATCATGCCAGTTATGTTCCAGAAAAAGTAGAGGAATATTATTCCTCATCAAGCAGTGATGCTGGATCCTCGGTCGAGTATATTCACACTAAAGAGAATACAGGTCGCTGTAATCCTATGGGCATACAACCTCCGGATACGGAGGTTCGTGACTTCTTCTACTCCACCAGCTATAAAGCTAGAAGTAACTCGAATAAAGTGCTACCAATGATCCCATCCTTACCCTCTCTGAAACTTGACAGCTTTATTCAATCCTTTTCATCATTCGAGTCACCAAAGTTCCCGAAGATACGTGGAAGAGCCTCCGCGACTGTCGCAGAAGAAACCAGACTAGACGACAGCGAATGTCGTATTCCTGCGAGTCGCGTGCATTTTCGCGATGCATCTACTAATTGCCCCCGTAAATCCCAGTCTCACGGCCACGGGATTCCTGCGAAGGTTATGCGTAGGTATACAGTATATGGGAGAAATGTTATAGATAAATCTCTTTTGGGACGCGACGAAGGAGAAGGAGCTGGAGAATCGATACAAGGTATTAAAGCTTCCGATGAGCTTGTAGAGAACCGGGATATTTCAGCGGAACACATGCATTGCTACGGGACCTTGAAAGAGCGGCTACAAGGTAAAGGTCCAGCGAGGTGGGGGTGAAGGGTGCTGAGATTGGACGAGGTTTGGGGGGGTGAGTAATAAGAACTGTAGGACAGTAGATTGATGAGATAGGGTATATAGAGATTATTAATTTAATTCGATGAGCCTTATTTGTAAATAATTAAGACCTCCCATTCACTCAGTTTTCACTTGCAATAGCAAACCGGATAAGGGGCTCCGGTGTAGTTTCTTCCAGGCCAATAGATATCGTATGTATACTTCGGTAGTAATTATCATATCAGCCAGCCAGTTGATGCCACTCTATGCTCACGCCATTGCACATGTCTAGAGAATGATCTCCCAGTAGGGTGCACGTTGGCACCTTGGTCAGACACCTCCGCCCTAAATAGTGGCATCAATGTAACCCTTAATATAGTTCGAGCTCCCGCTATGATGCATCCCATATCAAACCAATCAATCAGTGACCAGGGCATCGGCGTTCTGTTGGCTCAAGTATAAATCCATCTATTGGCTCTATTTTTTGACTTTGGCTTTGAAGAGCGCGGCTTTTGCGGTTGTAAAGAATATAGTAGAAATAATAGATTATATCTAAGTATAAGCTCACCCTTTATCAATTGCAGATTGCAGCTCCTCGCTGAAAGAGTAGTAGTAGAGTCTTTTAGATGGCCCAAGAGCAGTTAAATAGGCTATAAAGAGATGGGGTAATGGTAATCATAGCCAGGACCTTGGAGTAAGTCACTATGTAAAGGCAAACTCGTCTCTCATGTACTACTCCCAAAATGAGTCTCTCTTTTAGAGGTGCAATAGGCGGCATCGGAATGAAACAAACCATACTATTATGCAAGAGACCCATTGTAAAAACATCGTGCGCTAGGAATCCCACTGGCTAAGCCCCAGAAGCACAATACCGGCCTTTCTTCGCTCGGAGCTATACAGGGGGTTCCGTAGGATCAATGATAATCCTACATATTCAACCTGCGTACCCGCGTTTCAATCGTCCCGCAATTGATAGTGCTTGCTTAATGAGGTAAGTAAGGACGGGAACCTACTTGGTACTTCTCTTCTCCCTCCTTGTTGTATAGTCATTCCCCCTCCTTAGCCAATCCCAACTTCACACCTATCAATCTAACGATTACTCCACAATGCCCGTTCCCGGGGCGCAGGCCTCCATCAAAAAATTAAAAAGTATGAAAATAAGTAGAGAAGGAAAAGTAAAGAAAAATACCTCTGTTTGTAAGTCTCCGGTTTGTCTTGTGGAACCTTCTTAAAGCTTGAGGCCATATAAAGTCAAGTCCTGCCGTGATTAAACTTACACTTTCTTTTCCTACTTAGCCTTTCATCCTCAAGCAAGTATTCCCCACCTCATTCTCTTTCGTCTAACACACATAAATAACACCAGAGAAAAACATCCTTACCTGTGGTAGATTACCATTCCAAAGCCAGAATTTATCACACAGCCTTTGCTGCGACTCTCCGGAACCACTAGATCATGCCACCTGCGCCTGTACCTACCCGCCACTACACTTTCCTCCAAAGCTCTGCCGCCCTGGTCCAAGATATACTTCCCCGCGAAGTCATTGCAAAGAGTACAACTTACGATACCGACGCAAAACGTGCAATCGCCATAGCTCTCGGTCTAATATTTGGGATCGCTACGCCCATCATACTTTTTAGTATATTGTACTACGCTTATAAACGTCGAAATTTACCAAAGAATCCATCTAAACTACTTCCGGGGGGTAGTAGTGGTGATCTTGTAGTGGTTGTCTCGAAGACAGAAAAAGTGGCGCCTTTCCCGTATACTCAGCATCGTCCAGGAAATGATGACGGGAGAGAAGATTGCTGTGTGATGTTTTGTATGAGATGCTGTGGATCAGTGGGGGAGAATGCTTATGGTCGAAGTGAAAAGCGAACGAGGGGGTACAACGGTAGAATTGGGGAATATAGTAGTCATAGGGGTTCCGGTCGGACACAGGTACATGCCGGTCAAGCTGGATACCAAAACACCTCTACCCACACCATGGAAATAGTTACGGATGAGAGGAATAGTCGAAGCCCTCAGCGACGAGTAAGCCCAAGCCGCCGCCATAAGCGTCCACGAGAAGGGTACAGCAGTAAGCGCCGGCGACGATCAACGGATGGCCGGAGTTCTAGTCAAGACATGGACCCTAATGCTAGAAGGGCCCACAGGAAAGGGAGCAAAAAAAGACGGTCTGAAGCAGCCCGCTTCCAGCTAGGAAGTTTGCCCACTACCCCGAGGCCATGTGTGTCTAGGAGACAAAGTGATTTGCCATCTAGAGACTCTGCGACGCACATTCAGCATGAACTTCCGGATCCTGACAGGCTTCAGGTTCCTAGCCTCGATCATGGCCAAAGCCGGCCACGGAAATTCTCGAGAAGAAAGTCTCCGTCGAGTCAGGGTAGTAGTTCAGAAGTCTCCTACCCAGACAGAATCTATGACCCACGTCGCAATCAATCAAATACTTCTATGCCTCAGCCACCGCAACACAGCAGTGAACATGAAAATGAAGATGAAGAAGGAAGAGTACGTTTATACAAGCAGTCTTCTAGTAGCTTAGATCGTGCCCGCCCTATCGATTATCCCCCTTCTCTACTCCCCATGCATATAATGGCAAAAAAGAATTCTTTTGGAGGAACATCTACTATTTCTACCCCCAACACCACCTCCAGTACAACAACTAGCGCGGTTTCCTATTTAAACCCAGTTGATAGTGCCTCCATGGTATGCGGCTGGGGTTCTATGACTGATGACTACTTCGATCACAATGTCGTGGATAGTCAACGAGTTACGTCGACTGAGACTGCCCCACATATTGGTAGGCGACAAGCAGAATCCAGTATAGAGCTGGAGCATCCTGGATCGCTGGTGGATTTCTCTCAGGGTAGTCGAGGACCTTCACCACCAGAACCTGATACTGTAATCGATATGAGTGCATGGGAAGGTTGGGCATCTGTGGAAATTGCTTCCCCTACCAGCGAGCCCGATCTCAATAACCCAAGTTCGTCGCTAGTTTCTAATATCTCCGTCACCAAATCATCAAGTAAAGGTGTTTGGGGCCCCGGTAGTAACAGCCATGGTACTTGCACAACAGAACCTAGCTCCTATACAACGTTAGGATCTTGTGGCTCTTCATCAGAGTTAGATTCATCAAGTCTCACCCAAGTTGGGGCTGTTACAAACAGCCCTTCCTTACCAGATCCGCCCGACTTCCACAATACCTGGTCAATTGCTACTCCAAGCCCGTCGTTCAGAAAGTATACAGGCGCCCCCCCCTCCGAATCTACCTCGAGTACAAAAACGATAGTTTATGCGCCACTGAAGGTCATAGACTCTCACTCGTGCACTCCCCCGACCTCTGAATCGTATATTTCGAGAATCTATGCCACCCCTTCACTAGATACACAAGTTGGCCTGCAAGCTGTACCGTTGTCAGCCCCTGGACAGTTGAGTCCCGGCCAAGCTAGTTACCTCTCCACCACTAGCCCAACAAACCACCAGTCCTCTAACGAAAGTCTGTCTACGGGCTACGCAACACCTGTATATTCCCCAGCACCTAAATCGCTTCCGTCCCCGGGACCTGGGAGATCTGGGGCGCTTTTTACTCCTCCGTCATTAGATTACTTGATAATCTCCGCATCACCACCCCTACCTGAAGTATCACAATCTGAAGCAACAGCCCTCACCCGCTCTAGATCACCCTCCTCCCAATATTCGGAAGAAACTGTCCGTGGTTCTCCTATATTACCCTCATCACCTGAGTCGAACTGTGGGGATATAAACACAAGTGATATAATTCACGAGCCATTTCTGGTACCCTCAGAGCCGGTTCCCACAACAAATTGGCGTCACCTCGCTACCGCCCCTACCCTTATATCGTACAATATTGCGCCAGAACTTACACCCCACAGTCATACACCAGGATATACTACACCATGGATTAGTACGTTTAGCCAATCAGAGTCTCGAGGAAGTAGCTCTAGGGTAACACCGAGAGCACCGCCTCGCGGAACTCGTGAGGATCGAAACAGGTACGTTTTGGTGCCACAAATTACAATTACTAGGGAATCTAGAACCATTGCAATCCCGCGGAAAGCAACGGCCAAGAGAGGAGATCCAGGGGTACTATGGCGACAAGAGACGAAAGAGAAAGTAGAGAAGGTGGCAACTGATGATAGGGATGAGCGGCTAACTCCATTGGGAGACGAAGGGGCCCTGGTGTCGATTGTATCGCCAGCAATATCAAGGTATCGGGCAACAGTGGAGAGTGTGGTCGATGATAGTGATGATACCGGGGATGTTGGTGTTGTGTAGGTTATCTAGTAAGCAGGCCTTTGATTTTATCGGGCCGCCATTTGCTTCTCGATATTAAGAATAATATATAGAAATCATATGTAATAATCTGGAAATAGTAGTTCTTTTTGAAATTATACGCGGCATAGAGGGGTCGTCATGCATAACAGACACAACCAACATCAACTCCGGGGGCCATATGCCAGAGGATGTAAAGCAATAAAGAGATGAATAGACCTCTCCCAAGAGGAATGATTGAGTGCTGCACTACCTCGCTCATTTGTTCCCTCAAGGTTTCTGAGTCTTTAGCAAATGTAATAGTGCCCACTCAGCAATTCCAAACTCTATAGCTGCAACAACGGCCTATGTAAGTAGCTAGTTTTGCGCCAAGTAAAAGGTCCCACGTTTCTAATAACTTGAATAAACCGGAGAGGTATCCGGGGCAGAAGATCCCTGGTGTAGCTGCATTCACCCGTGATAAGTTAGATGTATGTGCAAGGTTCTGCCGTGGGAGCCATCCTATTGTCAAGAATAACCCTCAAGAGGTATTCAAAGACGTGTTAAGCTATATACTTTTCTACTGTAAGAAAGGCCTTCGGCAAGTGCGCAAGCTTTTGCCCTACGGCAGGATAGAAAGCTGTTTTCGTTGTGTGTTCCACAATTCATGGGTGCGGAATAATATGTAGTATATATACAAGTGCATATGTAGTATGCAGGAACTGTATACCGGTTAATAAAGGAGCAACTCGCAGAAACTGTAGAACTTTGGACAATATGATGCAGGCCATCTTTTGTCCAATGATTCCAATATTAGAGAAAGAATGGTGAAGATGGGGACAAATAGCACTTGTCGTGGGTTTCGCATCCTTACCTCAACCCCTTGTGTCGTAGCGACGTCACCACCACCACAGCCTCAGCCCCCAACCCCCACTACCATAAGAATTACTAGCCCATCTCATCACAGCCAGGAAGCTGAAGGACCTCAGAGATATCATCACCAATCTATCAGATTATATCCTACTGCCTATCGTTCAGATCTATCTCCGGTACTAAATCTTCTCTTCGCTTGCTACTCCTCGAGACCCCTTGACCAACAATGTGGGAGGATAACAACCCCCTCTCCTACGATCGCCGGTCATCCACTTCCTCGTTCCATCAGCCTGGGTTATCTCCACCAGCTTCAGATGATTCCCACGGCGATGATCCACCAGATTTCTTTACCCATCAGCCCCCTTCCGAGCACTCCCAGGAGGAGGACTTTGGACCTCGAAACTTGGAAGACGACGATGATGACGAGGAAGAATACAGGGAACAGAGGAGGGTGGCAGGATATAGTTCTCGGGTAGAACAGATGTTGATGGAGAATAAGGATACTCATATTAAGATCACCGACGCGGGGAAGAATTCGGAAGGAAGTGGGGGGTATATTGTGTATACAATCAGGACTGGGGTATGTTTTGGTAGCTCCGGAACCCCGTCCACTAGAAGATAAAAGTTTTCGGGGGGCGTGAGATCGATACATAGTGGGGTTAGAATCTTTAAGCTAACTAGTGCTATAGGACCTTGAGGTTCGCCGCCGATACTCAGAATTTGAATCTCTACGCAAAAATCTCGCTCTGCTACATCCCTGTCTCATCGTCCCTCCAATCCCCGAAAAGCATCAAGTGTCCGACTACGTCGCAGCGCCCACGAGTGCCAAAGAAAATGTAAATATTATTGATCACCGAAAGCGTATGCTGATGGTGTTTCTGAATCGGTGCGCCAAAATGCGTGAGATTCGTGAAGATAGTGTGTTTCAACGATTCCTAGACTCGAATGCTAGCTGGGTATTTGCGCTTTGGCCCCCAGATTGAGGGGGAGCTAAATTGCTAACCCTGAGTTACACATGTAGAGCGAAGTACTGCATTCACCACCAATCTCTAATCTACCAAAGCAACACTTGAAAGCTCCACCTCTCAACCCCTCCAATCCTTCGCCAGGACACGCATTCCTCCCAATCCCATCAGCTTCAGCTAAGCTTCGGCAAGGCTCCTCACCCCCCTCAACCTCTCATGGCCTACGCGAAGGCCAACCATTCACACGATTCCCGCCACCCAACCACTCCCTTTCCGAATCCGAACTAGACCCTTACTTTACCGCTTATGAAGCTGCCACTCGAACTTATGAATCTCTCTTAACTGGTTCCATCGAGCGTGTTAATCGCCGTATCTTAAAACGGCTGACTGAGCTCGCTATTGACTATAATGAACTAGGCGCACGCTACAATGCTTTCTCCCTCTCTGAATCTGGTGATCTAGCCGCTTCAATTGAGAAAATTGGACAGGCTGTTGATTCATCCTACATTGCAACTGAAGAACTTGCAACGGTTCTTGGTTCCGGATTTGCCGAGCCCCTCCGCGAATCTGCACAATTTGCTGGTGTAGTCCAAAAGGTCCTTCGATACAGGGTTCTGAAACGCGTCCAGGAGGAAATGACGCGAGACCTACTACAGCAGAAACGCTCACTACTTCAAAGTCTTGAGCGCTCCGAAAAGGAGGCGAAACGAATTGAACAGTACCTCCACGGGGACACAAGCGACCCATCCCCTGGATCATCGAAAGGTTCTGGAGATAGTTTAGACGGTGGATTTTCAGGCGATGACAGGGAGAGTATTGATTCTGATTTCCCACCTACGCATTCTGAATCTTCACCTCCCCCACAAAGGTCTAAATCAACTTCCCGGCCCTCTAGAAATAGCATATCCTCATCTTCTGCAGGAGCATCTGTGACTACATATGCTCACCGAAAGTCTTCTTCATACAGTGCGCCGTCTTCTGCTACATCAAGCGGTATTGGTATCATGGGGGGTAGCATAACTGGTGGAAGTGGGTTCTTGGCAAAAGGATTTGGGAAATTGAATTATGCGATTCATGGGATTGTTGATGTAGATCCTGAGAGGACTAGAAGAGATAATATTGGGAAGACACGAGAACATCTGAGCCAACTGGAGGCTGCAAAGGAAGTTGCCGAGGGAGATGTGAAAGATGCTAGTAAAGGTGTATTGAAAGACTTGAGGAGGTTCCAGAAAGGGAAAGAAGAGGATTTGAGAGCTATGATGGTAAGTTGCTCTTTCCCTGACCTTTTACGATCAATAGACTAACAGGATCCCCGCCAGATTGTATATGCGAAATGTCACATCGAGTGGGCTCGCAAGAACCTGGAGAGCTGGGAAGAAGCGAAGGAAGAAGTCGAGAAGATTGTAGTGAAATAATCCGTTTACTGTGGATATGGGTATTATTACAGACGGTATCTTCGCCCGTAAAAAAAGTAGTAAACGGCGTTCGAGGGGCTGGTTCTTTGTTGAATTGTTTAGTACCTTTGTTTTGTTACATGTAACAGAAGGGTTGGAAGATGCGGTGGGTGGAGGCGGCTTATTATATTTATAGCACTGAACGGAACGCGTTTGACCTGTAATTTTGACTGAAGTATATTATTCAATGTTATACGTGAGCGCAAGATGTAGGGCCTTTAATTGTGGTTTTGTTTGTGTAGATGCACATGGCACGCGACTAGCCAATCTAAGCGCGATTAAGGTTGGTGGGGCAGATTAGATCGTGCAAGATAACGATAACCTTCCTTGAACGTCACCTCAAGCACCCCAACGTCGATCCACCCAACAGCCAGCCAGCCCCAACACCACCGACCCATCGTCTATAACCCCCTCCACTACCCAATTAAATACAGAATGGCATCTTCAGAACGGCTATCAAACGATGAAGTACCCTCCCCCCACCCACACCAGTCACAGGCACCCCGCTAACACATACAGTTCTTCACTCAACTAGCATCCCTCTTCGCCTCCACCTCTGCGAAGGAGAAGAATTCCGTCTATCTCACACAGAAAGCACTTCTCCCCTTCTCAACAGACTCTACACCTCCCACCAAAGTAGAACCAGATGCACCACTACAGCTACTATTCCGTGTAACGAATGGGCAGGATAAGAAGAAGAATAAAGTGAAGTTCTCAACTGTAGTTGAGGCTACGGACCTAGAGACGTTTTTTACAAGGTATGCGGAGGTTTCGAAGGCCGGTATGACGACGTTGAAGAAGAGAGATAGAAAGGCGAGGAAGTTGAAGGCGAGAAAGAAGGGGAAGGGAGCAGAGGGGAAGGGAGCAGAGGGGACGGTTGCTCCTGCGTAGGGCATGTGCGTATAGAGGTGTAATATACTGAAGATAAAAGGATGGGTGTTTTTTTATTTAAAAAAAACTGTTTTTAAGAATTTCGGAATTGGCTATGCGTAGTGCCATCTGCACCCTATACTGGTCATGGATTATTGTTATTTTTCGGACATGGAATTGGGCTGTGGGTGGTTCATTCAGGCTACTGTCCCTGGTGCCTGTTACAGTCTGCTTATCGTTAAAGGAGTTCTCTTAAACCGATAAGAGCTTTTGAGTTTAGATGACCCCTGGATTCAGCAGTAACTTGTGAAGAGTACCCCTCAGCCTTAAAAAATGGTACCTTATTACCAAAGCGGCGAGTGCGTTGAGACGCATTTTACCATCTATAGTACTGCCAGTAAACTTGTGCGCACGTGCTAGTACCATAGAGGGCCAAGCCAATTTCCACCCAGCTATAAATAATCAGTTTACAATACGAGTTCCATGACCGCGATGCTTCTCCGTGCGCGCTTGTCCTTCCCTAAATCCATAAGAACAATCTCACGGGCCTCGATCATATTCTTATATCTTTTGGTAGTGGTGTTAGGCTGTATACTTCTGGATTTTTACCCCCCCCCCCCCACTAATAAGAGTCAGTCTCACAGCGACCCTTACATTCTTTAGTTCCCCTTGCTTAATAGTAAGTCAGTCAGATTCTTCCTTCCGCTACCCCTTGGTAGCCTAAGACCCCGTGGGGCCCACTTACTTCTGAAGTTGGGATGCTTAAGCGGTGGCGTAATCTTTTTTGTTTCTCCCTTTCCCCCACACAACTTAAGCTATCATCTCCCAGATACCTATGTATCAAAGTTCCGGAAGAAGATGATGGGCCTAGATGTCTCTCAACAGCCCACCCTAGAATTTGTGGTATTTAAATCCGCCTACAGAGCTAAGCCACAACATTGATTAAACGCAAGGGAAAAAAAAGAAAATAAGCAAAAAGAAAAGAAAAGGAGGGAGGGGAGGCAAGTAAAAGCCGTATTTCCAAGAAAGGTAATAGATCGTGATTCCCCCCCCCCCCTCCTCCATCCCTCTCTTCAAAAATAAATAAATAAATAATAATAATAATAATAAATTTCCTTGGGTACACAGGAAAAAGGAATATTTCCTATGTGTTACAACAGGTTTTTTTTTTCCTGTACTCAGCAAAGAGAGCAACATTCGGACGGTCCTCCGGAGGACTCGCAAATCTGTTACCCCTGTGGGCAATGAGACGACGACTTGAGTAGTCATCTAACGTAAGGATATTCGTGGTTATCAAGGTTTTTTTTTTTTGCTCTGTCACTCGGTGCCGTGTCTCACGCGCAGATAGGCATAACTTTTATTTTAATAAGCATCGGCACTAACCGTCTTGGAATCTCTAAGCCCCGTAACGAGTCCAATGATGGTGATCCGAAGGGCCAAGTCTTGCACTTTGGAATTTTTTATTTTTTTTTGCACTTTTAAAGACCACTCATATTCAACCATACTTAGTGGCAAGGCGTACTTTATTATTGCTTACTTAATTATGAGCGGCTCAGTACACGTCGGCTTGGGCTCATCACCTTCTTGGTCCCCTATCTTTCAAAAGTTTGGCGTTCGCCGTCAACCCCACTCCGGATAGCCACCATGAGAATCCTACCTCAGTTCCTATGTAGTGCGCTCATACTGATATTTACCGTTCTTCTGCCCGCCCGACCCCAATCCACATACTTAACCCCAAATACTACCAGCACAAATACTACTAGCACAAATACTACCAACACAAACAGTACCCAAGATGTCTACGAAAAGTGCCTCGCCTTGCCAGCATGCGGCGTAGCCTTTGATATTATTGTATCCTGCGGGTTTCCCCAGAACCCGCTTGATGACCCTACTACACCCTATCGCGAGATTAACAACTTCTCGGATGAAGAGTGGGAATGTAATTGTAAGACGCTTGGGTTTGTGAGAAATACAATACAGTATATATCCTTTTTTGTACCTCCTCATCCTTCTCCACTCCCTAGCATAGGCAGTACTTACACTATGTAGGTGTTTTATATGCTATGGGATCGATCCCACAGGTTGGGAAACCTGGTGTGTTTCAACTCCCCCCAAAAAGCTCTCACCAGGCGCTATTGCGGGAATCGTTATTGGACTGTTATTTGCTGGAGCCATCTCATACGCAATATATTGGAGGTTAAGAAATAGGAAGCGAATTAATATAACGGAAGTACCAGTCTTTCAAGCAGTTACGAAGACAGAGTTGGATGGAGTAGGTCCAGGTGTAGCAGGGGAATATCCAGTCAACCCACCCGTTGTTGCAGAGATAGACGGGTATGAAATGAGGGCGGAGTTACCTAGTCCTTAAACATTAGTGAATAGTCTTTTTGCTTTCATGAACCTTATAGTAGTTCAAGGCACAGCGAGCTTTTATGTGTAGGAAGGGCTGTACGCACATACGTGCGACATACATGTATGTTTCGGGGGATAATACCTTTAAGGTTAAAACATTCAAGGCTGAGACAACAGCAAGCCCAATAGAACCTACCAGGGTTAGGAATTCTGCAGCATGATGCCCAAATTCTGAACAACCCCGTATTTCAACAAAAGCCAATCGGACCCCTTCAGCCACCTGATTCGTGTACTCAAGGCCTACCTTCTTGATTACTCAAGTCAAGCTTACTCCCCCTTCAGATAATTCATATGTTCTGCTCCGCTCCTACTGAGTGTCATCGTTAAGAAGACTTCCACAGTCAATATGGCTTTACAAGTACTTCTAAGTGCCTACATCTTGTTTACCCTCTTAATATCCACAAACTCTCAAAACAGCTCATGTGGAAATGTCACCGCATGCATAGATCTTTTCGACACTCTTGTGATCTGTGGCGTCCCGATACCATCCAATACCTCCGCGCCTGAATCGGTCCTCGACACGGGATCTCATAAGGAGTGTCTCTGCAAGACCCGAGGATTCGTTCGCACTGCGGTAGAGTATATACTCCACCCGGGCTTCTCTCTACTCTCCCTAGATACTTACGGTGCGCAGCTGCCTTGAGTGTAATGGTCTCAACAGCACAGGATACGGGTACTGGTGTGTAGATGAACCTAGAAAAAAATTCCCGAGAGGTGCTATTATTGGAATCGTCATCGCTGTGGTAGTGGTAATTGCTATGGGGGTTTGGTACGCGCTGTACCGGAGGTCGAAAAACAGGAAACGAGCTACGGGGACTGAGGAGCAGGTTAATTTACAGAATGGTATGAAGATGGAGCTGGAGGAAAACTCAAGAAGAGAGCCTCTATCCAGACGGTCGACCGAAATAGGAGAGCTAGAGGGACGTGAAATAATATCGGAGTTACCAGGTCATTAAGGTTTTTGTATTTGTTGGTTTTTTGTGATAGGATTGTACAAATGTGCGGCATAGATCTAGACGACAGTTTTTTAGAGCTGATATCCAATAATAGCATCTGGAGGTGAATTTGGGACATCTAGATGTTGAGCCATAGACACTAAGGCGCAACATAAATCTAACGGGGGCCAAAAGTGCTCTTGAAGCAGTCTTATATGGCGCGATACCGCCTATGATAGAAATATCTGGAAAAAATGGCAGTGGGTAGGGGCTTTTGGGCCAATATTATTACAAGCGATGCCGATATAGTACTAAAATTTTCGCCTCGAATATGAAGGGCTAATCACGGCCTTGAATCTCTCGCCTCTGAATCATTTCTATCAGAGGTTGTATTAATGATAATTGCATTTAAGAAAGCAGGGATAATGCGAGGATTCAAACTAGCCTTTATTATCTCTAGCTATTTCTTGGGAGATCTCTGAACTTGGACCAAGGTTGGCGGAGAATTTTATGGCGTCTTCCGTCAGCTGAGACTTGTTTCATACAGCCACTGTAGACATACAGGGATTGCCTTGGACAACGTCAAACGGCTTTGCACTCTGAGATTTTCAAGGCTTTTATTAACGTCTCTTGCATCCTAGATCGTCCCCAAAGGGAAAGGCGTATCCACCTCAGCCCTATCATATTGACAAAATAGGTGGTACGTATTTACCGGTAAAAGTTCACTTTACCCTTTAGGTATCCCCGCGAACATAACTATCCCAACCAGGAATAGGAACTTTAATAGTATTGACGTATAGCTAATTAAAGTTGATTTATAGAGTATAGTCAAGAGAAACAAAACTAGTGAGTCTATCTACACAAATTTTAATCAGTAGTTTTTCGGAAACAGTGGGCGACAACAAACAAATCCAATCTATTCGAGTAATCTTGCCCCGTAATATCCCCTCCCAAAGCTCTCGTTACCCGCTACATCTGTACCCTCCCCATATGGCTTCCGCCTCCTGAGTTTTCGTCACCACGAACCCCAACCCCTTTCCCCCTCTGCAACTCTACATCCCCAGTAGCGGTAGCAGGAGGCCTCGTAAAATGTTTAATGTACCATAAAGTTCCCCAGAAACTGCAAGCAAAGAGTAAGACGAGACCGAAAATGAGAATGAGCGTTATATAACCCTTGTCTATCAGCATTTTCGTGGTTGTTTGCTCCTAGATACGAAAAGTAGCTGTGAGGTTCCGGAGTAGTCGATTGTGTCTAGATCAAGCTTTTAGTAACCGTACGATAGAGTGGATTGATGAAGTCCTATTTATCAAATAGCTTATTACCGTGTGATAGTTTAAATGGATATCGATATGATGCAGTGTCGTCGTGGATGAAAGTCCTTTTCTTCTCGTAAGAGTTGTAGCAACCTGTCTAGGTCAGCAGGATTGAAACGTGGCAATCTCACCACATGATAACCCTTAAACTAGAGCATACATCTTCATCCTCAAATAAATCTCAACTTGAAGATCAATTTCTAGAGAACTATAGAAAGTATCTACCATCTTAGGGTGCACTCTGGATGTTATACGGTGAATTCTTTATTGAGATTAGGATCCCCAGCGAGCCATTGAAGACACCAGCGTGGGAAGAGGCTTATTTCACTGGAAACCATGATGGAGCAGTAAAGTACATACAACAGAATGCAAGATATATTATCACTAGAATAATTTTGAAGAAATCATGTAGATAGGTAGTAATAGATAGCTTATGGCGGTATGAGGATAACAACGGACAAGTAGGAAATCTATCTCCTGAGAAAAGATTCCGGTTCATCACTACATGTATCTAGCCGATTGACCCCCAACCATAGACATAGGCCCTCGGAAACTACCGACCTTTCCCCCATCTACTCAAAACACAGCACTAATCAGTTAGCTTATACTATAAAAGAAGGGTGACATCCTTAAGCTTATTTCTACTTGTGACTTACTGAATCATACCAGATATTTCCCGTCAGTTCATATTTCGCACGTATAGACTCAACACTGCTTCCAAATGAGAACTCCTCTCACAACCCAAGGACTCTCTGTAGGCTCGTAGTATATTCCATCGTTATACACTAGTACCTACCCCTGGCAGTGACGATGAACACATCAGGGCTTTCCTTCTGCTCCTCAACATCACTGGCCCTTTCCACCCTGAGGTATGCAGCGCAAACATTTATATATAGCAGACCGAGCCATAGGAGAGCAATGAACAGGAGGACAAAAATGCTGACTATTAAAATGATAACATGGTTACCTCGCATATTGGTGTATTTGTGGGTCTTTTGTGGATGCTTCGTATAATAGTAGGAGGTAAACCGCCAGTGATGGACTATGAGAAGACGTGTAGAGCGAGAGTAGAAGTTGTATGAATATTTTATAGATTTATATGGGGGAGTGTGTTGAGTGGTAGTGGGGGAGAGAGGTGAAGCTATTGTTTACTGTGAGAGCTGTTTTGGGGGCTCTGTTGTGTTTTCTTGACTGCGATAACAAACATGAGGCTCTTTAAGCGTTTTATGCGTAAGAAATTAATTCCAGGTGCCTGATTTATTCTTTTAGTATTATATATCAGGTCATCATGATCTATGATCTTCTTGTGTAAAGAAAGATGACGAGTGATATTTCATGAAGTGGTTTGCTTGACACCATATAATGTCTGTGCCATGTTTTGATTTTATTTCTCAATAATTAAGAAAATCTATACACAGTTTAGCGGTTTTAATTTACTCCTTTATAGGTAGTTCAAGCATCCAGAAGTGACTTAATTGCCTAAAATAACTAAAATAACCATACACTGATAAGGGATACGAAGGAACCAAAAGAATATAAAAGAGCTCAAGATACTCATTTTCTCCCAAAATCTACCAAGTATGAGAACGTTAGTAGTACGATCACTCAGAATCCCTCACCGCAAGCCTTGCCTCGATCATAGCAAGCTCGTCGAAATTCGACGTGGGAGCATCGAACACAGGATTCTCTCTCTCCACTACCCTCTACACACCAAAGACATTAGCAAAGACAGACTTTAACCAGAGCCAATGGTACGCGTACTGCATTACGACACAAAATCCAGTTCTTGGCATTCCTGAGGTGTTTCTCTTTTTTAGTATGGAAGGACTCCCAATTAGGGCAGACGACAAAGTAGTAGTACACAATGCAAGCGGTTCCAAAAACGGTAATGAGGCAGACGGCTAAGATGATGAAGGCGTAGCCACCCTCGATGAGATCATGCTTAGGAGAGTGAGGCATTCTTTGTGCTTTGGTGACGGAATAAGATTTGTAAATGAGCTCGTGGATTGTAAGTAATGTGAGTATACTCTGGTATACCTATACTCTGATATCAGTAGTGATTAAGCCCTGAAGTGTCTAAAAGGTCAAGAACCTGTACTAAATTGTATGAATAGATGTGTAATTGTACGTCTCAGCTTGTAGGAACCTCTGCCAGGGACGTCTGGTGTGCGGGGCAAGCACTATTCTGTCCTACACCTCACCCCGAGTGATAGCCTATGACGTATGGTGAGCCGGTAGATATTGTGGAAGGCTACTAAATGAGTGAAAGGGTAGTAAGAGGTCCCCTAATTCGTTTGATTTAGGAGTGTGATGGCCGTTGATGGTGAAAGACTAACCGTGATTGTAGGGAAGTGAAGATAGGTATTGTGCTAGGAGCGGGAGTGTACTAGCGCTAAATCATCGGCAGGGAATAACGTTTCCGACTGGAAGACAACATAGTACCTTCCCTTTAGAACCTATAATCTCCAACTCTCATTTAATTGTGTTATAGTAGTGAAGGGTTTCTCAGAAATGAGGATAATAAGACTTTATGGTGTTCAAAAGAGACGAAGGCTTGTATGGGGGCACGTAACTACAAAAGTCCGGATTGACTTTTTGTGAATGACAACGCCACCACAGCACTACTTAATAGGTAAGTCCAACGTCCTACTAATGATTTCTGGATATACTGGGTGTAGAGAATAGACATGCTCTTGAATGAGAAGCTTATATTGGTACTTATGAGAACTTGAGGGTTGTATGAGCAGTAGCGAGAATGTAGGATTTTGTGCATGATATGACTAGACTGTGTATGACAAAGATAATTATAAGATTCCCGAGAAGACAACTATTGGATTCCTACGCCCCCCCCTAACTATCGGGGGACATTCATCATTATTTTGTGTGTGCTTTATAAGGCACTGACGATCCAGGTTGTCAGTAGGTCATTTCCGAGAATCTCTAGAGATAATTGGAAATTGTATTGGCTAATCATATCAGTAAGACATATACCAGGGTATGTAGAAGTATATGGACTTACAGAGAATGCAGCTAAGAGCTGCCTATGCGATGGTGCTTGGGAGCTAGAAAAAATGTATTCTACTAGTAGGCTAATCATCGTGAAGAAAGAGGTTGCCACAATCATATACGCTACATAGCTATAAAGCTAAATATCCATTTTTAAAACTGAAATGAAATAACGAAGAATCAAGAAACTCACAGAAACTATCTCGTGCTTAATCTTTTTCTCGCCATTAGTGCGCTCAATTATCATGTAGTCAAAACATTACCAATATCCTCTCATATAGGCTTTTACATGAAATTCGGGACAGCTATGGGACATAAAATACCCCAATTACCGTAAAGAAAAATACATTACGCCTATTAAGAATACCACTCCATTTCCAATGTATTCGACATCAACCTCTATTCCCCACAAACAGGTACGCCGTTATAACGGCAAGGTATTGTTTGCTTCTATGAAGCGTTTGTTGTTTGTGCGCCGAGTGCTGGAAACTCTGATGCGGTTATCCTCCCGGAAATGTTAGCGATGTTGACCTGGATAGGCTCCGGCTTAGCCACTAAACTCTCACCCTGAGGATTTCCTAACTCCAGAGCTCTACTCTCTCTCTGCCCTCTAATTCGAGTTCTGTTACCAGATCCTCTATGCCTCCCAACTCGACTCAACCTCAGTCTTTCCAAGCTCAAAACTTCATCCTCCTCTCTCCACTTTACACCAAGTGGTTCTAACGGAGTGTTGCAAGGATCGGGCAAAAATCTGATGGTTGCCTGTTTGTAGCTGTGGTTCCTCGAGAGCATCAAGCGGGCTCCCAGGGCTGTACCAACCGATGCGAGCCGGATGATTGCTTTTTTCTTGGACTTAAAATCCAATGGGTTGGTTCTGACGACTTCGCAAATATCGTAAGCAGGTTTGATGTGCTTCGATTGTTGGTTTATGTCACTTATGAGGCGTTCCCGGGTTATCCTATGACCCAGGTTTGTGATACCCAGGCAGCGTGTAGCAGATTCCTCGGCAAGTGCACGGCTGATGTTGGTTTTAATCATTTCCAACCCTCCCTTTTCTGCGGGGATAGCCTCAACAAAACTACGTAAGGTGCTTGCAGATCTATTTGTACCACCCCAACAGATCCCACCAGCATGGTTGACGAATAGACGGTATTTCTCAGCAGCGTCTGCTTCTGTAAAATATACACCAACAACATTTCTATCTTCTCCATCTTGGAAATCTATCCTCTCGATATCGCCACCTCCGATATTGGCACAGATCTCTCTGAGAGTGATACCAGCTGGGAGATTCTTGATCAATATCCCACGCCCATATCCTTTAACTAGTGGCGGTGCCGGAGGTGTTTGTTCGACCAGTGTTGGAATGGAGTTAACCACAGGGGACAACTGAAGATTCTG
This sequence comes from Verpa conica, assembly GCA_033030425.1. Lineage (NCBI taxonomy): Eukaryota > Fungi > Ascomycota > Pezizomycetes > Pezizales > Morchellaceae > Verpa > Verpa conica. The sequence goes on along the minus strand of JAUFSD010000010.1, from coordinate 650,721 downwards.
ATTTTCGGACAGAGAGATACGCGGCTCTACAGCTGGAAGCGGATTGATGAGTAGAGGTAGAGATCCGAAAGCGAAAGAAGGGCCGAAACTCTCAGCTGGAGCGAAAATCTGCACCTCATTCTCCCAGATCTCACGCATCGAGTTATGGATACGTTGAGGAGACGATTTTGGAGACACTGGAGGAGAGTAATTGTTGATATAATCTGAATTAAGAAGAGTATCCTTAGCAAAGGTCCAATTCGGATTCGGAAAGATTGTCGAAACCGAGCGAGGACAATAAGTGGTTCCCGTGGTTTTATATGAATTTGGGTTTTGGTGTGAATACCGCAAAGTTCCATCAAATACATGACCAGACTCGCGGTGAATATGTAGTTGTTCATATGCGCTAGAGATCTGCTGGTTCCATTCTGGGAACGGAAGGTCAAAACTGCCTATTTTCCTACTCTGTCGTAAGACTGAAGTTAAGATTTCCGGGTTTAGTCTGCCGATGAAGCTCTGGATGTTTGGCGTTGCGTTCTCTAGAAAGATATGAGCGCAAGAGACCCCATATTCATCCTCGAGGAGCTGGATAATTGAAAGATCATATTCCGATATATGAGAGGATCGTCCGATGATGGTGGGTGATGATATCTCGGATTCGTCCATTGGGGATATTAAAAGCACTCTGGCTCAACGAAATGGGTGAAGGAAGAGTAGATATTTAAAATGTCTCCCGGGAGATGATTTCGTTGAACGTTAAGATAAATAAGAACGGAAGTGAGATTAAAGCGTACGTTTGTGGTTGTTTTAACTGTGCCTGAGTCACGATATGGTTGGCTAATGGGTACTAGACTTTATGAAAGAGGATAGATGGACTGTAGAAACAACCGGTGGATGCTCGACACTTTGGACTGTTTGTTTCCTGGTTGGTGGTATCATTGCATTAAATTTACATTTGAATGATGCAAAGTTATATAATTATATTCCCCCTATAAACCAGAGCAGTTTGTAAATTTTATAAGTAGACGTTGTACGGTCTTGATAGCCATCAGAGATTGTGCTCTCTCAAAACTAAACCCCGCCCAAGAGACCAGCAGACACAGGACCAGAGTCACTCAAGATGGTGACCGTACCCACCATAGGAATTTTATAACCAAATATATTTTCTTTAGATGCAAATCGAGACCTACAAGACACAATCAAGCGCCCGACTATTGAGGGTAAATATAAATGCTTCCCAGGGGGAAACAGCCATACTTCTATCAAAACGGGAAACTCGATGATGGAATCATTGACGCACCTAAAAGTGGTTTGTGAGAGTTTGTGGTAGAGGGTGATAAATATAAATGAACAATTTTTGGCTTTTACCCTGCTACACTGCTACACTATCTTAATTACTAGTTTCATCAGGATTGTATCACCAGTGTTAACAATATAAGCAACTAAGCGAGATAATGTTATATGGGAATCGAGGAACCCCTTTTGTATTTTATGCTAGAGAAATTAAGAGGAGAGACCCGGGTCTTGGATTGAAATAATATGGTTTGAGTTTCCTTTGTGTACCGGTGGCCTTTCGATAGCCTCTGGTATCATACTACTTGAAGCTGGTGGCATGGACATCGCACCACGGGCACCTGAGGACAACATTTACTTCTCATAACATACCGTACAGGGCTCTACGATTGTAAAGAAGTAGAACAGAATGTGATGTTCGGGCTAATTACCCGCCTGAAGGCAAGTGTGGTGATCATCGAGTGCTTAACCATGACCTAAGATGTTCCCGAGGCACCTAATACGAACAGATACGAGTGCGAGCATAGCTAATAGAAGCATACAGGCATACTTAACCCAAAAGAACCAGCCATCAGGCTGAATAAAAGCTAATTTGATCGATTGTAAGTTTATCAGCACCTTTTACCTTCACTTGGGGATCTTGTCTCATAGTAAATATAGGAAAGGGGGCTCATGAATGATGTCAACATAATGGAGAATAGTGACTACACTTAGGGCTTTGAGCTCTAAAAGACCTTCTGTCCCTATACCACGCACAAATACTTTGACGGCATATATTATAACTTCATCAGTCCTCTATCGTTACATTATCCCTACTCCCCACCGGTTGTGACAAAAAAGCAGGATGAACAAAACAAACAGAGTACCTGCAGCAAGAACAAAGAGTAAAATTAACAGGTCTCTTTATTCAGCGCCTGGAATTACCTCTGCTCTGGGACTTACCCCAATGCCCAATACAAATTTTGGAAATGGATTACCTGTTGGCCGGGCTCTAAGCGCTGATGAAATAGCGAACACTAGGGGGGTCATCAAATCTCCCACAGATGTCCAGAAAAATACAATAAAGCTAAGACACCCTTTGACGGCAGACGAAGTATTCCTCCGCGAAATTCTACACGAAGGCGAAACCAACCCATTATCCCAGGAGAAGCATTCTCTAGTAGCAAGTGAAGTCGAGAGTATTACTGATCACAGCTTTGCATCTATGGTCTGGCCACCTCTCAATGGTAATGGAAAACTTCCAGAACTCCATGGATGGCCAGACTACGCCAAAATCAATAAACAATCTAGTAAGCTCCAACTTCAAATTCTACGGTTTAAAGCCCCTACTGACTTTAGGAATCAAGAGGGACTCAAATTTACACCCCTCATAAAACCAGATAAACCCTCTGAAGTCAAGGCCCCAAAGGTTCCAGAGCTTACTCGGGCCCGTAGAAACTTACCTCTTACAATATCCATTCCCAAGAGTCTCCGTAGAGGCCATGGGACGAACAACGATAATTCCGTAGCTCCCCGTGCTTGGAGCCCTCCTCCAGCATTTATCCCGGGAATCCCTTTCCAAACACACACCTCAGTACAGTTACAAAGTCATGGGAGCTACCCTGATCTTACAGCTAACTCCGGTAGTTTCCCCCCCGGAAAACAGATTGAGGGTCTTCGGGACTTTTCCCGACAATACCCGATGCATGGAAGAGCTGTAAGACCCTCTCAGTTCCGGGCCGAGACAAGGTATCCATACGCTGGGAACTCTCAGGAACAGGACTCTGGGAACCTTACCCGAAATCATGTCTCCTTACCAGAGATGAAGTTTTCGAAGGATGGAATGACCTTTCGCCCAGCAGAAACTACAAATGCTGCCATTGCTCAACTTCACTCCTCAATGAGTGCTTCCCAACTCCGTAGTGCCACCAGAAGCAGCAAAAAAGCCCTGCAGCGGAACCAGTTTGTAGCTGATTTTGGTGGGTATGTCCCACCTAATAGGACCACTACTTTAGGTCATGGAAACACCTCCACTCATGAAGACGACACTGAGAGAGATACTGCTTTCTTTGGTGATTATGAGGCTGATGAAAGTCAAATGGACACCACCGATTATCCCAGCCCAATATACTCTTTTGGGAACCTAGAGCTCCATTCTAAAACTCGTGGCGTATACATAAGAAACGTTCCACCGAGTGTCAGCCTAAGTCAAATCTGTGACAACATCCGTGGGGGAGCAATCGATCACATTAGCTTCCATGAAGGCGAGGGTAAGACTGACGTTGCCGTCTACTTTGTCCTAGCCGATGCCGCAAAGGCATATAAACATTGGACCAACAGAGTTGGGGGAATCTGGTGGAACCCGGCAAATCATAGTGTAGCCTTTCCTTCATTTACTACGTTTATCGGACCTGAAGATTGTGGTCATGACCGCCTAAAGGGTACCGTCAAAGCTTCTATAGCCTCTGAGGGAGCAACTAGATGTATCCTTATTGTTGGGCTTCCTGGTGCGATAAGCGGGGGTAAAGCTATCCAAGATCTTAAACAGGATATCCACCTAGGCTCGGCCGATGTCGAATCAGTTAATGTTATAGACTGTAACACTGATCACGGAGGGAAGACCACTCTTGCCATCAATTTCGCCAGCATCGAAACCGCCTTGAGTGCTAGGAAGTTTTTTGCCCAAAGCCAGACCTACAAGGATGTCAAAGTTCTTTTCGTTCCAGATCACTGCGCGGGGCCGATATTAGATCTTGCTGAGAAATGGAATAGGGAGCTTTACGAAGCGGAGGTGATGAATCATTTGGGTAAAACATAAGCTGCCACAGGCAATTATACTCCTTAGTTCTTTTCCTGTTATCTTTATCAAAATGCTTAGCCTGTTTCTGTCTATAACATCCCCTTCAAGCGACTCCTCGCACTTCTCTACTACCCCTTTCTCACTCACACTCTTGATCATGCACTCACACTCTTTATTTTGGATGGTATTATTTATTACCACCAGGAGTCTTTCGTTTAGTGTTTTCATAAGCATGGTCAAAGTTGTTTATGAGTTTTCACTTTTTGTTTAAGTCCCCCCTTTAACTACATCATTCAACCGATCAATACCTGTTATTATACCCGTCTTCGTTTGTAGTGAGCGTATCAAGTGTTTTCTAGGATAAATTAAGTTTCTTTTGTCTGTAGCCTGTTTCTAGGCACGAATGCATCTCTTGGTAATAGTCGTGTTTTCCAGCAGCTTTGAGATCCTGTAGTCGTATACGAAATTATCTACACCTATACTACTTTTATTACGTTCACTTATACAATGTTTATAGCATAGCTGACATATATACACAGTATTGGAAGTGCTTGTCGAGTGGCATCATGTGATGGACAAACTATGTATTAGGACTTCTAGGTATTATGGATAATTGATTGGTATTATAAAATACAAGCCGGTATACACGCAAACAGTATGTATTTACGATTAATCTACTCATTCATTCACACGCAAATGGTGTAAAAAGTGATTTTACTGCAATATAGTGATTCATGGTGGCTCACTCGGCTATTGTTACCCGGCACAATGCATGGGGATCTGCTTAGTCTTAGAATACCCAGTTCACCTCAAATGATTACCTCAGCTAAGTGCGATAAGCATAGAATTTTAGTGTATACGCCATACTAAATATGTAAGTCAAAGGTATAAATATAACATAATAATTCCCATTTCCCACACAGATCACTAGCTATTTCACAAAACAAAACATTTGACTTCAAACACCCACGTCTTAGTTCATATACCCATCTTTATACTAATACCTAATTCGACCGTTCAAAAGGATGTGTGAACATACTCCTACCATGTACCTTTGTAGTAGGCATCACCTGACTCTTACTTCCACTTACAGCTGTTTTTTCAAGCTCTCGTGAATATCAAAATGAAACTAATCTTCCTAACTACCCCCCAGACCACTCCGTTGTCTTAGTTACTATCTGTCAGGAACACCGAGAGCGTACTGGACCCAATAACGAACCCTGTAAGAACATTACAAAGGCACTCCCGACGTTTTACCCGTTCCGATGCTATAGTATGTTCTTATTTCATTTGACCAATAGATAGTCCTATTACTTGATCTTTACTTACAATTACTTTACCTATAGAAGAAGAGTGTAAGTAAACTTGATAGCTTCTTCAGGAAGCTAGTTATTAACCACTGCTCTCACAATATTATTAAACCCCTACGCCTACGCCCTATGTATGTAGGGAAAGTCAGGTCTATTACTAGCGCTATCTCTTAAAGCATCATTTCCGTTTTTATTTATTTTATACTTTGATGTGACGGTTGATTATCACCTAATTTACACATCGTTTCACTTGTCCCAAGTTTTTATACAACCTACCGGGTATCCAAGGGTTTTCTGCAAGCATGTAAGTACCCGTGTAGGTCTGTTTTTTCTTTGTACCCGTAGAGATATTCTCTGACCACTGTTTCTTTACTTCATTGATGTACTCTAATATAATAGCTAGCACCCAAATATAACATATGCTCGGCAATGAGGAATCGTGTTCATGTTAAACTAATACCCATAACGAGGTAGATCAAGTCCTGAAGCCTAAAAAAGAACGGTATTACCAGAGAATCGAGCAGAGGCCCCCTAGAAAATGTAGTGCTCCCATTGGGGCTAGTAAGTGAAAACCCCATAGGCTAGTAGGACGGAGGTAAAGCAAAGCGTGAATAATGAATGGATTTCTGAGCGAGAATCTTAGAACCGCATTCATCCGAGTTCCCAAAGATTACCAGGGCCCTACTATAAGCAAAAACAATTTCCTAGACGGCGTACGGCCCATATTAAACGTGATAGTCACTTGTAAATTTCTATATTATATGACCATTTACCCCCCACACATCTTCTTCTAAGATAATACCAACCATTATATAAATCATAGCAGCATGTATCCCATACTATACCCAGAAACGTCTATCTATATATATAGCATACATTGTGTCGATCCCCATCCCTCACTTCTTACCAACTATCTCACCATTCATTGTATTCACCAAAACTGACCTCAACGCAAATATTCTTATTCACATTTTTACCTTCACTTTTAATATCTACTTTAACCTTCCAGAAAAACAATGTGTGAACATATTCCTATTACATACACGTACTGCGGTAGGTTCCTATATAACACCATCCTGTCTATTAAGATCACTTAGTCCTACTTTTATGGGAAGTAAAAAAAACAAAAAAACTAATCCTCCTGGTAATGTTTAGGACATGGCGTTGTTTCAGTAAATATTTGTCAACTTTATAAAAACCACTATGGACCCAATTGCGAGGGATGCCCCTATACTACAACTGAAGATAGGAGGTATTACCCAGAATATTGTAAAAGTAATTATTTTTAAAAAAATCCTAGCACAAATTATATCATAGCTCCTTCCCTTCTCCCTTTTTTTTTTACTGACAGTAGTGCGTCTACAGAAGAAGCTTGCCAGGCAAAAGCATAGCTGGGGGGGGGGGGGGGAATCAGACAAATAACGCAAGGAGGCACACCTTCGTCTTAGCAGCTGCTGTCTTTGTTCCCCCCCTCCATTGGAATGATATGTGTTGTGCACCTAGTGTGTGAAAGGTTTGGTTCCTGGTGTGGTCTCGCTAACTAACTTGTAGTTTGTTTCCTACTTTCTCTTTTATAATTTAGATTCATCGATATAATTGTTTCTTCACTACTGTTGAGCCGTTTATACATGTACTTGACTTAATAAATGATTTTCTTCCGTTAACCTTTGAAAAGAAATAAGCAGAGTAGATGAAAAAGCCTATACCAAGAGCATCTATTTTCGAATAATGTATGTTGAAACTAGGTATTTTAGGGGGATAAATTTCCCGGTCACCTAACTAAAGCCCTGAGGTGAGTAGCACTGTACAGCTGTAATAGAAGAGCAAACTTACCATCAACCTGCATAAACTTATACGTTACCCTGGGGGAGGAAGGTGTTGCTGTAGGTATTTCCGTCCAACCGTGACCAAATATTCCACCTTCCGTAGTCATCATCCCACCCCATCCAACAGACTAGGCAGGATACGAGCACCTAGAAACCCCAACAACCTTAGCTCTACTGAGGTCCATAAACTTCAAGGAGCTTCAATAATTAAATGAAAAACACGATCTCTAAGTACGACAATCACCCATCAGTACCCCCCCCCCAAAAAAAAAAAAAGTAGCCGCCAACTTACCACAGCAGAGAGAGCTCCCGAGACCAAAAAAAAAAAACACTAACCCATGAAAGCATCAAACTAAAATCATACATCCAAAGGCTATACGGCAAATACTATAAAGCTAGGGAGGCTCCCCTAGCAGAGCCGACGACGTCAAAAGTACAAAATCATGATGGAATGGATAATGCTTCGGTGGCTAAAAATTGTAGTTGGGGCAGGATGACTGGTTCGGGTCTTAGCCTAATCTTAATATTTTTATCTATTCCAAGTTAATGCCACGAGTGATACATAATGAATCACTCGATAAATAAGACTAACCGGTAATACTTAAATCTTCATTGCACATTCCCCCACATTGGAAAAACACATGATATAGATGTAAGAATTATACCCAAACATTACTCTACCAAGCCAGTTCTATCAAAGAAGCTAACACTACTTGAAGAGAGAGAGAGAGAGAGAAAATTACAATATATATAAAGCCGCCTAAAATAAACCTCAAACCCAAAGACAGAAGAAAAGAAAAGAAAGAAAATCAACGATACAGTCTATTATTTTACCCACTTTGCCTTTTTGGACTCTTACCAAAATAAATTTTGGTTGTCCTACCCCCCGTACCTGACTCCTAAATCCCGGTTGTTGAAACTCCAAAAGACTTTTCCTCCCCTACCCCGACAATTTTACAAAACTCGCACTCCAGCACCATCAGAAAGCGTCCTAACACCTCTCCCATCTTCAATTTCAACCACCCTCCAGAGCGCCTTCTTAGCGCCCTCCACATCACCATCTCGCTCTAGTGCTTCTGCAAACAGATACCATGCCTCACTACAATCCCATCCCCTTGGGCTCTCAATACATGCAGTCAGTAGGTTTAGTGCACGTGCATGTTTCGCCTGCCTCATAAGTTCTCCCTCCTGAAGTTCGGTTTCTGATTTCAACGGCGTGAATGGAGGTCTACGTATCTTCTGTTGTTCTTTACCGGGGTTTGCGAGAGGGTGAAGTGGAGGTGGAATAACATCGAGAAGAATTTGTGATAGCCCCACAATGGCGCCGGGACAGTTCGCATCTACCACCAGTGCATGTTCGAACCATTTTGTAGCCATCTCCACGTCTGCGCTCTCCAGCGCCAATAAACCCCACTCAACACTGATTATACTCTCTCGCCCCCGTCCTCCCCAGCCACCCCAGGTACCAACTCTCTGACCGAATCCGTTCTCCTTTACACCACCTTCTCCAGAAATAGACCATCCGCCACCAACAGTTGCAGCTTCTTCAACAGCGTCAATTGCATCTTTCATCCACCCACATCTCCGGTAAAGAGCTGCCATAAACAGCCACACAGTCCTCAGGGCCTTCTCTGATCTCCGGTGTTCATCTTCTTCCTTCAATATAGGTTCCTGTAGGTACCTCGGACGCGAGATAGTTCGTGACCTCTTTTCATCTGTTATTGTATCTGCGAGAGGAGCAATAGGATTTGGAAGTGTGGAGCGGGAGAGATTATTAGGTATGTCTCCCCGTCTCGGCTTGGGTGAAGAATTGCCGTTGGTCTTTGTATTGCTGTTGATGTACTGCGGGTTTGGTTTTTCGTCGAAGACAGAAGTTGAGGAGACGGGGGTAGTGGTACCTGTGTTTCCACCCGTCTTGGTGCCATTTGTAGCAGGCGTAAATATTCCGCTACCATTCCCATTGACCCCATTGCCATTCCTACTTGGTGTAAAGCTCCCACTCTCATTTAAACCACCATTTCCAATCCCATTGCCATGCATCCCATTAACACTCGGCGTAAACGTCCCATTACCATGCACCCTCTGCAATTTGCTTTTTAACACACTAAACATCACCCCTTCCCTCCTCTCCCTCTCACCATCACTACTTCCAAACTCTTTCGCAAGCCCACTCCCTGCTCTACTCCCACCACTAGTACTTGCTCTACTCAAGCTAAAGGATGCCCTCCCACTCCCCGTTGCGCTCCCACTCGGTGTTGCAGGAGTCGATACCTCAGTACTACTACTTGGCATTGGGGGTATCTCGCTCATAAGTGCTCCCATCATCACAACACTACTAGAGTAAGTACTCTTCACACTCTTAGATCTACGTATTGTTCCACCGCTTACTGAATAACGCCGGCCCCTACGGGCTTTCTCGGCTTGTATCTCGGCCAGGGAGGGAGGTATAGTCTCCACCCCTGGCGTCGGGGGCGGCTCTGTTGTACTGACACGGATCTTTGAGGCGCTACGGTATGTAGACCTTGGTCGGATACGAAGAGACTGAGATAGCCCTGCGCCTGTTGCAGTTTCCGGCCTTCCTAGTTTGGCTGTTCCGGGGCGTGCGACAGGAGGTAGACATCCGTTCAAGGCGGTTGCCGAGAGGTCGTTCGCGGAGATAGAGTATTGTTTTTCATAGTTTGGCTTGATGGTGAACATCCTACTAATCCGGGATGCCGTTGATGGGCGCTTTTCCTCTAGAGCTATAGTAGGAAAAGGGTCTGTAGGTACCCGAGAGGGAGTTGGAACGAGAGGGGGTGGGAAGAGGCGAGTGTAGAGTGTTAGTAGCGTATCGGCACCCACAACAGCAACCGAAGGGCCAGAAGTTGCTTCGATAATCGCCATACTCGTCATCTGGAGCTCCAATGCAAGCGTTTTCTCCTCGACACTTAATATAGTCGGGTCAGAAGTAGAGAGGAGATCTAGTGCCTTTGTGCATATCTTTCCTGCCTCCTCAAACTCTTCCCGCGAAGAGAGAAGAATTGCAAGCGCATGGCCCACAGCTGCTGTCCTCACCCGCTCTCTATCAGAATTACCAGCTCGCTTTAGTGCTTTCCTCAGGGCTTTTATAGCCAAGGTAGTATTTCCCAGATCAGCGTGGACCAGTGAAACACCATACCAAGTGCACATATCCCCAGGGTTGTACTGAAGGCCCTTCTCAAAAGCTTTCTTCGCAAACTCCAGAATATCACGTCTTTCTTCCCTCATCACCGTCTGTCTCGCCCACGTCGCATTCGCCGTCCCAATCGCTTTATAGACTGCCCCCAGAACCAAAAAATCTCTAACTTTCCATTCTCTTACCCACCTCTCACACCTCTCTGCAATCTTCAATGCCTTTGCTCCTTCCCCTAGATGCTTTGACAACATTCGTATACCGTCGGCTGCGGTGATAAGAACAAGTGCAGCGGAATCAAAATCCTTTTCGATCTTTCCCTTGGCAATTCTCTCAGCCGCATTTTCGCTCAAATCAAGATAGGTCTCTAGAGAAAGAACAGCGTCGGTAAGATTTCCCATAGATGCAAGCACGTAAAAAAGGTGTCGTAGTATCCGTGGCGAATGGAAAGTTTTTGTGGCAGCACGATACAGACACTCGCTCACACCCTCCGCCTCCAAGCCTGACCCACCGGCTGCGTACCAATTTGCGCAAACGGTATCTACAAACTCCCCAATTGGAGAGTGGAAGACGTCTGCAGAGGGAAAGGGTTTGGTTTGTAGTAGGTAGGCCTCGTAGATATTCTGTACCATTTCCAACTCGCTACGGAGCTGGGCAGGAGTGCCAACTGGGGTTCTTGCATGAGCCTCGCCAGCAAGAGAGACGGTGGATGCAGTCCTAGAGCTGCTAGGTAGAGTACGGGGATGGGGCGCATCTACGTGATTGGATGGTAATAGGAGGAGCGAAAGGAAGCGAAAGTAATGACGATATACCTCCCGTCTCTCTGTATCTTTTATTGGGTCGCTACCCTGGCTCGGTGATGTGAGAGTAGGCGGGCTTTGTCGTGGAAGCTCAGAGATGAATCTATGAAACGCTTTAAAGCAATTAAGCACAGTTACCTCATCAACCAGTGTCTTCCCGATTGCCATGCCGACAGATGCGACATCCTCTTCAGAGGAAACAGGCGAAGGCACGGCCTGCTCAGCGTCCGTCTTCCAGTCACCGCGAGGCTTCTCATGCTTCCGTGGAGTAATCTGGCAGGTTGTTGCCGGAGGTGAGGGAGTGGATGGAGAGTTATTATCCAGCCAGCATTGATAACTGGCAAGAGCGGAATGTGAGAGGGCTCGTTCGGTCCATTCTGTGATCGCCAATGAGGCACGCTGAGCAGCGGGAAGGGTAGCAGCCTGACGAATCGCAGTCCGGTAGAGCTGCAGGGGAATAGACAGATCCTTGCTGTTTGTATGGGATAGGGCGATTCCTGCGGGAACGAGTCAGTTTCATCGGGTGCATATAAATGTAGCCCTCCAACCAGCCGTAGCTGTTCGTACCTGCTTGTCTGGACCATCTCTAAGTCGCTGCTCGACATCAAAGACAATAAACAGGCCCCCGAGATCATCCAGCCAGAGCAGATATTACATTCATGAAAGCGTACTATCCTTCAGATAACCCTACGCACCTTGCAAAACCAGCGATTTGATCCTCGCAATTTCAATATACCCGTCCTTCTTTCCTCCCCCAACCCATTCCTCAGAAACTTCTCTCATCCCCGGAATAACCTTTACCACGTCCTCCCATTCTCCCTTCAACATGCACACCCACGCAATTGTTACTCTAGCCTGAATCAAGTCATCCGCCGTCGTAACCGAGGAATACCCACCCCCTGAGGGCACCGGTAATCTCGTCGCGCCCACAGGACTCCGATCCAGTTCCTCCTGAAGGGCATCCTGAAGTGCATCAAGAGAGACGATGTAGGAAACTATTGTAGATGGAGAAGCATTTGGTGGCGGTGGAGGGAGAAGCTGGTGGATCCGGGCTTCAGTGGCTGCTGTCATAGCGAGGCCTGCCGTCTTGAGTCAGCCCGAGCTTGGATTGGATGGGGGAGGAGTGGCAAAAGCTACATTTCCGGCCCGGTACATGTTTCTGAACCTTCCTAGATAATTCGGAGATGGCATCCCAATCGCTGTTGCAGCGCGCCTGTTCCAGGCGCTGGAGGTAGATAGTTCCTTTAGTCTACCAGGGGGACTGATCAGCGAATGATGACATTATTAGAGATTTTGAGGGGAACGTACTGTACTCATTAAGACTTCCGAGGGATGATGAAGCTGAAGATGAGGATGAACTGTGAGGAGTCTCGTGTGTTGAGAGACACGAACCGTAGTTGGTCGGTTGGTCGGTCGTGTCACACAATTATCCGCGAAGTTGCCAGTGGTGTTGCGGCTCAATAGAAGCGCTGACGTATCAACACAGCCCCTAACCCTGAGTAGATGATCCAGTTTGATGAAGGAAAGACCACAATAAACTACAGTAGGCACTGTCGTATCGTTAAAAGGATTGACAAGAGGTCTATCTTCCTGAGAAAGGACTTGGTATCCATTGGAAATAAGATGACAGGAATCTGGCCACTACTGTATGTTTCTGCTGACAATGACCCAGCAGATGCATCTTGCTATCTCCGGACCCGACCCATTGGACTGAATGCTAACCAGATACACGTAGATAGCATCTTCTTTTGCCTGCATTAAACCCCGCGTAATTTCCCACGTTTCTCCCTTGGTGGCCAGTCGTCGGGTATGTTTACCAGATTGCACTCCAAGATCTATCACTCAAGCTTTGGCTTCAGATTCTCGGGTCCCTGAGATTTTCCCGGGGATACTTTTGTGCTCTCTCAATTCCCCCGCCTTTTCTGGGCACGCGATTGTAATTGGCCGAAGCTCTCTGGCGTACATATGCCTACTGCATGGAAAGTGTTTCACGTATTGGCACATATCCTTTCCACTAATAATAGACCCGATTTACACTTTTGAGTGAATTCATCATGTATCTAATGTTACATCAAGGGAAAGTGCATATTAAGCGAAAGCACAAGCATAATTAAATGTAGTAATAGACTTGCTCTAACACCCTTACCAGAACCAGACCTTTTCGCTTCTTATTGTATTGATCCGGTTTGTGTTTGTTGGGAATGAACCTTATGTACAGCTCTAGATGTCTTGCTCTTACTAATAACTCACTGAGAATACTTCCAGTTAATAGTTCCTATCATGCCCGGGAAATAATAAGTACCCTCCAGCAGAGTAACCTTAGATACAGTGCAGAAACACATGTCCCTTCTCAAACTTTACCCTCCAATACCCCAACCAGCCTGCTATAAAGTCACCCAAAAGAAATCCACAAATTAATCCTATCTCACGCCTTTTATATCAAAGTAATGGATAAAAAACCACAACACATTCACCCAAGTCTCTCCTGTCCTAAGGCTGGTCTTCCCTTTCTGCGCCCCGACCTGATAACTACATCGCAAATTCTCAAGCCTCGATATGAGTGTATATCTAGGTTCCGCCGCCCTACCCCAATAGGCATCCATATCCCCTCCCAGCCATCCATCGTCCACCTTAATTCCAGCCTTCCGGGTTGCATTCGCAAGGGGCGTAATCAAATTATCCTGAACTAGCTTCCCATTATGAAAAGGCTTGCTCTTACACTTCGCAACAATCGCTTCAACATCAGCCCTCAGTGTATCCTTAGTAGCTTTACTTAGCGGCTGAAAGGCCTGATAATCACGCAAACACCCTCTCGCATTCACAGCCACCCTCTCAGCCTTATCCAACTGCGACTTCAAAGATTCCCGCTCTACCCTTGCCGCCTCTTTCATATTATCTCTCTCTACCTTCGCGGCATCTCTCTCCGCCCTTGCAGAAACCTCACCGGCATCACGCTCAGCTCTCGCAGCGTCTCTCTCGGCTCTTACATCATCCCTTTCCACTCTTAAAGCTTCTCTCTCCTCCCTCTCAGTAGCTCTCTCCTTCATCGCCGTATCCCATCCTTCCCTCGCAGCATCCCGTTCACCCTTCGCCGATTCTCGTTCATCTCGAGCAGAGTCTCGCTCTACTATCGCCACATCCCGCTGCACTATCGCCATGTCTCGTTGTGCTATCGCCATATCCCGCTCGCTCTTCATCTGCTGTAATGCTTGTCGTAGGCGCTTGATCTCGGCATTTGTTCCCCCTAACCACAAACATATTACTAATTATGAAAAATCACTGGACTCTGGAGGCTACATACCTTCTACTGTGTTTCCTCCGTTTCCTCCACTTTCTTGTCCTTGCAAAACTGGTGTGATTAGACCCATCGTAAAAGATATCGCGTAGAGGATTTTATGTGTGTGTGAATGGGAGGCTTCCTTGTTTTGTGTAGTTGATCCTTTTCTTGGCGGTTAAGGTGGCCTAGTAAGTACAAATAAGGCATCCCATGGGAGAGATCATGTGATATCACTCGGATCTACAAATACTGCCGATCCCTGGATACTGTGGTAAGATAGAGAGGGCGAGAGTAGACTGAAGGCTTGGGGAGACTCACTCCAGCGAGTACTCCCATGGCTCCTATATGTGCTCCGGGAGGCGAAACCCCCTACATCATAGACCTAAAAACCTGCTTGTACCGGCTCTATACCTATTGGATACCCGTAATACAACATGCCGATCCCTGGAATGAATGAATAAATACATGGAGCCCCAAGTGCCGATCCCTAGATAAAAAAGTGCTAGAGATTACAGCACCTAAAAAATAGTATTGGTCTTGTCGTTCATCGAATTCATTTTGATGTACCCAGCACGGACTTGCTTTGACGAATATCAATTCACTTAGTAACACCTTTAAGCTTCTTGAGAGGGAGTCTATCTCGATTAGTTTATATAGGCTACATATAGGTATGACTATTTTCATCTGTCAGCGGATGAAGCCTATAGTTAGTAGGATCACATAGCCATTTTAATAGATTAAATTAAAATACTAATCTTGCTAAGATTCACTCCCGGCTTTTCAAGAAAACATCCATAATTAAAACGAAACAAAAAACAAATGCCCCCCTGAGTTATATTTCCTCCACATCTCAACTCCACGCGTCTGTGTCCCTGCTTGAAAGTACCCTTAGACCAGCTCTCTCAACCTAATAAACAAAGAAACCCTCAACTGCATATATGCTGTCAACCTATGCTATGGCAAAATAACGAATAAAGAACCACATCACACTCGCCCAAGCCTGCGCCATCCTAGGCTCCTCAGTCTGATATTTCCATTGCAAGTTCATAGCACTCAATACAAACTTATTTGCAGGATTTGCCGCAATGGTCCAGAAGCGGCTCTGATCTTCTCCGATGCATGTATCATCTAGAATAAGCCCAGCCCTCGACGCTGCACTTTTAAGGGGCGAGACCAAATGATCTTGAACATGAGCTTTGTCGAAAAACCACCTCGGTCTGCAGCTCACAACTATTTTCTCCACATCGGCCCTCAGAATATCTTTGGTCTCCTGACTCAAGGCGTGGAAAGCCTTCAGATCTCGCAAACCGCACCCCGTACCTAGCAACTCCCCTTCGGTCTTTACACCCAATTTTGTCCTCAAAGAATCTCGCTCTGCTATCACAGTATTTCTCTGCGCTCGTGCGGTGTCTCGTTCCACTAACATAGTCATTTTTTCTGCAATTGCAGTATCTCGATCCGTCATCGCAGTGATTCGCTCCGTTCTCGCGGTGTTTCGCTCCGCTATTGCACTTTCCCGCTCTGCCATTGCAGTGTTTCGCTCTGATCTTTCAGTAACCCAGTCCCTCAGGGAATTGATATACTTTTTATCTGTAGTGATCTGCTCTGCCTCCGCTTTGTTTTTATCCGCTATCGCAGTGATCCACTCTTTTCTCACAACATCCCGCTCTTCTATCGTAATCTGCAACTCTGCAAACACAGTTTTCTTCTCTGCCAACGCGGTGTTTCGCTCTTGTATTGCATTATCCAATTTCTCGGTCATGAATATCTTTATGGTGTTTCTCTCCGCTCTCGCGTTATCCCGTTCTGTCCTTGCACTGTCACGTTCTGCCTCTGCAGCATCTCGCTCTATCCTTATGGCGTCTTGGTTTGCCCTTGCAACCTCTTGGCCTGCAAGAGCGACTTTTTCTTTCGCTTCCGCGGCGTCTCGCTCCTGAATTGCCATATCTCTTTCTGCTCTTGCTACGTCTCTGCCTGCTCTTGCTACCTTTTCTCCTGCTCTTGAAGCATCCCGTTGTGCTTCGGCGACGTTCAACTGTGCTCTTGCAATGTCCCGTCCTGCTCTCATAGCGTCTCGCTCCCTTGTCACCGTATCTCGCTGTGATACTGCCACGTCCCGTTGAGCCTTCATTTTCTGTAGCTCGCATCGCAGTTTTTCGATCTCTACACTCGTATTAGGTTCTTGACCCCCTAAGAACGAAGATTCAATGTCAGAAACTACTTTGTATATAATCCCATCACCAACTATTTCCAAGACTCTACAAAACTCCGCTTCAAATAGGGTAATAGCACAACTCCAACCCTCTTTTACCCTAAATAAAGCTACACCACACCCCCCAAGCGTACTCGTATATCCTAGTGATAACATACCTCCAGTCGGATTTCCTTCCCCCATAGATCCTTCATTTCCTTTCCCTTGTGTAGAGGACGGTACTGAAATCATTCGTAATATTCGTAAATCCACGCGGTAGGGAATATTGGTGTGTTTGTTATGTTGTAGAGTAGGAAGGAGAGCTGGAGACCCCCTTACTTTTATGCAACTGAGACCATTCCTGGGTGGCGTCCAATTGATGCTTAGTGATCCACCCAGAGGAGGTAGATATTTCTTTTTGTCTTCTTGTGCGACTATCGTCGCGGGTGATAGATAAGCTAAGTATAGGTATCCAAAGAGAAAGGGGTCATGTATCATCACTCGAGCACGCATGTCAACCTAGAGAATTGACCTAAAATCATAGGCACAGAGAAGTCAAACTGGGATAGTTACCCCTTACTCGTGTGATCTAGTTCCTCGATATGTTGTAGCTCATAGGGGTTTCTCCGGGAGAGGTAGCAGTGAGTGTTATCGTGGGGTGTATCGAAAGTACTGAGACACACATAGGTCGCAATGCATAATTAAGAAAATACACCTTTATCAGGTGCAAACAATACACTTCTACAGGCTTATCATTAGCGGAACTAGGAGTATTTAGATTCTCCAAGACAAGGGATAGGAGTAAATGTGCTAACCTCGAATTTACAGCTCCTCCCCACTCCAAATACTTTAGATCGATAGTCTTCATTGTAACTGTTGCTCTGTATCCATGGATATTAAGCTAGGAATTTGCTACGAACATATCAGCACGCTACCAAGTACTTTCCATTAATCCTCTTGGCACAGCAACCGGCTATAATCGGCTCCAATAGGTTCCAGTAGGATTCATTAGTACTAACTCATGGACTCACGGCTGAGCACTCGAAGAACTGTGAACTGTGATGTAGATAGTATAGTTAGCCTGGTAGAAGGAGCTGGGAGTTATGTAGATGGAGTAGTATTCTTTTATCGGAGAGTTATAAGCGAATCTTCCAGTCGGTGGTAGATCGTTTGAGGGTAGCAAGTGGATAAAGAGCGTTTTGTACGTAGCTGGATATATGTTCTCCACAGTTCTTGGCCCTACTTAAATGCTTTTCGCAAGCAGAAGTAATTCACTTTCAGGTCAGTATAAGATCTGGAGACCAGGAGCATAAATAGGGATGGCGCGACAATCTCACCTGCTCAAATGATAGCAGGGCATGCCTAAATGTTGAGGAAGATGATCAGTGATAGAGCTTGCCGTCCAGAAGCATCGCCAACGTAGTATGGTGCCTGTGTATTCTCTGTCCCGGTGCAAGGAGGGTAGCTTCAATTACCGCCCGCCAACCAAGTGCCTAATCCAGATCCTACGAAACCTATGGTATGTAGTTATAGGCAGACGCGAGGTTGTATAGGTAATCAGATAAAAAGATGCAAGCTATAAGGAGATATTTGTAGCTGGGTATGGTCAGGTACGTAGGCTTGATCAATTGTGCGGCGCCAAGGTTCTCCCCCTTCCAAAGCCCACCACCGAAATTTTATCTCAAAAACAACCTACGTTCAGTCTCTTATATACCCCTAATCCTCGACGCCTATATACATCTACCAAATGGTTTCCTAGCCTATTGAAGGATAAAACGAACTAAGAGACACCTTTCCTCCTCCACCTTGGTCCATACAAGGAACCTCACTGGTTTCGCCTTTGCGTTATTCAGTTATACCAGATCAATCCTATGTGGGGTACTTTCTGCTCTTTTCCTCTGATTACCCTTTCCTCCACTGATATTCCATGGTCTAGACAGTTTTCTTGACTTTATTCCTTGATATTTCTATAGACAGACGATACATTCATCAAAACTCCGAAAACATTATGGCTTTCAGCGGACATTATTTACAGGCTTTAAAAATAGTCGCATGCGCAGCAGATTTTATGTAACTAATATCCCAGTGAGTACTTCACCGATCCCCCCTCATTTTTCTTTATCCCTTTCTTTAGTCTTTGGAAATAAAACATCGACCTCCATCTTCTCCTTTCTCCCTACGAATCACTTCTAACTTTAAACAGACTAACTAGTTAATGGAACTCTCCTAGCTATCTTCATGGCATTTCTTGGATCCCCGCTCTAGTCAAGTGAGCCTACCTCACTAATACCGGTAATTACCCCCCTCGATCTCCTATAGTATGCCATAAATATACTGATTTTATCTTCTCTAACTAAATGTTTTCTCCTCCCACCAACTAGAATCCAGATCCGATATATTTCCTTTGGTTGGTTTGGTCCGCCTTGCTTCTCTCGCATGAGCAGCTATATAGCGCGCACAAAGCACCCGCATAGACAGTGTTCTATTCATGACATTTGAACCTATACCTCAAGAATCAACCTCGTCAGTCTAAGAAATATATAAATTAAGTAGGAATATACTCCTTCTCCTCTGGAATTTCAACAAATATAGCACTGTTATTAACACTACCTGAGATAGCGACTAGAGCTGACCAGCAACTTCTAAAATAAGAGATATCTCTCTTTGTATATTTCTACCCCTAGGCATGGATTTTTATCCAAGTTCCAAATGGCTAACAACTTCTACACCTCAAGTCGGCAGTCTATATTGTCTACAACACTACATCAAATACCACCTCCACCTCATTAGCTTACATTCTTAGCCCTGATAGCACCCACCGTATGGCAGCACTACATCTCATTAACACATTTATATACAAAACATCACTCTCCTAGACTCGTTCACTATGAACAATCCCAGTTTTTAGACATCAGAAAACTAACAAATCTTATATACTTAGGCATCCACCCTGAGATTATGCGGTTGCGGCCCCGCCCCCGAGATATTAATAAACCGCCAAGTATAGTTATCAAATACCTTACGTGTTAGGAAAAACAAAAACTAGCGTGTCAAATCTCATATATACCAATATACTAAGTATATCAGACTTATTTCCAGAACGTATGAGTCTTTGCTAATATTTGAATTTTTATAGGAAAACTTCTACCTTCTACCTTCGGTCTCCGGTTACCTTGACCGACGTTGATCTACGCCCTATTAGAGCACTACGTAGACCTCCACCCCTCGATAAATAGCTTACGATAATGAGATAGATAGATCAGGTAAAGGTTCACAAAATTCCTGTTCAAACGATCCGGCTTCTGAACAATCCTCAAACAGGAAATATCTCTAGATGATATTCGACAGGCGAGAATGCGTTAACCACATCTAACGAGGGAGAAACCACGCTGTATCAGATATTGTTACCTACTATTATAACTCTCTTATTAATCCCCCTTGGTATAAACACCGGTCTATATCGATACTGCAATATAGGAATTCTTGGAACTATCAATAGGTACTAATTCGTTGGTCAAAGTATAGTATTCCCTATTGAAGATATATCCAGTACCGGATACGCAATAGCACGAAGATGACAACCAGGAATATTTTTCCTAGAAAGCCAACCGCTTACATGGAAATATACACCACATAATCAATACTAGGTATAAGAGGAAGTGCGCAGATAAGCCTAATATTTTTAGAGACCGCCGCCTGATTCGTGAATACCTCTGCCGAAGTCAGCGGACATCTGAGAAACCACGATGTACCTACGTTGATCTCAGACGTAAAACTTTCTCATTCGTGTAGCGGTTTCTAAACTCGCAAGGTTTTTAAATTCAAGCTCTTGGACAGACTACGGGAGGAGTTGCGGTTGGGAATGAATGATTGGTCGGCAGATTTCATAAGTCTGGGAAAATCTAGGAAGACTGGTATGTTTGGATTATACCCTTGGTTTGCCGAGATATTAGAAGAAGGTGACTTCATTAAGGTAGGCTCTAAAGAAAAGAGTCTATGCCAAGTACCACTCCTATCTAGCCTCAATAGATTCTAACGACTATAATGGCTCTTCATCCAATAGGGGGAATACTTGCAGTATTCTGGCCAAATAATGTGTAATATATCTTACATATGAAGACAAATATATATGTAAGCAACCATTCCACTCGTATTTGCTTACAGATTCGCTAATAATTAAGGTTACTTGAATTATACGTTTTTAGCTTTGAGTTGGTAAATATCGCGCTCTCAATTGCTTTGTCTGATCTCTCCTGCCGTTTTTGTTCATAAATCTTGTACTGTTTGATAGAACACCTCCGGTTCATTATCGCTCTAACATGTAATAGGATAGTCATGCATTTGGATCTCGTGGGTTATCTGGCATACAGAGGAGGATTTGTTAAACAGCTTCCAATGATTACCGGAAAAATAGAACGGTTGGGAGGTATTTAAATAGCCCCCCTCCTACGATTGATAACTGCAATAAATTAACATATTTCAAATGTCTTAGGACAAACATTAATCTCTAAGTCCACGCCACCAGGCTATAAACCTAATTCACCTGGACACAACTATTATATATATATATTTAGTATATTAAAGGGGGTTAGTTTTACCTGTTGGACAAACGTTAAATTATAGTTCGGGATAAAATCTAATTGTGGCAACAGCTGATATAGACATCGACGATCTGATAATATTAATCATTTATTTAAAACTCTACAAATAATATTAAAGTTTAATTACATATTGATGTTTATCCTTGCATCACCACGCATATAATTGAGAGCTATCTTAACTATATCCGGTAGGTTGCTACGGGTTGGTGACGTAGCCCCATAGCTAGACTCGGCTCGTCAGTGCCGAGTAAGGCTAGATATTCTTAGAAACAAACCGTGCCGGATTCTTGCCACAGTACTAGTAGAAGGATATACTCTTAGGCCGAAAGGGACTCCGGCCCTTTCGCCTAGGATCTTTCGCCCATCTCGGCACTATTATCACTCCTCATATCTAGCCACTAGCTATTACAGCTAAATTAAACAGGCATCTTAACTAGTAACCCATGGGACTCGGCCTACGGCAGAGAAATACTACCCCATACCATATTCGCTTTCGGGCTAATAATATCATTTAAATATATTATTAAGTACCCTATATTTCTCACATGGGGGTCATTGACCAAAAGGACATATATCCTGTTAAATCGAGTGATAGTATATGATTACAAAAGAATTGGTAGAGTGCACGTGTCATCCTGTGAGCATCTGCAATGGCTAGATGTCCTTCTTCAGATCCCCCTGTAATCTACTTGAATTAGAATAACGATTGCTCGCTTTGCACATGGTTAAAACCGATTAGCTAACATTCAACGTAGATTAATAACTAAAGTAATATTCATCTAACCCATCATCTCCCCTGAATAATTTATACACCTTTTTGTCCTGAAATCCCGCACTCTGATATAGAAAAAATGACCAGTTGAATTACACTCTAGCTAGCTAGCAATGATAGTGCACTCAGTCACTAAAACCTGCATATGCATGTGGCACTCCAAATCTCACCATTCCATGGGAACTACCGAGCAACCAAAAGCTGCAGAGTAAGAAGACCTCCAAGGATCATTGGTAGGAATCATCTGAAGTTGACCCCAGAAAGAGGTCAGTGGAAAAAATAAAAAGCCAGTGGGAGATCAAATCGTACAGTCTAATGTGAGTGCGGGATATGTATGTAGAGTAGATTAAAACCTTGCAGAAGGTCCGAGCCCTCTAGCAGTAATGTATATGTAGAGTAACGGCATGTACTAATCAGATCATCCCCTCAAGCAACCGACAACCCCTTGTCAACGCCGCCAAGACTTGACGAGAGCGGGGTTTCCTCTCTAATAAAGACTTTCCTTTGGCTTCATTTTGCCAAGACTGTCATGCTGGCCCCTACCTGGGTCCTCCAAGGCCTCTCTAGGCCCCTCCAGGCCCCCCCCTCCTCCCACGGTTCGGGTCTCTGAAAACGAGAGACATTCGCTGCTGCGACCGGTTATCGCCTCGGCACCCCTTTGGGGTAAGGGCTTTCAGCTCTATTTACTTTTCTGGTCTTTTGGCCATGTATATTGGGTGCAATGCTATCATCTGCTCTGGAAGGGGATGTGTGGTTGGTGACAGACCATAGTCACTATAATAGTGTTGATTTACTCAGGGGGACGCTTTTTCTTTGGCTTTTTTCTTTTGTTTGATGGGGATGGGTGTTTTCAGGCCATAGTTTATAACTGCATGCCACATTTTGTACCCAGAAATCAATAATGATTTGACTTAAAAAAAAAAAAAAAAAAAAATGTACTAATCAGATTTACAGGAAACGTAACCCCATTGTTGGAATTATTCGTATCTGGTTTGTTGATGCTTGTAGTATTACGATATTGGAACTTTGATCCAAACGCTCACATTTGACAAAAGTATCGAAGATCACAGATGACTTATACACTGTGGCTTGCATATAGGATGTTACCCCAGAATATCCCCCCCCCCCCCGGCCATCGCATTGGGTGCTACAAGTTAGTCACGACTCATAACTGCAATGCCAGCTGCAGTACTATTGCACTTGAGGTGTTGGAAATCATCGATCAATCTGATTCCATCATGATATATAAATTCATATATATTTTCTAAACATTCGTCTGGGTATGTCTGTCCTCTACCTGACGACACAAAATATCGAAACCGACCGACCGACCGGCGCGTGCATGTGAGCAGACGTAGTGTTTCTTCCACGACTGAGAAATATTTCCACTACTGCGCTGTTTTTGTTGTTATTTATTTTTTGAGCTGCGATCGGTGGTAGTATAGACTCTTGGGAAGCTTGCATTCGATGAAGCCATATATGCACCATAAAGAGCCGACTGAGATTTAACTAACGTGGTCCACGCACCAGGCATACGGGATCCCCTTCGGTATGTAGTACACTGACAAACACTACCCGGCTACCGAGATGTTTCATAATTATAACTCTATCTCACGAAACGTCCTTGCACTGTTTCACATTATTAATCCCCAGTGAGAACCCAGTTCACATGTGATCCGATTAACCCGCGGACTTGGGTTGGCCCCATGCAGATAGATACCATCGTTTAAAACACCCCCCCAGAAATGTAAAGGTTCGTACTACATTACAAAATTACACGGTGGCAGCTATGAGGTATCTCTATGCGCTCAGAATACAATTCCCTACCCCCCCAGAGCTCCCGGTCCGATGGATCTCTAATATATAATTGGTTAAGGGGGGTTCAGAATCTCTTGCAGAAGGTGGTTAGCTAAGGTTCTAAAAGCTTTGTGGATCCCCGCCGAGCAACATGTGTTTGCTTACTTGCGAGCTAATTCCTAGTCATCACCATCACCACCACCGTTACCATTGGGTGATTTATTCTATTTTCAAAAATACCAATACCTCCCTCTCATATCTCTTAATCTACGCTCTGATCTACCCCCCCAGTCCTATCCTTGCCATATACAGTGCCGGTCAAATCCTGACTACACTTTGGATAACGGCACGGCGTACCTCTTGGTAGATATGACCTGCTGATCGATTTTTATTAATACTACCGTGAGTGTTTTCACAACCATTTGCTCTTTGTAAAATAAAATACAACTCCCATTCAAATGTTATGGACACGTTGCGTGGCACCTCTAGCTTGGCAAATGTTGGCGTACATGTAACCCTTGTCCGCTGAGGTTCAGATACGTAGTCGTACGTTATCTGCTTGTGAACTCTATTCACTTTTGAAAAGTTGGGGGGGGGTGTGCCACACAGGTCAGGAATCTTACTGTCCTGCGCATGTCTACTTACCAGCGCAGAGAATCTCCCCTTTTTTCCCCCCCTCCGTTCCTTACTGCGAGGTAGAAATGCGCTGTGGTTCCTGAGGAGGAGGATGGAGTGCAGATGCTAAGTGTCCCTTAAAAGTGCTTTATGTGATATGGGCTGCTTTCAGAGACCGGTTTCCTTTGTATATCTATTCTTACACTACCTAGCTTTTTTAAGTTAAGGAGTTTTGAGACAATCATTGCGGGATTTATTTTTCCGGTTTGTCTCCTTTCTTTCCGGTCTTGCCGTTGTGATCAAATAGCAATGCGGACCGAGAAGAGAGAAAAAACCACACGGACTAAGAAACGCGCGTCCGGTGGTTCAAAGTTACATGACCGAAAGAAAAGAAGACTAATCCTCCCCTCCCCCCCCGGCCCCTCCCATGTGTTGTACCCCGGAAAAGATTGTATGTTGACGTAAGCTTAAGTTATATGCATGCACTATCAGTGATGATAGAGGAGGGGTTTTTTTTTTTCTTCCGGGGAAAGCATGCGCGCACACGCCCGTTCTCGCACAGGCCTAGTGGGGGGAGAGAGAGACTACGCTCAAACCAACTCGCCATAATTACGAACGTACACTCACATGATCGCTGACTTAAAACGTTATGGATGAGTCGAGATTACTGCATGATGTCGCGTCCAACATTTTCCAATAACAGCGAACACGAATCAGCTTTTGTGCGAACTCATAGCTTTTTTCTTACTTGTGTGCGCACGATTGCGATTTATACTGGTGATGTATCTTGGAGAGCGGAGATGCGGGGAATAAATCTCTAATTGGTAGAAAATGAAGCATAAATTGTTTACTAATTTCCATTTCTGACATGTCCACCCCTAAAACTAGCCCAATAGCCCTAATCCTAATCTAGCCAGTTGAGCCTCTCATCCCCCCGGTAAAATAAAGTAGAAAGGAAACATTTGTTTTGCGTAGGCATCGTTATCTCTGAAAATAGAGAGAAGAAAAAATTTAAAAAACAAAACTCCACACCAATTTATCGTAAAACATATTCACAAGTAAAATCCAACTCAAGCGTTAACCCCCAGCGCGAGCAAATAATGAAATAAAAAATGAATGTTCAAAGAACTGAAACCGCTAAACCCACGCAAAGTACCGTATCCAAGCGGCTATACTCGTACAAGAAAATAGTCATATCGTATCATGAAAAGAACACAATTTGTGTCTAGTTCTTCGATGAAGGATCCCATAGTCCGCGTACAGCTCCTCTTATTGAAACACCGCGGAACAACCAAACGTTGCTGTGACGTCCTCTTCCGAAATCATTAAAGGTCGGTGCCCTCCTTAGAGAATCCATGGATTCTGAGCTCTTGCGTTGGGGGGATGGGCCGGCAGCAGTTTGATACAGTTGCGGGCGTGTAGGTTTCGGCGCTTCCCTCTTCGCCATGACAGAAGCTACAGATTGTATGGTTTCCAAGGGCTCTTCGCTGGTTTGGGAGCCTTCTGTGAAGACCAAAGAGAGAGGTGAGGAGAGAGGCAAAGAGAAACCTGAATTCAAGGATGAAGGAGAGTTCATTGCAGTTGAGCTGTTGGAGTCTGCGCGGGTTCTTGTATTGATCGGGGCCGGGATAGGAGAGGAGGTTGTAGGGGACATAGTGGTTTGGTTTGTTTAAAGGGTAGCTGAATTTGTATTTGGGGGCGGTCTTCAAATTGAAGTATGGTTAAGAAGATGGCTGATGAGATCTGATGAAGTGAAGGGGAAAAAAAAGAGGATGGGAGCTCAATTATTATACCGATTGCACTGGACCGCTTTGCACCCTAGGAGCTGGGTTGATCCAACCCGCCTTACAGTCTCCCCACCACCTACCCATGCGTGACCTCTGATAAGTACGGAAGTTCAACGATGCACGGTTGGTCACATCTTCCCACACACCCCCGCTCACAGGCATGCATAATGGAGGGACCAACTCGCTATTTTTAATTGCTCGCTTGGTTTAGTGCTGATAATGCCTGTAATGGAAGTGTTCTGGAAGTAGCAAATGACATAGCGGACCGCTAGGCAGACTGGGTCAAGAAACGCATGAGAGCCAGTCCTCCCCCTACCTGTGAAGTTAAGACTCCAGGATCCCACATATTCCGCTAAAATAACAACCGAGGTCGACGCCCAAGAGGCTCTTATTGCATATTTATTTAGCGCGACTGATGCACATTGAGGTCAGTATGCACCTTCATCAAGAAAAAAAATAGGTGACTCACAGTCAATCCCAAGCGAATACCGTTGCTAGCGCGAGGCTGAACCGTCAATAAAAAAAAAGAAAACAGCAAGGGTGGTGCGGCGTCGTCTGTCTGGGGTAGAGTGGATGGTAAGCGGCGCGGATTTGCTTATCGCTACTTGATCGGTTGACCTTTGGCTCTCCGGCAGCAGCGGCGTGAGAACTGAAACGGGTTCAGTTGCAATCGGAGGATTAGTGGTAGGCTGCCCGCTCTTTTCAAAATATTAGCGTGACAAGGCAGCCGCACCGTGACATCCTGCATGCCCCTCTGACTCAACATGTGCTGTGAAAATAAATGAGGACGCTCGATAAACAATCAATATAAGCAGAGCCTCAAGTCATGGCAATTCATGCACTACCCGTGTATGATAGCCGCAAATGTAACCAACACGGACAAAACTTCCCAAATGCCGGACCCGATTTCCCGGGGGTTCTTGTCAAGGGCGAGAGTATGCGTGTGAGCCTCTCCAGGTCCTGCAACTGAACATTTACGTACCCAGTAAGTTAGGGCTGAAAACTGTTATCAAGTTATTTTGTCACAGTATTGGCGGCCGGCCATTCATACGAAGATTTATCCATAATTGTTCCGAGCTACGCGCAGGAAACCGCCCAACAGAAAAAAATACTTCCACGTTGCACAACCTCTCGTGAACATAGCAACACACTGCTTCTTTTAGTCAATACCAATTGCCCTCCTACATTGGTTCCGGCATCTGTATCTCTCGCATCACTTCCCCATAACTTTCAGGGAAAAAAAGGAAAAAAAGTTCACGCAACAACCCACGAGTAGTAAGGAGACAGCGATTAACATCAAGTTGAGCCGCCGTTCTCGAGAGAGCCATATCCCATCCTTGCGCCGCGTAGTTCTAAATTCATCCATTCCATCACTTCACCGGCTCCTTGCCTTGAATTTGGCACGATAAGCGGGCAGCACCTCTTAGACTCGATAACTACTCGTAGGTATTGATGGAGTGATATTTTATTTTTGCTTTGACGGAACTGATAATTCGATAGCTCTGACTGCCATGTGATCTACCGATGGTGGCACTGACATTTTAACATCGCGTCGGATATACCCTAGTACTATCATGACTTGAGCCTCCCGCATGGCTTCCTGCGTATGCTGGTATTCTTTATTTTTTTATTCTTTTGCCGTTACCTGTTCTGGCACAGTTGCGCTTGAAGTTACATACACGACTCTGAGGCTTGGTAACCGATACCGCGAGGGGCTAGGTAAGACGAACTTGGCCGGTCTTTGACTTTGCTTGTTCCGAACGTTTCAGCAATGAACCTGCTTTTCCTTCGGTGAATTGTGCCCTTTCCCATCAAAAGTAATTGTAGATTCCTCAACTATGAGGAGCTGTGACGCCGGGCTGATCAGCGCGTTTGAGAAACCCCTGCAGGGTCAAGTAGGCCATCGTACTTCAGCCACTGCAAATTGCGACATCGAGCTCTGCGGCTGTTCATCCCCCCGCGATCATCAGATAAAGACAACTCACTTCGTGTCAGGGCTGAGGTCTTCATTGACTTTCTATGATACCTCAGGATCTGTCGAGAAAATGACGCCCCCTTTAACGTACACGACCAACAACCATTGAATGTCGAGGATGATCCAAAATACGAGCCTATCTGCATTAGTCTATTATGTAGAGAATAGATATAGTCTAGACTTTAGATTAATTATGTATGCAGTCGAGATGCTGATACCTGAAATGTTTCATACGCAGTCATCAGCTCAGGTACTTCTTCTTGTCGCGCTGTGCCAAGAAACGTGCTCAGCTGGGTGGGCAAATCAACTAAGAGCGCAGTGTTGGTACCCGGACTTAAAACTATCGATCTTTAAGGGGTTATCGGCCTTAAAGATTAATCTCATCCCATAGACTAGTGTTTTGTGGGTTCTTCCAAGATCTCTAATTATATTAGAGAAGTATCGGTGCAGACTATAACTCTTCTCTAAATCTTGCATTATTTAGGAATTCTATAGCATTGCTACTGTCTGTAATCATGAAGGGGAATCGGAAATCTGAGTAGTTATTGAGCAAGTGATAAGAGCCAATCGATAATAGATTGTCTGTACCTGAAACGTTTATCTTCCAGATTCCCAGGTAAAAAAATATATACTTGGCGTAGACTTATCCACCTGGGCCGGGGTCTTACGAAATTTTAGACCAGTCAGATATCATAGTTCAAGAGGATCGCTCTTAAAAAGGCCTCTAGGGCTTGAATACGTTTCCGAAGGTCCAAGCTAAAAGAAATACCAAGAGTCCCAAAGTTTCTAGCGAGAACATGATCTATAGCTAGATCAAATCGCTCTAGTGATGTACATAGTTCTTTTATCGGCAAAATTGATATAAGAGGTACCAGCGCACTCGATTTCTTAGTGAATATGTGAATAAGTCAATGTACTCGGTGTTCAAACTTATCTCTGTGTTTGAGGGGGCGCCAAAAAGGGGTGCATAATCCGGTATTTTAAGTTTCTGGAGGCCCACAGAGAGTAGAGGACGCGTAAGTGAATTCCCCACCTAATAGCTGCCAGCTGATATGATATGGAGACTCTCGTATCAAACAAAATTATAGAATTTTGATATTCGGTTTAGGTGTTTCATGACTCTTTTAGCCACTAATCACGGCTGTACAACCTGTTACCATTTCCGTCCCCGGTTACCCCACTACAGTTGAAACCTAGACAAACCCCTACTTCGATGTGAGATAGGTAGGAATTCAGTCTAACGCTGCTCGCCAAAGTGGTGAGTGTGGGATACCTCCCAGTCTCTATTCACCCAGTCCTTTTACCCTTTATTGGAGGTGCTCAGTATTCATGGGGGGAGTGAATATTTTCATGCCAGCAGCTCCTGTCCTAATTTCTCACTCAATACTAACGCCTAACCAGGCGCTCTTTTGTATTCCTCTGTATGGAATCTTGGTAGACTCATGCACTGAATTAAAACGGCTTGCCCTAGATAGCCTCTGTCTCCTCTTTTGCTAGCCTTTTGTATTCCTCTAGTGTGTTTTTGGTGGGTGATATAAGAAGAACCGATATAGGCCAGTATTAATGATAAGCCTAGAGTTTACCGAATTTTTGATGGGTGTTTTTAAGGCTAGAAAATACTAGGAAGTCGGCGTCCACACTAGTTCCAAAGTGAGACAATATTGGTTACTAATACCGAGTGATTCCGGGTGATGCGGAGTAAACTGAAGTATTAGTTCCCTACTTGTTTCAGGGTACCCCCGCACCTCCAAAATCGCAACCTTCCGCCCGAGATTCCGTCAAATAAGTGTCTCTTATCCAGTAGTTGCTCTGAAAAAAACTGCTGTAGCAGCCCTCTTTCCCCTCTGGGTTATTTACCAGTCATCCACCTTCCCAGATAGCTATTCGTGTAGCCCTCGAGATAACTCAAACAATTCAACACAACCGCTAAATGACAGCTGAAGCTATAAAAGTCAGAATAAATGATCTAGAGCTAAAAATCGCCGCCTTAAAGGCAGACCGAGGCTTGCTTAGCCACGATGCCGAGTAACTTCGGGGGATAGTCAAGAGTCACATAAATATGTATGATAACAGGGAATCGAATGTGAGAAGAGATAGATAGAACAGAGAAAATCTGTAAAAAAGGGAATATGGTGGACCAGGGTGGTGAAAGACAGGACGATAAAGTAATATTCTTCCTCTTATCCATATCTTTCAAGAGATTGACCCTCTTTAGTATATAAACCAATCCAGATACAAGATCTACCCGCTAGATCTCACCGAAATTGGGGTTATGTAAAGCGTGGGTTGTGCTGGGGTTGAAGATAATGTAGTGTAATCAATATGACGTAATAATTGAATGTCGCTATTCCTGAATGCCGCTACTCCTAAATGCTCCCTTGAAAAGCTCTGATTAGATAAAAAGAAAAATTGAAGCTTAGATAAGCCCAAGGACGCACGATAATATAACCTACCGGGTGCAAGGTAGGGATTGAAACATTGCTAAACATGTGATTGTGGGGTGGCATCACCCATACCGCATATAGATAGAGCTTTAAGATATGTAACGCCTTGTCTGTCCAATTGAAATGTATGACGAGAGCAATAGCGTTACTAGTTATAGTATTAAGGTGTCACCGGTCGGGTGTTCTTCATAAATGTGCCCATTTTAGACTGAATCGCTTCAAGCATTATTATCCAATTACTGTTAGCATCATCTCTTCCCCCTGCAGCTAGAAAGAAAAAAGTGATGATAGGCCCTTAGTGGGACCAAGAATGAATAACAGCGGATGAGGGTCCTTGATATCCTGGCGAACAATGACCTCTCTAGTCGAGTCCGTATGCGTGACCTAGGAGAGCATTTAGACAGAAAAGATGTGAGGCGAAAGGTCATATGTATTCAGTAAAGTCTCGTAGAATTGAGATGAGGTTTGTTGCGTGGACTCCACGCGAGCCCAGCACTGGAACCCGCCGTAAAGAATCATGTAATGAATTGACCTGTAAGATAGGTTGAGAGGCCGCCCTTACAATGGAATTTATTCAATGTCACATTTACATTGATCATAGCGCCGGTACTGCAAGTTCGTTATATCGGTAAATTACCCAATAGATTATCTTTGTCGTTCTGGTAAGGTGATTCAGCGATCCAATGTCAGAGGCTGGAGGATAAGGCGCCAAAGAAGGCGGTGATATCCCCGAACCCATAGCCTTCGAATTTAGACGGACACCCGAGGCCGTATCATAATATACACGCCTTAATGCTTTTGTAGTGCTAGCTCTTCCTATTGACGTTTGTTACTCTTCACTGAATTCTATGCCACAAAAGTGTCCTTACCATCTTCCAACTCCTCTCCTGTCCCCCTTTTCTAGTTTAATATTGCCCAGCCTTGATGCGCCCGAACAGAGTTAAAATACTTCCGCGAGAGGTAGTATCATAGTCGAGAACGTTATGTGTGAGACTTGAGAATCAAAAACCTTCTGCAATATATAGCGTTTGATGAATTCTCTTTCAAGACATCAGATAATTAGATGCTCTGATACGGTCTATGAAAGATAGTTAGCAAGTGGCTATAGATAGGTGAGAGCAAGAACATATACCATGATATAAAATACACCTCAATACACAATCCTTCCGACTAAATACAGTCTTGGCGATACACTTTGTGCCTGGTACGGCTAAAAATTCAAACCTTACGCACCACATAGTGACGCCGAATACCTTGGAAGTTAAGAGGATAATGGGTAGAAGTGAACGCAGGAAGATCACAGGCGCTGTGATTCCCATCATAGTCCCACCAAGGCTGCGCAGCTGCGCAGGCAAAGTTGAATGACCCGAATCATACAAAGAGCCATCAAAGGAACCCCCAAGCCATAGCTAGATGAATAATAGAAGAGGTTTTCGGGAAGAAGCTGTAGCCTAGACGGATAGATACAGAATACTGTAGAGGTTGAGGAGGAGTTCTGACGAGGATAGGGCTATAAAAGATGATAAAGGGGAATGATGTAAGGGAGGCTTCCCGGAGTTAGCTCCTGGAGCCGAAAACTGACCAGGTGGGTTTTAGACCAATTCACTGAATCCCAGCGTTATACTCGGGAGAAGCTCTAGCGTTCAACGGTTGCGCGCAGAAGATTTATAGCCGCATCACATGATACAATTTACCGTAACACATAAAATTTACTTCTTTTCTACTGCCTAGTGTGGCTGTGAGAGCCGATCACACTGTCTAGATAATTTCAAGCAAATAAAAACTGTAGTCTCTAACAATAGTATTCTTTTATTATGGTTCTAAATTTTTATATATTAACTATTACAGAAGTATTTTTTTTCTTCCTAGCCAACTAATAGTAGCACATGACAGAATTTTAATACCCAAAGCTTCTTACTAAACAAAGATATTTTCAATATTCATCTTGAACCCCTCTTACTGGTTTCCCCCGGCTCATATTCGAGAAGAGTCTCTGGCGCAGTATCATAGTGCCAGCATGGGGCACTAGTAAAGCTCCTCAACTCAGGCGTCAAAGGCGTTTTGTTCCCGGTAGTGCTTGGTTTAGACTCGACATTTGGTGTCAGTGCTTCGTTCTTGACAGCAAGCATTTCACACTCTGTAGAAAATTTTTTATATCTCTCGGTAGTATCTTGTTTCGTTCCTGGTAATTCACTCTTGACACCCTCTAGTTTTATAGAATCGGTGTTTTACCTAAGAGTATGTCAAAACGAGCTAGGTTTTAGGGTGAAGGGCTAAACCTAACTTCCCCTCTCACAACGCACCGTAACACGCTATTTTAATGTGTTTTTAAGTTTAGAGCGTGAGCGCTCCAGGAAAAAGCACTAGGCGGGGTATAGAGGGTATAATATTAACATAACCTGCAGACTAGTACCATATACTCGTAGATGGGTAGGCTGGGTCGTGGGTGATGGGAGGCAGTAGCAGTGACTATTGGCATTCACTGACTAAGTACTCACAACAAATGTTACTGCACCCGTACCACAGAAAATAAACCTTTCATCTCGTTTAAGACAATTGAGCACTAGCTAGATTACTACAACTAAGCAAGCCATGGTTATTCTACCAGGTATCACCCTAGTCAATGTTCTTTAACAATGATTTTCCTGCCCCTGGTAAGAGCCTACCGGAGTTCATATAAAGTCACTCGCACGATAACTTCTCATGGTATTCCAAAGTAAGGTCCAATTGATACATAAAACATAGAGTTTTATAAACTCGTGTTTCATCCTATTGCTATAACTATGTGATCTAACCTTCCATCTGACCAACCTACCTTTTTCTCCCCTGCCAGTTTCATAAGGAAATAACCCCACCCGTAAGACCATAAGCCGAAAGGAAAAAAAATACAAACCCATCACAGCATGATATACGCATCACAAAAGCAACCAATAGATAACATAAAGTCTCATTTAACCTGAGAAAACAACATAAAGATAACAAAGGATATCAATCTCATAACCCCCCAAAACCTGATAAAAGAGAACCCATAAAATCACCCACCCTCGTTCATACCACCCTCATAATCATCATTTTCGTTAAACTCGTCTAAACTCTGCTGCTACCAATGCTACTATCACTTGACAAACTTCCTTCACTACCCTTCCTATAGCCTCTGCCGCCCGGTGCCGCAACTACTCTACTTCCGCCGTGAACAACCGCTCTGCTTCCAATCGGAACTAAATGTCCCACAGGTACCCCACTTCCAAAAGTACCACCCGCACCACCTCCGTTCCTCTCAATTGGTGCTTGTGATCGCCCAGCAATAATTGTCTCCATCGGCAATGGGTGTGCATAGACCTTGTTTCCTTTCGCCATGCCAAGCTGGCTCTGGTTGATAGAATCATCGTCGCTGTCGGTTTCTGAGTCGGATGAGGAGTCGGAGGTATCGGAGGATGTGTAATCTGGTGATGGGACACGGCGCGGTGGTGGTGCTTGAGGGGCACGGTGCGACTTTCCGCGGCTGGGTTGTTTTCCGCGGGTAGACTGTTTTCTGTGGGCGGTGGACTTTGAGCGGCGGTTAGATTTTGAGGGATGACGGATGACGGTCTCGTTACGGTCGAGGTCTGGGTAGTGGTTTGAGAGATCCGAGTCCTCAGGTTTCCAGCCGCGGGGGCGGGCTGGCTCTTGCTTATCGATAAAGCTACCCATACTGGTCATTGACCGAGCATCGCCGGTATGTCGCATCTCCTTCTCACGTTGGATCTCGGTATCAGCATCGCTTGTACGATCGCCTCCTCTCAGCTTTCCCCAGATGCTACCCCCGCCAGTACCCCACACTGATCCAAGACCAGTCTTCTTTTTAGTTGTCATTGGGCGTGGGCCGAAAGTCTTAGCAACATGAGATTTAGTGTATGTCGTATCCAGTTCTCCCAACACCACAGTCCTTGCACCCTGAGTACTACCTCCAGCACGGCGGGTAGACCCATCTGAGAAAACAGTGATGGCATCATCTGGCCTTTCACCTGGACGACGAAGCACAGAAGACTTGTAGTCTTCCCAATCGGTTTCTTTCCAGATAAACCCTCCTTTCCAGACAAACAACCATAGCACAAGAAGACCAATTGAGGCACCAAGGAGTGAGAATACGACAAGAATCCCAGCGGTCATAGATCTTGGGTGAACATAGACGCCGCGTTTCTCGAGATCCCGAGGAGCAAGATCATATTCAGAGCGAGTAGCGAGGGGACTATCGGCATCGGCAAAGCCTCGGGCTAGAATATTGAAAGCCGAGACAGCACGGCTAGCGAGGGTAGCGGTGTCTGAGCCTTCAGCGTTTGCATGCCGGGCTAGAAGCTGTGCAATAGACTCAGAACGCGACTCAAGGCTTCCTGATAGGGTAGATAATGTCGGTGCCATGATTGGCGTGGAATGCGGAATGCGGTTAGAGTCTTGGTCAAACTTAGTATAGGGTGAACCCGCTATCGTGATGGTGGATTATTCTGTAGCAGGAATGTAGTAACAGAGGAGGAGAGGTTGAAAGCGTCAGAGTGTTCTGGTGGGAATGCAGAGAAGTGTTGTTGTGAGTTGAGGTGGCTGTGAGTTGAGGTGGCAGTCCAAATGCAGGAGGCTGGGTGTTGATTGTAGTGGTTGCTGCGGTAACAGATCTTGGCGTTGTGTGACGTATCATGGGCACTGATGCTCAGCAAATAACCAATAGTCTTTTGTTCTATTTAACTGGAGAAGATGCTTCTGGGGCGAAGCAGGAAGCACGGTTCTGGTATCCATACGGGAAGAATATTTTGAGACAGCATTGGAAAAAAAATCCTGTTCCTGAGGCTCCTCCGGATCCCGATCGCGAGAAGGTCTCAGACTTCAATGACGGTAACTGTCTTGCAAGTGCAACACGCGCAATCCTCAGTGTCCGGTATTCAATGACGGCATGAAGAGGGGCAATTTGAAACACCACGAACATGTACATACACGTGGGACTCCGGATAAGATGGTACCGAGAGATGCTCGATAGAACACATTCAAAAAGAATGCTATCGCTGAGTGACCACCTTGCGGCCCTAGTTTGTTTACGATATTGTGTATGTCCCACGAGGTCCCTGTATCTGAAACCCGACAAACTGGGTCATTGACCTAAACATTCGGGCAAATTCCCAGCTTTGTAATTGGTTAGGACGTTTGAACTTAAATAGGCCGATAGATCGGTCGTCCGGATAAGAGCTCTAGTGCAGGGACACAATGTATTCTGCCATGATTAACATGCGGTGAAAAGTGCGAGGACAAGAGAAGAGTAGGACTATGTATCCCAGCGTGACAGTCAACGTGACGGTCGTAAATAATTCGGTGGAAGCTTGCTTGCATGCATACTCGGGTGCTTGTGTCGCAACGACACACCAAGGATCCGCCAGCCACGATAACTTGCATCCTCGATGTTCGATCCTTAATGAACTTTATGTTGAGGTCAAGCGAAGTTGAATTTAGAATTCCACTGTGAAGCTCGCCTGAGTGCCTTCGTAGATTTGGATACATTTAGTATTATGCAAGGGACTGATGATATCAATGATCAACACGTGGGATATCAATCACTTGCCGAAGGTATCATTTCTGGGTTTTTACACTGAAACATCTTCTTAAGCATGTAAAGCAAAGCTCCAATAACGCCATCCTCACAACTACATCACAGCCATCTATCCTCCCACAATCTCTACTACCGAAGTCCATCCCTTTCCCCTTTCTTCCCTTCTGCTTACTTGAAAGCCCCTTGGTATACCTATAGATACTTCTTTGCAGCCTGCCGGATCCTTGTATCAAACACCAAACTCGTAATCTTCATATCCACCTCATAGAATGGGTTCATAAGTGTCTTTGCATACAGCTCATACGCGTCCGTAAAGAACTGGCGGATTGCATCATCTGCTTTTGTATCGTGAAGGAGCAAGAATTTTATATCTACGAGTGTTAGTGAGCACCCTCATACAACAGGGAGGGCACGTACTGCCGGCGGTGAGAAAGCATGAAACAAAGAGGTTGTTGAAGCGATCAACACACTTCATATACATTGTACTACTGGCCCATTGTACCTCCTCAATTATATCTAGAGATGAATGCACGATGAACTGGTTCATTGGACGCTGCTCTTCACGGAACTGTAGCTTCATTAGCATCCATAGACCCCTAGCGGAGGGAGGTTAAACATACACGAGCCACCCCATCACCACCCTGTTTCGAGGTCCCGAACTCTGCTTCATAGAGCGGGTTATCTTTCGTGCCGACTATGGCGAAGTAGAAACTCATTGTGGCGGCAAGCGGTAGGTTCCTGACGGGTGGGTTTAGGAGCTTCGCCCATGTGGGGGGAGGTTGCGGTGAGGATCAGATAAGATAATGATGACTCAGCTACAAGCGGTTATCTGATCCTACCATCCGATTTCTTGCGAGCGGATCGAACCACAATCGTCAATTCCCGTTTCATACACCCCCACCACGCCGACCGAACGACTATCATCGCAACATACATCTCCCCTCATCACAACATACCGAAATAAGTACAATGGCGTATGTACCACCTGTTTTTTTGCTTCATTTTCCGGACTTGGGGCACGAATGGCGGGGAATGGAGGGGAGTAGAGGCTATTGGTTACGGAAGCTAATAGGCAGATAGTTTCATCAACCGTGTCAACCGCGTCCAGCACTTTCAGCGCATGTTCCAGAATGGTGATGGTTGGCGTCAGTGGGTTAAGGTTCGTTCATCATCTAGCGATAGAACTTCCGGCGTATCATACCCGAGTTATGGGTTTACCGGGGGTAGGGGTGGAATATCGCTAATTGTTTGATAGACCCCTAGGTCTAAGTACCTTCTGACCCCATATTTCATCTGCCTTGGTTTCGGCGTTAGTGGGTCTATTTACGGAATGTGCAGGATGGTTGCTGTAAGTTTCTTTTCGTAGAGGAGAAGTCCCTACAGCCTATGACTTGTGCCGAATGCTATGGTATCTTCAGTAGAGTAACTACTAACTATAGTTTCGCGGAATAGGGAAAGAAGACTTTCTTCTAGACGACTCATCTCTAACAAAACCGATAGGGTGGGATATATCATTGAGGGTAGCATATAGGGAGTGGCAAGCGGTGGTTTTGTATATCAATTCATTCATGAATAGAAGTTGAAGGGCTAGTGCTTCTGACCTTTGCGTGATCTGGTAAACGCCTTGGTGATATTTCAAGTGTACAATGGGAACTAGAAATAGCGTCATGGATTCCTCTTTCGTTGAGAGTTATAGGGATTGTAAATAAATTACCCTACAAATCCGAGTGACATTGGAGAGTCGACATTGATATTAGCAAAATATGACATCTTTCTAGTAAGTAATGCATATGGACCGTGTCTCTGGTGCACGTAATTTGGATGACATTTGATATAATGGCCACAGCATTACGCCACACTTGGCTGTATCAAATACGCAATTCGCTTGTGGTTGCTGCCCCTGCAAGTGTGTCTCTATTAGGTAGTTTGGCGGCTCAACACTTCTTCCGGGTAAAACTGAGAACCCGGGGAAAGGAAAGGACAGACCTCACCTCCCTACAACGTCTCTGTGATCCCTGTCTCTTCTAAGCCCTTCTACTTTCTACCTTCTACGTCTGCTCAACAAGACCCTTCAAATTCCCTCCCTTCTTTATTTCTCTCTCTCTCTCTCTCCCTTCTCTCCTCCATCTCTGAATCCTTCCTTCGAATCCTTCCTCAGTAGAGGCTTTTATTAATCGATTTTGCAATTGGATTTCACCCATGGCGGAGTATATAGGATCACTCTTCGGGGGTGAGAAGGAACAGGCTCCTGTGGTTGCCTCAGATGATGGTATGTTTTATCCCCTACTTCAATTATCGGACTCGTGGTATCTTCCTAGTTCCCTCAATTCTTCAGCCTATTTTCAATTCTTTCATGTCTCGTAATCTGTCCTCAAGTTCTAACCCCACTCTAGACTTTGCAGACTTTGCCACCCCATCAGCAGCGACACCCTCTCCAGTCCCTGCCGCCTCTGTATCCCCTATCTCTTCAATTGCATCCTCACCGACTGGCCTCCCTGCGTCTACCGGCCCCTGGTATGCCGTGTGGGAGCGTGCCGAGCTTAGCGACTTCGTATTTGAGGGTTACGTTGCAATTCTGCTGTTTTTCGTTATCGGCACTCATGTCTGGGGTACCCGTCGTAACCGCGCGATTGCAAAGAAATTTGTTTCTTCCATTACACCTGTTTTGACACAAGAATTCGCATATGTTGGATTCGACTCACTTGGGAGGCCAAACACGGTTAACACCAGTCCTACTGGAGAGTTGGGTGTCGCCAAGGAATTCAACCCGGAATTAGCCATCAAGGAAAACCATGCGCTCGAGTTTATCTCTTACGCTTCTGGGCGTCAAAATATTGCGTTCATGCACACCACCATCAAGCTCCAGCGCCGTTCAAACCCCGTTGTCTGGATTGGTGAGCAGCTGTTTGCCTTTTTCCTCGATTCTATCCCACCCCCAGGCGACACTGCTACCATTACGATCTCTCCTTTCGACGGACATGATGCTGGCAAGCAGGGTGGTGGACACAATAGTAAATTCGATAACTTTGTCTGGGCTCTCGTGAACAAGCGTGACATGAAGAGATGGCGCGATGAACGTTATGATCTCTCTTTGACGACTACCAAGGACTTTGAAGGGCTCCCGGACTGGCTTGCGGTTATGAGTGAGAATAAGGAGATTAGCGACACACTTTTGTTCAAAGAGCTCAAGGAGGCTGTTAAGGAATGCCAGGAAGTTTTGGAGTATTTGATTGTCACTGACCAGCCTGTTGATAAGCCGATCGAGTAAGCCACCCCTAAGTATTCCTTCTATAGACCCCTAAACTAACCTATTCACAGACTCAAGGAGACCATCCCTAAGAAACGCATCTCACTTAAGCTCAACCTCCCCACCTCCGAAAAATCTGCTGCCGCTATCCCTGCCCTCCTCTCTGCTTTTATCCGTCTCGTAGATCACCTTGTTCTCACCGCTCACTTCCGCCCTGAAGTTCTCCGAAAGGTTAAGTCTGTTCGTGAAGATGAGATTCGCAAGCTACAAAAGGTTGCCGACGAGGAGAAAGCGGAGGAGCGAATGCTAAAGCGTGATGAAGAGAAGAAGAAAGAACGTGAGGAGAAATTAAGGGGGATGAGTGCAGAGGAACAGAAGAAGTTTCTAGAGAGGGAGAGAGAGAAGGAAGGGAGAAGAGCGGCCAAGAAGCAGGTTAAGAAAGGCTAAGCTCCTTGAATGTTCTTATTTGCTTTGTGGGCGTCGTTTTGTTTATCAAGGGGGCGTAAAGACTCACTGTATTGTGATTTTTTCGCTTTATTGTCTATCTTTATTATTAAAAAATAGTTTGTATGTGATGGATTCATGTGGGCTGAAATGAATAATATAGCTACAGAACTATGGAGTAACTTTGTAATGATAAAATTAAAGTATCTCTCTTGATCTTGGGTCTTTTCCTCGATAAGTCTTTCAAATTTCACTTATTAGGTGCACTATGGTAGGGGTGGTACGGCCTGCTCTTGGCACTCATCGCAGGAACTATTGGTGAAGGGGAAATGATATACCGGGCCGAGAAGCACCGTAGTTTTTGATATGGTCCTGTGCAAACCAGGGCAACCCTGCGCGTAATAACCACTACCTACACTGTCTAAAAGCATTTGTTTGGTTTACTGCTACCACAACGAGCTAATCTTGGTATATCGTGGCCATATACCACAACCTAGGTTACTCCAATATCAGATGATTGGAGAGGGATATATAGGTTTTTATGGAAATTTAGTGGTTCCAGAGTTTGCCTGAGGTTTTTTTCCCGAGGGTTCTTAAACTCTAGGCTCATGTTGTGGTATAAATAAGATGAAGTAGAAAACAAACCCTTACAAGATATAATAAACGGACAAGCTGAAGGTTATTATTAGAGTGGATATCTGTAACTGCTATGGGTAACATTCTTCTCAAATTGTACGGGGGAGCCTTGGGTGAGTGATATGCTTTTCATGCTTCATAGTATTTAGCCCATACTTGTATCTCCTAACTGAATTTTATTCCTGTAGGGGGGATACTGGTTAACCACTAACCTAAAGAAAAAGGGGGGAGGCTTTGTTCAGGAAACCACAATATCAACAATTGTAATCTATTCATTGCCAAAACTACATTAAAGAGACTTTAAAATATAGATTTATAACAAAATAAAAAGGAGAGAAACCTGCCACAACAACAATAGAGATAGAAAGGTAGGCATAAACCAAGAAGAATTGGAAATAAAAGAAATGCGCGACGTATGAGCCTCATAATGGAATATTGATCTTCGTGCAAAAGGAAGAAAAAAACAAGATACTGGCCTGATTATCTATCATGTAAATAGTAATGATTCACCACCCCGCTGAGGTAACTGAGAAAAGTATATTATCCGGGAAAGCAGAATTTAGAGCATCTTGGAGAACCCTCACAATATCCTGATGGCCGCCAATCATCGCCGCACTTAACGCTGCACGTTCTCCAGATTTTGAGTTGATGTTGGCACCGTTGGCCAAGAGCAGCCTGACAATTTCGATATGCCCACCCTTCGCCGCTGCTTGCAAGGCTGTTTGGCCTCCCACCTCCGCCGCAGCAGCATTTACATCGGCATTGTTGTCTAAGAGAAGTGTAACAATTCCGATATGGCCGGCCCCGGATGCCGCCTGTAAAGCTGTTCGGCCTTTGGGTCCTAATGGTGCCGCATTCACGTTGGCCTTTTTTTCCAAGAGAAGTTTGATGACACCGATATGACCAACTTCGGATGCAGCTTGCAAAGCCGTTCGACCCCCAGCTTCCGTATCCACGCAGGCCCCATAATCCAGCAGAAGCTTGGTGATGTCGATATGACCATTCTCAGCTGCGGATAGTAGAGCTGTTTGGCTGTTCCATTCCGCTACAAAAGCGTTCGCATCGACCCCACCCACTAACAAAAGCTTGGCAATGTCGATATGGCCATTCTCAGATGCTGCTAGCAGGGCTGTTTGAGCTGATCGAGTACTGGAATCGGCCCCGTTGTCTAGTAGAAGCTTGACGATATCGGTATGCCCGTTCTCAGCTGCTGCTTGTAAGGGTGTTCGGCCACTAGGGCTTGTTGCGTTCACG
The DNA here is from genome assembly GCA_033030425.1 of Verpa conica. Taxonomy (NCBI): domain Eukaryota; kingdom Fungi; phylum Ascomycota; class Pezizomycetes; order Pezizales; family Morchellaceae; genus Verpa; species Verpa conica. The sequence goes on along the minus strand of JAUFSD010000010.1, from coordinate 608,974 downwards.
TCGGCACAATTATCTAATAGAAACTTTACAACTTCGATATGCCCAGCCCCAGCAGCCGCTTCTAAGGCTGTTTGTTCCCTGTCTTCTGCTGTAGTAATCACATCGGCTTTGCTGGTCAAGAGGAGTCTGATAATATCGATATTCTTGCGCTCGGGTAGCGTTTCCAAGTTCGTTTGGTACCCTTCGTACTCTGTTATAGAAGTAGTGTCTGTCATTCTGACTATTTCGGCAGCAGATCGAAACGCTTGTTGGAAGTCGGCGCTGATACTAAAATCAGCTTTACTTTCTAGTAGTACTATAGCTATATCGAGGTGCCCGGTCTTGACCGCCCATTGAAGTATCGTTTGGTTATCGATTTGGGCATTGACATCGGCCCCGTAATGCAAGAGCAACTTTATCGTATCAAGTTGCCCAGCTTCAATCGCTAGTTGGAATAGTTTCCCACTGGTTATGCTATCTACTGGCTCTAGACTTGGCGATTCGAAGAACTTCGAAATAACGAGGTTATAACCATTCGCCGCAGCCTGCAAAAGCAGGTCTGGAACCCTTCCCTTTTCCGTGGACGGCAAAAGCTTGACGATATCTGCTTTACCAATTTGTCTTACCAATATATTCTCTTTGCCCCCTAAATCTAGCTCCACCCCAAGAGATAAAAACTCGTTCCTCAGTTTCTCAAACCAATTACATTTGTAGCTTCTCAGCCATGAATTCTTCAGTGCAAGAGCCGCAGTTGGTCGGTCATCTGGATTCGGAATCAAAAGGCTCTTGACAAAATCTATTCCCTCTTCACTTATTTTTGATTTTCTCAAAGTCTCGGTTGGAAATTCGATATCGCCTTTGCAATAGCTGACAAGAGAACCCATATCGATCCTAGGTTGAAATGTAGAGTCCACCGGTTGTGTACTAATAAATGTAGTAGTCTCATCTTCGTCATCGCCGGTATCAAAAAATGGTTTGTTTGAGGTCAGAATTTCATACACCAAGCAACCTAGTGACCAGATGTCTAATGCGTGGGTGAAGGTCCCTCTTTTTTTGTACCCTGGTCTTTTAGGCTGTCTCTTAAGCGGTCGTTGAGAGAGTGCCCCCAGTAGCTCGGGGGCGATATAGCCTTCTGTTCCGCACGTGGTCCGTAAGAATGTGTCTTTTGTCCATTTTGATATTCCAAAATCGGCGATTTTAACCCAAATAGGGCGGGTAGAAGCTATGAGAATGTTCTGTAATCATTCAATCAGCACACAATCCCAGACTCGACAAGAATCTAGAAATCAAACCCCAGGCTTCAAATCGCGATGACAAATCTCCTTCTCGTGAAGGACCTCAAGTCCCTCTAGGATTTGACTGGTAATCTCTTTGACTTGATTCTTTGCCTCCGGTCCCTTCATATATGCCCCCAAATCGCCATGCTCGATATATTCCATCGCGAGGAATACGTGTTCTTCGTTTCCGTACCAGCCAAAAAAATCCAAGAACAAGTGCGTATACTGCCGGCCGTCTACCGTTAGTGCATATTTATAAAATTTAAGCGCAGAGTAAGGTTAAAACGTCAAAGACAGCAGCAAAGATGTAAAAATCCTTTATTGATACTCTAGACGTTCTAATATCAACCTCGCTTGCACTAAGATTCTGTCGGAGAGCTTGCATTTTTCAACTTAATAAAAGCTAGAAGTTCCTGAGTGAAATCCATCTTTTTCGCTGTAGGCTGTCGGCGTAGCTTTTTGACTGCTCTTAGTTTCCCACTTATATCCTTCTCAAGCCAGACCTCCCCAAACGCTCCACTCCCGATCATTTTCTCCTGTGTCCATATCGACTCTTTTAGGACCCCTGTGCTAGTTCTCAATTGGTGCACCACATGGTTATCGTGAAATTCTGTCTGTAACTTGAACCCCTTAAATTCCAGTGATAGGGTCGACATGGTAGGCTGCTAGGCGAGGGGGAGGGTGGATTAAAATTGTTTCTCGCTAGTATTGAGCTCACACGTTGGTGCTGCGGCAAGCTCTCTTGCTTTTTACCCCGCCTTGAAACTAGATATGCGTTATTAAGTAAGATGTGGCGTAAACCCCTGAGGGGTTCCAGGTCATGTGATCCTGCGATAGTCATACCTAGACCCGTATTTATCAATACCGGAGCGTTTTAGTCTAGGGCTATAAATCTTAGTAGTCTGAGTAACAGACCTTGACGCTTCTGGCCTCTCTAGAATTACTTCTTGAAAGTCTCGCCCCGTTAACCGATAGGAACCATTAATTATATGAACTATATCAGTTACCTTACTTGGTAGTGAAGACGGAGGCTTAGATTCTTCTAGCCCCAATGAAACTTCGGTACTAGAGCTTCTATCTATAGGTTTTCTTTCTTTCCTACTAATCTAGAACAAATATATTCAAAAAAATCCTTATGAAAAAACGTTTGGCCAGGAAGAAAATTATCCTACCAGTAATCTACTGACCCCCATCATTCCAGAATTAAGAGATTCACAAATTGTTATACTCAGGCAGCTACAGAATATGATTGTTAAAATAAGATTTGAACGTAGAACGAGTGTGGAAAAAAAGAATCTCAAGTAGAGAAAACAGGGCTCAAAGGTAGTAAAGACCCCACTAAGCGATGTACTAACACGTCGCTTGTGGTTACACCAGGCGAAAACTAACAGGTTTTTGCACTTTGAGTGAGAAGGGGGTCGGGTCGTGTTGGACAAGGGACGTATACGGTAAAGTGAATCAAAAATTAGGAGAGCTGATCCGAAACTTTATTCCCCTTCACTTACCTACGGGCTTATTTTTGAATAAAGATGTCTGGCGTCCCCTAAAATCTTGACAATATCGGTATGTCTACCTTGAAATATCGCTCGTGGGGCTTTTTGATCGGGGGATTCCACGCTAGTAGCATTCACATCAGCGCTGTTAGCTAGCAGTAGCTTGATAATATCGATATAGCCGCCCCCAGCTGCTGCCTGTAAGGCTGTCCGACCTCCGCCGTATTCTGCCCCGGGAGCATTCACGTTGGCGTTTTTATCGAGTAGAAGCTTAACAATACTGGTATGCCCAGCCTCAGCCGCTGCTTGCAACGCTGTTCGGCCTCTATGAGCTCCAGCTTCAGCATTCACATTCGCGTTATTGCACAGCAGTAGCTTGACAATTTCGATATGACCACCACCAGCTGCTGCTTGCAACGCTGTTCGACCATCGTTTTTGCTTGGCAAATCATTAACTGTAGCATTGCTGTCTAATAAGATCTTGACAATGTCGATATGTCCGGCCTCAGATGCAGCTTGCAGGGCTGTCCGACCTCTATTGTATCCTGCTGCTATAGCATTTAAATGGGCCTTATTTTCCAAAAGCAACTTAACAACACCAGTATGCCCACCCCCAGCCGCCGCCTGTAGCGCTGTCCGACCTTCACCATATGTTGATGCGTCAGCATTAACGTCGGCTCCATTGTCCAAAAGCAGCTTGACTATTTCGATATGACCACCCTCAGAGGCCGCTTGTAAGGCTGTCCGACCTTCGCCGTAATCTGCTGCGGTATAGTTCGCATCGGCCCCGTTCCACAATAGCAGTTTGACAATATCGATGTTACCGCTTCCTGCGGCCGCTTGTAAAGCCGTTCGACCTCCGCCGTATTCTGCCCCAGTAGCATTCACGTCGGCCTTGTTGTCTAATAGTAATTTGACGATTCCGGTATGGCCACCCTCAGCCGCTGCTTGCAAAGCTGTCCGACCTTCCCCGTGTTTTGCCGGAGCGCCGTTGACATCGGCCCCGTTTTCTAATAGGAGCTTTACAATACCCTTATGACCACTTCCTGCCGCCGCTTGTAAAGCCGTTCGACCTCCGCCGTATTCCGCCCCAGCAGCATTCACATTGGCCTTGTTGTCTAATAATAACTTGACGATTCCGGTATGACCACCCTCAGCGGCTGCTTGTAAGGTAGTTCGGCCACTTTCCCATGCTGCTGCAGCATTTACACTAGCCCCATTGTGCAATAGTATCTTGACAATGTCGACATGGCCACCCTCAGCTGCTGCTTGCAAGGCTGTTCGACCTCCGCCGTATTCTCCGGCGGTAGCATTGACATCGGCCTTATTTGCTAATAGCAACATCACAATCTCAATATGGCCACCTCCAGCCGCTGCTTGCAAGGCTGTTCGACCTCCAAGTCCGTGTACTGCTGCAATAGCATTTACATCGGCATTGTTGTCTAGTAGGAGCTTTGTAATGTCGGTATGTCCACTCTTAGCCGCTGCTTGCAACGTTGTCTGACTGACACTTTTGCCCCGTCTACCATTGACATCAATCTTGTTGTCAATGAGTAGCTGTACAATATCGATATGTCCACCCTCAGCAGCCGCTTGCAATGCCTCTAGGCAATTGGTGCTGGTACTAACGTCGACCTCATTCTCGAGGAGTAGTTCAAACGTAGTGAAATGTCCTACTTTGGCCGCCCATTGTAGCACTGTTTGATCACCGATACGAGCGCCAACTTCGGCCTTGTTACGCAAGAGTAGCTTTATCGTATTGTATCGCTTGGATTCGGTTGCTAGTTGAAATAGCCTTCCTTTCGTTGAGGAATTTATCGATTCGCTACTCGGAGACTCGAATATTCTCGTAATACCTAAGTCATAGCCATTTACGGCAGCTTGAAAGAGCAAGGATGAAACTTCGTCCGTATCTTCCTCTAGCCCAAGGGATTTGATTTCAGAATTCTTAAGCCATGGGTCTTGTAAGGCGCTAGTTGCACTCGGTCGGTCCATTGGGTTTGGGGTCAATAGGCTCTTGGTAAAAGCTATTCCTGCTTCACCCACTTCGCATCTCTCTAAGATCATGGCTGGAAACTCAATTTCGCCATTACAATAGCTGGCAAGGACGAACATATCGATACTATTTTCTGAGGAAGGCCCCATCTCCAAAGAATATGAGCCCTCTGTATCATATCCATATTCCTCATTGGCGCTAAAAGGTATCTGGGAAGTCAAAAGTTCATGCACTATAGAACCTAATGACCAAATATCAAAAGTAGGGTTGAATATCCGAGATCTCCGGGAGGACTTCCGGGGGAGTAATCCGAGTAGTTCAGGGGCAATATATCCACCTGTCCCACACGTAGTCCGTAGGGTATCGTTTGTTCGTTCCGGTAAACCAAAGTCAGAGATTTTGACCCAAATCGGTTGGTGGGAAACGATTAAAATATTCTATACCCTCCTTTGTCAGAATAGAATGTCAAAGAAAATTCCAATAGGAAGACAACCTTCGGCTTTAGGTCACGATGACAGATATTTCTCTCATGTAGAATTTCGAGCGCGATCAAAAGCTGTCTAGTAATCTCTTTGGCATCCGCTTTTGCATTCTCGGGATTATCGCGAAGATAGCTACTCAAGTCTCCATTCTCGATATACTCCATTAAATAGGATATAGAGTCTTTGTTTTCGTACCAGCCCAAGAACTTGACAAAATGATTATCGAGCTAAATATACGGTCTATCGTTAGCACTTTACACTATCATACATAAGCTCGGAATACTTACATTTAAGTTAGATAAGGCTGCCAGCTCCCGAGAAAAGTTTGTCTTTAACATGGTATCTTTACGTAGCCTTTTGACAACTCTCAACTGTCCCTGCTCCCCTTGCTCAAGCCACACGCCCCCAGAACCTCTATGGCCAAGATTCTTTACCTTTACCCATTTCTCCAAGGACTTGGTCGATAATTCCGAATCCGATGAAGGATCCCATAGCCCGCGTACGGCTCCTCTTACTGAAACATCGCGGGGTAACCAAACGTTGCTGTGACGTCCTCTGCTGAATTCATTAAAGGTCGCTGGTCGCAACTCAGGACCGGCACTATAAGAGAACTGTTGTACTTCTGGCGCGGTCGGTAAGGTAATAGGTCTACCCGTATGCCTCATTTGTGGATGAAGGGTAGTGCTATACTCGATCTGGCCACTAACCGTTCCATTTATGCCACGCCCTGATGGGGGAGGGGGGAACAACTCGATAACAGGAGGGTAATAATCCACGAGCTCTACCGGTGTGGATGAGCCATGGTATGTACGCTCTTGCTCTGTTAGGTCACTACGTAGTGATATAGTAGCCTCTGTCTCAGCATTGGGGGTCTGTCGTCCTGTCGCTCTATTTGTACTCGTACCCTCTCTCCTCATCACCACTACTGGTGAGAGCTCCTCATCAATTTTCACGACCTTCTCTGCCATCTCCTTTCGTGCAACACAAATATGGTGGTGATTGTAACAATAACACCGATTGCGTCGGCTGCTGGTTCGGGGCCCCTTAATTATGGCTTCAAACCATAGGTTGCATCTGCTATTGGTTCGGAATCGGAACTTGTTACGCTTTCTCAATGACGATGTAAACGGTGGAAAGTCAGAGTGGAAACCCCCGCAGTTGACGTAGCAAAAGCATTTAGAGGTGTCTTTAGTCATCCAGCAACATTCTGACTGGGAGAGCTGTGTGGTGCTTAGTCAGTTCATTCTCAGAGGGTAAAAAGAATACCTCTGTCACGGAACGCTTGGATCACATGACCCTCGTCATATATGTAGCTAGAGGCTCTTGTCTTCTGTTCATGTTCATTATTATGATTCTTCTACTTAGTTAGCACTGACCAATACGATTTGGTTCCTTTGTTGCTATCCGAGTCTTTGGGACCAACGGTGACCATAACAACCTTCTTCAATACTGGCTTATATTGTATGTTTGCTTCATGTATTTATGAATAATCATCATCATCATCATATATTGTACGTTTACGGTGGGCGGCCTAGCGCGCAACCGCAGAAATCATTGCTTATTGCTAGAGATTATTACTTATGGCAACCAATTCTACAACTATAAAAGATAGAAATAAATAATATATTTTATATAGCTATATCTAATATAGCGGCGGGTCTGAGGAGTGTGCCTAGGTGATGCGAATAAGAGACTTTGATACTTCGGAAAATGGCAAGGACTTGGACAGCGACACTGTTTCTTTGATGAGTTTCTTAGATATACATCAGCAAAAAAAAAAAAACTCTCCGGGAGATTTTTGTCGCCCAGGCGGAGAAAGTTTGCCCCGCTCTCCTGGAGAGCGCTGTGACGACTTAACCATCGTCATAACTAGTCTTAAGTACCTCTCCATATAGAGACACCTAAGGATCTCCCTTGAGGATAGGACTAGCTATCCTATTCCGGTCAATAGATACTAAGGAAAGTCATTACTATGATAGCCCAATCCCTAAGCGAGCGGGCGAGCTCCTAGGACGGAGCGAAGCTCACCGTCGTCGGTATGCGACAGAGACCAGAGTAATGCGTCAGTAGCTTGTAGCTACGGGAGATACTAGTGCAATGAGACTGAAGCAGTTGCCTCCATGAACAGAGTTAAGCTCCTGTTCCTCTAGGAAGAATGACAACGGCTTCGCTGATGGCCAAACTTGTGAGAGGCCGAGAGCCGTGAGGCAAGAGCAAAGCTATGCTTAGTAGTTAGGGCCGCCAGCAAAATTAATAATTAACCTGGTGGCATCACGAATCGAACCATACGGGGCTATGCCTTGTGCTTCGCCCTAAGGTCCTTATGGATCAAAATTACCTCTCCGCCACGTCGTTAGGTTGGACTAGGAACGTGGGAAAGGAATCTAAGCAACGGTAGGAATCACCAGTGGGTTACCCTGCCTAGGGGACTCTGTGTTTCTAACACCCGCGAGGCGCCCCACTGTGCCACCCGCCGTTTGCAGAAGGGGCCCCCCTGAGTTGCTGATTCCCTAACAAAAAGACAAGTTTTGGACCCCAAAAATAACCCCAAAAACCGTCAGGAAAATTCGTCCAACCAAACCAAACTCGGAGAGTATATGGGGGACAGTGCTGCGAATCCATAGGTGCAATCGGATTTGAAATCGGACCATTTTAGCAAAAGTTACAGAGCTTTTAGTAACCAACGCTTTTAGTCGCTAGTCTATCGACCCCGCTAGTTCTTAGGGGCGCTCTAGACTCAGTTGATTTCCAAGCACGGGGGAATTGTTCCCCGCTCCTTGGCAGCCTGCTCGCAATCAAAATTCATAGCTTAAACCCGTCCTTCCCCCCAGGATAATCATTCTTGCTAGTCAACGAACAACTGTTGTTCAGAGACCCTCATACTCTTCGCTAAAGACGTTTGTCTTCCCCTGGGAAGCAGAGCCTTTTAAAGTCTTTAGTTTGCAACCCTTAAAAATCCTTATACCTGTTTAGCCTAGGGACTGTTGGCCTTCCGTGTTGACGAGCGGTTCTAAGCCTCGCTGCTGAAGCTTCTCGTCAGAAAGGGAGGTTGTTGGTTTTTTTTGGTATGGCAGTACTCCCCTGGGAGTGCCCCCGTTACAAGCGCTGCTGACCCTTCAGCACCTGGGCGAAGGACTGTCGCCCCCAGTCTCCTAGAGAGATGCTGGTGTTACCCGGCTGTACCACATTAACGCGCCTGCAACCCCTCTCCCCCAGCACCTCCCACCCACTCACTACCACTCTATGGACCTATGCTAACTATTGAGAACAGCGCTTTATAGCACCGCCAGCAGTAGCCCCCCCTCAGCAGCCATACCGGTATGAACACTTCATGTCTGACGTGTCAATGTGACCCCCAGAGGACCCCCAGCGCGACAGCTGCAGCAAGACCCCCAGCAAGTCTCTAGCAGCCTTCAGCAGCCCCCGGGCCACCAAGCAAAAAACTTACCCGTTCAGGTACGAATACTCTTGGTCCGACACGTCAACTGGACCTCGAACTGCCTCTCAGCGCAACAGCGGCAGCAGGCAGCAAGCAGGCAAGCAGGCAAGCAGGCAGGCAGGGGGGCAGCAGGGAGGCAGCAAAGCAGGTATATTTTTGTATATAGATTAGATAGAACATAGAGAATAGAGAATTGAGAATTGAGACTCTTCTAGACGCAACTTTTTATTCTACTCTTATTGAGGCTCTCCAGGCATTTCCCGGACTGCTAGCGTTCGCCCTAAAATCTCTCAGAGATAACGTGCAACGTAAAGCACCTGTGGGAGGATAGGTTTGCGAAATCGTTACCCCACTCACCTTGTTCTCCAGGAGAGCGGAGCGGAATCTTTGTTTTTGCTGATGAAGAGTCTCAACTCTTAATTCTCTATTCTCTATATTCTATTTAATCTATATACAAGAATAAACTTGCTTTGCTGCCTCCCCGCTGCCCTTTTCGCTTGCCCCGCCGCCTGCCTGCCTGCCTGCCTGCCTGCCTCCTGCTGCTGCGCTGGGAGGCAGCTCGACGTCCAGTCAACGCATTGAACCAAGAGTGTTCGTACCTGAACGGGTAAGTTATTCACTTGGTAGCTCAGGGGCTGCTGAAGGCTGCTGGAAGCTTGCTGGAGGTCCTGCTGCAGCTGTTGCGCTGAGGATCCTCTGGGGGTCACATTGACACGTCAGACATGAGATGTTTATAACGGTACGGCCGCTGGGGGGGCTACTGCTGGCGGTGCTATAAAGCGCTGTTCTCAATAGTTAGCATAGGTCCATAGAGTGGTAGCGAGTAGGAGCAGGGTGTTGAAGGGAGAGAGGTTGCAGGACACGTTAATGTGGTACGGCCGGGTAACACCAGCACCTTTCCAGGAGACTGCAGGCAACGATCCTTTTCCCAGGCGGAGAATAGTTGCCCCCAGTCTCCAGGAGAGCGGGGCAAACCTCTTTCTGTAACGGGGGTACTCCCAGGGGAGTACTGCCGTATCAAAAAAAACCAACAACTTCCCTTTCTGACGAGAAGCTTCAGCAGCGAGGCTTAGAACCGCTCGTCAACATGGAAGGTCGACAGTCCCTAGGCAAAACAGGAATAAGGATTTTAAGGGTTGCAAACTAAAGACTTTAAAAGGCTCTGCTTCCCAGGGGAAGACAAACGTCTTTAGCGAAGAGTATGAGGGTCTCTGAACAACAGTTGTTCGTTGACTAGCAAGAAAGATTGTCCTGGGGGAAGGACAGGTTTAAGCTATGAATTTTGATTGCAAGCAGGCTGCCAAGGAGCGGGGAACAATTCCCCTATGCTTGGAAATCAACTGAGTCTAGAGCGCCCCTAAGAACTAGCGGGGTCGATAGACTAGCGACTAAAAAGCGTTGGTTACTAAAAGCTCTGTAACTTTTGCTATAATGGTCCGATTTCAAATCCGATTGCACCTATGGATTCGCAGCACTGTCCTCCATATACTCTTTGAGTTAGGTTTGGTTGGACAAATTTTCCTGACGGTTTTTGGGGTTATTTTTGGGGTCCAAAACTTGTCTTTTTGTTAGGGAATCAGCAACTCAGGGGGGCCCCCTCTGCAAACGGCAGGTGGCACAGTGGGGCGCCTCGCGGGTGTTAGAAAAACACAGAGTCCCCTAGGCAGGGTAACCCACTGGTGATTCCTGCCGTTGCTTAGATTCCTTTCCCACGTTCCTAGTCCAACCTGGGGACGTGGCGGAGAGGTAATCTTGATCCATAAGGACCTTAGGGCGAAGCACAAGGCATAGCCCCGTATGGTTCGATTCGTGACGCCGCCAGGTTAATTATTACTTTTTGCTGGCGGCCCTAACTACTAAGCATAGCTTTGCTCTCGTCTCACGGCTCTCGGCCTTCTATAAAGTTGGCCATCAGCGAAGCCGTTGTTATTCCTCCTAAAAAAACAGAAGCTTAACTCTGTTCATGGAGGCAACTGCTTCAGTCTCATTGCACTAGTATCTCCCGTAGCTATAAGCTACAGACGCATTACTTTGGTCTCTGTCGTATACCGACGACGGTGAGCTTCGCTCCGTTCTAGGAGCTCGCCAGCTCGCTTAGGGATCAGGCTATCATAGTAATGACTTTCCTTAGTATCTATTGACCGGAATAGGATAGCTAGTCCTATTCCTCAAGGGAGATCCTTAGGTGTCTCTATACGGAGAGGTACTTGAAACTAGTCATGACGATGGTTAGATCGTTACACAACTACCTTCCCCGGATCCTGCACATCCAAGGATTTCACCGAAGGATCACTGTTGCTGTCCAAGTTCTCGCTATTATTGCTCCGCTCTGTTGGAAACGCAACAGAGTCCCGCCGTTCCCCTGTCATCTAGGTACTCTTCCCAAGCACCGCCGCTACAGAAGAGCTATCCACTTGCTGGTAGTAGTGAGAAATAGTCCTTGGTTAAGGGGTTCTCAAATTTTATATTGAGCGCCCGAGGGCAACAAGTAAGTGCTCATCAAAATCAAATGAGATGGAAAAAGTTTCCAGAAGTCTTTGACAGAGATTCCAGCACTAGACTTACAGAGACTGGCTGTAAAAACCAATCACCTATTAGAGAAGAGCAGGCAACAATTACGAGGCGAGGCTAGTTGCTTTTTTGGTTTTTTTATTCTATGTCATCAACAGGTATTTGAAGTCAAGTGGAGGTACTGGTAGAAATCTGGCAGCATCAAGTGAAAAATCAGGGCTTTTATCTCAGTACTGTTGCTTAATTGCTGACTACAAATCTGTATTTTTCAGAATATTATTAATAAAGAAATAATTTTAAGAAACTTGATGGTTTTATTAGTTATTTTAATATTCAAATGTGCATCAGAAGGCTCCCAGATTTCTGGCCCCAAAAAAGAAATAAAGTGAAGATTTGACTAACCTCCTATAGACACAAATAATATTTTTAGTAAACATGAGAACTGTAGAGATAGTGGAGGTGGAGGTGGAAGTAGAGGTGGAAGATTTCCTGCTTTACAATTTGCATTGCTATCAGGAAAACTTCAATTTTTTCCTCCTACTAATTGGTTAAATAGAGAGAGTGTAAAGAGTTTAAAAGCAAGTTGAGTATATCAATTTTTAGGAAATCCACTACTATGAATAGAATTAATAGTGGCTATTATTAAAAAATAAGTTTCAAATCTAGTTTGAAAAAATAGGGTGTTTTTTCTGATGAACTTATCGTTGTAAGAATGTGAGTAAATTGATATTATAAGAAGTTGGGAGTACAGAATGTGGAAGTGGGTAATTTAAAAGCAGAAATATATAGACTATAATAAAAATAGTGAGGGTTGTAATTGCTTGATGTGGTGTACCAGATTCCGGGCCAAATAAGGTGGAGAGTCAAGGTAAATGTAATATAATTGTAGTAGTAAAGTAGAGATATTGAAAGGATTTGTGTAAATAAATAGCGGATGTACTGCTCTTCTTTATATCAATACTGATTTCTAAAATAATTTTTATTATAGCAGCCATCTACACAAAATTTCATTAAATTATATTCACTCTAGAATCATACAAATCAATTATTTGGTCTTGATTTATTTTCAAAAACTACACGCTTATGCATACATATGCACATTTACATTCTTACTATGCCAAAATTCAAGGCCATAATAATAGCAAATTTTTTTCTTTTTGACTGCTTGAAGTCCAACTTCACAAGTGGCAGTTTCAAAAATATTCTAACTCTATAAAGAATAACTATTTTTGCCAGTGTATTTATATTTTATTCTATGACTTAGGATTAAGTGATAACGAAATTTTACTTTTTCTGCACTAAGATAATTATGATTTATCTATTCATATGTAAGTATAAGACTTTGTAATCTCATATTTTAAATCAAACTGATTTGTATTAAAGTTAAAGCGAATAAGGCTAGCTTTTGGCATGAGACGTTCAACAAAAGCTATAAATATTCATGCACATAATAAACACATACAGTCTGTACTAAAATTACAGCTTGTATCGGGACAAATTACTCTTTATGGCCGGAGTTTGTTTTACCACTATTTTAAGCCATGTAGGATTCCTGTCGCTAGAGATTGGATGTTTGCTATTTTAAAAGATCTAGATCTAGTAGAAGTTGCTGCTTGCTCATTTAACTTTCTTTTTTTGTCATGTGGAAATTATACAGTGCCAGGACCTATCTTTGTATAGTTTGTTGATAGATATTTAAAATTATAAATGTATGAGATTAAAATATATATAGGTATTGATGCGTATTAGAGATATATTCCATGAATTTATGTTGATATATTGGCAAGAACAGCTATCTCGATTTTACGCGGATATCTGGACGTAATAGTCAATACAAACACAGTCTCATATTGGATTCAATCAAACTATAGTATCAAGACTTCAATGATGGCAAATACCCACTGGCAATTACTTTGAATTATCCAGCCAGATATTTTGTTTTCTAATATATATTATTATGAAACCTTAACACATAATCAAAAAATCAAATCTTGGTGTGACAGTTTAACAACCATTATAACTAGGCTCAAGATAAATTTCTAAAAGACAATTGACTACCACTTTTGGAGAACAGAGGTAGCTACTCTGTTCTGACCAAAAGGGGGTCAACATTACTACTAGATAACCTAGATAGCCCCAAAGCTGGCAGGTTTAAAAGTAATAGATGAAGCCCATCAATAGTAGTATGTGTGACGGTTTAACAACCGTCATGGCTAGGCTCAAGGTAAACTCTTAAGAGACAACCAAATACCTTCCTGGGAGAACAGAGATAGTTACTCTGCTCTAGACCAAAAAGTAACCAGCTTTACTGCTAGATAATCTATATAATTCTAGGACAGCAGTCTTTGGAACATTAGCCCACCGTCAGTAGTTTTCAAGGGGGACAGCGTGAGGACAGCGTGACCACAAGATACAACTAACTTGATGGCAAGGTAACTATCCGTTACAAGCAAAATACCAAAGGTTTGTGAAGTAAGAAGTGGTTTTCAGCGATCGCGAAGCAATGAAGCAGCAGAGAGGCAGCAAAGTAGAAAGCTTGTATTGAATCTAACTGAAGAAACGTTGCGTAAAGAAAAGAAAAAAGAAAACTATTACAGAGAGGGAGCAACGCTCCCTATTTATACACCAAATCCCCGCTTTGTACAATGCTTTTGTCCTTATCCTCGACACCTATTACCCTGCCTCCTTCCTCGTATGAGTCTCCCCAAGACTCACCCTGGCGTCCCGATCATTCCGTGAAAGTAGTATGCGACAGGGAATGAAACTGTAGTCTATGACTCAAAAGAGCAATAAGAGAATACCAGTACAGTGAGCAGAAACAGCTGCCTATAGGCAAAGAAGAAATAAGTTCCTTCCCTTGCTTAGGAATAACAACTGAACCACAGTTGGTCCTCCTTGATGGTTACAAAGACCGTAAGCTTAAGAGAAGAGAGCAAGACTAGGTCACGTGTTAGAAAGACTGACAGGCAAAAGTAATTACCTAACAGTATGTTACGGACAGTCTTGAAGATATTGGGAAAACGTATAGAGCGACCGATTCCAAATCAAACCGGCTGTAAAAGTACACAAGTCCTTGCTCTAGTGGGGACAACAGGTGATGTCTAAAGAACTGGGGCGCTATGGGCACATGGACTAGAAGACTGGAAAGACTGGAACTAGAGTAAGTGCTTGGTATTGAATGCAAGTTGAAGGATAGAGAACTAAAACTAAGAACTGGGGAAATGGCTCGATACTTATAGTATGGCCGAAACATGAAAGGGAAGAGGCTGACACGCGTAGCGTGTCAGACTACATGAAACAAGAACATGATGCGTAATATGAAACTAGGAGATTCTGATGACGTGGCAAGCCACGTCATCCCATACATGAAACATAACTAGGGATGGGATCATAACCAAGGGGTTATTATAATAGTATGAGAATCTAACATAGTTAGGAAAGAAGTGTGGGAAATAAACTTAAGAAATATGGAAAGAGACGTCGGGTCTAATCTTGCTCTTTGCCGTGCTGTTGCAGCCAGAGGTTTAAATGGGCCGGCCCATTAATTAATTCGGGCCGGCCCAGCCACCTTATATGTGGCCCGGGCCAGCAATCACCATACTAAATTAATTATTGGGCCAGGCCGGGCCACCCTAGTTTTGAGCCCGGGCCGGCTCATTTAAACCTCTGGTTGCAGCTGCTTTTGCTATGGCAGTATGGGCCGCATACGAAAGAGCGCATGGGTGATTCTGGTAGATTTATCTCGAACAGCAGGTTGAGGGAGGTACTTTGGGTTTTCGACAGCCCCATTAGCCAAAAGTAGCTTAATAGTTTCGTGATGCCCCATATGCACTGCTGCTTGATAGGCTGTTAGACCGAATTCCTTTGCTGGTTTCGCTTCGATATCCGCGCCATTATCCAACAGCAACTTAACAATTTCGGTACGCCCCATCTCGGCTGCCGCTTGCAGGGCTGTTCGGCCGTATTTGGATGTTGATCTAGAGTTGACATCGGCACCGCTTTCTAGTAGTAGCTCAATAATGTCGATATGCCCCATATGAGCTGCTATTTGCAAGGCGGTTGAACGTTTGTCTACGGTGTTGATATTGGCTCCGTTATCTAATAGTAGCTTGACGATGTTTATATGCCCGGCTTCAGCTGCTGCTTGGAGAGCCGCTCTACTTCCTTTGGGTTTGGCTGCAACATTCACATCTGCTCCACAGATGAGTAGGTGCCTTACAATTCCAATATGCCCACCGCTAGCTGCCGCCTGCAGGGCTGTTGAACTTCCGCCCATAGCGTTTATCTTGGCCCCATTATCTAATAGTAACTTGACAATGAGGGTATGTCCACCTTCAGCCGCCGCTTCCAGAGCTGTTCGGCCGGATTCTATTCCTGGCTCAGCGTTGACATTCGCATCGTTATCTAGTAGTAACTTGGTAATGCTTGTTGAAATTTTTGTCACTCGCCAAGTGGTTGTTACTATGACACAGGCCTCACTTGCCTGTTTAGGTAACTGAGGACAACGGACATACGGTGCAACTATTTGACCGACGGATGAATCTGCTCCGATTACCCGGACTGGTATCGGATAGTTTATTGTGCCGGTTGGCTAACCGGGTAACTGTTATTTACAAATTTTTTTGGCTATATAAGGTTTATAGTTTACTCTGTGTTTTTAGTTCTTAAAATTTAGTTCTTTATCAGCGCATTCTTTCTTCAATGCTGACATTTCCTATCTCAGCCGCCACTTGTAAGGCAGTTCGACCGTATTCTTTTGCTGGTCCAGCGTTGATATAGGCACCGCAATCTATCAGCAACTTAACAATATCGATATGCCCACCCCTAATCGCCGCTTGCAAGGCTGTCAGACCCTTGTGTTTGACCCCTTTGTCGTTTATGTTGGCACCACTTGCCAACAGCAGCTTGACCATGTCAATGTGTCCAGACTCAGCCGCCGCTTGTAAAGCTGATCGACCGCCTATTGTTCCCCATTCTCTCCACGTTTCCTGAGTAACGTTCAAATCTGCTCCGTTTTTCAATAGAAACTTGACAATGTCGACATGACCACCTTCAGCTGCCGCTTGTAGCGCTGTTCGACCGAATTCCGCTACTGGTTCAGCGTTGATATGGGCACCGTTATCCAACAACAGCCTCACAATCTCGATATGTCCATTCATAGATGCTACTTGTAAGGCCGTTTTTCCTTTGGTCTCCGCACCTTCGGCGTTGACGTCGGCCCTTCTATTCAGCAGCAGCCTACAGACATCAATATAGCCACGCTCCGCTGCTGTTTGTAAGGGTGTTTGGCCTTGCTCATCTGATACTCCAGCGTTGATATCGGCACCATAATCCAACAGCAAATCGACAATATCGATGTGCCCACCCCCAGCTGCAGCTACCAAGATTGTGTGGCACGGGTGGGAATGTAAGATAACGTTGATATTAACATCTTTGTCTAACAGAAACTTGACAATATCGATATGACCGCCCTTAGCTGCCATTAGCAAAGCAATATCTAAATCAGCTCCACCGCCTAATAGAATCTTGACAATTTCGGTGTGTCCGCTTTCAGCCGCCCGTAGCAAAGCTGTTTGCCTATATCGGTATTCACCCTCTTCATCTTCCTCCTCATAATCGTTTCCTGAAGCGATCGAACTAACACTGTATTCCAAGAGGAGTGTAATAAAACTATGATCCCACCCCACGAATTTCCGTTGGGAGATGTTTTGGCGTCTCTCGCCTTGCACTCCGATATTCATGACAGCAACAGCCAGTTTAAATGCCTCCTGGCAGTTAACCCTAGTTTTAAAGTCGGCCACGTTTTTCAGGAATATTATAGCCGCATCGAAGTGCTCTGCTCTGACCGCCCATTCGAGTAGTGTTTTGCAACCGATGCTGGCACCAACATCAACCTTGTGTTTCAAGAGTATCTTTATCGTATCGAGTTGTCCAGCTTCGGCAGCTAATTGGAATAGCCTCCCCCTAGCCGAGTAATCTAGCGACTGTAAAACATAATCCGGAGATCCTAAGAGCATCGAAATTGTTGAGTTATAACCTTTCACTACTGCCCCTAGGAGTAGAGATGGGATTCTCTTTCTTGTCGGTAAGAATTGCGTGATACCGATTTTACCGAGTTGCTTCACTAATATAGCCTCTTGGCCCTTGAAATCTAAGTCTACCCCAAGACACGAAAACTCATTCCTCAGGTTCTCAAACCAATGGCTTGTGTACCCAATCAACCATGGGTTCTGTAGTGCACTGGCTGCAGTCGGCCTATTGTCTGGATCCGCAGTTAAGAGACTTTTGATAAAATCGATTCCCTCCTCATCAACTTGTGAACTTTCTAAGACTTCTGTTGGAAACTCGATATCGCCCCTGCAGTACTCAACAAGGGAACCCATGTCGAGTTCGGGTTGAACCGTGGCCCCTACTAGATCTTCGTCTATATATATACCGGATTCGTCGTCGTCGTCGATGTCAATATCGAAAAATGGCTTGTGAGAAGTCAAAATCTCATACACTAGACAACCTAATGACCATATGTCTAATGCATGGGTGAATGTTTCCACTACATCAAAAGGTTCTCGTTTGAATTTCCGCCTTGGGAGTGCTCCTAGTAGCTCTGGGGAAAGATATCCATGTGTACCACACCTGGTTCGTAAAGGAGTGTTTTTTGTCCGTTTCGAGATACCAAAGTCGGCGATTTTGACCCATACTGGGACCTTAGAAATGACGAGAATATTCTATGGACATTTTATATTTTAGCATAAGAATACCAATGCCAATAAGGCTAGTATTCAAACCTGTGGCTTCAGATCGCGATGACAGATTCCTATCTCGTGGAGGACTCCAAGCCCTTCCAAAACCTGTCCAATGATCTCTTTCACGTCTTTCTTTATCCGTGAATCTGTGATGTATTGACTCAGATCACCAAACTCGGCATACTCCATTGCGAGGAAAACATAGTCCTTATTATCGTACCAGCCGTAGAATTCGAGGAACAGGTGTTCATACTACCAGAAGTCCACCGTTAGCACTGAATCTCCAATATAGGATAAGATTAGGAGGGTTAGAATTAGAGCAATGAAGGTTTAAAAACTCCTTGCCGGTGTTCTTGCTTTTAGGTTCTCTTAAAGAACTTACATCTTCCAGTTTAGCCATAGCTAGTAGCTCCCGGGTAAAATCCGCTTTTACAGTAGACTTTTGGCTTAGCTGTTTGACCGCTCTCAGCTTCTCCTCATCTCCTCTCTCGAGCCAAACCTCTCCAAAAGCCCCAGCGCCAATAAGTTCCTGCCGCTTCCAGGTCGACGTTTTCCACACCCTTGTAGAAAAATCCCAATGGTATGTTGAGTGCACCACCTCGTCTCTGAAGAACATTGTTTCCAACTTGTAGTTGTCGAGTTTCGAGATTGGGTTCGGCATGGTAAAGTGCTGATAATTAGGAAAGGGCAAATTATGTTGAAATATTCCTTTACCGCCGAACGCGCGCGTGTGTGTTGTTGGTGCTGGTGTTGATGTTATGGACAGGTAGACTTCAGCCGCACTTGACCTCTCCTTCATTTTGCTACCCACCAGAAATGGATAGGTCAAAGCTGAGACCTTTAACTGCCAAGGCTGGGTTGGCTGGTGGACTCGCCTAGATTAACACTTAAAATCTCTATATATGCTTAAACGTATGTACTAGACTTATGTTGTTTAGGCCTACTGCATCAGCCTCTCTACGCTAGTATTTAACACTGAGTATAAGGCTTTCCTAGAATACATTCTCGAGAGTAATAATATTAATGCATTAGTGTCTACTTGGGGGGGGGCGTTTTTACTAATATGAGAATTAGAACATGAGCGAGTGATAATTTGTGAAGCTCAGTAGTTACTATGTAGATAATAATAGTAAGTAGCTTAGATAAAACATTTGAGATCTAAGCTATAAGCAAACACACCCTACATAAATGCTATCTAACTGGGATAATATTCTTCTTAGTTTATTACCTGTTTTAACCTACTTGCTCCTAATAAGATCCATTCGTACTCTTCGGTGCATGTTCTGGTATCTTGTCCAACTATTTCCTCATTTTACAACGACGCATCCAGGGTATTTGTTGACCTCTCCGTATCTAGCTTAGACTTCCTCAATTTGTATAGGAATTGCTTCATTTTTTGTCAGTTAGGTTGAATAAGAGTTTTGGGTTGTAGTTTAAATATAAATAATATAGGGGTTTGCAGCGAAAAGGGGTATTGGTAAGGGTAGCTCTAGCCGCATCTCCCATTCCCGAGTTGTGATGAAAGGTCGAAACTGAGACATTGGCTTGCCAAGGCCGAGTCATGGCTGGTGATTGGCTCTTTTGGGTGAATTATTCGAGTAGAAAGGTGGTACATCGAGATCACTCTATAAGAGTATAATCTTAGTGCATCGTCATATTCATATAGGGTATATTACTGTTATCAGAAGTCTACTGAGTCTGTAAGAGATGAGAAGATAGACCTTTCCTTTACAGACGGGGGAGAAATGAGGCTCTGGTCTTGCCTAAGAATTTTTGGGGAGCCTCCTCTGTTTCAGTGCTATATGTGTGCCACTTTACCGCTCAATCTCTGCTGATACTCCCGGTTGCCTCTGTTGGCGAGAGCCTCCATACTCTCTGGGATCTCTGCTCTATTTTCTGTCTTACAACAACAATGTTACAGGCTCTTATGCCAGTATCGTGGATTTAGAATACTTTTGGTTTGAAACTTGGGGTGAGTAGCGTTTATTGTGGTGTAAATTCGGTAGAAAGGTGTAGGGTGGAAGCTATAGTATTGTTGCCTCAGCCGCACGTTTTATATCCCACATGATAAAGGTAGCTGTCTTCTTCCCTGGCGGCAGGGGTTTTCTATAATGTAATTGGTGAGATGAATTTTGCCTTGACTCGGTACTCATAGCATTGGATGAACATACAATATTGTTAAGATAGAGAATTGGGAAGGTGCTCTAATAAAATGATTTTCTAATCCAGTAGAAAGATAAGCCCCTAGCCAAAAACGAACTCCGGCCCTTTCGGCTAGGATATTTCGCCCATCTCGACAAGTATTGGTGGCCTAAAGCTAATCATTTGCTAAATATAGCCTAGCGAAAATAATCCAAGAGGGGCCTTTGGAGTATTAATTCCGGTATATACAGTAGGCTTGAGAGGCATCTTTAAAGTATGGGTCAAGTGAGTATTTTTACTCAATACCTGTTATAGCTCTACTTCTAAAAAGGATTCCGCCAAGGGGTGGGGGAATGACTATCAGAGAATTGGTTTTGCCAAATCTAAGATTAACTAAGGCTTGACTCGTAATAGCTTTAGTAGATAGTAAGCCACTAGTTATTAGTATTAAGTACCAATAATGGGCTAAGACATATCAGGTAAGCGTCAAGTAGTACACTAAGTTGCCAAGACCGAGTCATGAGTCATGATGTCATATAACGGTGAACGCTAGTGCCTACGGATACTTAAACCTACCGCGAAAGCTGGGAGGCAGCTAGAGGTACTCCCTATAATATGTGCACTGTGTAGATTAGAGTATTCTTTATTTCCCAATTAGATAGATAAAAATATATATTGAACTAGAAAGTGAAGTTAAAGGTAAAGATACATCAAGGCCTGGTTAGTCAGTCAAAATATCCCCAAAACCCATAAACTCCATAAGCTCCATGAGACATGAATAGAAGTACATCCATCGGGTAAAAGTAGTGTAGAGATAAACAAATCTCAAGAAAGGAAATAGGGTATTTTACCCACCCATAAAGGCCAAGGATAACTATAGATGGCTTTAAGAAAATATAGAAGAAAATAATCAAAATATTAATAGAGGGGAGAATTGACTCTAGATCCGGGGGCAAGAAAGAAAACAGAAGTAAAAAGAACTTCCAAAGCAAGCCTATAAGAGGAATCCGCTAGTGATGGTAATATCCTATATTGACTCGGAGAAGTTGGAAGAGGTAGGCTAATGCCTAGAGACGAAAGTGCGCGGTGGGAGAGGTGATCTAAGGGGCAGAAGTTTTGCCTTGCTTATTGGGTCTCGAAAGGTATCTAAAATACCACGTCCGGGGCTATTCACAAAGATTGCCTCCCTGGACATGTCTACTAGTCCACAACGGGCTGTGACTATAGAGAAATCATTCGCGTCTTCCAAAATCTTCACGAGCTCTGGATTGCCGCTATTAGTCGCTCCCTCCAAGGCCGTTAAACCCTCTCGTGCTGCTTCAGCATTCACATCAGCCCCATTATCCAGGAGGAGCTTGACAATTTCGATATGACGCCATTCGACCGCCGCCTGTAGAGCTGTTCGCCCTGTGATTCCGCATGGGCTAGCATTAATGTCGGCACCGCTTTCGAGTAGAATACGGACAATTTCGATATGACCTCCATCAGCCGCGGCTTGCAACGCTGTCCGACCTCCTTCATATGCTCCTTCGGCATTCACATCGGCATTGTTGTCTAATAGCAACCTGACAGTGTCAATATGACCTGCTCCAGCTGCTGCTTGCAATGCTGTTCGGCACTTGTCGCGTTTCTCCAGTTCCGCGTTTACATTGGCTTGGCTTTCTAATAGTAGTTTGACGATATCGGTATAGCCACCTTCGGCTGCTGCTTGTAAGGCGGTTTTGCCTAGCTCGTCATATCTTGTTGGTTCGGCATTGATCTCGGCTTTGCGATCTAAGAGTAGTTCAACGATATCGATATGACCGCATCCAGATGCTCCTTGTAATACGGTTAGGCCGTGGGATTTTTTATTGATATCAGCACCACTATCTAATAATAGCTTAATAACGTCGATATGCCCCCCCTCCGCTGCGACTTGTAAGGCTGTGCGACCCCCGATGTTCATTGCTGGTTCGGCATTCGCATTGGCCTTGTTGTCTAACAGCAGTTTGACGATATGGAGGTGACCACCTTCTGCTGCTGCTTGCAATGCTGTTCGGGGTGAACTACCGTACCTTGCTGGTTCCGCGTTTACATCGGCATTTCTAGCTAACAGAAGTTTGACGATTTCGATATGGCCACCATCAGCTGCTGCTTGCAGAGCTGTTCGGCTTCCGGCGTATTTTTCTGGTTTGGCATTCACGTCGGCGTTGTTGTCCAATAGCAGCCTGACAACATCTAGATGCCCCCGTATAGCTGCTGCTTGTAAGGCCGTTAAACCCCCAAATTCCGGTAAACTAGGATTCACATCGGCACCTTTATCTAGGAGTAGCTTAACAACGTCGATATGTCCATGCTCAGCTGCCGCTCGTAAAGCTGTTCGGCCATCGGATGTGCTTGGGCTGGAATTGACGTCGGCATTATTTTCTAGGAGTAGTATAACGATGGCGGTGTGCCCGCCCCCAGATGCTGCCTGCAATGCCGTTAAACCTCCTTCCCATGCTGGTGGAGCATTCACGTCGGCGCCCCTATCTAATAGTAGCTCGACAATATCAATACGCCCAGACTTAGCCGCCGCTTGTAAGGCAGTTAGACCCCCGAATCCTGCTGCTCTTATATTGACATCGGAATTGTTGTCCAAGAGTAGCGTGACAATATCGATATTTCCGTTTTTAGCTGCCACCTGTAATGCTGTCTGGCCGTAGGACCTATAATCGACATCGACACCACTGCCTAGAAACAAGGTTGTAATGTCTATATGCCCGCCTTCTGCTGCTGCTTGCAATGCTGTTATACCCCCTTGCCATGCTGCAGGAGCATTTACATCGGCTCCACTATTCAAGAGTAGCTTGACAATGTCTATACGACCATCTCTAGCTGCTATTTGTAAAGATGTTCGGCCTCCTGCTGGTAGCACTCCATCACCGTTTACATTGGCCTTATATTTCAGGAGCATCTTGACAACGTCGGTATTCCCACTCTTTACCGCCGCCTGCAATGGCGTCATAACTCCAACTCCTGCCCCCCGACCATTCGCGTCAGAACCACTATCCAATAGCAGCTTGACAATTTCTGTATATCCACCCTTGGCTGCCGCTTGTAACGCTATTTGACCTTTGCCATACCTTGTTGGACCTGTGCTTAGGTCGACTTTCTTATCCAATAACAGTTTGACGATGTCGAGATGACCGCCTTCAGCCGCTGCTTCTAGGGCTGTTTGGCCTACATTGCCAAAATTCGCTCGTCCTGCGTTGACGTCAGCCTTGTTATCCAATAGGAGCTTGACGATTTTTGTATAGCCGCCTCCAGATGCCGCCTGTAAAGGTGTTTGAAACCCGGTTCCTGCTGTCCTAGGATTCACGTCGGCCTTATACTCCAATAGTAACCTGACGATGTCGATATGCCCCCCCTCAGCTGCTCCCTGCAATGCTGTGAGACCTGCTTTCCGCGCTGATGGATCATTCACATTTGCGTTGTTGTATAACAGTAGTCTGACAATATCGCTATGTCCGGCCTTAGCCGCCGCAAACAAGGCTGTTCGGCCATTGGTTGCTGTGGAATCATTGGTATCGGCATTGTTGTCTAAGAGAAGTTTAACAATGTTGATATGTCCCTTGCCTGCTGCTCCCTGTAATGCTGTTTGTCCGTTCTTTCTGCATGATTCAGAATTGACTTTGGCACCACGCTCTAACAGCAACCTAACAATTTCGATATGACCACCCCCAGCTGCCGCCTGCAAGGCTGTTCGGCCACCGTCTTCTGCTGCTATACCGTTTACGTCGGCCTTGTTGTCCAATAGGAGTATGGTAATATCTCTATACCCGCGCTCAGCCGCCGCTTGGAGCGCCGTCCGGCCATTCTTCCTACATGGTCTAGAATTGATATCGGCACCACTGTCCAAAAGTAGCCTAACAATATCGATATACCCGCCCCCAGCAGCGGCTTGTAATGCTGTTCGAAATCCTTCTACTGCTGCTGTTGAGGCGTTCACATCGGCCTTGCTATCAATCAGTAGCTTGACAACGCCAAGATGCCCGCTCTTGGCCGCCGCTTGCAAGGCGGCTTGGCGGTAGGGCGTGTATGGGTTGAGATTAGCGTCGGCACTATCTAAGAGTAGTTCGACGATATCGATATGACCCTTCTCAGCTACTATTTGCAATGCTATTTCGATATCCGTTTCGCTTGGGCTATCGTTATCTAGGAGAAGCCGGACTACTTCGATATGCCCACCCCTAGCTGCCGCCTGCAATGCTGTATGATCTTCATCATTAAAGTCACCCTTAGGATAGATGTTGGTCTTTTTCTTCAAAAAAACCCGCACTACATCGACATCTCCGGATTTGATAGCTAATCGAAATGCTTCTTGGCAATCGGTTTTGGTACTAAGGTCGGTAGTACCAAAGTCCCTTAGGAGTAGTTCAATCGTATTTACGTGCCTCGCTCCAGTTGCCCATTTTAGCACGGTTTGTTGAGGTTTATCGACGCAGGCATCAATGTTGGCGCCGTTATCTAAGAGTAACTGGATCGTATCAAGGTGCCCAGCTTCGGCTGCTACTTGGAATAACTTTCCCTTAGTAAAGCAATCGATCGGCTCGAGGCTCGGGGACCCTAGAATCATTGATATAACCGAGTTATACCCTTTCGCTGCGGCATCTAGGAGTAGCGATTGAGCTTCCTGTTTTATAGCGTTCGGCAAAAATTGTAAGATATCTGCCTTTCGGGCTTGTCTAATCAATATATCTTTCTTTTTACCTCCAAGGTCGAGGCCCATTATCAGGCCCGAGAACTCGCTCTCCAGAGTCTCATACCAATCACTTGTATATTCGACATCCCGTTTGAGCCATGCATCTTGTAAGGCGCTAGTTGCAGTCGGTCGGTCTTTGGGATTTGGAGTCAATAGGTTTTTGATAAAAGCAATCCCTCCTTCACTGACTTGGGAGTCTTGCAAGATCTCAGTCGGGAATTCGATGTCGCCGTTACAGTATGCACCAAGTGAGTACATATCAACTCCGGGCTGTTCTGGCGGCCCAGCCTCAACGCCTGACATTGACTCCGAGTCAAATTCCTCGTCAACACTCATGAAAGGCGTTTGGGAAGTCAAGAGCTCGTGCACTACACAGCCTAATGACCAGATGTCCAAAGCGTCGGTAAAGGAGTTTTCTCGTGTTTTGAATTTCTGAGGGAGTGATCCTAGTAATTCGGGAGCAAAATAACCTTGGGTTCCACATATGGTTCGTAAAGCGGTGTTTTTTGTGCGTTTTGAAATTCCAAAGTCGGCGATTTTGACCCAAATTGGGTCGGGGGAGGCAATAAGGACATTCTAGATTTATGTCAGGATGAAGTGTCGAAAGGGGCCGAAGGGTCTAACCTGCGGTTTTAGATCTCGGTGACATATCCCTTTCTCGTGGAGAACCTCAAGCCCTTCTAATATCTGTCTAGTGATCTCTTTGGCGCCCGCTTTCGCCTTTTGAGGGTCTTTAATATAATTACTGAGGTCTCCATGCTCGATATATTCCATAGCAAGGAACGTGTGGTCTATGCTCTCGTACCAGCCGAAAAACCTCAAGAACAAATATTCATACTAGGGATTTACAGTTAGCTTTATATATCTAGGTAGAGGGGGTGAAGCTGGAACACCCAGGACACTGGCATAATAACTAAGGTTTAAGATAACCCCCGCTATTATCCTGGCCGTTCTATCATCACCCTATAGATTTATATGTAAATATTCTAAGACTTACATCCTTCAACTTGACCAAAGCTAGCAGCTCCTGAGAAAGACCCGCCTTTTGTGATGAGTCTCGGGGCAGCTGCTTGACTGCTCTCAACTGTCCACTAGATCCCCTAGGTCCTCGCTTCTCCTGGAGCCAAACACTTCCATATGCACCATCGCCTATCTTTTGTTCCTGCTTCCATGTCGACTTCTCCCACAATCTTGTCGAAAGTTCCCACCTATATGTCGTATGTACCACATAGCCATCGTGAAATTCCGTTTCTAGCTTGTAGTCATCGAGTTTTGGAGCTGAGGCTGCCATGGATTGCCGATGTCGGGATTAACTGGGCTATCTAGTACTCAGTTGCGAGAATATTCGGTTTCGGTATAGCTAGAGCACCGGAGGGAGGTTGGAGATGAGGGGGGGTACTATGTAGTATAGCCTCAGCCCCACTTCCGACTTCCATGTGGGTGTTGTGGCCAGTTTGGCTTAGTGGTTGAATCACGTGACTCATCTTTTGCGATCTTGAACCGCACAACTTTCTAAAAAACAATAGACTAAGTGTATGATAGAGATAGATATAACTAAAGAACAAACTTGATTGATACCTAAAGAAAGACGCAGGAAGAGCCTGCTTATATAGTTACAAATCTGCTAACATAGAAAAAACATTCCGTAATCCCAATACAAAGTAAAAGCCAATCCGTTACCATACAATTCTTCCGATGCTCGGATAGAATTTCCTTCCGTCGGTTATACTATTCCCCCGCTTGGTTACCCTACCGGACCATCCGGGATTCTATTCCTCCGGTGTTGCCACACCCCGTATTCGCCACACTTAACTTCACAGAGTGTCACTCACTCCAACACTTTCCTCTTCTAAAAACCTACCACGAATTGACTATACTAGTTAGAACGATATTTTTTTATATGTAGTGTTTACTACGGTAGTCATTGGTTTAGAAAGCATTGAACAAGCAGGGATTAGGTGAAGTCCCTAAATACATGTAAATACAGATAAGATATTCCAGTCCCGCTAAGCTTAGTCGGGGTTAGTTCCGAATCAGGCGAGCGAGTGATGGTCTATGATTAAAAGACTAGGTAGAAAGGACTCGGCGCTGTGGTGGTGATAGTGATCTATATACAATTCAGCCGTCATGTCACTTGGCAGAATATTACCCCCTCATAATACTATAACATTTTTACTATAATCTAAGTCTGTGAATATCGTCATTTCTACAGCCATAATTTTGTGATAGTATAAACTACATGTATATAGTACCTGGGGAGATATAGTTCTGGCTTTTAGTTACTAGTATTGATTTTATTTGCGAAATCCCTTTAGTGTGGGGGCGTACCCAGGGAACTGACCATTTTTTGTAGTGATGTAGAGTAGTTCAAGGCTTAGGGAGCGGGAATACTACATATAATTAATTCGTTCATTCTATATTAGTCTTTAGTCCCTTAACTGTTGAGCCCAATCTACTCTGATCCATATTGCGGAATTATTCGAAAAGGGATTTCCTCGAAGGTCCATCTATAGATCTAGTATTAGACCACTAATATAAAAACTGTTAAAAGAAGTAATCTCCCCCGAAATAGAAAATAATCAAGAATATACCTAATTACATCTATGAATATATACTCATGGCACCGGTAGAAGTACATTAACAGATATTTTAAATCTCTTATCAAATGGAATCCATCAAAGGTGACTACCGTCTATGAGAGCTAAAAGAGAGAGTATGACCAAGTTGATATAATATAAAATGATTGAAATTATAATAAAAGGAAGAACCAAATAAGTACCAAGAAGAAAAATAGAGGAGAAATACTAAGAGATAGAAACTACGTTTTAAAGCTAGTAAGAGTCCCCAAGATTGGGAGTAGCCCACCAGCATTTGTCAATCTAACTAGTGAGGATATTGTTGTATTTTGAAAGAAGCAAGGATATGTTGCGCAAATGGTGTTGTAAAGATATCGAGGAGACGGTAGTGTTGTAATTTTTAGGGTTCGTGAAGTACCCTAAATGCCACTAGGACTACTCAGAAGTTCGCTGTCTCTTGTGACCCAAAAACCCTGGTTGGGACTAGAAAATTCGGTATATCTGCTCCATTTACCGCTCAGAAAATTCTCATATTCTTGGTTCTCGCTTTCGGGGGGTCTACGCCGGCTTTGTCTAAAAAAAAATCGGGAAAGTTGGTATTCACACCAGAGTTACGGGGTGGTAACTGCCTGAAGTCCGGGTATAAATATCCCGAAACAGTGCTTTTATGGGTGCCCGACGCTCGGCTGCTGCGGTAGCGTTAATCGCGGCTATTTTGTCATGTAATACCTGACGCTCGGCTGTCGTGGCGTTAATCTCGGTCTGTTTGTCACGTAGTAGGTTGAAAATGTCGATATTGTGGGCCGCCGCTTCCAATGCTGTCATACCTCCGGTGCCTGCCACAGCATTCACATCGGCCTCGTTATCCAGCAACAGCTTGACAATATCGATATTCCCGCTCCAGGCTGCCGCTTGTAGGGCTGTCGAACCATTGGTCCCTGCTACGGCATTTACATCGGCCTTGTTCTCCAACAGGAGCTTGACAATATCGATATGCCCACCCCAAACGGCAGCTTGTAAGGCTGTTCGACGCTCGGGCCCTGATTCGGCATTCACATCGGCCTTGTTGTCTAGCAGTAGCTTGACAATGTCAATATTCCCATTCAGAGCCGCTCCTTGTAAGGCTGTCAGATTTCCAGTCTCTGGTGTGGAGGAATTTACGCAAGCCCCTTTATCCAACAATAGCCTAACAATGTCGATGTATCCGTTCCATGCTGCCGCCTGCAAGACTGTCCGACCGTCGGGCCCTGACTTGGCATCCACATCGGCCTTGTTTTCTAGCAGTAACTTGACAATTTCAATATGCCCGTTTAGAGCCGCTCTTTGTAAGGCTGTCAGATCTCTGGTCCCCGCCGTGGAAGAATTTACGCAGGCTCCTTTTTTTAGCAATAGCCTAACAATGTCGGTATATCCGGTCGTGGCTGCTGCCTTCAAGGCTGTTGATTCCCCGGCCCATCCCGTGGCATTCACATCGGCGTTATTATCCAATAGCAGCTTGACGATATAAATATGCCCGTTCCAGGCTGCCGCTTCTACTGCTGTTATACCTCCGGCGCCTACTGCGGCGTTCACATCGGCCTTACTGTCTAACAGCAGTTTGGAAATTTCGGTATGCCCGGTCCAGGCTGCTATCTTCAAGGCTGTCAAGCAGTTGGTCCCTATAGTGGTATTTACATCGGCTTTGTTTTCCAACAGTAGTTTGACAATACCGGTATGCCCGCCCCAAATTGCCGATTGCATAGCTGTTAAATCGTTTGTCTCTCCTGTCGCATTCGCATCGACCTTGTTGTCTAACAGAAGCTTAACAATATCGGTATGCCCGTCCTTAGCTGCCATTTGCAAGGCCTTCAAGCCGTTGGTCCCCGCTGTTGCGTTTACATGAGCCTCGTTGTCCAACAGCAGCTTAACAATTTCGGTGTGCCTATGCCTAGCTGCTGCTTGCAAGGCCTTCAAGCCAATCCCCGTCGTGGCGCTCATGCTAGCCTCCTTATTATCCAGTAGTAGTTTGACAATGTCAGTATACCCATCCATAGCTGCCATTTCCAGGGCTGTTGGATCTTTGGTCCCTGCCGTGATATTCACATCGGCCCCGTTGTCCAACAGTAGCTTAAACACTTCGGTATGTCTGTGCCTAGCTGCCATTTGTAAGGCTGTCAAGTCACTACCCCTTATCGTGGCATTCACATTGACCTTAGCGTCCAAAAGCACCTTGACAATATCGATATGCCCATTCTTCACCGCCATTTGTAAAGCCACTCGGCCCTCGTCCCAATATTCGACAGCATCATTGGCTGGTGGTATTTCCGGGGTGTTTGTATGTGCGCCTACAGCGGATGCATGCAATATTAAGTCATCACCGCGACCTAATCTAGCATGGATCTCAACCTTCTCTAGTAGCGCCTTTACTAAATCGGTATGCCCTTCTTTAACAGCCAACTGAAATGCCTCCCGACAGTTGTTGATACCAATGTTGGCCCTGCTTTCCAACAGTAGTAAAGCCACGCTAACGTGACCCGATTTAGCCACCCATTGTAGAACTGGTAGGTTATTAATACGGGCACCAACGTCAACCTTGTTATGCAAAAGCAGCTTTATCATATCGTATTGCTTAGCTTCAGTCGCTATTCGGAATAGCTCTCCACTAGTAAAGCAGTCGATCGGTTCGCGGGTTGTAGACCGTAAGAGCATCGAAGTAGCCGATTTATACCCGTTCCCTACAGCTCCTAAGAGCAGTGACGGAACTTCGTCCTTTGCCGAGGCCGGCAAAAACTCGAGGATATCTGCTTTGTAGGTTTGCCGTACTAATATACCCTTCCTTTTGAGATCTAGATCCCTCCCTAGGCGTGAGAACTCGCCCTTCAAAGTCTCAAACCAGTCGCTTTTATAACCGCTTAGCCATGGGTTCTGCAAAACTCTAGTTGCAGTTGGTCGGTCTTTTGGATTTCGGGTCAATAGGCTCTTGACAAAATCTATTTCTTCTTTACCCACGCCGGACTCCCGCAGAACCTCTATTGGAAACTCGATATCGCCATGACAGTATTCACGAAGAGAGATCAGGTCGACTCCCGGTTCCGGTGGTAAGATGTCTGGATCTGAATCATACTCATCACTGGGGGCAAAAGGCGTCTTGGAAGTCAAAAGCTCGTGCACTAAAGAGCCCAATGACCATATATCTAGAGCATGAGGGATGAATTTCCGTGTTTTGAACTGCTGAGGAAGTACCCCGAGTAGTTCGGGAGCAAGATAGCCTTGAGTTCCACATATAGTTCGTGCAATCGTATTTTTTATTCGTTTCGACAGGCCGAAGTCAGCGATTTTAACCCAAAGTGGGTCAGTAGAAGCAATGAGGATGTTCTGTAGTCACAGCAACCTATGTCAGAAGAAATGATTTAATGCAATATAGTCGGCATCAGCCAACCCCCTCAGGGAGGCCCCCCAAATCTTTCGCAGCCAGTGCACCTAAGAGAGTTCTGGACGAATTTTTCTTTTCTAATGGGGGGTTCAGGTGCCTAACCTGTGGCTTTAGATCGCGATGACAAATTCCTTTCCCGTGAAGGACCTCAAGTCCCTCCAAAACCTGCCTAGCGATCTCGTTGGTACCCGCTTTTGCCTTCAGTGGGTCTTTAAGCATGTATCCAGCCAAATCCCCGTACTCGATATACTCCATCGCGAGGAATATATTATCTTTATTCTCATACCAACCAAAAAACTTGACAAAAAGATGACCGTACTACCCACAATTAGCACTTCACTTTACAAAACGAATAACAAGGGGGGGGGACTTACATCTTTCAACTTGACAAAGGCCAGTAGTTCCTGGGAGAACCCCCCCTCTAGAAATGGATTCTGGGGTATCATTTTGATAGCCCTCAACTGCTCTCCTCCTCCTTTCTCTTGTCTTTTCTGAAGTGAAACGCTTCCAAACCTCCCACTACCAATAAACCCCTCCTCTTTCCATGTTGCTGACTCCCACACCCTCATTGAAAGATCCCATTTATGTGTCCTATGCACTACGTACCCATCGTGAAACTCTGTTTCTAACTTGTAGTCATCAAACCTAGAGATTGATACCGAAATCTCCGGTTGCAGTGTAGGACCGGTACTATAGTTGTCATGCGATGTTGTTTGTGCAAGGTGGCTGTCTCTATCTCCTAGCACCAATGGTAGCGGCTGCGGGGTAGTGTACTCGTCCATACTACTAGTGGCTCTCTCGATTGGAGGCGATCTAGGCGCGGGGTTAGAAGTCGGCTGCGGTGAGGATTCCGGTTGCTTACCCGTCTCTTCTCGGCCCTTTTTTCTATGACAAAATGATAGCGCCGTAAGCGGTCGCGGCGGGCCGTGTTAGTCCGTGATGTTTCTCTAGGCGAGGATTTCTCTCGGTTTTGTTGTAAACAGCGTCGACGATTAGGGTGAAAACAAGTAAAGCCGCACTGGAGAGTGCTGGAGACATTACATACTGTTGGGTTATCTCTAGACTGGGGTTGTTTGGGGGCGAAGCAAACTTTTGGGGCGAAGCAAATTCGAGCCACACCAACGTCACGGCGCTTATCAGAAGTTATACAGTCCCCGGTAGAGTGATTGTGAAAACAGGGGTTAGCGAGCAAGGGTTTTGTAGCCAGTGCCCACTACTAGAACTTTCGTTGAGGACGTCAACCAGCTTAGTCGTTAAGAGCTAGATGTCTATTACACAAGTAAAACGCTCACAAAACCCAGAAATAAACTATCTACGGATATATTGACTAGAACTTTTACTCCTCCCTTATACAAAAAAGATTCAAAGTAATAATATTTACAGCTCTGTCTCATCAACTCCATTAGGGTTAAGGAAACCACCTTTTAGTGAAATAAGTAAGTGGCCAGCGCCAACTAGCTGTGGATGAGACACCGTCCGAGGGTGCATGAGGGAGGGAATCCCCTAAATTGACCTTATTCATATTTAGTATATTACACCCACAAAAATCATTCAAAAGACTCACTGTTGATATTGCATCACTCAAAATCCTAAAGATTTTAGGATTCTCATGCAGAAGTTCCGGGCATAGTGCTGTTCGACCTTCATACCTCGATGCTTCAGCATTTACGTCGGCTCCTTTTTCTACCAGCAGCTGAACCATATCTGCATGACCGCACTGGGCTGCTGTTTGCAAGGCTGTTCGGTCGCCGGTAGTGTATTCTGTTTCTTCCGTAGGAGTATTCACGTCGGCCCCGTTTTCTAGTAGCAGCTTAAAAACATCGATATACCCACTTTTAACAGCGGCTTGTAAGGCTGTTCGACCGTTACGCGGCGATCTTTTGGCATTCACGTCTGCTTTTCTATCTAGCAGTAATTTGGTGATGTCGATATGCCCTCTCTCGGCTGCCGCTTGCAAAGCTGTTCGGCCACCAACTATTGCTGCATGAGCATTCACGTCGGCATTGTTGTCCAATAGAAGCTTGACGATGTCAATCCATCCGCCCTCAGATGCCGCTTGTAAGGCTGTTCGACCGAGGTGCATTGTTGGTCCTATGTTTACGTTGGCCCCAGCATCCAACAGAAGCCTTACAATACCAATGTGACCACTCTCAGCTGCCGCTTGCAGAGGTGTTCGACCGATATTGTGTCCCCCCATGGACTCATCTACACTTGCACCATTATCTAATAGTAACCTGACGATGTTGATATTCCTACTACCAGCCGCTAGTCTTAAGGCTGTTAGACCCTCGTATTGTGTGGTAGCGTTTATATCAGCCTTGTTATCTAGCAGCAGCTTTATAACATCAGTGTTCCCAGATTCAACTGCCGCTTGTAATGCTGTTCGACCATCGAACTGTGCTGCAACAAGATTCGTATCGGCTCCGTTTTCTAACAGTAGCTTACAGATTTCGGTATTCCCACACCCAGCGGCAATTTGCAAGGCTGTTTTCCCATATTCTACCACAGGAAAATTAACATCAGCCTTGTTGTCTAATAACAGTTTGACAATGGTGGTATTCCCGCTACTAACTGCTGCTTGTAGGGCTGTTTGGTTTTGGGGTCCGTGTACTACTTGTGTAACGGTATTCACGTTGGCTCCGGAATCTAAAAGCAATTTGACAATCTCGATATGCCCTCTCTCAGCTGCCGCTATCAAGGCTGTCCGACCGTATCTCTCTGCTGCATCATCATTGATGCTGGCATGGTTGTCTAAAAGTAACTTGACGATATCGATATGTCCACCCTCAGCTGCCAATTGCAAGGCTGTTCGACCTTCTACCATAAGTCCCACATCGGCTTTTCTTCCCAACAGCAGCTTGACGATTTCGGCATGCCCACCCCCAGCTGCCGCTTGCAAGGCCGTTAGACCTCCGCTTTCCGTTGTAATAGCACTATTCACGTCCGCTTTGTTGTCCAGTAGCAGCTTGACAATATCGATATGTCCACCTTCTGCCGCCGCTTGCAAGGCTGTCCGGCCATGATGTCGCGCTGTCCCAGCATCTACGGAGGCCCCGTCGTCCAGTAAAAGTTTCACAGTCTCTATATGCCCACCTCCGGCTGCCGCTTGCAAGGCTGTTCGACCATGTTGGTACCCTGCTGGGGCGTTTACGTCGGCTCCAGCGCATAGCAAAAGCTCGCAAATTTCGATATGCCCACCCTCGGCTGCTGCCTGCAAGGCTGTTCGACCATGGTATAATGCAACTTTATCATTCACATCGGCGCCGGCACTCAGTAGACGGTTGACAATATGGAAATACCCACCCCCAGCTGCCGCTTGTAAAGCTGTCCGACCTCCGTCTTTTGCAATATCAGCATTCGTATTTGCCCCGTAGAGCAATAGGAGCCTGACAGTTTCGATGTGGCCACCACCAGCCGCTGCTTGTAAGGCCGTCTGTACTTTGTTGTTGCGTGCCGCAGGACCATCCACCCTGGCCCTAACATCCAACCTGTTATTTAGCAGTAACCTGACGATATTTGTATGGCCACCCTCAGCTGCTGCTTGCAAGGCACTTCGGCCTTTACTTGTTTCTGGCCCAGGGCTAGCATTCATGTTGGCGTTGTTGTAAACTAGAAGTTTGACCATGTCGAGGTCTCCGTTCCCAGCTGCTACTTGTAACGCAGTATACTC
The DNA here is from genome assembly GCA_033030425.1 of Verpa conica. NCBI lineage: Eukaryota > Fungi > Ascomycota > Pezizomycetes > Pezizales > Morchellaceae > Verpa > Verpa conica. The sequence goes on along the minus strand of JAUFSD010000010.1, from coordinate 574,531 downwards.
GTCATCGTCATCGGGAAGGTCGCCACAGGAATCGAGCCTGCATAACCTGCCATCAATATCAATATTGATATCTAGGAACACTGCCACCATATCGAGATTCCCCAATTTAACAGCCAGCCGGAATGCCTTTAGACAGTTTGTGCTGGTACTAACTTCATATTTGAGGAGTAGTGAGACAGTGTTGATATGTCCTACGCTAGTGGCCCATTGCAGCACTGACTGGTTTTCAATGCGAGCACCAAAATCAATCCGATGATGTAATAGCAGCTCTATCGTATCGAGTTGCTTGGTATTAGATGCTAGCTGAAACAATTCCCCCCTTGTTACACTATCTAGAAATTCAATTTTTTGGGACTCGAGGAGCACCGGAATAATCGAGCTACCCCCATCTGTTATAGCGTCGATAAGAATGCTTTGATTCTGGATCTTAGGTATACTTAATTCATCCGAAGAATTAAGGGCACAGTTTGTGTGTTCTTTCAACCACGGGGACTGTAGTGCACTAGTAGCAGTCGGTCGGTGCTTCGGTCTCGGGATCAACAGGCTCTTAACAAAATCTATTCCCTCCTCACTCACTTGTGACTCTTGTAAGATCTGAATGGGAAACTGGATACTGCCATTGCAATACTCGAGTAGAGCGTTCATATCCATTTCACCCCCTATAGTTGACTCTATCGCCAAGCCTGACTCCGAGTCATATTGTTCGTCAAAGACAAAGAACGGGGTTTGGGAAGTTAAAAGCTCGTGCACTAAAGAGCCTAATGACCATATATCTAATGCGTGAGGGAGGAGTTCTCGAGTTTTGAACCCCCGGGGGAGTGCTCCAAGAAGCTCGGGCGCAAGATAGCCTTGGGTTCCGCATAGGGTTCGTGCGGCGGTGCCCTTTGTCCATTTTGATATACCGAAGTCGGCGATTTTGACTCGGATTGGATTGAGACAAGAAATAAGAATGTTCTGTAGTTATTATTTGTTATTAGAAGTTCTGAAGACTTGGGGTGAAGCTAACCACCAGGATCATTGATAGCAACATTGACCCCGGTTGTTAATTCCGCCGCAAGTACCAGCCCACTAGGAGTCTAACCGGTGGCTTCAAGTCTCGATGACAAATCTTCTTCCTGTGGAGAATCTCGAGTCCCTTCAGGATCTGTACGGTAATTTCCTTGGCGTCTCCCTTTGCTTTTAGGGGCTCGCGAAGCATGTATCCACCCAAGTCTCCAAACTCAATGTACTCCATCGCAAGGAATATATGATCATTGTTTTCGTACCAGCCAAAAAACTTGACAAAAAGATAATCATACTAGAAACATAACATTAATATTTTTCATAATGCATTACTACCTCGTAAAACTCTATAGGGAATCTAGACTCTTACATCTTTTAACTTGGTCAAAGCTAGAAGCTCCTGAGAGAAACTCCCACCCACCAAAGAGCGCCGGGCAAGCTTTTTAACAGCTCTCAGTTGTCCATATTGACCCTTCTGAAGCCAAACACTTCCAAATCCTCCATCACCTATCATTTTCTGCTGCTTCCATATTGATTTCTCCCACACTCTTGCCGAAAGCTCCCACTTATGCGTCGTATGTACTATATAGTCGCCTTCAAACTCCGTTTCTAGCTTATAGTCATCAAATGTCGGAATTCTCTTCTGCCGTAGCTCAGGGCTGGTGTCATGCGGTGCCTGTTCCTTTGGTGCAGTGGGGGTTTTCGTATCCTCCGGTCTCAAGGGGAGAGCTTCTTTAATGGGGTTTTCTCTGAGGGGATCGTGGTGTGATGTAACTACAGCTACAGCTACTCTATCCCAAGGAGCTGGTTTATCCTATTACGTAGAAGTGAGTAAATTTCCAAATTCCTACAAAACTCCACTCCAGATACCCACCTCACCCTTCCGACGGAGGGAAAAAAAGTCTTTGGTCCTGATGAAGCCTCGGTTACCCCCGCTATTCCCCTCTGCGTCTTCTCTCTGGGACTTCTGTTCCATTTCTCGCGGGTATGATGCGATAGACAGTTACGAATTGTGCTATATCGCCTGCTGTTTCGCGCTCGGGATATCAGGGTTCTTGTATCCGCTTAGGATCGAATATATCTATACAGACTCTAGTTAGGATCTCTTGATCATGATGTCAAGTGTAGGAGGGAAGAGTAACTATACATCTTCCTCGCCCGCACAGCCGGGTTTGAGGCACTACACGCGTAGGCAGCAGTGCATAGCAGGCAGTGCTGTAATGTGGCCTGCCGATCCCAGCGCCACACTTCCGGTTCCTGGGATAGTTAGGTTGCAACTTACAACCCCGGTCAAGCCACCAGATGCTGACAGGTAGTACAAAGTTATCCGGACCGTTGCCGAGAGTATATTAAACCAACCACAGCAATTCTTTTGTATGTCAAACCACGTGCTGAGACCCTTTCTGCCTCCAGACATGTTATTTTGACTCCTAAACTGGGATAACTTAAATAAGGTTCTCGACAACGCTCCGTTAGTTTTAGTTAGTTTTTAAACTAGAATAACTAACCTGAGGTATTAAGGTCTCAGTTGGCCGAGCCGCATCATAGCTGATATATACCAGCGAGGAGAATTATCCATGCGACGGCCTAGCTCACGGGTATGTGATCTCAAAGTGCCAAGGATCGAAGCGAACAAAGAAACGGTATCGATAGTTTAGGTACCGAAATATTCTTATTGCTGTTTATATGCTTTATAGGTTTAATTATTTCGGTTGTAAGAAACACTTATCATATCTATAACTCTTTTTACGCTACTAGGAGCGACTCAAGGTACACGCATCCATCAATCATCAAAAATAAACAAAAAAAGATCTCGAGGCTATACTCGAGTGGTTACCGAAAACGTAAATATTGTAATAGAAGTAGGAAAGAAAAGACACGAGCTTGAAGAAATCTAAATAGAAAAGAAAGGAAAAAAAATAGAATCACACTAAGAAGCAACGAATTCAAAGCTAGAATAAAACCGAAGGAATCGACCCAACTATTGCCCTATTTATTATTCAGCACAGCACACCAGATATCATCGAGCGTCCAGAAGACTTACCCTCTGCCACATGGCTAGGTCATGTCGGTATAACTAGGTTTCTCGCATCTTGTAAAATCTGATCGATATCGATAACCTCATCCTCGCTGATCGCATCGCACATTTGTTGTCTCCCGTATTCTGTTACCGCAGCATCCACATCGGCCCCGTTATCAAGAAGCAGCCTGACTATGTCGGTACGCTTGCTTATAATCGCCGTTTGTAAAGGCCCTAGGCTCCCACTCACTACGAGATTCACGTCGGCCCGGTTTTTTAGTAGTATCCTAACCATGTCGATATTCCCACCCTTCACCGCGGCTTGCAAGGCTGTCCGCTTTCCCACATATATTCCCACACCATTTGGGTCGACCCCACCAAGTAACAGCAGATCGACAACGTCAAAATACCCACCCTCAGACGCCACTTGCAAAACATTCAGGCCCATTTCTCCCTCCAAAGTACCTAAATCGGCCTCGTGGTCTAGTAGGAGTTTAAAAATATCAATATACCCACCTCTAGCCGCCGCTTGTAAGGCTGTCTGACCCTCATATTCTGCTTCAGCATTCACATCGGCCTTGTGGCCTAGTAGGAGTTTGACAATGTCGATATGGCCACCTCTAGCCGCCGCTTGTAAGGCTGTCTGACCCTCATATTCTGCTTCAGCATTCACATCGGCCTTGTGGCCTAGTAGGAGTTTGACAATGTCGATATGCCCGCCCTTAGCCCCTGCTTGTAAGGCTGTCAGATGCCTAAGTCCTACCCCATTCACATTGGCCTTGTTGTCTAGTAGCAGTCTAACAATGTCGATATGCCCACCCTTAGATGCCGCTTCCAATGCTATCTGACCCCAATATCCTCTCGCAGCACCATTCACATCGACTCCGCTGTCCAGGATTAGTTTAACAATCCCGATATGCCCACCCACAGACGCAGATCTCAGAGCTAGTAAACCTACACCTACATCAGTCATGTTGCGTAGTAGTAATTTGTCAATTTAGATATGCCCACCTACAGGCCTGCCACCGTAACCGTGTAGGGAGTTGCCCAAGTCGACTTTGTTGTCTAGTAGTAGTTTGACGATTTCAATATACCCACCACCAGACGCATTTACCAAGGCTCCAGAGTCGGCCCCTTTTTCTAGCAGCAGTTTGACAATAGCAATATGCCCACCCGTAAATGCCGCCTCTATCGCGGTAGGACATGTTCCATTATCACCGTCACATGCCCCATCAGCATTCACATCAGCCTTGTTTTCCAGCAGTAGTTTGACAATATTAATATAACCACCATTACATGCCGCTTGCAAGGCTGTAATACCATCGTACTCTGTTGGAATAGCATTCACGTCGGCTCCTTTGTCAAGTAGGAGTTTGACAATGTCGATATGCCCACTCCCAGATGCCGCTTGTAGCGCCGTACGACCGCCGAATTCTCCAGCAACAGCATTTACATCAGTATTATTTTCCAGCAGCAGTTTGACAATATTAATATAACCACCACCAGATGCCACTTGTAAGGCTGTATGACCATAGCAAGGTCCCGGAATAGCATTCACGTAGGCCCCCCTGTCCAGCAGGATTTTAACAATATCCATATGCCCACTCCCAGATGCCGCTTGTAGCGCGGTACGACCTCCATTCGTTGATGGAGCAAGATTCACATCGGCTTCGTTTTCTAGCAGTAGTTTAAAAACCTCAATATGCCCACCCTCAGACGCCGCTTGCAAGGCAGAAAGACCATCCATTTCTTCTGTACCTCTCTCAAGTGCAGCAGCATCCGCATCAGCCTTACTCTCCAAGAGGAGTTTAGCGATATCGATATACCCACAACTAGCGGCTATTTGCAACCTGTATCTTCATTGTCGGGGTGAACCCCGAGTTTACTGCTCAAAAACCCTTTTACTATGGTAGTATTTCCCGATTTGACAGCTAATTCAAAGGCTTGTCGATAGCTGCTGTTATCAACCTCTACACTTTTTAGGAGCAGTATAATCGTATTTGTATGTCCTGCTTGGACCGCCCATTCCAGCACCGGTTGATCACCAACACGAGCACCAACTTCGGCCTTATGGTACAAGAGCATTTTTATCGTTTCGAGTTGCCCGGCTTCGGCTGCTAGTCGAAATAACTTTCCCCGGGTCCGGCTACCTATTAGTATCCTTCTCGGAGGCCCAAAGAATAGTGAAAGAACTGAGCTATGTCCCTTCATTGCAGCTTCTAGGATAAGCGATGGATTCTGTAAGATTTTATTTGTAATAAATCTCTCAAAATAATCGCTTGTGGGTCTTTGGAGCCATCGGTGTTGCAGAGCACTAGTCGCAGTCGGCCGTTCTTTTGGATTCGGAAGCAGCAGGCCCATAACAAAAGTTATTGCCTCTTCACCTACTCCGGAATTTTGTAGAGCCTCCAGGGGAAACTCGATATTTCCATATGCAAAAAAGGTGGCCATGTCGAATCTGGGCCCTGACTCCATGGCGATGCCTGTCTCTTCCTCTGATTCTTCGCTATATTCGTCGGTAATAGTGAAAGGCATCTGAGAGGTCAAAAGTTCGTGCACCATGGAGCCTAATGACCATATGTCCAATGCATAGCCGATGATTTTCCGTCTTTGAAGCTTCGGAGGGAGTGAACCGAGAGTTTCGGGGGCACGATAATTATCTGTCCCCCATCCGGTACGTACGGTGGTGTTGTCTGTCTGCTTTGCTACTCCAAAGTCGGCGATTTTGACCCAAATTGGGCTAACAGAAGCGACAAGGATATTCTATAGTTTTGTTTTTGTTTTTGTTTTAGTTTTTGTTTATCGGGATAATATGCTAACGGAGTTCCAGAAGCCTTACCTGCGGCTTTAGGTCTCGGTGGCAGATCTGCTCCTTATGGAGGATCTCAAGTCCCCGTAAAATCTGACTAGTGATCTCGGCTGCGTCTGCTTTTGCCTTCAGGCGGTCTTGGAGCATATATGAATACGAATCCCCATTCTTGATGTACTCCATTGTAAAGAATATGTTATCCGTGTTTTTATACCAGCCAAAAAACTTGACAAAATAATTGTGGTGCTATAAAAAGAAACCACAATTAACACCCACTCTATAGGTTATACAGTCGATTTATAGACTTACGCCTCTCAGCTTGACAAAGGTTAACAGCTCCTGAGAGAATCCCGCTTTTGGCAAAGAGTATAGAGGTATCATTTTAACAACCCTGAGTTGTCCCCCTTGATTTTTCTGAAGCCAAACAGTCCCAGAAGCCCCTCTACCGACCATTCCTTCTCGCTTCCATACCGATTTCTCCAATGTATGCACCACGTACCCATCGTGAAACTCCGTCTCTAGCCTGTAGTCATCAAAGTTCGAAATTGAGGCCGCCATGAATCGCTTGTATCGCTGAGTCGGTGAAATGAATATGACTTCCTAGTTTAGGTATGAAATCTGAGGTCCCGAGCGAAAAAAAAAAAAAAGGTTGGATTCAGTCGCGCCTTCTCGCGCGCGCATGTTGTAGGAAAGCGAACCGATAGCCGTGTCCTCCCAGCGTTTATTAGCCTTGGCGCCAAGGCTCGTGCGTATAGAGACTCCGGCTGCTCGGCATGTACCAGAGTCCCAATTGGGCAGCTCCAATGGGGCGGAACAGTATCGATATTTATTAGCATCAACCGGTATATATTTTACTAAATCATGCTAAAGATTTTTATAATGTTGAGGTTATACTTGTTATTTTAAATACTAGACTACTGCCGTAGTACGTGCAAACTATTACCCAGACCGGAGCATCCGAGGTCTATTCAAGGCTACATATATCTACCTGCTATCTACCTTCAGCTAACTAATAATCAACTGGTATTAGGGATAGCCCTAGAGCACTTCTTACTATGTATCTACATACGCAACTCTGGGCTTAGCATCTTGTGCTTAGTTATAGTAGCCGCCGTACATATCCTTAGAGTGAACAAAAGTAGTGGCTTAGGTTGCCTACGACTCCTTCCTCCTTTACTTCAAGCTTCCACATTAGAGACAGAATTTTACCATATGAAGAACTTCCATTCAAGTACTCATCTAAGAGGCGCCGAGCGACCTATTATACATCAAACGTAAAGTAGTATATAAGATAGCTGCCAAACAAACCCTTCCCCTAAAATACTCCAGGGAAAAAACCGTACCGGAGAAGGCAGATATATATAGTATAGGAACCAAGTTAAATGCCAACCTTTTTTATTCTTTAGAAAACGCCTAAAATATCATCACTGGAGCTGTTTGAAAAACTTACCCTCCTCAATGCACCCAATGCACTAGAGTTAATACTTAATTAATCAATTAATCATTATAGTTAGTTTTATATCCTTCAAATCCCCATAAAATCTGTGTTTCTAGAGTACACACTAATAAGTAGTGTCATGTTACAGTACAGCAAGTAGCTTATACTAAAGCCTTGGCACACTAGTAGTTAGATATATCGTCTCTCGCCTCCACGAGAGAAGACAATACCAGCCAAACTGAGGGTGTTGTGACAGGCAGCCATAGTCAGACTGCTAATAGGAACTGTTGCTAGCCATTCTAAGATTTATACTTAGATGTATGCATGTAATTTTAAAAGAGTTTATTCAACGTTCCACTCTAGTTGAGAGTAGATTATAGCAATTTCGGACTACTATCTAGGGATACCAATAGACCAGTAGGTCACCTAACACCACCTCTACGGGAGAGAACACTAAAAATAAATTAAACGAACTACTGATCTATCTGTTGATTAGTCATGAAGTGACGTAGATAGAAGGGGGAGCTAAGCTAGCTCGTAAGAAAAGATTAAAAGAGGATTGAGAAGGAAATACACTTCTCCCCCTCGAGTGGCTCACTTATTGAAAATACAACTACAAGTTTTATTACAAAGCTTTTCTCTATTGGTATCAGTTGTGTTTTAGGACATCACATGTTTTTTAGACCGACTGTGCGACCGCCTAGCACCTGGAGGAAACTGAGAGTGACGAACCCCGCAAAATGCTGAAATTAAAGCTAGAAAGCACAAGAGCTGGCTTCTCCTAGGCGTTAAAACACTCTTATCGCTTTGGGGGTCCTGTTACCCTGAGTCTTTTTCTAGGTTAAGCAAGGTTTACCATATTCATAAGTATATTTATACGCAACTAGGAGAAACTCTAGGTCTAAAACCCATCGATCAATCGCCAGAATAGAAAAACACCCCGCAGTTAGACGCTCAAGTGGTTATCAAAGTGTAAAAATCAGGATAGAAAGGAGAATAAAATATACACTAATGAGGCTAAAAAAAAGTGGAAAAAGAGAACTAGGAAGGAAAAAAAACCGAAGGAGCTCATTTGTTTTTAGTGGAGTATACCAGATACAGCTAAGGATATTCGAAAGTCTTACTCCTCTCCACGTGACTAAGGATATCTATTGAAGCTAGGTTTCCTACGTCTTAATATGAATCTGAATCTAAATCCTCCTCGGCCCCGCTATTCCGCAGCATGTTGACTATGTTGGTATGCTTACACCGAATCGCGATTTCTAAAGGACTAATATTCCCTACCGCTCCAAGATTCACATCGGCCTTGTGGTCTAGTAGGAGTTTGACAATGTCGATACGCCCACCCCTAACCACCGCTTGTAAGGCTGTATAACCCCCATATCCTGCTGCTACAGCATTCACATCGGCCTTGTGGTCTAGTAGGAGTTTGACAATGTCGACATGCCCACCACTAGCCGCCGGATCTATGACTATCTTATCCCCATATTTTCTTCCCGCAGCATTCACATCGGCCTTGTAGTCTAGTAGGAGTTTGACAATGTCGATATGCCCACCCGCAGCCGCCTCTTGTAAAGCTGTATAAACATATCCTACCCCAGCATTCACATCGGCCTTGTGGTCTAGTAGGAGTTTGACAATGTCGATATACCCACCCGCAGCCGCCGCTTGTAAGGCTGTATGACCCTTACGTCCTACCTGACCATTCACATCGGCCTTGTAGTCTAGTAGGAGTTTGACAATGTCGATATGCCCACCCCCAGCCGCCGCTTGTAAGGCTGTCTGACCATTATATTGTGCAACAGAAGCATTCACATCGGCCTCGTTGTCTAGCAGGAGTTTGACAATGTCGATATGCCCACTCCTAGCCGCCACTTGCAAGGCTGTGTGACCCCCATGTTCTGTCGCAGCATTCACATTTGCCTTATTTTCTAGTAGGAGTCTGACAATGTCGATATGCCCACTGCTAGCCGCCGCTTGCAAGGCTGTATGACCCCCATGTTCTGTCGCAGCATTCACATTTGCCTTATTTTCTAGTAGGAGTCTGACAATGTCGATATGCCCACTCCTAGCCGCCACTTGCAAGGCTGTGTGACCCCCATACTCTGTCGCAGCATTCACATTTGCCTTATTTTCTAGTAGGAGTCTGACAATGTGGATATGCCCACCCTCAGCCGCCTCTTGTAATGCTGTCAGACCCTCGCTGAATTTCGCAGCAGCAGCATTCACATCGGCCTCGTTGTCTAGCAGGAGTTTGACAATGTAGATATGCCCACCCCTAGCCGCCGCCTGCAAGGCTGTCTGACCCCAATCCCCTGTCGCATCATTCACATCGGCCCCGTTGTCTAGTAGGAGTTTGACAATGTCGATATGCCCACCCCTAGTCGCCGCTTGCAAGGCTGTCTGACCCCCATATCTTGCTATACCAGCATTCACATTGGCCTTGTGATCTAGTAGAAGTTTGACAATATCGATATGCCCGCCCTCAGCCGCCGCTTGCAAGACTGTCGGAGCCCAAGTTCTTGCCTTAGCATTCACATCGGCCTTGTGGTCTAGTAGGAGTTTGATAATATCAATACGCCCACCCTCAACCGCCGCTTGCAAGATTGTCGGAGCATCACCTCTTCTCACATTCACATCGGCCTTGTTGTCTAGTAGGAGTCTGACAATGTCGGCATGCCCACCTCTAACGGCCGCTCCCAAGGCTGTCGGAGCATCACCTCTTCTCACATTCACATCGGCCTTGTGATCTAGTAGGAGTTTGACAATATCGATACGCCCGCCCTCAACTGCCGCTTGCAAGATTGTCGGAGCATCACCTCTTCTCATATTCACATCGGCCTTGTTGTCTAGTAGGAGTTTGACAATGTCGGCATGCCCACCTCCAACCGCCGCTGCCAAGGCTGTCAGAGCATCACCTCCCGCCACATTCGCATCGGCCTTGTGGTCTAGTAGGAGTTTGACAATGTCGATATGCCCACCCTTAGCAGCCGCTTGCAAGCCTGTCAGACCATCACCTCCTCTCACATCCACATCGGCCTTGTGGTCTAGTAGGAGTTTGACAATGTCGGCATGCCCACCCCTGATCGCCGCTTGTAAGGCTGTGTGACCCTTATTTCCTGCCTCAGCATTCACATTGGCCTTGTTGTCTAGTAGGAGTTTGACAATGTCGATATGCCCACCCCCAGCTGCCGCTTGCAAGGCTGTTAGAGTCTTATCTCGTACCCCAGCATTCACATCGGCCTTGTAGTCTATTAAGAGTTTGACAATATCGGTATGCCCACTCCTAGCCGCCACTCGCAAGGCTGCCAGACAGCGATATCCTCTCGTAGCATTCACATCGGCCTTGTGGTCTAGTAGGAGTTTGACAATGTCGGCATGCCCACCCCTAGCCGCCGCTTGTAAGGCTGTGTAACCCTTATCTCCTGGCAGAACATTCACATTGGCCTTTTTGTATAGTAAGAGTTTGACAATTTCGATATACCCACCCCTCGCAGCCGCTTGTAAGGCTGTCAGGATCTTATCTCGTGCCCTAGCATTCACATCGGCCTTGTGGTCTAGTAGGAGTTTGACAATGTCGATATGCCCGCCCCTAGCAGCCGCTTGCAAGGCTGTCAGGGTCTTATCTCGTGCCCCAGCATTCACATCGGCCTTGTGGTCTAGTAAGAGTTTGACAATGTCGGTATGCCCACCCCCAGCCGCCTCTTGCAAGGCTGTCTGACCCTCATCTCCTGCCTCAGCATTCACATCGGCCTTTTGGTATAGTAGGAGTTTGACAATGTCGGTATGCCCGCCCCTAGCAGCCGCTTGCAAGGCTGTCAGGGTCTTATCTCGTGCCGCAGCATTCACATCGGCCTTGTGGTCTAGTAGGAGTTTGACAGTGTCGATATGACCATCCCTAGCCGCCGCTTGTAAAGCTGTATGATCCTGATATCCTGCCTCAGCATTCACATCGGCCCTGTGTTCTAGTAGGAGTTTGACAGTGTCGATATGCCCACCACTAGCCGCCACTCGCAAGGCTGTCTGCTTTGAAAATCTAGCCGTAGTATTCACATAGGCCTCGTTGTCTAGTAGGAGTTTGACAATGTCGATATGCCCACCCGCAGCCGCCGCTTGTAAGGCTGTCTGACCCTTATATTCTGTTGCCGCAGCATTCACATCGGCCTTGTGGTCTAGTAGGAGTTTGACAGTGTCGATATGCCCACCACTAGCCGCCGCTTGTAATGCTGTCTGACCCTGATATTCTGCTGCCGCAGCATTCACATCGGCCTTGTGTTCTAGTAGGAGTTTGACAATGTCGATATGCCCACCCCCAGCCGCCGCTTGTAAGGCTGACAGACCCCCATCTCTCGTTGCCGCAGCATTCACATCGGCCTTGTGGTCTAGTAGGAGTTTGACAATGTCGATATACCCACTCAAAGCCGCCACTTGCAGGGCTGTCAGACTGCGATCTCCTCCCGCAGCATTCACATCGGCCTTGTGGTCTAGTAGGAGTTTGACAGTGTCGATATGACCATCCCTAGCCGCCGCTTGTAAAGCTGTATGATCCTGATATCCTGCCTCAGCATTCACATCGGCCTTGTGTTCCAGTAGGAGTTTGACAATGTCGATATACCCACCCCCAGCTGCCGCTTGTAAGGCTGACAGACCGCCATGTCCCGCTGCCGCAGCATTCACATCGGCCTTGTGGTCTAGTAGGAGTTTGACAATGTCGATATGACCACCCCTAGCCGCCGCTTGTAAGGCTGACAGACCCCCATCTTCCGCTGCTGCCGCAGCATTCACATCGGCCTTGTAGTCTAGTAGGAGTTTGACAATGTCGATATACCCACACCCAGCCGCCGCTTGTAAAGCTGTTCGACCTCCCTTTTCACTTGGAATCTCATTGACGTTTGCTTTGTAGTCCAACAGCAGCTTGCATACTTCGATACTCCCACAACTAGCGGCTGTTTGCAATGCTGTATAGCCATCATCGCCGAAACGTGTTCTGGTATAGAATTTGGCATTGTTTCTAAGGAACATCCACACCGCATCGGCTCTACCTAACTTGGCAGCTAAATGGAATACTCGAATCCTGGTGCCAGTACTAATATTGGCCTGATCCCTAAACCAATCGATTGTGGGCTCTCCCAGCGTTGTTTCTAGGCTCTCGAACGGGTTTCTCGTGTGTTCTTTCAACCATGGGTTCTGTAGGGCGCTGATTGCAGTTGGCCGTTTTCTCGGGTCGGGGACCAATAGACTCATCACAAATGCTATCCCTTCTTCGGTCGTGCCGGATTCTTCTAAAGCCTCGGCCGGGAACTTGATCTTGCCGTGACAATACTCATAAAAAGAGCTCATGTTAAACATGGGTCCCGATGGAAACCCCCCTACAATCCCTGTTTCTGATCCAGAGTCTTCGCCAGATTCTTCACCCGGTCCTCCACCAGATCCTCTGCCAGTAGTCATGAAAGGCGTTTGGGAAGTCAAAAGCTCATGTACCATGGAACCTAGCGACCATATATCCAAAGCGTGCCCGATAATCTTTCGCCTCTGGAGCTTTGAAGGGAGAGACCCGAGTATTTCGGGGGCGCGGTAATTATCAGTTCCCCACCTGGTTCGTGCGGTGGAGTCCTTCGTTTGTTTGGCCACACCAAAGTCGGCGATCTTAACAAATATCGGATCGATAGAAGCAACAAGGACATTCTATTGTCACCGTATGTCAGTTTGAGATCAGCCACGATAGTCTTGTAGGTGGAAGTTATTCCCAAAGGATAAGTGAAGAGTCTAGGAGTGTCTAATAAGAACCAGCATGCCAATAACAAGCTGCTTGTGAAACCAATCAGGTAAGAACTCAAAATGCTAACCTGTGGTTTTAAGTCGCGATGGCAAATATTCTCCTCGTTGAGGACTACAAGGCCCTGTAAAACCTGACGAGTGATTGCTTCGGTGTTTTGTTTTGACTTTTCCGGGTCTGCAAGCATGTATCCATACAAGTCTCCATCCTTGATGTACTCCATTGCAAAGAATATGTCGTATGCGTCTTCGTACCAACCCAAAAATTTCACAAAAAGGTGATCGTACTATAAGAAACCAGGGTTAGCTTGTTACCCAATAAAGTATATATATTATATAAACTATGCAGATACTTCATAGACTTACATCTTTCAACTTGACAAAAGCTAGTAGCTCCTGAGAGAAACCCGCCTTTGGCAAAGAGTTTAGAGGCAGCTTCTTGACAGCCCTCAATTGCCCCCCCTGATTCTCCTGAAGCCAAACGCTTCCAAAAGCCCCCCTACCAATCATCCCTCCCTGCTTCCAAGTTGATTTTTCCAATTTTTGTGTAGTGTGTACCACATAGTCACCGTGAAATTCCGTCTCTAGCTTGTAGTCATTAAAGTTCGAGATTGAAGCCGCCATGGATCGCTAATGCCACTGATGGGGCAGTATTATCTGATGAATTGGTTGAGTAGGATCCCTCAGTTCGGATGTAGGTTCCTGGAGGCTCAGGGCTGACTTCCGGCTTCCCCGCAGTACTACCATCGCCTCGCGCCCAGTCTCTAATCTATTGGCTGAATCACGTGACTAGCTCCCTTATCGCTGAAACCTCCACTGCTAGAAATTCTGTTGAATCCCCTGGATCGTGGGTCTTGGCAGTATCAAGAAGCTATGTGAGAAATTCTCTACGGAAATGCTTTCAAAACATAAATACACCCAGATTGCAGGCTGTGGTTGTAGCCGCGGCCTGAGCTCAGGGGTCATCTGGTGGCAATTAGTTTAAATTTCTTAATTTGCGGAAAGCAAGCCCCTGTGATGTATATGACCATTCTCTTAGGTCACCGGCTAATAGATTTATAATAACTTATGTTTTTTTAATTAAACCAAATGACAAATAAGTCTACCACCGTAAGAGTAAGCATCTCCCCATGTCCCGATGTATACTCTTACTACAGTACACTTTCGCTATAAGAATACTCGTTATAAGAATAACCACTGTATAAGAATAAACGGTCTCATAGTCGATTTACGGTAGGTTATACTTGGGCGTTTACTAGCGTTTATATTAGTAAGGGGTCGAAATCTTTGTGGCAACGGGTAACAAAACATTTATAGGCAAGAACAATCACAACTGATCATAAAGATGGCTAAGCGAAATCAATGACAGCTAGCACCAAGCAAGCAAGCAATAGCTTTAGGATTGGTATTTTGAAATTATATTCGGTGTTGATTATCCTAAACATTTTAAGTGTCCAGTTTTTAGTATGTTATTAGCAAGGCTTCGACCTTTTACTAAACGCCTGAGTATGCATGTTGTAGGCTTGATTCGTCGTTCACAGATGATTGATGATTCGGATGTTGGTCAACCTAACCAACGAGATGATGACGTTTTATACGAACTGATGACACCTTGCCTCACCACTAGTATCACTGCTAGTGCCTGTGCCACAATGCGCTATAAGTGTAAGTGATTTACAGTGGAACCTTGATAGTAGCATAACCTTGAAATAGCATAGGATATGCGGTTCCCTTTAAAATGTGTGTGGAAAAATTAGCATACCTTGTTAGTAGCATATGCTTTTAGATTTTGGTGCCCAATATGCTTAAATTAGTACTGAGTCCAGTGCTATAAACAGTTCCCCCACTCCCATATATAAATGCAAGATAGGTACATTTGATAGGTGTAACTAGTTTAATTTTTTACACATTTTTTCCATACATATTCCGATTTTTGGGGGGGTGCCTTAGGTTGTAGAAGAACACCCCCTACCAGGCCATAACTAGAATTCTTCACTAAGAAAAGGTATATTCTTGGTGTCGAGCCTACCTCATTAAAGGCATAACCTTGATATAAGCATACAAAGTTCCGCTCCCGACCGTATGCTACTATCGAGGCTCCACTGTATAAGAATATGAAATTTCGGTCCAAAGCGTATTCTTATAACGGAAGTCTACTGTAGCCGAAGCTGCACGAGTCCCAGCAGGAATACTATTAGAATAACCGTCGGCAAAATTACATAAATACAGTCGCTACGCAGAAGTGTTCACGGAATAGGTCTTAGTTAGCGTGAAATGATTTTATAACGTTTATCTTCTCAAAGTCCGAAAATTTACCAAAGAATACCCCCAAAGAATAACAAGAATAACTAATTAGTTAAAATTACCTTTAGTTCTATACAATCGCATATATCCAAATCCTCCGTTTCAGTATCTAGTTGTTCTGTGCGTAAACACATCTCAACGAATTCTCTAACGTTGACCAGTATTACGTAGTCCTGTCGAGACATTCCCCGTTATCTGAGACTTATCATTTCTGCACAGTGACGATATTCTTAGCCTATTCTCTTGTAGGTTAAACATGCTCCTTTACTAGTGCAACCTATAACAAATGCGGAGTCTTGTTGCGTGGTGGGGCCCCCCCGCCGCCGTCGCAATTCTTTGGCCAAAGCCAAGACTTGGCAAAGACAAAAAATTACGTGAGACGGAGTCGAACACCATTGTGTACATCATTCCAGAAGCGAAGTACAGTATAATTAAAATATGTACTGTAAAAACGGGATTTTTCCCCTTTCTCCACAAACCTATAATACTAGACATACATAACCCTGCTGTGACCCCACCCATAAACGCTAGTTCAAATGCCGAGTGATTCTCAATGATGTAGCACCTTACCAAATTATACATAAAACAGCACAGCCTCAAGCCCCCCCCCCCCCACCCGGAAAAACCCCCCTCAACCTAAGTGTCCAACCCATAACTTAGCGGTTAATTCAGGGGTAAAGATTTTTTTTTTTTCGTGAATCTACTGTGACACGGCACCGGACATCGGAGTCCTCAAGACCGGCATTGTAGGCTGTGCAAAAAACCAACACTACCGCCGGGAATGACAATCCCGAGTATTTGCGGAACTATCTCCGTATATCGAACCCCCTCCCCCCTAGTAAAAAAAAACGTTTTTCCGGAAAATTTATAATCGAACCATAGATAACAAGGAACTCTATGTACAGGATAAGCTGAACTACCTGGTTGATAATCTACTTTAACCCCCACGAATTAAGATGAATTTCGTTGTCATGACCTTAAATAGGGATGTAAATAATCCGAGCGTATCATATCAATACCGATACGAGCTGCAAGCATGGACAGACATACATGTACGATAATGAAAAAAAAAAAAATAAGAATCGAATTTTAACAGGCTAATACATATATAGTTCCTGGTAATATGTCACCGTAAAAGCACCTAAACACACCACAATTGAGGTTTTTCACACTATTACAGAACATCCATTTATGCTTCAAATCTTACAATTCTTGTAGGATAGGTGAATATACTGGTAAAGACCCCATACAAATCTCATGTCTTGGCGATTTACCTGAGATCCATCCCACAAGAGCCCTTAGAGTCCACATTATAATGGGTAGTTTTTTTTATACAAGCCTACAAAGTGATCCCCCATATGATTAAGTTTCATTATACAGAATTTCATGGGAATCAATTCAGTGGTGTACTGGGAAAAGAAGTTACAATATGGCTGTTTTTGGACATTTTTGGTGTTGGTTTCGGGTTTTTACGTTGACATCTGGCACCGAACTGTAGTAATCTCAAATATCCCTAAATTCAAACTCCCAAAATAGCATTTACGAAACATTACTTATCTATCCCATATCAACCCCCCCCCCCTTCTACAACCCTAATTATACAAAGGAAAAGAAATGAAAAACTTTAAAAAAAAAAAAAATAGGGAGAAAAAAAAAAAAAAAACCCCTCTCAAACCGACCCTCTCGATAACTCATACTGACTATCCCCACCCGCCAAAGGCTCCCTTGTCGGTGGTCCACCCCTTGGCAATACCATCCCCCCATGAACGAAATGAAACACACTCTGTACAGCCAACATCGGCACCGCATCCAAACAGTAGGCCCAGATCTCATTCTGTCTCAGAGACGAATCATGTCCCGCCGAGAACTCAATAACCCTAAAGACACACCTGATGATGATGAACGCAGCAGCGAAATACAACACCTTGAGCATAGTTATCCAGTGATATTTTCCATAAGTCGGAATATTGATTCCGCTAGCCCTTTTGACACGGAAGTAGAAAACCGCAGAAACACATAAGAAGAATATGAATGATGCGAGTTGCACGAATAATCCAACGAGGAGGATGTTTTTCCCTAGTGTTTCGTTCCCTGGTGAGGTGAGCATGCCACCGCCGCCGGCTTGGATCAAGAATGCGAGAACGTCACTGCAGACGAAGACTTTCGTGACCCGTGTGGGGCGGATCAGTGAGAGGTGGGCTGCGTCGACGAGGAGGACAATTCGGCCGTAGATCATGTAGATTGTTGCGGCGTACAGAGATGGTGGTAGGAGAATGAGAAGTGATTGGGCAACGTAGGGACCAAGAGTGGTGGAGTTTTTGATGGAGATGTAGCGGAATATGTAACCGAAAGTCATCACTGTGGATATTAGCTTTGCTGTATTATTATTTTTTAAAGGATTGTTCGAGAGAGAACTTACTGATGGCACCAATTACAAATGCTGAGAAGTACCAGGCTCGATATTTAATCAATTGGTATATGTGGACTATAGTACCGATACCATAGAACAGAGCGAATACAATACAGGCTCCTGTACTAGGATCCATACTACCCCAATAATCGAGTTTCACTGCAGAAGTATCTCTTGCCATGATGATATCCATCGTGAGAAAGATAGAGTCCGAAAGTATTAGATAAAGATTGATAGGATTGATAGAAAACGAATAAAAGGGGCCCAGTGAAGGTAGGGCAGAAAACACTTGTAGCGACTGGTTTTATTGTACTGAGTTGTGTTAATTGTCACTAGATGGGGCCGGACTGGAGAGCTTTATATTCTAACTTGAGTGCGACCCCCGGACGGACTTCCCCCCTAAATCATTGGCACTTGTGAGTACACCTTACACTTAGGCTTCTGCATTACTAAATCTGGCATTGCCGGATATGTACCGTACTTCCCTAGCTAAGCAAAGCAAAGCGTCAGCAAGCTAAGCACCAGCTAAGAGAACAAGACGTAACGAGAGCCTAGAAACAACCCCATAGCCATGGTTCACCCGATATAGTAGGGGGGGGAAATAAGTTAAGCATATCCTATTCTGCTAGTACCCTGTAAGAAATCACAGCTCAGCCCCCGGGTACACGTGTTTCGAATTTAAGAATTTAACCAATTCGATACAGAGCTTAGGTGCCGGTTAAGGGGCGGAACTGGACTATCCGGAGGCCTACGACGACTATTGGGCTGTACTCCGCATATAAGTTGACGGACCCTCCCCGATTGCTGGAGGTGGCTGTGACGGTGCGTCGTTGCCCGGAGTCCGAGATTCGGGATTCGGACATGAGAGCCGAGTATGTTACACAAGACTTGAGTACGGGTATACCCTTGCCGAGACACTGATATGCAATCGCGCGCTTCAAGAGCACCCGAAACGTTATATATACATCGCTTGAGGACCCCCACTGCTGCAGTACGAATGCCTCTCCAGTTATTCTTCGGAATGAAAGTATTTCTATTTGGACCGAGTGACCATACATGACCGATGCCTACATCACCCTAGCTGACAGTCCCCCGGGTCTAAACCCGGGTGATTCATATAGAGGCTCTTCTAAAACTCTTCGTTGTCATAAATCATGAGGTTTACCAAAATTTTCAGACTCCTGGATGTTGTTCCTTGATAGGTAGTCCTCACCAGAGGAAAAAGCAAAAACAGCACTTCCTACTCAGCCTTAAGGAGATCTGCCTATTTGTTTTTATGAGCCCTTTCCAGAAAATATAAATGACTCAACCACTGAATGAGTAAACTGCCCTCCTATATGAGAGCTATTCCTAGATATTTCTGCCTTCCAGGCTGGAAGAAGGAAGAAAAAGGCAAACAACGAAATAAAAAACACATTATGTGAGATTTTTATTACAAAGGTTTCCACCAGATATTAAGAACGCCTACTAACAAGTGACAGAATCTAGGCAGATATATCTAAACCTATATCTCAAAACCAATCAATCACCAATATACAAAAAATTAAGCCCGGTGATCTCACCCACTCTTGAATTACAACTATACCCAGCCATACCTTTTCTACAACACACCTCAGCCACAATTCTCCATTCATTCACATTCTGTGAGCCTATACTCTCTGACCAACGTCATCACATCTTTTACCATATAATCCCTCATGAACATCTCAAAGACATCCCTAAACTCCGTCCTCCACATTTCCATTCCATTCACCGGTATCTGCATACCTCCCGCGGCCGTTGCAATCAAATGACAAATCATCTTCTGTTTAAGCAGCGGATTCGTATCCACCTTTTTATTAGCCGGAGCTTTCAACCACACGCTAAACAAGTTGCGTGACAAGACCTTCTCCCAGGTATCCCAGCAGTCAGGAGAGTATATGAATTTCTTGAAGAGTTTGTTGCGGTACATTATCCTAGATACTAAGTAGTGATCAATGTACTCATCTGCAGTAAAGCAAGGACGCTTCGCAAATGCCTCAACCGATTCATATCTGAACCGCAGATGCAGCAGCCACATGAGATAAAATATCCGCGGCTCGAGCTCAACACCTGTCGAGAAGCACGGAGTACGGGCTTTCCCAAAAGTGAGAGTACGCGGGTACGATAGCCTCGTAAAGATCTTGAAGTTTTCTTCACAGCTCTTGAAGAAGCGTTGGTTCGCTATGAGCTGCGGGATGTCTTGTCGTTGAAGAACGAACTTAGACTTAAAGTCCTTGAGAACAGCGGGATAGTCTGGAATAAGTCCGTTCGAATTACGCTGCCAGACGAGGACCTCTGCAGCATCTTCCCAGGCATCGCCGAGGATATTTTTAGCAGTGTTGGTTAGGATTGAAGTTGAATACTGGTTAAAGAGACGGTAACAAGTGGAGGAAGAGGAGATAAAAGTGTAGAGGTTACTAAATGAATCGAATTGGAAGAGAATATTGACGATTACGTCTGATGGTAGGTTATCGAAGGTGATGGGTGCTGGTCTACCGAACCTAACTATACGTTTAAGATCATGATGGATGTTTCTCATCCGCCCATTAAAGGCTTGCAGCATTCCCAGAACATTCCCACGAATTGATGTAGGGGGTGGGGGAGGTGGAGGAGGAGGTGGTGGTGGTGGTGATTTTGACTTGAAGGCCATCTCCCTTGTGATACGCATCCGCCTAATTCTCTCTAGATCTCTATGATGTGACGTGTGTCTAAATTCCATGATATTCTGTTGGTGGGAAGATTGATGATGGAAAGAATCTAAGAATTCTGTGGTGCTGTTGTTGTGGGTGAGGTAGAAGTGAAGTGTGGAGCAGGAGGTGGTCGACGGGAGAAAAAGAGTGACGAGTGAGAATAGACAACATACGGAAGAAATCGCTGTCAATACTGCTAGAGGTTAGCTTAGATACTTAATTCTATGAGACACTTTTAGTGGAATTCAACCGAGTACCCGTACACTTCCGTGCATATTACATATGTCCAGCCAGAACTTTCTTTCATAACTACATGCACATATACATGTATACATCCGTTGTGACAAGGGGGCTCCTACAAATGATCACATGATGAACCGGGAATCACAGACTCTCCAATTAAGAATAAAGAACTGTGGTTCCTTGATATTCTACATCTAAAATAGACTTCTACTTAAGGATAGTTTTTTCTATAAGAGTATGATATAATTATTAGCCCATAGTCGTTTTATAGTACCATATATACATACATGTTGTAGGTATAGACTGCTTTGTGTTATCAAACAATAGAAAACAATCTAACCAAAAAAAATCCATTCTAAAGAAGATGAATCTACGATATATTGATTCCTTTTTTAAGAAAATAATGTAACTTTATTTTCTAGGCGCAAAATCTAGCATGTAGTTGCAAAATATGGCCTATAATATGTTTATTCTAGAGAAGATATATAGTATATATGCTGTTCTATACCCCTCACAAAGAAGTGCCATAGTTACTAATACCACTTAGTCTTTGATACTAGCGTGTGCCATAATTCTCTATATGAATAATTGATCTATTAGTAAGAATATAGAATCCCTGTCCCAAGCATATCTTTATAACGGAAGTCTACCGCTGACTAACCTAAAAGCTTTCAATAACTCAATTAATCGACTCAGCCACGAGCTTTATGAATTCATGACTCAAAAAACCCAACATAATAAACCAGAAAAGTATTCTACCTTCTGAAAATACTTAGGTTTTAAGTCAGAGGTCAATATCTCTTACTTAGGTCCACCGCCGAGTGTTAATCCAGGTCATTAACTCCAGATTTTTCAGCGCCTCCAAGGCTGAAACTTATATAGCTGCGCTATATTCGCCTTGATGTTTTATCTATTAGTCATTTTGAGCCTCCGAGTTCTCCAGGAGGCTTGCAATGTGATCATTAATATTCTCAATACTCCCCGTGAGCACCCGGCTACTTCCTTTAGGTCAGTTGCAAGAATCAG
The DNA here is from genome assembly GCA_033030425.1 of Verpa conica. Lineage (NCBI taxonomy): Eukaryota > Fungi > Ascomycota > Pezizomycetes > Pezizales > Morchellaceae > Verpa > Verpa conica. Next base: position 552,793 of record JAUFSD010000010.1, on the reverse strand, counting down.
ACCAGAACTTCTGCTTTTTCGTAAACGAAACAAACAAGAAAAAAACCAGCTTACTCAGTCTAACTCCAATAAATAAAGATGAAAAAAAATTTAAAAAAAGCAAAGCCTAGACTGGCTCACAATATCTCACTCGAGTACCGGGTCCAACCAGCGTTCGAGGTGAAATTTCCAAAATAGATGTGCATCGTGTCGACGATAGTACTAAAGAAAGAAAGAACTCTCAGTAAATTCGTCATCAGACATTTTTATTCAGAGCCTATAGAAGTATTAGCTCGGACGTATTGACCAGGCAGCCTTGCGTCATATTATAACCCATCAGCGATCCGAAACAACGGCCCCCTTGCAGCTAGGGAGATGCCTGTTAGAAGACAACCAATGTCTTCTAGAAGATGAAATTTTAAAACCTCAACGGGGCGGAAGCTCAGGGCGGTGAAAGGTGAGTATTGTGTGAAGAGCCTTAATGTGGCCTTGTAACACCCCCCCCCTATCTATCTATCTACTGGGTCGCCACAGAGGTTTGTACGCAAACAACGCAAACGGCCCAGTAGAAAAAACAAAGAAGAAATAAGTGCATTATAAGGCTGCCTTAACTCAGGCCCGCCATATCATACAATTGATAACCATTTAGTTGGTTAGTACTTGTAGATACTCTCAAAAAGCTCGACTTATCTACGCGAAGAAACTCCCCATGTCAGTGGCCGTTACTTAGGCAGTGGTAGACGTCCTAAGACATTAAACACCACAAGCCAATCAGTAAGCCGTGTCCTAACACAAAGCATAAGGCTGCAGTCGAGTGATGCGTCATGCAATCAACTGACTCTAAAAGCTCCAAGTATCACGTGTCAATGAAACCTCTTATAAGGCTGCCTCGTTCGAGGCAATTTGGCGTTTTTAATTTACCCCTTACTAAGCGAGTACCCCGCTCACCGAGTCCTTCCGTATCGACGATCAAAAGGAGCTCCTAAGACAATACTATGTCTCAGATAGCTGCTTTCGCCGACCATGGCTCAGCGGGTTAGGTAGCCTAGTTAATATCGAACAACTTACGGTAAGCTCTTGTGACGCTGTGGGGTCTAGATAAAATTTAAAAAATAAAATAAAAAAAGAATTAGCAAAAAAAAAAAAAGAATTAACAAAAATAAATAAATAAAAAGAATTAAAAAGAATAAGCCAAATAAATTGATAAACACATGCACCAGAATCAACATCAGCAAGTTTTTCGGTGTTCATGCATGACTAGCGTGCGTAGGAAGCTTTGCATTACACTCTAAGAAAAAACCCCTAGCTAGTAGTCGTGGTCCTCCCACCTCCCTTTCCCCGCCTAGGAGGAGTTTCTTTTTCATAATAGAAAGGTATTGAAACATCTGATATCACTCGCCTTGATTCCACCGCAACGCACCACGCCGCACTAAAATAAAACAAGACATTCAGAACTACAAAGATTCCCCAACATACACACCAGTATATATGGTACTACTAATCAAAATAGTCATAACTTTGAGAGGAGGAGGAAGAATGTCTCACCAAACCTTATCAAGAAGGTGCTTTCCCCCCCCCTTCCCCCCTCTATGTCTCGCCGACTCTAGAGCAATCTCACGATCATCGCCCGCGACGATGTGCATCATCCAATAAAGGGCGCCTACAGATAGAAATTCAACACTAATGTATCATATGTCTCAGTTCAACAGACAGAATACTCAGCTCATTTACGACCGATAAGCTCTCCCCCCCCTCCATCGTTTGTCGAAAAGACAACCTAAACTCAAATTTTTATTTTTTTTTATTTTTTATTTTACGTGAGTTGACATAGTCTACTCTTGCAGAGTGGGAAAGTTTCACCACATATCTTGTCGCACGGTCCAGTCTCTCCTCGTTAGCGAGGAAATCGCACGATCAGCGCTAGTGGTCTCGATAGTGGTGGATGCTTGCCCTCTCCCTCTCCCTCTCTCTATCTCTCTCTTTCTATCCTTCTTGCCCTTTTTTTTTTCTTGCTTCACCACACTATTAGCGCCACCAACAACGGGGTAGATTGTGTACCGTATGTGTCAAACTTAGGCTCAGTAGGCATTGTGTTTTGTGGGGAGATGGTATCTTCAGCTTTTGTGTTCCCTCGCCACCCAGGGGGGGAGGGAAGGGGATTGTTTCGCCGTACTTGAGCACAGTACAGCTGTGGCGCGACGACGGAAGTTTCACACGGTTCCCCAGGATCTGAGAACGCAGCGACCAAAGTTGACGCGGTTGTGTTTATGTGCCTCATTTAGAGAGAGAAAAAAAAAGAAAAAAAAAAGTGTGTATCAATTTTGATGTTGTGGGACTTGATATTCTCGGAAGGTGGGTACACAGCGAGTGTCTTGGGGAATTACCATGCCGTTATATGCGGTGTAAACCAGAGGGGTAAAAGGGAGAGTGGGAAGGGAAAAGGAAAAAAAAAAAAAAAAAAAACCTCGCTAGAGCCAGATATAAAAGTATCACAAGGCATAGGTACCCTAAATAAAAGTAAATTATCTTTTTATCTTTTATTCTCTGCCTTGGTAAAAGATCATCGTAAGGTCACGCCTCACAATGTTTCGAGTTACAAGACTTGAGTCCTGACACCTCCGTGTTGCGGGGTGTCAACGTTAACGAAAAGGGAACCTGTGATCGATTCGTACAAATGTCTCGTAAAACTACACTAATACACTCGGAACATAAATCCGTACCTTGCAGCCCAAAATAATGATTTCATTATCTCCTCTACTAGGTAAAGCCTTCTGAAGAAATGGCTTGCAGTAGGAGGCGGAGTGGACGGGCTCTGCGTAGGCCCATGTGAATGGTGTTCGGGAGCGCTCCTGTGTCCGTGCTGCGGTGCCGTGTTCGGGTGATATATTGCTAGGGTTGTTGATCCATGTCAACCAACTGACTCCTGGACACCCATATACGCAAGCCCGCGAGATATGTAGATATGTAGACGTCATTTAGTACGTGAGAATAAGGCTAGGAGAACAGTTAGTGCGTGGGACCGATGCGTAAAACTACAATAGAGCTTTGTGCAATCGATTTCTCAAAGAAATTCCTTAGAGTGCCCCCCTATCAATAACTTGTACGCGGAAGGCTGCGAGATGGCATTTGCGCCCTGTGTCTCAATCTAATTCTGACTGTTGTATATTCTTGTGTACCTTCGCATTTCAGGAGAACGTGGTGATTCTTTCCCGGTTTACAGACTAGCCTGAGTATACTCCTCCAAATCTCGCTTGGGCTTATCGAACTCAAAACCAACTTGAACTTGAACTTAACCTCGCCGCGATGTTGCTAGGGTCCCCACTCATTCTAACTATTTCCCGGGTCCAGATTTACAGTTCCTACACGTTCTGATTGGTCCCTCCTAGGTTCTCACGAGTCATGTAGCAAGGATCTGCTGGGAACCCGGCATAGCCTCCCCATCCAATCACTGTGCTTACACAAGTGAACCACAAGGGGTTTTGCACGATAGCTAAGTAAAGTAGCTTGCCGTGATGTGCGAATGGATTAGTTCCCTTCATGGGGATCACACGTGTCTGAGCCATATCCAGCTTGTCAGATTTCCTTTTTGCAACTATTTCTTGGCTACCCTTGCATTTGTGATTCGCGCCATTGAACATTGATTGCGGCTCTGGTTTTATAAGCGAGCATCACGAGTGATTAACGGTGAGTACGATAGATAGCGAGCATCTAGTCCTTGGACGATCGCCTTGGAGAGCAGTCGGGTGGTCGTTTTCACCAGTCGCGTTCCTTCCAGCCTACCCCGCTTCGATCTGGTGTTGCACGGTATCGTAGCTTCCGGGTGGGGACGAGTGCTTCGATATCTGACCATCCTTTTCGCAAATAAATACTGTCCTTACGGTACTACATGTACTCCTTAGGCAAATAATACAAAAAAATTTTCATAGAAAATCATCCTAAAATGGAGAGCAAATAAAAATCTTCCCTTTCCCGTTCTCTACCCCCCGAGGTAGACGCGGGGGTATTGTTTATCCACTTCTTCCGGTGGGCACCCATCCACCAGTAAAGGAGCTTTGCTGAGCTTCTTCAGGTGGGTGCTCCATAAATGGCCACCCCCAAAAAACATCGGATTGTCAGCTCCTGCATTACTTCTCCCTCACAGCTCCACGAGCATTATTGTGGGGTAATATGCCACCGCCTCTGGCGAGAGCAAAAAAAAACAAAAGTGATGCAACGCAAGACATGCCGCAACCCTTTCGGATCTGGGTGTCCGGATTGGGAATTATTGCACCTCAGCTGGACCCCACCTCAATATCGTCATGGTGGAATACAGAAATCTTCTCGAAGCCATGTATACGCAGGTAAGGGAGGGGTCCACGCTGCTTAACTTTACTACTATCATCTCTCACTATCGAGGTGAGATGAGGAGGTAAGATGGTTTGTCACAAAACACCATAAGCAGGGTAGTGCACGACAAACGATTGCTAGAAGATTCACGATCGTGAACTAGCCACCGCATAAACCGACCTGATGTAGAACACACACAATACGAGGGGACGAGAAAAGAAGTGAGAAGTGAGACTCGCAATTCAGGATTATTTTGAGTCTCACGATAGTATGATCCTAATCGTTCCGGAAACTCCCCTTATCATGGTATTGGATTTTGATATCAAAGCAATATCATAGCAGCTGATACTAGCAACGTGATTATTTCTGTCAGTCAAATTGGCCAACAATGAGTAGGCTAGATATTATGTTATTACGCGTGCCTGAACCTGAAGATCAGGGCATGGCTATCAGGGCATCGCTATTAGGGCGCTTGTTGGGGGGATTTGAAATGAGAGATACGCGTGATCGGCCAGGCTAGAAGTCAACTCTTTACAATCTTGATTTGAAAGTTCCTCTTGAAACCACTAGATTTCCGGAGAAATATTTTTATGTCGTGAGCCAGGAAGCATTCCGATACTCCGGTGAAAACTAAACTCTGCATATCCTAGCGGACTAATCTATACCTTCAAGCCCATCGGAGGTTTTTTTCCTCCCATCATCATGGCGAAGCACTTAGCTGAGCGCTGGGCGTTTTATTTCAGTAGGTTCCATGGTATCCAATCGTCACCCAACCTGTATTCATGCAGCTTTCGGTAGCCTTCCGAAAACGGAGAGGTGGGGCTGACGCGCAGTATGTAAAAAGTTTGGATGAAAACCAGAGGATCTTGGGTCTGCTCTAGCGAACTCTAGACCCGGGAGGGGGGTATTATTAGCAGACAGCTATGATGTAGATCGGGCTGGGGAAGAGGGAAAGGTTGCTATAATCTGAGGAGGTGCCGTATGACTCTTTTGAGCTTTACACATTAGCTTGTCTTGGGTTTCATCGCTAGTACAGGCCTTGTGCACAAGAGCCCTTAGGATAGGGAGAATCCGGTGGTTTTGGGGAAAATAGCTGTTGATCCTTGATTTCGGTTGTGGCGGAGATTGTGGTGATGGGGGGATTTTGTGATATATCAGATTGCGGAGTAGTGAACCCTGACATGAGCAGCGGACGGACCGGACGAAACGGAAAATTAGGATGGGACGTTTCATTGCGAACACTCAACTCAGATGGGGGATGATTGTGATTCTTCGGGGACGTTTACCGTATCCTCTAGGAGGATCACGATATTCGGAGGACGGACCAAACAGTACGGGAGGGGAGGACCAGAGATCCTCGCCCAGCGGTGCGGATGCACCCTGTGTGGTGTAACACATGACTGACTTGCTGAGATGCCAAGAGGCGATATAGTGGTGATCATGCAGAACCAGAAAGAGCCGCGCTTTATCCTAACTGACCTCCGACATCTCCAACAGAGGGTGGTTCAGATTAACCATCACTCGTCCTCGAGGCTCACATCCTTCATGAGCCTTCTGTTTGCTAATACGATCAAGGGATAGTAACCATGAGGACAGGGAGGTTCGCGATATGAATGGGTACTGGGCTGCTCCTGGTACGTGATTTTCCGATCCGAGCCTGTCCACCATCTCTCATCCCCAGCAGGGACAAGCCTCTGTAGTCAGCCCAACATCTCTCAATACGGATTTGTTATCCTCAAGAGAATTTATGACGTCGGGCCCATTTATCCACACACCCACACACCACACACCACAATCACCCACACTCCACTCCCGACAGAAAAAGAAGGGAACGTCAGATTCTCTGCCTGCCTGACGCCCCGGCACAAGATAGGATGAAAAGGGTCCATAAAAAATAAATATCATGGCCAAAAGAGAAAAAAAAAGAGAACATGGCCATTGTGGTGCTGCATGCACGCTAAGGCTGGTTGCTTCTTTGGTCGCTTACTGGTCTCTTTGTAGACCAACTTCCATCCGTTGTAACGGATACAGAGTGGAGATACTCTTTCATCTTCTTCCGCGAGGCTGACGCACTTTCTTCATTTGCGGAAGCCCGTGCTAATTTTTCGATTCAAATGGGTTTATGGATTCTTAGATCTATTCTTTCCCCGGCACGGCGCAAGGCGCGCGTTGCTGATTTTTTCCTTTGCGTACGCATGCACCGCACCATAACTTACGGCAGTGCGGCCACACCCAATTGCTTGGTAAAGAGATACGTGATAAATAAAAATAAACATATGGAACAGAATTCGAAATATTTGTCAAGCATTGCTGAAGGCCTCGACCGGCCATGGGTCAAAGGGGTTAAACGATTATTCTGGGGAAAGGATGAACGGTCTGTTGTCAAAGGTCTGAGTATATTGGATCATCTTCCCGACGGCGTGCATTATGCAGATCGGCCCTGATATTCACCCACCTGCAACAGGCGAACGAATGGAGCTTCAGGCTTGGGCGGGAGCGCAAAAGAGCAACGCGCAGAGCACATCCTAGAAACCCAGCACAGCGGTTGTAGGCCGGGGTACTCATCCAAAACAGCAGCCCTCCACCTAACTGAGCAAAGAAAGACATATATCGAATACCGTAGAGGTATTTCTCGCACTAGCTGTGATCCAGTCATACTATAGTGAAGAATGAGTGCGTGCGAGGGTAAAAAAAGACGAAGCCACAATACGGAACGCAGAAGAATTCGATTTCATACACCGCCCTGATTTTGCGTGTGTCAACTGTACCTTTCTGGGGGGGAGGTGCGCGTATTGGGTGTAAGTTTATTTCTTTTTACTGTTACCTTTCCCAGTCACAACGAGTCAACCAGCCAGGGTCAGGCGGCGGCGCAGAAAGGCACCCAGCATCCCCGAACGTCCTCGAACAAGGGAGATATAAAGGAGTGACCAACCCCCCCCTACACACGCGATATAGTCAGTGAAATCATCCGGTCGTTTTTATTTATCTTGTCGTTTTATTCCACTTCTGACCTCTCGTTCCCTTTACTAGAGTTCATTCCTGCGCTGCATCTACTTCACGTTTTCGGAGGTTATTCCTTATACCGGTAGATCTGCAAGTCAATTTTTCGTCGTTTTTGTTTCTGGTTAAGGAAAGTCTGTTTTCCTGCCAGGCCAAACATAAATTGTTCAAAATTCCCCCAGTAATTTTCATTTCACCGTTTCATTTTCTCTCTCGAACCTTTGCTCCCGTGAGAACCGGGTCATCAAGCGCATTACTCCAAAGTCGATCATTTGACCTTCGCATACTACCATCACCGACTAAGAAGGTCGAAAGACCAAGACATCGACGGGAGGAAACATATATACCCCGCATCATAGAGTTATTTCAAGGCCTTGGAAGTAGCATTATGGGAGGTTTATCATATAGGTCTTCATCACCTCCGACACCCTCTATCACTCCTCAGGTCATCGAAGAAGAGGATCCTGTACCTCTCTTGTTCCTCGACGACGACAGTAGTGATCTGTCGGCAGGTATCGATCCATCACCTCAAGATAGTCTCTTTTCCACCTTTGATGACAGTATGGGGAGCATGATGTCTATCACTTCGTTCGCGCCTCTAAATATGAGCTTTACTGGCTTCTCAACTCGGAAAGAGGCACCAATAAAGCCAGCCCTAAAGTCCTCATCAGCATCAACCTCCTCCACCAGTGGGAAGCTCAAGAAGCTTGTACGCTTCTTGGAACATTCAGAGATTATTCCCTCGAGCCCTTCTTTCTCACCTGATTATTCATATGATGGTGAGGACGATGCTGGGTTTCGCCCCTCTAAGAAGAAGCAACGTACACGATCACCACCCAATGACTATGAGAGTGATATCTTAGACGATCCCGCCATCAACTCTGGTTTGGGACGAGCAGGTTCACCGAACCGATCGCCCAACCGATCACCAAACCGCTCCCCTAATGCCTCATCGAAACATCTTCCAATATCCAATTCTGATGTTGATAGCGAGTACCTCTCCCCACCCCAAGAATTTTACTTTTCCTATCATCCCCCTTCCCCACCACCATCATGGCGCATCCCGCCTTCAAGCCTAATCGGAAGACAACCACACGTGCAGGAGCCACCACGGGTTCGCTCACCACGTCAAGCCGGTGAGGAGATAGACCTTATGGCTCGCAACGACAAGCCAGCGCGGGACAGTGGGGTCTACATGGACTATTCTGACGATTCAGATACCGAGTATCAAAATAACCAGCTTCCGTCACCACCTTCTTCACCACACCCACCAGTGATCCATCCTGTTATCGCTAGGAAGATGTGGCCTCATGGGGAGATTCGATTTGAGGACCAGTGGGGGAGACGACTAGTGCCTGCAGGTCATAGGGATAGTTTTAGGTTTGACCTGTGGCCAGTGGAGGAGGATGTTAATGGGGAGGGTGTTGGAGCAAACATGAAAGGTGCTTGGGTTGGAAGGTTTAGAGGGATGAGTAGAGGATAAAAGACTAGAAAAGCTAAAGGAGAGATGGATACCAGATTGACGAGAAAGCGGAGGAGTTCGGTACATTCTATTCTACACACGCGCAAGAGGATCTGCTGTTACTTGCTACTCCTTATTTTCTTCATCAGTTTATGTTTCGGTTATTTGTCTGTTGCTGTCTCATAAGCACATAAGACTTATAGTGCCATCTCGGATTTAAGTTTGTGGTTGCGTTTGTGTTTGCGTTGATTACATTCTTGTCTATTTTTTTTTACATATCCTATTTCTTTTTATTGGTTCACTTTCGTTTTTTTGGTTTTGCATCTCTATGGTGTTTTTTGTTTGGTCTTTTTTCTTTCTTTTCTTTCTTCTAAGGTTTTTAGGCACGGCTTTAACGACCTCTTATTTTTTTGTGTCGTTTGAGAATATCCGGGTGGTACGCAAGTCTGTTTTGGTGTTTTATGGGATTCGGGTATATTTTGGTAAAGGGGTTTTTTTTTCCGTTTCTTTGGCGTCTTACATATCTGTCCTCTTCTCACTTTGTGCGAATTAACCACTTTTTTTTCTTCTCCATTTAGTTTTCGTCTTGATTTTTTCTTTACTGTTTTTGGAAGTATTACTTTTGCGATATTTTCTTTGTTATAACCAGAGTAGGGCTCATCCCTGAAGGTCTCGGGGGACATGGGAAGTCACGATACTAGTAGCTGTATTGTGGTATACATATGAGGCTGATAATTTGTTATAAATGAACGCCAAAGAAACTTATTACCTGCAAAAGAATCTCACAAGTTGCGGAGTTCACCGGAGAAGATTTCCGAGTCATCAATACTTGGATATTTTTTTTTTGTTTCGGACTCTTACCGGAGTAAGTTGTTTGCGCGTAATTAATTCACGCATGTGCCTTCTTCTCCCTGCCCCACAGCCAGCCAGCTTATGATGGGTCACGAACAGCATACCATCCTGGGATCTTTCCTTTCCAAAAAAAGTGCACTTTGCGAAGTAAGATGAAACATCCAAGAGCCTCATTTTTTTTTTTTTTTTACACTTTCCCATTTCCAACCACTTGTGCCGCACTTTGCAGATTTCTCCTGAGGGTAAACCCCGGTGTTCAGCGCACGTACACATTCTCGGCACGCGTACGTAGCCTTACGAGTGATTTAACGTGACTATTGCGCTTTTGCGGGACAAGTATTGGCCTGTGCGCTAATGTGGAGTGTGTGTGTGTGTTTTTGATGGAACATAACGGTCTCAATGCGGGGGAGAGGGCATAAAAAAAAGAATAAAAAAAAACAAGTATTGTAATATAAACCGGCCGAAGCGAGCCAACAATGGCAAAGGTCAGAAAATCACAGGAGAGAGTAAATACAAAAATTATGTGGGGCTGTGTATAAAGAATAACACGAAGATAACGGCTGCGGGACCTACCGGGGGGGGGGAGGGGCGTGGGTACGTGGATCTCTCAGTGCGGGTTAGATGACCGTTAGATAGAGAGAGTGGAAAACAAACAAGCGAAGATAGTAAAGAAGAAAAAGAAAAAGAAAAAAAAAAACTGGGAACTTACCTAGAAACTCGGCCGAAGCTGGCAGAGTCATGCCAATAGATGATGCCTCGTGAGTTAAAACCTCGTGGCAAAGTGAATGTTAATTGGCCAGGTAATACAGAGAGAGTGTGAGAGAGAAAAAAATAAAAGGTGTGAGTCTCTAGAGTCGCATTCATTTCGCGGCACCCGGGATGACCCTATGAAACCTTCCAGGTTTTTGTTTTCTGGGTATTTCGGTTCTGAGTTTAATGTGTCTCCGCCCCCCCCCCCCTAGGCCCCGCGACTATGGGTACTGGGGTGGAAATATGTGTCTTCCCCACAATTTCTTGAAGAGTTGGATACCTCCAAGGTAGCTATGCCGGTTCTCTGTCCCTGGTCTCGGGCCCACTCGCCCCCCCTATATTGCTAAGCGCCGCATCCAATTGAGTCTTATACCTGTGAGGATGGGGGCTAGCAATGTATAATTGCACTTTACCAAAGGATCGGGGGCGAGCTATTATTCAGACAACCCTTTCGCTTGGGTTTTCCACGTTTCCCCCCTCCCCTTCCCCCCAGCCTTTGGACCCCATGGAATAGTTAGCGCTAGACGCGGTTGGAGGGAAAATTAATAGAAGAACGCTATCCCATGTTCAATATAAACAGGCCACCAGTGGTCAGTCGCAACCAGCCAGTTAGAGGCCCGGGACTGGACAAGACGATTTGATATGACAGGTAAGGCTGAAGGGAAACCCGCTAGTAGCCGTCCATCGCTTTCCGTCTTATCTTAAACCCTTAATTACAGTGCGTCATACTATTGATTACCGCTGGCTTAGGCATAGCCAATTCCCGCTCCCACAAAACTCGCTGGAACATACACGTTGCCTGCTTCGTAATCCGACCCCCCCGGGGGGAGGAGAAGGGGTTTGCCTTAGTGTAATCATAAAATCGGAGTGCCAATTTTCGGGACCGACAAAATACAGTCGCACCTCGATATGCCGGATGGCAAGAATACAGAGGATTTCGTACGGGATAGCAAGGGATCCGGGATAGCAAATTTATTTTGTAGTAGAAAAAATGTTTTAGTCAGGGCATTTCATACGGGACAGCAAGGGATCCGGCATATTGAGATCCGGCATAGCAAGGTACGACTGTAGGTGCATTGCGCAGGAGAGAGGATACGGCGGAAGAATATACCGGGGTGATTTATGAGGTGGTTAGGTACGGCATTTGATAACGGTAAGAACGACGTTGAGACAACCAACCAGAGGAGATCATGCGCCAGACCGGATCAGGACTAGGCGGCAGTCAGGCGCGGTATTGATCTTTTTATCTTATCTTTTCTTTTATCTTATCCATCTTATCGAGCCCTCTCTCTCCATCTTCATGTCAATTCGCGTTGAATGGTTTCTTCATTCTCTCAACACCAGAAAAACCAGCCCAAGTTGTTAAAGAACCAAGGCCCAGTCAAACAAACCACTAGTGACACGAGAGGGGGCCCCGGCATGCATCCGGTGTGCCGAAGTGCCAGTATAGATGATTACAGGGGAAAATAAGAAAATATCGGTACCGGCAAGCTACCCGTAAGTCAAGATCAGCTGTCTGCCAATCGAAATAAACGCTCAGATACTTTCTGTGGTCAACATTATTTTTGAAGCATCTATCCGCAGATAATTACCTATGTGTAATTACAATATCCGTATTGTCTTTAGTTTTGATCGTGGGTCTACTCATGTTTCTAGAATTAGTTACTGGTCATGTGATGAAGTGCAGATGTTGAACATACTGTGGTCGATCATATGATTACTATTCGTTCTGGAAATACGTATATACCAATGCAGCGACCGGCAAGATCACTGTAGAAACGTGGTAAAGTTTTCTATTGGACCGGCGAAGATTCTAGCCACAGAACCCTGTCCATAATCCCGTTGTTTTTTCTACAATGAAATGTTGCTAGTCACTATGTTTCAGATCGCACGATTTGCAACATACTGAACTCACCTCTAGCGAAGAGACTATAGGGTGGATTAAGGATCGTGTAATCTCATTGCGGAGAAATCGGCGATGTGGATTACTGTGGTTTGTCTTTGTCAAGGGTATTTTCGGTCACCAGCTTTTGTGTCGTCCACTTAGCCCCCGGCCCCCCGACACCGCCAGTAATTCACCGGTGAGGTTTTAAGGAACTTATCTCCGAATTTTATCAAGTAGTTAATTATTTCGCTTTCTGCGGCAGCGTCAAAGAGTCTCCGCCCACGTCGTTGTAGAGCTCGGACGCAATATCGGAACCGCGGTTCGCCCGAGCTATCCTAGGATATCTAGCGAATAATTCTCAGAATCTGAGTTAATTTTGTATACCCTCCTAGAATATAGTAGCATTTGGAGTCATGAAACCATGGATAAGCCATATGACTGATATTACCTCTATTAAGAGATTCGTATCCATTCCGCTGAAGGTGCAATTTGCGGGGAAATATTCTACTACATCTTTCCCTGTATATGATGTCATTATGACCACAGTGGCTGGATATTATGTATGAGGATTACTGGGTTATTAGTGTGCATGGGGTATGCTATTATTATAGGTATCCAAAGTGTGGCTTCTAGGCTGGGTATAGGCCATTCCTTTCGAGTGATTGTGGCGTAGATTTCGTCAAGAGTAAAGTCCAATAAAAGCTTATATAGAATATAGACTAGTTTGAGTGGGAAATTAAAATAACATATCTCCGGAAGAGTTTAAACCAGTGGAGTCGCTACCTTTCCTGTTTTCGCTTTGGACACGTGGAGACTATTTTTTTTATAGTTACTACCGGCTTATTATCTTGTAAGGTTGACAGAGGCTAGGAATAAGTAGTCATAGGGTAGGTTTAGGGTTTTACTTACTTTCTGATCGGAGTGAAATTAGAATTTCCAAGACACTTAGCCACACCAACTAAGGCGTCAAATGACCTCCGCCAATACCTAGTCATTCCAGCGCCACGCCCTATAAGCTTGTGCATCCGCGGCCAGCTGGTATTCTTCTGATAGTCTGGCACTTTGTCAATGATCCGACATGCATCATTCTTTGTCTAACTACCGGCTCATTGTAGGTAATATTCACCCACCAATACCACAACCCACATTGAAAGCTATTTCCTCGCAGCCCATCCATCCTCACAGTTACGTAGCTTGATCATGAGGTGCACTGCCGTTATATTCTCTCGTACTAACATAATATCTGTTCCAAGTTATAGGCGATGCTGTAACTGTTTGAAATCTGCACCTGCTATAATACTCTCGGAGATTATAAAGGATGTGAATGCGGTATTCGCACATTCTCTCCACCGGTAACATAGGTACAGGCGTTTCATTTGGCGTGGGCAAACAACGGATAAACCAGTAGGAGGTCATCCCTACGTGCCGGTGTATAACAAGCAGCCTTGCCAACTGTTTGAAGTGGGCTACGATAGGATATAAAACTATGGACTAGTTTTAGCTAGGAAAAAGAAATAGAGTTGAAATTACCCTACGCCTTACCATGTAAACCCATGTCATTTCTTCAATTACCTGTGATCAACGTCAGTCAGACTATGCTTGCAGAAATCAACAAGTTTCGGTTTTCGCAATTCCCAACATATCTGGTTCGCCTCACCAAATGAGTTTCGTACCAGGTATGCTCTATAGCGTCCCGGGCTTGACCTTAGTGGAATCTTCCGCAATAACGTTGACCCGAAAAAGCCTCTCGCTCACGATAGTGCACATGAGACCAATTCCTCAGCCGACCGCAACGTTTCCTTCACTAGACTTACTCCTAACAGCCGAAGCTTTGATTCGATAGGCCCGGTAATGCGATTGAACTTACATCTTACCGGGATGTCCCGTAGATCGTATGCTTCGGAGCGGATCTCAGGTAAGTTCCGGAGCCAAGGTTTGGGTGTCCTAGGGAATTTATACAGATACGGTTGCATATGTAGTGACACAAGCGAGAGTCTGCATATTTGCTTCTAAGAATAGGCCTGTCCAGGACCCCTAGCATTTACCTACGTATAATCTAAATCATCCACCAATGGTAAGCTCCGGGGTGGCAAACTCCGGTATTCTTCCGGTGCTAAGTTGATTTTGGGGGCTGAATGTTGTTAATTCAAAAAGAGGGGAAGAATTATAATGCGGGGCATTCCAGAGTAAGCTGCAGTTCACCAGAACAATTGTGGGTGATGGTCTACCAATCATTCGGGTTTCAGGGCCTGGCACACAGACCTTTTTTTCATCGCCTTGGAATTGATTAAAGCCCGCATACGGTAAAGTCAAATTCAGGGTTTATCAAGATCTTAAACAACACTCTATATACTCAATCTCCTGCACACCCTCAAACTATTAAACATATTCGCCGCTCCAATTCTTCCAACTGAACTAGAACTGGTAGGATATAACCATGAGTTATTAAAGGGTGACTTGTTAAAAAGTAGCCCCTATACATTATAATTTAGTAAGAGACTTTCTGAAGCACAGGGGTGATATCTCTTGTTAATACAACTTACAATATGACGACAAGGTCAATTTCGATAATAAGGCTATTTTTCTCCTGTACATACAGCACCAGCGCCTCAAGTCAATGGAGGCCCATGGAAAGTTGAGAAAGAGAAAGGATAGTAGAGGGGTTGGATATACAAGCCTCCTCATTCGTCAAGTTACCTATATAGTTAATTATCAGGAATAATAAAAACACCAAAATCTCTCACCAAGGGTTGATACCCAGGTTTCCCTAGAGCTGCAAGTAACGTAGCTATCTCTCCTCCTTTCGGCGCATGATCTAATGCTGTCATCGAAGCATTGTCCTTCGTAGCACAATCCGCCCCTTTATCTAGCAAAAGAAAGACAATATCCATTCGGCTCGCCTTCGCTGCCATATGAAGCGCTGTCCTCCCAATTGTATCCCGAATATTAATATCTACCGCTCCCACCTCGTAAAACGGATCTAATAGGTCGGTAACTAGTGTCTTATGAGAAAACATTGCCGCTAAATGTAGGAGTGGTGTCATCCAGTTATTAGACTGCTTGAAATGTCGGTTTGGTTCGTTTTCGAGGAGTAGCCAGATAAGCCAAGGAGGGTTGTACTTTTTCTTTTTCACCGCATCTGTGGCTTTCATAAATGCCTCGACCGCATCATCGAGAGGCACACGACCATGGGAATCACGGACCCCTACAGAAGCCCCGTATTCGAGTAGAATACGGGCTGCAGCTTCATCATCCATCCATGAGGCCCAGTGAAGTGCTGTATAGCCTTCACAGTCGAGTTGATTGACTCTTGCACCAAGTTCGAGAGCTCGCCGAAGTAGAAGTGGGTTATTCTTCTTCACAGTCCAGTGCAGTGCTGTTATCCACGCATTGGGTCCAGATAGCGATGTTTTCGGCCCGATATTTATAGCCAAGTCGGTACCTGCTTTCATCATAGCATCGATATTGTACTGACTGGGCCGCTGTTTTGCCTCATGAATGATCTTTCTTGTGCGCTTCTTATTCGAGGGCTCGGACATAACATCAAAGCCAACCCCATGTTGGAGGGTAATCCTCATAGCTTCATTATGCTTGTTGATTGCAGCCCAGAATACGGTTGTGATTGCAAAATCCATATCTTTTGCTTTAGAAGAGAGGGTTTTCAAGTCTATATCGCTTAGTATAGAGGAGGGAGTGGCTCCTAAAAAATCAAGGGAGCTGCTGGAGAGCTGTTTCTCTAAGGAACTTTGTACATCGGGGGGGTTAGTGGGAACCTCTGGCATCGCATCTGTACTTTGTCCTCCACTGTCAAGTGTTGTAGGAGGGCTTATTATGAGTTCGGGTAGCTCGATGACTGTATCTAGAGCCACGATACTAGGGCTTCTTATGATATCAGGCAGTTCAATGTCCGTATCTAGGGTTGTTTCACCAGTTGCTCTATTGGGATCAGAATTGAAAGTAGTGGTACTTAAGAGGTTGAGGGACTGAAACTGCTTTGTTGACTCATCTAGCATCATATCATCGTCTAGCACTATACCACTAGGAGGATCCAGCAAGCCAATGGTGGGGTCCATCGACCCAGTAGCAGACATAGCTGGTTGATACATTCCAGAGGAGTTCAAGTGGATGGTTGTTAAGTGCTAGGTACAAGCGAAAATCCACTACGTGGGTGAGAACCCTGATTCTTGTTATGCGGTAGGCAGGGAGGAGCTTGGAAGCAATAAATAGATAACTTGGGTATTTCTAGATAGAATAGACGTTTCTAGGTGGTTGGAGTGATAAAGAGAATTGTATTATGAAAGGGGGCTGATAGTGGGCGGCGACGTCAGGCAGGGCAACCACAGGAGATCTCGAGGTATGAGAGGTACCGGCAAACTGAAATATACTATCAGGATTCACGGACGCAATACTATTACATGATACTAGTAGGGAAGTTTATCCTAGGACCTGTGTGCGCGTTTGAAAATACGAGTGAGTAACTATGAGGCGAATAAGAAAAAAATAACGAAAACGCCTCAGGCTAGCAAAAGAGCGTCATATTGCTTATGAGAACAAGATTTAAAAGAACAGACGGGTACTAGAGAATGTATGAACCGGATAATCCAGTGTTTAGTGATGGGATACTATGGTTGGGGTAGGTATTGTCAGACCCTTTAACTCTTGGTTTACATAAGCCTCAGCTATGTAGCACTTACAATGTGACTTTAGATATAGGCTCTTCAAAAGAACCCTAACCCTAGTTTTGGATAAATTAATCGATACAAATTAAGCGGCTGTGAGATGTGTTTCCGTGAGGGTCTATCGATGTCCAGGGAACACCGAAGGTTAGGATATCCTGCACCCGAGACATTCTTAAAATAACTACACTCTATTTTGACCTTCACCCTTCAATCTACTGTTGATACTAGCTCTGTTTTTTTTTTTTTGTTTTTCTCATTAATTACATGAACCTTTCGGTTAAGGTAATCCCCCACTTCCGCCTAAAGCCTAACCTCAAAATAAATATACAGTAAACTAACTAGCGCACTATCCCTTTTACTCTAAATCCCCTCGTCCCCATTCCTGCCAATTTGCCTTTTCTTCTTCGTTCATTCCTCCCTTGTTAACAAATTCTTGATACAATTTAATACCCCACTCAACTCCTTCCTGACTATACAACATACTCTCCATCGTTTCAATGCCTTTCCCTTTTGCCTCTTCCCTGCTTTCTTCATTCAGCCTGCACTCTTCCATCACATGTCTAACACTTTGCTCGCCTTTCCCACACTGACATTCCCCGCTCTCTCTTTTCCCTATTCTTTTCAAATATCCTCTCAACGCAATGTGCCCCGTTCTCAGCCGACTAAGTATTACCTTCTCATACCTCCAAGAGGGTTGGTACCTTACTTCGTGCCTTGATACTGGGGTTGCTAAGTACTTGCTCCCTTTCCTTTTATTTTTCCCAAAATCCTCCTCCCACTGTTCCACAACTTTTTCCCTTATACTTCTCTCCGCCCAGCTAAAAGATATAAAGCTTTCCCGGTCCTTCACTCTTCTTTCGGTGCCTTTCTTTGCAAGCCGGTCTGCCCTTTCATTTCCCAAAATTCCTACATGTGCCTTGCACCATTCCAATCTTATTCGAATGTTCCGTTGTTTATACGCATCCGCTAGGTACCGGATCTGATACGCGAGTTGTTCTCCTTTGCTGCATTCTCTTTGACTGGCTCGTGTAATGGCTTGTTGACTGTCGCACACCACTGTGACCACATTCACCTTTTCCCCCCAGCTCTCCTTTAACCCTCTTTCCATAGCTTTTTTAATTCCCACCATTTCTGCATCCACCACTTCCATTTTCTTTCCCAAGTACCAACTCTGATTCCACAATTTTCCTCCCATTCTGCATCCTCCTCCTCCAACCCTTCCCTCTATCTTTGATCCATCAACGTAAATCAAAACTTCCCCTTCCTCTTCCTTTCTATTCCTTTGTCTTTCCTCCTCCTCTCCTTCGAACTTATTCATTACCACTTCTAAATGCTCCAACGCCCCTTTTTCCCACCATTTTTCCCCTTCATGCCATTTCTTCCAACTCTCTTTTCTTTCTTTCCCTTGAGTCCAACCTATCTTCTCCATATCCTCCACCGTTTTAATCCACGCTCTTGTAATTCCTCTAACATTTCCCTTCAAGCCCTCTTCTGCCACTTCTTCCACCTCTTTTTCCACCGCTCTAACCATTGGATGATTCCTATTTCTTTTCTGTCCCAGCTTAACAAACTGCATCCTCCTCCTTGCTTCTGCCCTTAAAGCTACCGGTATCATATCATTTTCCACCTCCACTGCCCCTCCAGGCGCTGTCCTCAAATGTCCCCCAATCTTCCTCATTGCTTTCTCATTTTCCTTGTCCATTTTCTTCCCCAAGCCTTCTTGCCCTTTCCACCAAACCATCATCCCATACTCCATAACCTGTCTCGCACATCCTATATACATATTTCTTAAACTTCCCACTCCCATCCCTCTTAGCCCTTTTGCCAGATCCTTTATTTTCCTCCCTGCTCTCTTTGCTGCCTCAATTTTCCTCTCCACATGCTCCTTCCATTTCATCTCACCGTCTATCCACACTCCTAGCCATCTCATGCAATCCTTCTCTTCCTTACTTGTCAAATCCGGTAATACTATACACTCCTTCCCTTCCTCCTTCTCTTTTTTACTTTTCCACAGCCTAATCCATTCCATTTTACTGCTATCCCATCTCATTTTCCTTCTTTCAGTTTCCTTATATGCCACTTCAACAATTTTTTCCACCCTTTCCTGAACTTCCTCCCACGTATCTCCTGCAACCGCTAATGTAACATCATCTATAAAGGTGGGATTAATAGCATCTCCTTCCATACTATTCTCCACATATTCTTCAATTTTCTTCAATACCGGGGCCATATGCAAATTAAACAACACCGGAGACGTAGGACTGCCTTGGGGTATACCTGTTTCAACTCCCTCCCAATTACCTTTTTCCCCGTCAAACCTTAGTTGAACGCTTCTCTCGCTCATAAAACTCTCCACCCATCTTGCAATTTTCTCACTACCTCCTTCTCTTCTAATTGTGTTCGCCACGCTTCTTTTTGCTGTATTCGGAAAGGCCTGCGCAATGTCCATAGCCACTAAAGCCACCTTCTTCCCTTCCTTCTTTTTCCTTTCACACCACCACACCGTGTGTACCACACATTCTTCCGCTGACCTCTGTTCCCTTCCTCCCCACTGATGTTCGCTAAAACCTCCTTCTTCTCCAATCTTCCCCAATCTGTTAGCAACAATCTTTTCCAATACCTTACCTAGTACCGGCAAAAGCGATATAGGTCTATGACTCTTGACCGTTTGATAATCCCCTTTGCCTGGTTTAGGTATTATTACCCCCACTGCCTTTTTCCACTCTCTAGCGTGTTTCCCTTGATTTAAGGCTGCCCTATATACTTCTGTCAGCTTATCTTTTGCTTCCTCCCACAGCTCCTTAACCACTTTAAACACAATTTGATCTTCCCCTGGTGCCTTATACGATCCTTGACTAAAAACTGCCCTTTTAACCTCATCCTCACTAATCTCCTCTCCCCATCTGCCTTCTCCCATTTCTCTCTCTATACTCTCCTCAATTTCTTCTGGGGCTGGGGGAAACATTGCCTCTCTAAACACCCTTTCCTTCCCTTTAAACTCCACGATTTCCTTTCCTTCCCACCTAATATTGGGTGTTTTTGCCTGCCTTCGCTTATTAATAACCTTCCACACCCCCCACATATCCTTGCCTTTAGCCTCCTCAATATATTTCTCCCAGCATTCCTTCTTTTTCCTCCTTATCAATCTAAAGTACGCATTACGTTTTTCCTTCCACTTCTCTCCTCCTCCTTTGAGCCTTTTCTCCCTCCTTTCCCAATTTCTTTCCCTGGCCATCATTTTCCTTGCTTCCTTCACTTCTTCGTCGAACCAGGGTTTGCTCCTCCAGCACTTCCTAACCTTTTCCACCGTGCCCTCCACTGTATCCTCAAACCTCTTACCCAATTCCCTTGCCATCATATCAATATCCCCCTCTTCCCGTACTCTTTTCCACTCTTCTTCTCTTTCTTTCTCAATTTCCATCCACCTTTCCCTCACTTTCCCCCAATCGGCCTTCCTAAAATTGTAGTGCTCGTCAATTTGTTGCACCATCTCATCTTCCAAACTTACCCGTATCTTTATTACTTCGTGATCTGATCCCGTTTCCTCCACTATTTCCCAGTTACACTTCCCTTCGAGATCCGGGCTTGCCCAAGTCAGATCCAAAACCGATTCTTTGCCTCTGCCAAACCATGTACTTCTCCCTATTTCATTAATCAGTACCATATTATTCCTATCCATAACCTCCGTAAACTCCTCCTCTTGACTCTTCGCACACCCTGGATCCCATCTCCTCGATTTTGCATTAAAATCTCCTGCCAATATCATTTTCCCCCCTTCAAAAATACCATCTGGTATTCTTCTTAAAACCCATCCTCCATCCCCTTGCAATGTTTTCTGATTGTATACGTTAACTAATCTTATGCGTCCTTGATTTGTACTTACGTCGATCGTTACACAATCTTCGTTGTCCCACAAATCCGACCTCACTGCATACCGAAAACCTTTATCCTTCCTAATCATCACCATAACTCTTGCCATTCTTTCTCCATTCTGCTTAAAAATAATATCAAAATTACTGCTTCCCACAGTAATGTACTCCCCTCCTGCTGTCACAAATTCAATTCCATTTTTCTTCTTGCCCCTTCCTTTTCCTATCCATGGCTCCTGTATTAATAACACATCGGCTTCCCTACCGCTCTCCATAAGCCCTTGCATAACGTTGGTAGACCGTCTGCAATTATGCTGTAATATTACCAGTTGTCCTAACATTGGCTATCTGTGTCGTCAACATGATCACTTTCCTGACTATCCTTAATCTCTTTTATTTCCTCCTCTTCCTCCTCTCCTTTCTGAAAGTGCTCCTCATCACTCAGCATACCTCCTTCGCTCTGACTGTCTGGTACCTCAACAACTTCCTTCTTTTCGGCACTCTTTTTCCCCTCCTCTTTTCTTCCCAATTCTACCTGTTCCCTATTCCTCACATTCTTACTCGGACACTTCTTAAACGAATGCTTACCTCCGCACCTTAAACACACAAAATTCTCCTCCTTCCACTCGCTGCCTATTTTCCTGTCCAGCTTGTGCCTCCTGCACACTCCAACGCTAGCTCCTTTACAGCTCTCAAAACAAAATCTATGTGTCCTGCTCGTATGTCCTTCCCTTCCACACTCGCACCTTTCCTTCTCCTTGCACTTAAACCACTCGTGCCCTTCCCTCTGACACTTCGAGCACCAAAGCACTTTCCTATCAATAAACTCCTTCATCCACACTTTCCTTCCTCCTTTACCGCTTTCTGGGTCCCCCCTAACCAAGGTAATCCACCTCTCTGCTGCGTGCGCATTATTAAACCCTTCCTCATCACAATATCGAATAAACTGTCTCGCTAAAATTTCGCTTCTGACCCCGGCTCTCGCAACGTGTATAACTATTGACTGAAAATCCGGGACGGTTACTACACTTCTGGCGTTAATATACTTGCCCCAGATTCCCTCGTTCAACCACTTATCCCTATGAATTAGCCACCTGGGCTCCTTCATCAACTTATGCCCAATCTTTTCCTCAATCCATCTTCCTAAATCCCCCATCCTGTCCTTCCACCTTGTTGATATACCACCTATTACAATGCCTGCCCACTTTTCCATGGACGCAATTTTCTTGCTATCTACCTTTGTCCACGCTTTTTCTAACACAACATCTTCTCTGTCAGCATTCTTCAAAAACACTTTCAGTCCTGCACTTTTCCCTTTTCCGTCTCTCACAACTTTTTCTACCTCCTCTTTTTCCACTCCCACTTTTTCCAAAACTTCTTCATCTGTAATGCCCTCCCCCTCACCTTCCGCTAGCACAATCCTAATCACTCCTTTAGCCTTCTCTGCTATTTCCTCCTCCCTTTTCTTCCTTTCTTCAACCGTCTTCCTAATCATATCCTCCCTGCTCTTTACTGCATTACCGCCTTCTCTTGCCTTTTCCTTTGCCTTTCCTTTTCTATTCCTTGCTTCCGCTTCCTCTACCATAAACTTCGGCATATCCGGCGTGGTGCCTCTAACGTGATCCCTTGCCCCTTTCCTGGGCCACAGTCCCTCTCGCGGTAATGCTGGCTTAACTTTATCAGCAATTCTTTCCGACCCTCCTACCTTTCTTTCCAACGCTTCAACCTTCTTTCTCAACTGTCCCACCAATTCCACCATTTCATTCCACATTCCGACCTTAACTACCATAACCTCTTCAGCTTCCTTTTCTTTCTTCTCATCCTCTGCCCATTTCCTCTCATTTCCCTCCCTTATGTTCTTCTCTCTTTCCCTCCTTTCCTTCATCTCTACCTCGCTTCTGCCCATATGAGTGGCGTGAACCGATGCTAAAAGCCCGGTGGCGACGCTCTTAACCATCCTCCTCTTTCCTTTCTTAACTCCTCCTTTGCCCTCGTTTTCGTCTCTTACCCTCTTATCCCTCCTCTCGATCATTTCCCTAACTTCTCTAACATCCGGATTTTCGCTTATTGCTCTCTGAAACTCGTCAATAGCCTCCTCAATCTCCATCCTTACCTCATGCGTTTTAAAGGCTTCCACACACTCAACAATCTCAACCTCTCTGCCCATTTCTGCTTCCTGTGTGCTGTTAACCTTAAAATCCTCTTCCTCCATCTCAATATCGTCCGCCTCACTTTTCTCCACCTCTCTTTGCAGATCTTCCATGCATATGTCTTCTGTTAGATCTACCACCTCTACCACAGCTGACACTCCCGGAACATATACCGTCCTCTTTCTCTCCTCAAGTACCTCACCCAACAGTTCAGCTACTTCCCTTCTGTAATCCTCCATCTCGGTATCCTCTTCCCGCTCCTCCCTTGCCATAAACCCTATCTTCTCTCCCCACTCCTCAGACCTTTCTTTCAGCTTTGCCACCATTTTTAGTACAATCCCTGCTTCGTTCACTTCTTGCCCTGCCTTAGACAGGACAAACTCGTTCCATTCCTCAGCGCCCCACGGTCCCTCAATTTGCCCTCTATCCACCCCCGGTAGCGTAACATATTCCATCTTTCTGCTTTCCTTATTTAGCTGTCTCACGAAAAGCTTACCGTCCCACCACAACTGCAGCACTTCCCTGTCGCTTCTTTCCCATGTTAGTCCCTCGAATCTGCACGTTTTACCTGCACCACTACCCCCGCTCTCCTTAATGTATACCAATTTCCTTGCTTTTTCCACTTTGTCTCTTCCTTTCGGATACCAACATCTCACTCCTTTCCTTTCCACAATAACGTTGTTCTCAACCACGGCGCTCATCCTTGTACCTTGTTACCCTGACTTTTCTTCTTTTCTTCTACCAGCTTCTATCCTCTTCTGCCAAGTCTTTTGCCAAGACTTGTACACGTGTCTCTTCCCCTCTTCTCTCTTGGTGGTGTTTGTCCAAGAGGGACTCGCAAGGTGTGTTTAATTCTTACGGAAAGAACTTTATCTGCACAAACAGAACTCCACGATTCCGAATCTGAAGTCCTTTTGATAGTAGCTGTGTTGGTTAAAAAGTTATTTGATAAAACAGCTGGTAGAGCTGTTCCTCTCCTGCTGCCAGCGCTCCTATTGGAGGTGGCAACCAAAATTTCCTATGTGAAAACAGAGAATTTCACAATAGAACTCCGATTTCTCTCAAACTTATAGGGTAGATACTTCTCTCTCTTCTGATTCCAAATATGCAATTTTCACAAATAATATCTTGTTGGTTGTTCTTTTATTTTCAAAAAAATCGTTTCGTTGCTGTTGTTGTCGAAAAATACTCTGGTACTAGCTCTGTAACAAGGTGAGTCCTGATCTAGTTTTTATCCAAGACGATATCCTCACCTGAATCACCCCTTCTAACTGATCTAGTCCTGTGCTCGCGATGGTTTCAGCTCGGTAATCTTGTAGTTGCTTCTAGACGTGTTCTAGTGGTTCCCTACATACCCCCGGTTGCTATGACAGCTGGGGTAGATGCTTCATCGATACAAGCATATCCACGTCGCGCACGAGCTTTGTCCCATTGCAATGGGGATTCCACCTCTACATGGAGTACTCTTGAAGCATATCCTCCGGTTGCTGAGGAATTTCTTATACGCACCGAGGCTCACGAATATATATATCATATATGTATATATTTCTAGTTGACACATGACTCGGTGTGGATCCCGATACAGGATTAGCCTATCCGATCTCGAGCCTTGTTGCAAGACTATCCCTTATAGTCACCAATGTTCTGTTTATAACCTAGCACTAACTAGCGAGGCATCGAAAAATAGAATACCCGAATCCTAAAATAGCCGACTTCACGAGAGTTTTTAGCACAGGAATCTCGGACTGTATCAGTCCTGGTGGGGAGGTACAGGAATTCCTTCTTTTTCTTTCCTCTCGGCTGAGCCTAACGGGTTTGACAAGGGAGCGGGATCGGTCTTGGCGGCGAACTTTGCTCCGGGTCAGGCACTTATCTCAAAAGGGGATCTTTTAGGGCCTGTTCCACAATGCTTCTGACAGTTCTGGAACCTTGTGGCTCCAACTCGAACCATTGTCTCCTGGGGGGGCCTCAGAAGTCGTCAGAGTCGACAGGTTAATAACAGGCTGCCCAAGTTACCAATCCCAAAAAGCAATATCTCCCAGCCAATAGTATAGGCAACTCCTTTCTAGGGCTGAACCCCCCCTCCCCGCCAAGATCACTGATTTGCGTGGCAAAAACTAGCTTGTGGGCTGTGCTCTGAGTAAGAAGGGCTATTAACAGCTGTACAAGGTTACGTAGCTAATAACCCCACTCGGCCTGCCCCGAATTCTAACGGCCTTCCTCGCGACGTCCGAAGATATAGTCTCCAACTCCCATCACGAACCTTCAACCCATTAGAATCAATCACGATGATCGTACTAGCTCCGTGGACACCACCAATCTTCAAGCTGCCAGACGGGCTCTTGCTTGTCTTGGCAAAACACCTCGATATCAGATCACTCAATTCACTCACCCAAACAAACCACCGTCTCGCAGCCGTTCTCAACCCTGCTTTGAAAAACGCAGCAGTACTTGACGGTGTTAATGGCCAGGATGCACTCATCGTTGCAGCGAGATATGGATCCTTTGATTTGGCCAAGTTCGCCCTCGAGAACGGAGCCAAGACAACAGTGGTCGACACGTACGGGAAAACGCCACTCCACTGGGCTGCGATTGTAGGCCAGGAGTCGGTAGTCAGACTACTCCTGGATAACGGGGCAAACCCGAAAGTACTAAACTCATCCTCCGGGGATGGTGTCACGCCTCTCTACTGTGCTGTGAAGAACGGTCACTATCAAGCAGTCGATGCCCTTATATCGTTCCAGTATGGGGCCTTGGTTACGTCGGCCGGAAAAGATAGGAACGGCGGGACAATACTCCATTGGGCGGCTATCCACAATCCTCACATTCTCCAACGGCTAGTTCAATCTGCAAGGCTTTACCGGGATGTGGGGTTTGATATCAACGTCCAGGACAGCAACGGGGAGGCACCGATTCACTGGGCTGCAAGGGCAGGACAGTACCGGACTGTAAGAGCATTACTTAGTGTGGGGGCTAGGGTCGAGACTTTCAATATTAATGGGAAGACGCCCCTTCATGTTGTGTTCGACGGAACGGCTCACGAAAAGACTATCGAGACACTCTTGAAAGGGGGTGCAAGGATCAACGCCGAAGATCAACTGAAGGAGACCCCTCTTCACAAGGCTGTGAGATCGACAGAGTGCTCCCCGAGCGTAGTGATATACATGGTAGAACATGGTGCAAGGATAGCTGCTGTGACGAGGAGCGGACAGACGCCACTTCATCTTGCGGCGATCAGGGGGGATGAGTTGATTTGTTGGTATTTGATCGACAACAAGGTCAATATGAATGCGGTCGATGCCCAAGGGAAGACGGCACTCCACAACGCACTGGAAAATGGTACCGGCTTCTGGAGGAACCCCGTTGTTAATCTGCTATTGGAGAAAGGCGCTAGTCCTAATATAAAGGATAAATTTGGAGAGACGGTGATTGGAGCAGCTATGAGACCGGATTCAAAGTTGGAAGAGTGGGAGCGAAGGAAGATGGCAGAGGTTTACCCACAACAGGCACCTCCGGCTCCGGATCCAGCTGCTACTGAATATACATATAAGCCACCCGATGCTTTCAGAGACTCTATTGAATTTCAAGAGACCAAGGAAGGGTAAGAGTACCTCTATTTCTTGATCAAGGAGCGTTTGACTGATATCTAGAAGTGCTACGGACCGTGCAAAATCTTGGGCGGTTTTCGAACAAGAGGCAAGACGAGAGGCAAGACGCAAGACTCAATTGAATCTTGAGAGTGTGAAGAAGCTTTTCCATATTCCGGATGGGCTTAAGTTATCCGGCGATAAACCAAAACGTTCCCGGGGGTCTCGCTACCGACTGGCCCGAAGCCAATAGAGAATAAAAATCTCGGGGGTACACGCGTTAGGATGTATATCAAAACTGTGATTGGGATTATTTTACGACTTGAATGTTTCTTCTGGCGTTATTCTTATTTCTTATGCCAATTTATAACAGGCCATAATATTCTTAATTTATTATTAACCCCCCTGCTGGCAGGTTCAAAACTCTTTTTATTTTCTTGTATATCTTAGGAGCACCCCCCTATTATCTCTTTATTTGATTGTTAGTTATATCTTCTTACTTTCCATAGTCATTATTTTTTAATTCGAGTTTTCCTATATCAGCTACGCGTTTTCCTAGTCATATCTATAACCCTAACCCTGTCTCACCTCACAACTCATATAAGGACTCAACAGCACAGCTAGATAAGAGTTACTACATCAGTAGCTACTATCTATCCCGTGCGTCAAGACTACCTCCAGAGGTCCTTAACTACTACATTAACCCAGATAGTATCCCGTGCCTACTAACCCCCCGCCCTCAAGCTCATCACTTGCACACCTCGCTTACAGCAGCTGAGGTAACTTTACTAATGGGTATACAAGTGATTCCTAGGCCGAAAATAGACAGAGAGCGCTGTGAACAGTGGCTTGATATACGTGGGTGCTGGCGTTACCCCAGTAGCAGTAGGAGAAATCCGTGCTTTGAGGTGATTACTGAGAGCAGTGAATCCCGGTATGAGATGGGTGGGGTTTGGAGTAAACGTTGTAGTTGTTCTAGGGTCTAGAGAGAGTGAAAATACTGCGTACAAGAGGAGGAGGAGAATGGTCGTGGTCGTGGTGCTGGTGAATTTCATGGCGGTTGTGGGGTTGGGTTTCTAGGGACGCTATCTGGCTGAGGCTCGTTGGGTTTTATGATAGTTGGTGAAAGAATGGGAACTTGAAAGGATATAGAGGTTGTTGTTTTGTATGTATGGAAATGGATGGAATACTGTTGTGCAGGATGGGATAAAGGAAGGTTTTCGGTTTGTTGGTAGTGGAATCATTCATCGGATGATATCCGTATTGGCTTTGGTAAATACCTGTCTATTTGTGATTTCTTATAAGTTTGTGAATAAATTTCTCTTCTGGATTCTTCTGTACCGGGCTTTGAGATGGAAGACTGCTAAATAGAATAGATAATCTTAGATAATCTAAAGTATCATATAACCCTAACCCTACTAAAATTCTATTATTTGTTTCTGCTTTGAGATTATTGATTTTACGTGGGTTTTATTTCCTCTAGACGACTTTAGAAAGATCATATCATAATTATATGAACTTGATGGATAGAAAAGAGCCCTACGGTGCAGGTGCAGGTCCAACTTAGTCGTGGGCCATTCAATGTAAATCTGGGTCACTAGCCCTCACTCGCGGGCTGATTGAAGTCTTGGCAGTATTTACCACTGACTACACCCGTGGCTCGTGGGGCGCACATCAGTCTCACGCAAACAACAGTATTCCCAAGCCCATTCATACCCACAAAAAAAAACCCCCCAAGTTAGAGATCAACAATGCCGTTAGATTCTGAGTCAAGAACTGTCTCTATTCTATGGGCCTCTGATGGTTATGCCCTGCTACGCCGTCTCTTAACTATACTCAACGATCACCTAGATCTCCGTCTTTCTCTCTGGCCTCGAGCTGAAGACCCTACCTTTCTTTCACCTAAATTAACAAAATTGGTTGCCTCAGCGCAGCTAGCGGAACTAGTTTTTACTGATGGAGCTTATCCGAAAAAACCCCCCTCCCAGTCGAAAGCTATTAGAGGGAAGTTGCTACACATGAGGAGAACTTACCTTGAGCTAAAAGAGTGGGAAACTGATCCGGAACTTCAAGGTCCAAAAAGGGTTAGGTATTTAGGTAAGTGGATGATAGAAAAAATATTTTATACCTCTCATGTTGTGACTGACTGGTTTATGTGTAGAAAAAAGAGCGTACATGGAACCATACTGGGATCTTCTTTGTATAATCAACGGAGATAGTATAAAAGATCCCGAGCCAGTGGATGATCGTGTGCCTGAGGTTGAAATCCTCGTGCCGCCATTTCGTACCTCTCGAGTGGCGGCTAGCAAGCCAGATCTAGGGCAATTACTTGCTTCTGCGGCGGTCTTCGCGTCCCAGTCCCCGAAGGAGAGAGCTGATGGCGGTAGTAATCATCAGAACGTGGGTTCGGCTACCGTGAATGGGATTGATGGCAATGAGGATCAGGCTGGGAGAGCACAAGTCGAAGACGAGATCGCTGCCGTTGATAGATTCCAGGAGGCAATATTGAGCAAGATGGGGCATGACACCGGACCTAAGACACCCCTCAACAAAGAGGCTAGGATTCATGAAGAAGAAGAGCAGGAGGAGGAGGTTCTAGAAAACCTAAATACGCTTAAGAGACCTAATCGTATTAGAACTCCTCCAGTCACTAGGTCCTCACTACGGTCTAAGAAAGCGGCATCCTGTAGTAAGGCTGGTAGCCAAATCGAAATGCAGCAGGAGGCCCAAGGAATGTCCCAGACTGTTCAAACTACCGTGGAGGATAGCCAACGCGATATGTCTCCTCAGTTGAGTGTCTCAGAAGACCTCAGCGAAGCATCTCCCTCGCAAAATCCCCTGGTAAGCCAGTATTTTCCCTAGCGTAAAAAGATATAAGTCTGACTTGGAGTTCTGTATAGAAACGCCCTTGTCCAGACGAGGTCCCGGGGCCAGAAGAACGCCGGGCAACTCGAAGGCATGAAAGGTATATGATTGACGCACGTATACGCCTTGCGGAAGCCGAGATACTTCTTGCGCGGATTAATAAGGGATTTGTAAAGGAGTAGCAGGATAAATGGGATGGAATTGAGTATCAGCGGAAGAATCCTTTACGCCTATATATGTGTTTTAGGCCATGTTTAAGTCATCGGATGTGCAGGAATCTCCACTATATCTAATATCATAAGTTGAGTAAACTTAGTGGGGACAGATGTGTTCAAAAGGATTGCCGATATGAAGGGCGAGATGTATTCGCTGAAGGGTTATCATAAATTTAAAACGAACCGTACAGAGGGGTTCTATATATTACGAAATGCCACTCTGTATCAAGCCTAATAGATTAAACTGGTGTTTACAGAATCGATGTTCTTAGGAGTGTAGTAGTGAATTTTAACACACCCAGCTGAATCATGTTTATTGATGAATTTTCATTTTATATACCAAGAGGATAAACGCAGTGACTAATTGCATTTCCAGTATGCCCCTAACCTCTGCAGGTTCCTGGT
This sequence comes from Verpa conica, assembly GCA_033030425.1. NCBI lineage: Eukaryota > Fungi > Ascomycota > Pezizomycetes > Pezizales > Morchellaceae > Verpa > Verpa conica. Next base: position 522,769 of record JAUFSD010000010.1, on the reverse strand, counting down.
AATTTCTATATTAATATTTTTTTACTTGCCTTTGACATCCATTCGCCTCCGCTTCTAGACCGACAAGGTTCTCTGTTCTTTGATATTTGTGCCTTGGTTGATAGTAGCTCCTAATCAAAGAGGCCCGGGGGATACGGCATCGGTGTGATATTTATAATGGCACATCCCTAGTCTCGTGCCCATCCCCTACGGCGCATCTGAGGATATTGTATCACCTGGTGTCGATCTTGGTTACTGTAGCAATAATCGGAGGCATAATCGGAGGCATAATCGACCTTACATGTGTTAAGCTATGGACTCTCAGGCCTACCACAATTTAACTGCTATTATTCTACGTCATATTACTTGCCAGAACTCTCACGCTAAGTTACTTTTGTTACTCCTATGACTCTCATATCAGCGCCTCTCTCGTCATATATTCATTTCTTTAGCTAGGATGGGCTATCATTTTCGTGAGCTAATTGTGTTTTGAGGTGCTGTTTCAGCAGGGAACTACTTGTTTCATTCAGCATGAATGGGAGTGTTGGAATAATGGCTGATAGCTGCTCATCTGTATGAGGTCATTGGGATGTATGAGTATATTAGTACTGCATTATTCCTGAGCTTTGGTATTTATCCATCGGAAGTACGTGAACTACCACCCTACCCGGTCGAAAGCCTTATCACAGCTCTAGTTATGCCTCCAATAGAGCAAGTCAAGGACCCCGAGAGTTCCTTCGTTCCTATATGGGACCCAAATAATCACGATCTGATATTTGGCCTTCTTTTGGAACTTCAGAGGAGCTTCGATCTACGCGCTATAATCTGGCGTTCTGCTACTCTCCCGATTCCGATCGAGTTGCTAGGCGAAAAGACAGCTAGTATTAGGGAGACCACTTACAAAACCTTTATAGAAAGGCTCCTCCGTGAAGATGGGTTATACCGGGGCCCTATAGAAACCAATGCCGAGTTTTACTCAACACAAATCGCAAGCAAGGTGGCCTATCTTCAGTCGCAGTGTAAATGGTATGAAAAATGGGATAGAGTGTTGGAGGCCCGGTTTGGTTAGTATTGATCTTAACATACTTTTTAGTCGCTAATATATATATCAAACTACAGAGAAGGTAGGGGCTAATTTGGAACCATCTCACTCAGCCTCTCTTAATATTGACGAGGAGGAATTTCCTAGGAGGATATCCAGCGGTGAATGCCATGAAAAGGTATTACTAGTGAATAAGAGACATCGAAGTGATGGGGAGGCAAGTGATAGCGATAGTGAGTTGAGTGACGTTGAGACTGAATCTAGCAGCATCTGGCAAGGTGTTTTGGGGAGGATGTTAGGCGGTGATGCCGAATCTGATACCAGCAGTGACAGTGGTATCGAATCCAGTAGCAACTGGGAAGAGAGTTCTGAGGCGAGGTTTTGCAGTGGTATCGGATCTAGTAGTAGCCTGGAAAGAGTTTTGGATGAATACGATAGCGGGGGTGGCAGTGACGAAAAACGTGATAACGACAATGAGGGGTCGAAGGGGAAACAGAAGGCTGGGTATAAGATAGAACTTACTTTGTCAAAGCAAGTCGCATTTGCTAATCACGGTACTGATAGGGCAAATACCGTGTCGAATGTACGTAGGAGTCCGAGCAAAGGACTTACCCCCAAGATTGAGTCCAAACCTAAGATCAAAACCCCTGAACCCCACAATGGAACCCCCGTTCCGAAGCTACCAAATGCAAGATCAATCATTCCTTATTCTAGGTATTCTTTGAGTACTAATAGTGTTTTCAGAAACGGATTCACTTAGACAAAAGTAAAGACAGCCGCGAAGAAAACGGAGACGACATTGAGAATCACCGCGAAAGGAGACGCCGCGAGATGCGGCGCGAGCAAGACCGCCTTGACCTCGAGCTACACGAAGAGCGTCGTAAGCATGAGAAATATATGATAGATGCCCAGATAGTGCTTGCCCGGATTAAAAAGATTGGTAAGGAATAGAGGAGTAAACCAAAGAATTATTCGCCTATGAATTAAATATCAGCTATCCACAGTGGATACCTAAGCAAATTTACGTTTTTCAGGACCTGTATCACTACATATATGTATTCAATGCATCATTTCTACCATGGCCTTGTAAAATAATACCAGGCATGATCCAAAGACTGGAAGCTACACGTGGTTTCTATGAGGTCAGATTATACACAACCACTCAAGCAAAAGTAAATTTTCTAACGGGATTCATATTGTCAAAGCTATGACCGTATTCTGCTACAAATGTTCAATTGAGAAAGAGTGTTGAGGGGGCTTGCATAGTCCAAAATCACAGTCAGCCCCCCGAGATATGGTTATTTATTAGAAATAAATTTAACCCCACCTCCATCTCAACTTCAACCTCCTCTCGTCTTCAATCACCCTCAATTGAGGTTTGTCAACTCATTTGAATGCTGAAGGTCTAAAGACCTTTCAATACCGTATTATCTACAATGCCGCTCATAGAGCCCGTCTGGGAATCCCCAGGTATTGATCTGAATTTTGAAATGCTTTGTATTCTTCGAGATGATGAGGATCTTCGCGCAGTACTCTGGCCCCGAGAAGGCGATCATAAAATGAAATTTAACGGGATAAAAAAGCCCAAGACAAACGCCTACGCAAAGCTCGCTAGAGACATTGTTAGTAACTACAAGGAGTACTGGTCTTATGTAGATGCCTATAGCCATTACTGGCGACTTACTGTCCGTAGTAAGTTGCTGATGACACGGAAAATCTATGATGGCGTGAGGCTGGATATAGAGAAATGCGAAACTGCAGGTGTGGCATTGGGAAAGAAGACTTGTAACTACCAATCATCTCTTTTGGCTTTTTTATGCTTAGATGGGATTTACTAATGGGTTATGTAGCCGCTTACGTATACATGAAGCGCATCGGGCCTCAGTGGGCTATCCTTTGTGAGATTAGCGGACATTCAAACCCGATGGATATCCCTATGGGTGAGCCGTATAGTTTAGCTGGGCCCAGCGACGAGGAGAGTAGCAGTGAAATATCAGAGGACTATGACTGGGAGAATGACAAAAGTGTGAAGAACACTACATACAAGTATGATGAGGGAGCACATCTTCCGAGTTATAATAGTGTTAGTAATGGCCTTTACCCTCTGATATAGAAGACTATGACTTAGATTAACACCAACCGCATCCCAGGAACAGACCCACAAAACCTATGCGCAAGTAATTCCAATGGCTAAATCTGACCAGTCTGATGTGGGTGCACCTGAAGGAAGTACGGATGAGTATGATGAGGAAGAGGAGGAAGAGGAGAAGACCAAGGTCACCACCAAATCCAATAATGTCTACCGTGGGGATCAAGGGGGTACCAATCTTGACCGTCAGGAGCGCGAAGCTGAACGCAAGCATGAAAAATATATGATTGATGCGAAGATATTCCTTGCGATGATCAGTAATGGATTGATCAACGGCGGTAGAAATGAATAGTACTGAAGGATACTAGTTGGGCATCGATGGGTCTCAATATCTCGCCGAATATACCTTCTGTCTTTCGGTAAAAATGGGGATGTTTCTTAGTTTCTAAGAAATTCATACACGGTTACTTCACCACAATTAAAATTCCATACATCTCCAGAAATCACCGCTAGTACCATTTGTGTGATTAAACCGATGCAAACTTATGCTGTCTCCTTTATATAGCTACAGTAAAGCAAGATTATTGCCCCATATAATCTTTGATATTTACCACTAGTGCATGTCTGCCTACCCAAAATAACCCTAGGGGAAGGGTTTCTACTGTGAGAATAGGGCTAGACTTGGTCTGGGGTATTGAGGCTATTATATCTTTAATACCACGTTTATACTTAGGGCTTTGTATAGCGTTTCACACATTCCATAACCCTAATCCAAGTACAACACCATTCCCTAGACTCGAATATGTCTCGTTGTCCTGACCAATATAATGAGGCGTAACAGCGTCTCTTGTCGACCTCTTCCCTAATTCTAAGATTACCTCTTATCAATACACTACTCCTCCTAAACTTCTCTCCTTTCTACACGAAATAACCTCTGCTACTTTTCTTAAGAGTATACATTACTTAATCTCTTATTTGCTTTGAATATCTTCTTGTAATAAATTATTTAGCCCCCTACCTAGAAAGGACCAAAGAGATCTCATTCCTCATCACCTAGACTAAAGATGGACTCCGGTAGTTCTGGTAGCCGTAACCCTCCCTTACCTCGACGATCCGCAAGAAATGCCATAGCAGGTCCTTCCACAGAGGGTGCTACTCCCAAAATAACGCCTAAGTCAGAGGCTCCTAAAAATATATCGAGTACCCTAAATAAAACACCCCCGAAAAGCCCCTTCCAACCACAGATAATCACCCTTGGCGGTTTGGGGAGAAACGACAGATCGGAAACTGTCATTGCTGGCCCTTCAACTGACCCATTTAATAAAGGTAAACGCAAGGCCATAGACCAATTACCCAGGACTCCAACTCTCCCGAAAAAGGAAGAAGGCCTTGAGGTCATTGATTCTGGGGAGGGGAAGTCCCTTGTCTTTAATCTTTCCAAGCAGGAATTTGGGAACCCGTATATTGTTAACTATATACGTGATGATCAAGATAAAATCAATTCTAATAATGGAGAACCACAAATTATTATTACGGAAGTGGGCCAGTTGGGGTTTAGAAAGAACCTTGAAGTGTTTCCAAGAAATATTAAAGTGATCTTTTCAGATGGTACACAACCTGAAAAGAGCGATACGGGCGGAGAGAAGCTCGACCGAACTACTGATGAGGGTCAATCGGGTGGGGATCATGAGGTACCTGAAAATAAAGAGTATAACGATAATAAAGATGGAGAGAAGATGGATCTAGTCATCTGTGAAAACAGCGGACGTATGCCAGTTTTGGATGGCCCCAAGGCTATACCTGACAGCGGATATGAAGGTGATATCAGTGACGTCGAGACCGGTGTTACCAGCATGGTTATAAGCTCTAGTCAAGTGAACTCTAGTGTTCAAGCGCAAAGCCCTGATGCGCAAATTAAATTGGAAAAGATTTAGGCCGGTTACGAGTATGGGCATACCTTAGATTTGTTTTCAACTAGCATTACTAGTTTCAATAGCGGTAAGGGTGATCACGTAAACTTCTTTAAAGTTACATATGATCAACCACTCAATCAATGTTTAAAGTTATAAATGCGTGGGAATAGATAATGGATTCTCACTCAAGATTAAGGTGCTTTCTTGCTCATTGGGAAACTTTCACCTTGTAAATTAATACTTGTAAGAGAAATTTGAGGCTAGAAGCTTTTATAAAACCGTCACCGTCTTATATAAGTATTTTAGAAGTTGTAATTACTGAATACCCCCAAATAGGAATGGCTATATTGAGACGTTTGAATAGGGGATATCTCCCTACATCAGCCAGTGGCGTAACACTACTTAAAATGTATGCTATAGAAAACACTTTTACCCGATGATGGTCCTCTAAATAATAAACCTTTTCGGACACTTTAGATAGCTAGTTGTCTTTTTTGTGCCGAGCCCTATAGAATGCCGCATAACCTCGCGAGACCGAGAATCACGCTAAGAGGTTGAAATAAGATGTGGCAAGGCACTTAACTCGTAAAGGAAGCCACTACCCCTAAGCAAAGAAAAGCGAAGGGGTATCTCTCTGGGTATAGCGAGTAACGAAAACAGTGCTGCTAAACCTTTCTTAGGAAGATTGTCCAGCCACACTTTGTTTAGACGTCTTAGTGCGATTCTCAGCCTCGTTAGATTATGCGGTAATATGAATAATAATAGTTTGATTCTATGGCGCAAGGATGGGGGTGTTTGAGTACCGTATTGACTCGATAAATTGGCTATGCGGGCGTCAACACCACCTATGCTTAATAGTTTTCTCTAAACCCGTTTGAGCTTCCTTTAAACCTATCAAAGCTAGCTCATGATAATAATCCTTGCAATCAGATAGCAGGTCTACATTCAATAGAAAGTAGCGGTGGCGCCCGCATAGCCAATTTATCGAGTCAATACGGTAGCTGAGAGTGATATAAACTAATCATAAGTCCAAGTTGAGAGTGATATTGTACATACATGGTTATACCACTTGTGATTTTATTAGTTAGCCGAGTTTAAGGTATATCGTGTGTTTGTGTTCTATATGCACTCAGTTAGGGATTCATGTATTTTATCCATTGATTTGTTTAACTAGAGAGGATCTCAACCGATTGGTTACTAACTATCGAGTGATATCTAATGCAGGACCCAAGAAACGCCTAACTGACCTCACAAAAAAAAGGCAGCCTACGCCCCCAATACTTAACACCAGACGCAACAAAGGCAAAATCCCCCCCTCCCCCCGGAAGAAAATCCGTATATATATGCTCACCACCCTACACCAATAGTGACCTCCTATAAACTATAAATCACACCCTCTAAACACCCTCTACTGCCAATAGAGCGCATTCAACGGCAACCTCATCTGGACCCTCTTTTTTTTTTTTTTTTTTCATTAAATACATCTGGACCCTCTAGAAACACTCTCTAAAAAACGAAATCCATCGCAGAGTCCTCTGGCCCCCCGCACTCTTGACCTTGAGGCTCTCTACAGAGTACACTAAACCCCAAGCCGGGGAAGAGATTCTCTTCTCGAAGGAGTATGTGCATATAGGCGCTTATCCTGGTTATTATGGGAAACCCTGTATATGAGAAACTGTGGGCTTTGAGGAAGTTGGTATGAGGGGGTTGAAGTGGAAGTGTGAGGGTTGTTAAGGGAGTTGTAAGGGTGGTTGGGAAGGGGTTGAGGGATTCGGAGGTTTGTATGTATGCCTGTTCGGTTTGGAATTTTGTGGGGTGGGTTGTTGGGATAATTGTTTTTTTTTTTATCTAGCGAACGAATAAAGCTGTAGTCTGTGAGCTTGGAGAATGGCTAAAGTACCTCTAGAAGTATGAGAGAATAGGCCGTAAACAGGATCGTCTGGATTTGGAACAGCACTTGCGATAGGTGGAACGCAAGCATGAGCATGAACGTTACATGATTGATGCACAGCTGCGAGGGAGGAAGCAATGTCCATTGGTCTGGCTGCAGGACATGGCAGCTGTTAGATAAAGCTCTGTTCGCTTCCGATTATGCCCCACAGATATGCATGTAAGATGGGTTAAAAGATACGTAGAATCTCCAATAGCTAGAATAGAAAGTATCTTATAGGTTATAGACTATAGTACATATGGTAACCCGAAGTTGTGCCAGGGTTAGGGGTTTCTTGATCGTGATAGCCGGCCCCCAATTCCCCCACCGGGCCGGATTACTACTACAGCGGAGGAACAGCTCAGTGAGAGTCGGGTCATCCACACGCACGGACCTTACTCAGAGATTAAACTCAGCTCTGCTCTACTCTATGCACAGTACGTCTAGGGTAACCCGGACATCTACTCTATACTGAGGGGGGCCACCAATCGGCCAGCCACGTTCGACTCGGCGACTCAGCGTCGCCGCTCACCCATGCACACTGGACATCTCACATCGGTGAACATCCCTTCTCCAGGGCCTGAAAGCGGTCATCGCACACGTGAGTCTTTTTGCGTAGGACACACACACACGCACCCACGGACAGACATTACCACTCTCACGCAGCGGAGCAAAATGTTCATACCGGGTGTGTGTGTGATGACTGCATAGGGAGGCTGCATGCAAGAGCAAGATCGGGACCGTGGGGAGGCTCCTCTGGCCAAGCCCAGGATGGCTGGTGATCATGGGAAAACAAGCTCTTCTAGCGTATGCTTATCCCAGCACTAGGCTCTTAGCGAGACAGGGATTTCACAGCGGAGGGGCCTCCGTGTCAGAGGGTGAGTGAGAGCGTGAGAGAGACCACACACGTATAACTACCTATGGCCCAACGCGTTTTCTCGGGGCCCAGGGAGGAGCCACAGGACGTGGACGTGAGCGTGAGCACTTGGGCCCTACACCGGTCTCTCATCGCGCCAACACTCGTCGTCGTCATTCTATCCACGCTACTGCTGCTTCCGAGCATCAGCGGGACGTTAGGCTCCCTTGGCCTGCTAGCTTCGCCCCAGCCACCATCATCACCACTGCCTCCTCCTCCACCTCCACCTCCACCTCTTCCTCCTCCTCCAGTTATCAACATTCCCATTCCCAGAGAACCTGCCACGTTAACAACATCAGACATGGCAAACACTACTCCCTCCTCGAATGCTATTGCTGCCACTGCAAATGATGACCTCAACCATGTTCCCAGTCTTCCACCCTCAACAAGTCTGACTTACCTAGCCGAAGGTGCTGCTAATGTAATCTATCGCATATCCTCACCCCCAGGTGCACCACAGTACCCCAATCAGCTTCTACGACTGCGGAAGGCTCTCCCCAGTGCCCAGCCAAACCAGCTGGCCTATGCACATCTACTACACACCTTCCACCCGCTATTTCCCAGCCATCTTCTGCTCCCAACAAGCCTGATACGTATCCCCTCTTCAGTCCTGGTGCGGGAGAATGTTGGTCTCCGGGCAGCGGAGGAGAGTGAAAAACGGCCAGTCAAGAGACGAGGGCTGTATCTGGAGGAGGTGAAGGAGGAGTTTGGCTTTTTGATAATGGACATGTCACCTCACCCACTTGCCATACTTCCCTCGCCCCCCACTTCCCCGGGGTTTTTATCACGAGTGAGGGCTCTGCTACCTGGCTATAAAAGACGATCAAAAGGAGTGGTTGCTCCGGCTTTACCAGCACATTCTCAGCAAACCCGCCAACTTCTAATCGAGTTCAAGCCAAAATGGGTTCTTCAGTCCCCCTCTGCCCCTAGCTCATGGCGTCGCTGCCGTACTTGTGCCCTCCGCGTTCTCAAAGACCAGAAACATAGTTTCTGCCCATTGGACCTATCCTCGAGCGACGAGCCCCGAGTCCGGCGCGCAGTACAGTATCTTATCCCTACAAAAAAGCCTGGAAACCTTCAGCTGGCACCGGGAGTCACGTGGGAAGCCACCCAGGAAATCATCGCCGACCGAATAGTCCGATATCTCGTTGAGGGTGATCTTATGCCATCTTTGAAGAAACTGCATAGAGAGTTGGACCCACACGGACCTGCAGCCATCCAGACAATGGACCAAGAACACAAGGAGAAGTTTGTCAGTGCGATGACGGTTAGGGATTTGACAATCTTTCTGAGGATTGATTTGGATGTAAACGATGGGGATAAGAGAGGGGTGGAGGCCCGAATTGGAGATTTGGATCTGAAGACGGGAGATGCTGGAAAGTGGGACTACTGGAGCAACCTTGAGAAGAGGCTTACAGAGGAGGGCTGGTATAACGGTACCGAGGAGGGTGCGGAGGAAAGGGCGGTTTGGTGTAATCCATAGAGGTTAGAGAGGCTCCATAATAGAGACCTAAATGGTTGCAGACCCGACATGGAGCCTTTTGCCCCTTTCATATGTTGCGCGAGAATGTTGGCGACCTGTTTCCTTTGTGTTTCCCATGATATCCACTTTTCACGGTCTATTACTACTCCCCTCTTCCCCAGCTTTGATGATCCTAGAATTGGGTTCGCTTCTGTATTCTTTTTGGCTATTTCAAGTTTCAGTTTAGGGCGGAAAGGTGGGGGGTTAGGTGTTAGGTTTATGATTAATGATAATAGTATTTTTTTTCTTGGGCGTGGGTGCTTCTAGGGGTTTTTAAAATAGTGTGTGAGAAACATCCCCGGTCTTTCTATGACAAATGTAAGGTACCCGTGCGGTCTACTTGCGTGTTATTACGTAATTTTTAGTATAGTGTGATTATCAAAAGTCTCACATTCCGGGAGTGTTTGACCTTGAAAGCTTGAAAAGAAGGGGGAGGTATAGAAATATATGGCCTACTTTTTGAATAGCCTGCATACCAGTTTTCTCGATAGGGACTGATAACCTATCATTTCATTCTATCACTCAACGATTACTATACCAAACACAGCCACGCCAATAAAAATAGTAAAGTAAGTAGACTCCATACTATATATAGTTGATATTTCCCTGAAATGAAAGGAGAAGGGGAAAAAGCGAAGCAAAAAAACAAAAGCAGTTCTGCTGACAATCGGGTACCCAAGCTCCCAAAGGGGGAGGACTTGAGGTCAAACATACGTCTGCTGATGACCGAGTTCGAACACTCAGCATCGTTGCTGGCACCGGGGTTTGGGACCTCTCATGCCGTTAGGCTAATGGTCCCAGTGTAAACTATGGGATTTATTGTGCTTTTGACCCCTTGGTGGGGGGTGGACTGCTGAAGTATGGGTTAGGAGAGTAAGTATACTAGGCTCTACAATACTATATAGCAAAATATGGAATTGGGAGGGTGGAGTCTGGGTTAATAAAGCCCTTGAGTACTTCCGAGAAGTAGATTGGTGCCTAGAGGAGGGGAGGTAAGCCCTGCCTCTTATATAACCTATATGCCTATGACCTTTTATGGATCAACTGATGTCAGATATACTCTAATAAGTACCAGAATCTCTCTGAGAGTCCCCGAGCCCTAATATTCCCGGGTTATTCCAAAAAAAGAATTGGGCAAGCTCGGAGGGTAGGCACACCAGATCCTACGGTGCCGCGCAGCAAATAATGGAGCTGGGGCACGAGACTACTACAGCAATTAATTTGTTTTTTTATATAACTACTTCCTTTTACACTAAACTCGCTATTTTTCCAATTTTTGCATTTCTTTTAATATAGCTACATGCCTCCATATTAGACATAATGATTCATACATATAGTAAATGATAGCTCTTTTCCATATACTTATGATTAATTCATTCATCTATCTAATGGTAACTCCTCAATTGCCAAACCTATCCACCACAGCTAAACTTACCGCATTCACGGCATCTATCAGTGGTTTCTTCCCCACAGCGACAGCATTTTCCAACCTCCAATAGCTTATAATCTCCTAGTATATGGTTAGATACCAGATAACTCAAAGAGGCGCTATAACTTACGAGGTGAGATATCATTAATTCCCACTCTCTCCAAGGAGCTTCCTAAATCACCTGTAGTCAGGCACCTAACCATGTCACCAAACCCCTTCTGCCTCATAATCTTCTCCTTCATTTTACCACTATACGGATCAAACGAATCTATAGCAGTATCCTCTGACCCCGCCACCGACTCTGCAACCGGACCCCCTACTACCGTTCCCGAATCAGCAGTATCGGTCTCCGAGACACCGGAGCTCGACTCGGGCAAGAGATCCTGTGGTTGTCTTTTGACCGGTGAATCGAACTCAGTCCTAACAGCCTTCTCGATATCCCTCATCGTTCCCTGAATCGCGTTCTGAAGCTTCATCGATAAAGATTGGTCATGGATCTGTAACCCTTCGAGATCCGGGAGTCCCCATCGTACGTAGACCTTCTTGTGGGTGGCTCGGATCTTGAAATCTGGATGATGTTTGATGAAAAGATCGCACAGGAAACATGCGTACTTGCTGCACCCGATTTCACTAGCTGGGTGGAGCTCGGGGTGCAGAGCGTAGAAGTGTACAAGTGCGATCTCGGCATGGACGTATAGCTCTCTTCGTTGTAGCTCTCCGAATTCAGTATCCATTCTATAGTACCGGCTACCGTAGTGTCTAAGTACTTCGCCGTCGTGGTAGTCGAGTGACGTGAGGAAGGTAAGTAATTCGTTCCCGCTGTGTGGCGATGCTGTTAGTAGTTTTGCGCGCATCCTAGGAATTACGCAGAATTCAATGTTTTTGAAAGACCTCCCGAGAGATCGTGAGCGTGCGCACTTTACTAGGTCTAGTGTGCATTTCCAGTACCGGCTGAGTTTCCGGAGTGTTTGGTATAGCTTTGTAGAAGCAGTCTTGTCACCGAGTGTCAGGAGGTGGCGAAAGCACTTTGAGTGCCGGCCTTCAAATGCTAGTGAAATAAACGCCTTTACAGCTTCGATCTTGAGGCTTCCTTGGGAGTGGCCCTTCTCTTTACCTCTATTTGCTGACCTCCTACAGAGCTTGTCGAGCTCCTCGAAGTAGGACCAGGCAGCTGCCATGTGTCTCTCGTGTGTCCATGGGGTGTAGGCTCCGTTCTTTTCGTGCTCTTCTGGAGATATCGAAAGTGTCGTTGAGTAAGGTGGGTACTGGACACTTCCGGAGGCAGTTAATTTACGGCGGGCATCTTCGAAAAGACTTAGAAGACCAGGGGGGCCTAGACCGCCTCTGAGAAGTGTTGCTAGATTGCGCCTCTTCATTTGGATTATAGAGTCGAAAACACGCTTATGGGCATTGGTCTCTTCGTAGTCTTGGACGGGTCGGGTTAGTTTGTAGTAATAAAGGTATAAATTGGGGGTTTCTTTACCTCTAGAATCGAGTTGACCTAGAATAGTACCAAATTCAGTCAACTCACTCAGCATCGATTCTGGGATTTCACCATTCATCGAGAGCCTGAAACGGAGACCCGTGGGTCCTTTTCTGTAATAGCGAGAGGTCATACTAGACCGCCGACTATCGAGTGATTCCACTAAACCGAGTATCAAATATTAACATACTGGATTACAACCCCCTCCCCCACCCCTAAGATGAAATACGAATCTGTATTAAAATCGATACCAACCCATTGGTTCGTTCAGCTCTTCAACAGCAACAGCAACCACATGTGCAGCGGTTCTCTCAGATGAAGCCACAAACGCAATTGCGTCTACTAGGACCTGTCGTAACTCCACTTTAGGCTCGGGCAGACCCTCAACCTTTCTGAGAGCACCAGACGGCGGTATAGACTCTAGGTCATCATCGATATCGTCGTCTAGGTCTTCAGAATCATGGAGAGGGTTGAGTTGGCGTAGAAAACACACGAGTTGGACAAGCTTGCGGTAGTTTTTATCGTCTAGGCTGGAATCTGGCCGGCTAGTCGTATCTGAGTAGGACATCTTATAGCGGGTAGATAGTATGCTTATTTGTGGCTTGTGGGGAAACTTGATCTTGGGTGAAGATTGGTTTTTTTGGTGGCTTAAGATTGTAAAGGCGGGAATAATATGTTATAAGTGGGGTTCTCAGGCAACCCATATGCAAGGATTATGGTATAATTGCCTACCTTTATTAGTTGGATCTTATTAGCCAATTCACTGGTGCAGATGTTGACATGTACCCTCGCTGCCAAGAGATTTATTGGATCCTTGAATATAGGATATATAGCTCAATGATAAGGAAACAGTAGATTCTATTATATAAATTAGTCTATATTTCCCAATCGTGATCGCTGCCGAGCTACGTTAATATAAGCACAAGGACCAGCCACCAATACACTAGTGAATTGTTCAAAAGGCCTGGCAAATAGACGTTTATACCAACTGAAGTCAATGAACACGTTATCGCTGCTAGAGCCATGAAAAGCTATACAATTAGTTGACCTGAAAGTACAGCTCTAGCATAGCTTAGGGTAGAGAAACAAGCTAATACATACCACCACCACACAGATACCTTTAAACTTCAGTGAGGTGGCAGTCAAAGTTCCAAGGCCATAGTGGTCCTTCCCTTCCCTTGTGCGGGTCGCTGTCTTACTGTTGTAAGAAATACTTCCTAATGAATCAAGAGGGAAACAGTAATTCCTAAAACATAGTCCCCAGACTGTCGACACAAAAAGCTCTACTTCAAATGAACTGTAGTATAGAAAATCCGAGTCTTTACCGCTTATACTGACCGGGTGTCTATTTCCACTTTCTGGAGGTATGCTCTATGTTGTAGCCGTTTTAGGTTACTAATCCTTAAGAATTTTCCTTAAACCAATAGAGATTTGAGGGCTAGCCATACGAATAAAGTCTAACATAAATGCTAATTACTTATTACGCCTCAGGTTTCAGAAGCACTACGGGTGCCTAACAAACTACGCCACATCTCTGCATGATAACTATGTAAAACACCATCATAAGACTGGAAGACCATAACACCCCAGCGGCACCGAATAAGGACATGAGATAAACATTACTCCAGATTGGTCGAATACGCCTCAAGACCAATAGACAGCCTCCAAATAAAAACCTAAATAGTAGATCCTACCGCTGTGGCCAGTAATGATACACTTCTATCCTGCGGTCTCAGCCCGGTCCGGTTCGATATCGCCGAGATAGGTATTACAGTAATATATATGAACACATTTTTTTTTTCTTTTTCCTCTCACCTCCCTCCCCGCTTGGCGTGTAATACTTTCGTATCGATTATTAGAGAAATGTCATTCTCGACATCTTACAACTGGTGCCTCCCAACATCTATCATCGTAATGAGGCTCTAAATCTCAAGATCTTATACAACATAAGGCAAAATGTATTCATAACCACTCGTTTACGAAAGCTTGATCTTTCATACTCATATAATTTATAAAAAAACTTCTTCGACAAGGTAAGTCGCTATTTAAAACCACACACATCCCATTCAACCTTTCAGTACCCCCCCCCCCGCCCCCCTCGTTAAGACCCTCAAAATCCTTCTAAACCCCTGAGAAATCCACGTCGCAAAGCAAAGATGGAACGGTTACCAGCTGAGCTGTTACGTTAAATCTCAGACCTTTCAAAGCTGAACTCTCATCTATCAATCTAGTCAACCCTCTGTTCGCATCCATAGCAAGGAGAATTCCTATATATTCTTGGAGATTTCTTTCCCGCCGGCTCTGAAAAAAAATTTGTCTAAGTAGATCTGCAATTCACCCCCTATTTACTCCATCTGCGCTAGACTAAACTTCAAATGGTATTTTCTCACCTTTTCAGAACTTTCACCTCGAGTGTAGAGAGTAGTAGCGGGAGTAGTCTCCTACTCTCCCATGTTAGATCTCTTCAAAACGAAATGTAGCGGTACTGCTCCTTTGGCACTGGGATTCTAATGTCCATAGTTTCTTTAATTTTTATCTCATCTCGTTTCTATAGGACTTTATCCCTTCTTTGGTTCTGTAACGCTTCTTATAGGTTCTCTTGTTCTATTGGGATACCTGAAAATATAAGGATTTAGGCTATTTATCAAGACTTACTCTAAACAAGTTCCAAATAAAGCCTTGTAATACATCCAAGATATACAATTAAAGTAACAAACAACAATTTTACAACACATTAGCGGTATTTACTATCACTACCCATCACTCGGACCAAACACCCACTCTACGTAACAAGAACCCACCAGATAGGTATCGCGCTACCAGGAGTCCGTGTTTCCCGGCAAGAGACAAGGCTCTACTCTAGATAACCCCAACAACAACAACGGACAATTGTCCGAGTTGTGGTTTGATAGTCGCTTATACGACCACGTGCGGTGTTTTAGCGTGCATAGCTTATCGCTAGTTTTACCGAGCAGTCTACTAATCAGATTAGAAACCATCACGCGTACATACAACGGTGACGAGTAAATAGCATGGCCATTCTTTATTGCGCATGAAAATCTTTCAGATCATCGCTAACCCACACACCCCTCATTCAGAAACGAAACAGAAAAAAAAAAAAAGATACATTCCAAGTGACATAGAACTATTATTCATTACAAGAAAGCATTTCCCATTACAAAAAAAAACTATTATTCAGGGGGAAAAAAAAAAACCAACACCTTAAATGAAAAGCGTAGAAAGTATAGCCGGAACCGCGACCACAAATAAAGAGTTTACCAACAATAAAGTTCCCGCGCCGGTAGCCTGTGTTTCAACAGCTGCTTCAGCAGTACCCGATGCAGCAGTAGTAGCGGTCGTTGAAGTGACCAATCCTGTGCTTGTAGAAGTTGCAGTTCCGCTAGTTCCACTAACACTTGAAGTAGCACTCCCGCTCGGAAGGGCAGTAGATCCCGTCGCAGATGGAGACATTGAAGTTGTAGAGTTATTCGAATCATCGTCTATACACCAAAT
The DNA here is from genome assembly GCA_033030425.1 of Verpa conica. Taxonomy (NCBI): domain Eukaryota; kingdom Fungi; phylum Ascomycota; class Pezizomycetes; order Pezizales; family Morchellaceae; genus Verpa; species Verpa conica. The sequence goes on along the minus strand of JAUFSD010000010.1, from coordinate 506,953 downwards.
TAGCAATTATCCCCCCAAAAACGCGTATGCAGAGAGAGAGAGAGGAATAGCATACCAGAAATGTACGGAAGACAGTCTACAGCAAAGTTCATAATAACTTCGGTAGCATCGATTTGATCGGCTTTAGAGCAGGCTAGAGAGCAGGTTGTTGCATCTGTTGCGTTTGCGGATTGTACGGCTAGGGCTTCGCATACGCATTCGAGGTTGTTGCTGCTTTTGTCGCAGGTGTCGTCGATTATCTTGTAGACTTCCTGGTTGCATTTCTTGATACATGTTGGGAGGGCGTTGAAGAAGTCGTCGCCGTTCGTGTATGTCGCTGAGGTCGTTGACGCGAAGAATGCGAACGCGGTAGCGGCGTAGAGGAATACGGTGGATGAAATCATGACGTTTGTGTGGGGATTGAGGTTTCTAGGGCGGGGAGAGATGGACTACGGACGATCTGAGAGAGAGAGAGAGACTGGGTAGTAAGGTAAATTGCGAGTGCTGACGTTTTCTCTGCTGGTTTATATATTCTTTCACAGGCTCGTGACCCTTGGCGGGTGATCCTTGTACGGAATCCCAAAGGGGGGAGTCGCAACTTGCTTTTTCTCCTGATACACGCGGCACACCGGCTTGTGGCCCCCCCATGTGTGTATCAAACCCCAACCCAACCCCAGCCCAGCCCCCGTCAGATGAACTGTGCGGCACTCGTCGGCAGCGCAGTGCACTTTTGCTTAGTTTTCCCGAGAGCAATTGCGCTAAACAAGCCCGTAAATAGGGTCATCACGGTAAGAACACGCTTGGGCCTAAACTCACAGGGTGGATATCCTTATATGATTTTAGTGTAGAGGAGTGTTCGCCTTATACGTGAGAATACGTGGTCCTGAGTATACAGGGGTTATTCTATGCGCGTTAGTATTTTCCTATAAGAGTACAGATTATTATAAGGTAATTGTTGTAGAGGTAATTGGCTGTATCAATCTACTGAGACTGAGCATACATATTCTTGTAGTCATTATTTTTACAAGTAGTATTCTTATAGGGAGAGTTAACTTTAGCCCCTTTAGACAAATACGTATATCCAAAGAAGGACTAGGGTTGTTTGGAAATTCAAGTCCTTTATGTTTAGAGACTTACTCCCGACTCAAGTACTATCTAACCCTCCGCGCCTATTCGCTGTTAAATACCGCTATACTACTCTACTGTCTATAGTAGGACATATTGGGTGCGATATCTAACTAGGCAACCGTTGGAACTTCGTAAATGGTCCGACCAAGCGCACACAATCTCTCCCGCTATAACACTTTCCTAATTACATATTAAGCACGTGAAACTCATGTCCTCTTAACTACTCAGAGCCCTATAGTAGATTGATGTTTTCTCCTTTAATAACTATTAGAGGTCCTAGGCCATCTTGATCACTAAAAGTCCTTCGGTCCTAGTAACCGCGACCTCCTTCAATATTACACCGATATCTTTCTAATACATCTTTCTGCGCACTCGACATGCTACACCAGGCCCGACCAGTGATCCATTGTTAGGACAACTCCGTCTCAATATCTGCACCATAGCTAGTAAGATACAATAACTCAAGCGCATTATCCCATACCATGATGATAATACCGCAATCACAATACATCCATTAATTGAGCCCTCGTTTTCCCTAGTAACTCTGGATACAATTATTTCCTCCCCCTCTTTGACGGTTTTTTTCCCAACTATGCCAGAGCTGGCTGGTACCCTTAGCGACACTTCACCTCGACAACCATCAGAGTTATTATCGTACCTGCTTGTTTTGGTCCCTAGGACAATTATTACAGGAAAAGACTCTCTGTAACTTTCGAGGAGTATAGAACCCATCACTGTCTAAGAGAGACACCATGCCTCTGCATGGAACCCGCCTCTGGAAATATGACGTCATTATAAATATCACGTGAAAGTGTTTCAGGTGACGTCTTTTGATCGGCATTTCAAAGATAAAGATGCCCTGGAAAAACCATAGGAAAAACCATAGGATAGTTGAGTAGCTCTAGTGTTTATGTTGATCCCGCCTTTAAACAATCCATTCTTTATAAGGAAAGACATAATTAGTAAGTGATACACATGAGGAAATATTATGCTTACCCGAGGAACGTGGTATTTTCCCTTGCTTTCTCACATTGGCGGTTTTACGAAGTTTGCTTGAGATTCGAAGATAATCATACGACGGTGTTCCTCTAGCTGATACTTCCGACGATGCTGAAATATGTAGCATATCGGTCGGTTAATCTACTAAATGGTTTTTCTAGTTCTTCAAGAAATGTTTTCTGTTGTGGTGTGGTTGGGGGGGATTCTGAAGGGTATCTCCTTTTGGATGTGTAAAGGTTTTCTTTGTAGTCTTTGTGACTTGCGCAGGATCCTCAACACGACCAATGTCTTCGTGGCGCTTCTAGAGTGCCAGTCGGGTCGTTAGAGAGGTATCCAGTTGTGCGGTATGGGAGATGTAATTCAGAGAAGGAAATGTTTAGGTATGTTAACCGTATTAGGGGAGTGGAACGGTGATGGATGGGTTTCATCACAAGGGAAAGTCTGCTGAGAAAGAAACTGCGTCTATGCTGAGCTAGTAAATCTAAGCCTAAAGTAAGCGAAGCGCTAATCGGGGGTTCTAAGAATCAGGACATAAATCCTCACTCGCATTCAGGAGTAACTTAAATAGGTAGAGCGAGATACACATGAGGTGGCTTAGTAAGTCTAGTCACACCCAGACCAGAAGAGTTGCGGAAACAACTTGTGGAGATGATGATAGCTATATTGTATCTTACGTTTATCACCTCTAATAAATTCCCTATACGAAAGTTACTTCCTGGCCGACAGTATTCTTAAAAAGAAGTCTATAGAATTGTTAATTCACCAGACAGAACTATTTCTTGTAGACAGCTTTCTATTACGCGGATCTAACGAGCCTCCTGATCTATACAGAAACTCCAAACACACTGATCTATACGCCATACACAGAGCAAACACTCTATCATAATAAAACTATTCCCCCAAATATTAAACCTTCACACACCCTACAAGAAGAGCCCAGAAAGCACCGCCGGAAGCGCAACAACCAACAAAGAACCCATCACCAACGAAGCCCCCGCATTAGTCGACTGCGTCACAGCCGGAACCCCCATCGAAGTTGTAGCGTTATTCCCGGTAGTATCATTCGGAGACGTAACGTCAACATCATCAAACTCTATACACCAATCATTAGCCATACACTCTTGAGCACTCTTTTTTTTCTCTTTTTTTTTTTTTTTTCAGGACAGTATACATACCTGGGAAGAACGGAAGACAGCTAGTAAGGAGGTCCGTTGAAGCCGTATTTGCAACCTCCTGGTCTGCAGGAGAACAAGCCGAAAAACAAGCCGTGGTAGAGTTTGTAGTAGTGGAGTTTGTGGGTGAGGGGACTTCTTCTATGGAGACTAGGAGCTTGCATGCGCATTCAAAGTTATCGCCGCAAGAAGCCTTAACTGAGTCAAGACTCTCGTTCCCGCAGGCTTTGACGCATGCTGGTATAATGTCGAAGAATTGTGCGGCGCTGGTGATGTTTGTTGCTGCGGTTGCTGAAGAGAAAAGAGTGAATGCAGTAGTAGCGTAGAGGAATAAGGTTGATGTAATCATTGTGTTGGATTTCGGAATCTTCTGGTGGGGTGTTAGAGTAGACGTTGATGATTTTTTTTATATCTGAGAGGTAATTGCGGTGGGTTTTCTTTCTGTTGGTTGAGTAGCTGGATCGAGGTAATTTGCGGTGGGGGGGAGAACTTTGTATTCTGCCTTTTGTTGGTTTATATATTCTGTTGATTTAAAGGTCGTAGTGTGATCCTTGACCCCACAAATGCTCATGTATGCCTTAAGGGGGCTGGTGGTTGTTTCTTTCTAGCGTACTCTTCACCGGTGTACGCCTCTATCTTGCATGCATGCATGCCAACCATATAGCTAATGATGATAGCCTCTGAGCCACACGTCTTGGTGTATTAGTGGCTTGCTATGCTGACGAATCATAGAACTCGGCGAATCCCCCTTCTGTAAAGTGTTCGCAAATTAACTTCTTCCCTCTGAATCGTGGAATCGTGGCGACGCGTAGTAGACCACCAATGGTCTACGGCACCGGTGAAAGATCACCAACCTACCAACACTATACCTCGATCCTTTGAAAAATATTACAATCTGACTGGAATGTAACTAGCTACTGCAAGAAATAAGGTGCACAATAAACGATCGTTAAAATTCTGACGCAGTTTCAGTCTGCTACGTACCATAGGGCTAAATTATCAGGTTAACCAAAGGAAATAAATAAATTTATTTATAGAATCAAGTCAACATTCCAAGAGCATTGCTAGACCCTTTTTAGCCATGGAATGCTAAGCTTCACATATGTATAACACCCGGGGTATGGTGGCTGAGTCATTGGAGGCTCCCGCGCTTATACTTTACCCCCAATGAAAAGTAAATTATAATTACCCAGGAACCTCGAGAATCCTTTACCGGTGGGTATCCTAGGCATTCCAGCTTCCTTGTGTGCTACGCGCTTAAAATTCTTAACCAATCTATCCATAGGGCTGACCGGAATTAACCGGCGAAGCAACATGTACTAACTTAGGCGCCCAAAAAATCTTAACGAATTAAAAACTCAGATATAAGTTATTCGTAATATTTTTTTATGTTCTAGCTCCTTTTGTTGTCATTGCCCATCTATGCAGGATTTGATGAAAGTTCAAGTCGCCGACTGTTCGCTTAGTGACTACATGTAGTACCATTAATTGAAGCTTCTTGTAGTTACGTTAAGGGATATCTTTCTCTCTTAGAGATACCCAAGGTAACCATTGGCCTCGTACCCCAGGTTTGCTTTGCTGCATAGGGGATGGAACGAGACTAAGTAACCCTATGTCATAAAAAATCACTCGCACAAGTATGTGGCGTTTGTGGCTGTTTTCACGGCACCGCCCAGATCTGCAGATCTGACCCGTGCATGCGGCAATCTCCGGACCCCGGATTACCCCACCCACTGTGCAGGGCAGGAGGTCTCCACTTCCCGATAAACCGATATTAATTATCAACACATGTACTTTATACGAATATCTCAAGACCATGAAACCCGCGACACGTCTCTTCAAAGCTTTTCGGGCTTCTTATTTTCGCCCAATCTCTGCTACGAGAGGCTCGAGAACGCTCCTAACATTGAGCCACTACCGAGGCCCTTCCGAAGTAAGCTGAGCCAGACTTAGAGGTGAATTGCTCATGTTGATGTGGTGTACGCGTAGCCTCCACTGCTAGAACAGACGACTGGAAGCCATCTCGCTAGTATCACTTCTAAATATGGAGACTCACTGGCGTTTGTTGTCCTTTTTGTATACGTAGCTCTGTCTTATGGTGCTAATTTTTGGTGCCAGCGTTATATCAAAGCACCAAAATATCCGTCTTTCGTATCATGACTTGCACAATAAATCTAACGCTCTTGCACATGGTCTCTCTAATCTCGGCGTCGCTAAAGGGGATCGCGTTGCTGTTTCACTTGGAAACAATTCCGAGTTTGCTCTGGCAACCTATGCTCTTTTTAAACTTGGTGCTATACTGGTGAAGCTCACTCAAGGAATCCCATAAAAGTCACCCAAGCCCATATTCTGATTCTCTTCACCGGTTTCAAAGGTCCCTTTAAACCCATCATTCAATGCCAATCAAGTCGTCTCAGCCCTGAATCACCTCGATGCCTCCCATCTCATAATATCACTAGAGACAAACCTCCCACGAAAGCCTCCACGGTCAAACATACCGCTTCTCCAGCAGATTTCCCCATCATTAGAGACAAGTTGCAACTCGGAACTTGTGCCATCGCTCAAGAATGTCATTATAGTCGATAATTCGTACGGTCGGGTTGATGCTTCGTCGTTCAAAGCATTTAAAATCTTCCGGGACATACTTGAAGACGGTGTTGGTCGTGGTGCTTTGAGTGAACAAGGGTTGAGTCCTGATGATATAGTGAATATTCAATTTACTAGTGGGTGGGTCTTTATCCCGTATGTGAAGCTACCGATGATACCTGTACTTACAAAATGTCACTTGGATGTTAAAGGACGACTTCAGTGCCGAAAGCTGCGTGCTTGACACATAGGTCTATACTAAACAATGGTAAAAGTATTGGTGATCGGATGCTTCTGACAAATAGAGATATCGTATGCTGTCCTCCACCGTTATTTCAGTAAGTAAATCACCTATGCCCTTAGGTATGTATAACAAGGTTCGGTGTTCATAGGTAAACCAGTTGTTTCGGAAGTGTGTTGGGATATATGGCTACCGCAACTCATGGTAAGATACTCGTAGATATCATTGATTCAAAGTTGTTTTAGGTCAAGCTAAAGCACACAGGCTCTACAATCGTATTCCCTTCTGAATGTTTCGACCCCCTCCTTACACTTAAAGCTGTGCAAGAGGAAAGATGCACAGCCCTCTATGGTGTCCCAACAATGTTTACAGCAGCACTCGAGCTACTACAAAATGGTGCGGTTCCATATGAAGGATTTCAATACCTCCGGACGGGTATTGCAGCGGGGAGCAGTATCCCGACGGAACTGATGAAGAAATTACACTCGACTTTGAATTTGACGGAGCTAAGTAGGTGTTGAGATTACCAACCTTCACTCTGGTACTTCACTAACAAATTGATATAGCTATATGTTACGGGTGAGACTACTGCACCTATGATCTATATCGGTGGTTCTAAAGGTTGTGGGTGTAGGATGACTGAGACATCACCGGTTTCTGCGATGACGACAACAGATGATCCACTCGCTAAGCGTGTTGATAGTGTTGGGAGATTAATGCCCCATGTTGAGTAAGTTTCTATAGCCACTTTGCCCACATCGTATGCAGAGACATAGCATCTAAGCTTTATTACAGGGCAAAGATAGTATCTGCGACTGATCGTTCCAAAACCCTCCCAATTGGGGAACGAGGAGAGCTTGCGGTTTCTGGGTACCTTCTCCAGAAGGGTTATTGGAATGACCCTGTTAGAACAGCGGAAGTAATGATGCAGGATGATGAAGGGAAAGTTTGGATGCATGTATGTCGTCACTTTTTTCCTGCCTTCAGGATTTACAATAATTTCTGAGACAAATTGAGTAGACGGGTGATGAAGCCGAGATGGACGCTGAAGGCTATGTCAAAGTAGGTATCTCTATTATCTATGAGATAATGAAAATAAATACTGACTGATACGTAGATAACCGGAAGATTAAAGGACCTCATTATCCGGGGCGGTGAGAATATCGTATGTTATTGATCTAATTTTTCACTCGTATTTTCCGTCTAATATTAGTGACACCATCTCCATCGCCAGCATCCCCTAGAAATCGAAAACTGTCTCCTCTCCCATCCTTCCATCATTGAGGCCTCAGCAGTCGGTCTAAAGGACGATCGTTATGGTGAAGTCGTCGCTGTATTCGTTCGTAAAGAGGAATCAGTGGAAGTCACACCTGATGAGGTGCGGGCGTGGGTTAGAGAGAAACTATCTCACCATCTTGGTCTGTACTCTGCTATATTCTAAGTTAGGGAATATTAGAGCTTAGAGCTAACTCCTAGGGATACAATAGTGCCTAAGTATGTATTTTTCGTCGACGCATATCCGAAGACAGCGAGTGGAAAGATTCAGAAATTTGTTCTGCAGAAGATGGGGGCACAGTTGGTACTTGAGCAGTCAAAAACCAGCGGATAGAGACCGTTGAGTATGTTCTTAGCATATAGCGGGTTAATTACTTAAGTTGAGAAAATGTCCAAAACGTAAAGGGGTGTACGGTGACGCAGCAAGCTGCGTCGTAGGGGATGGGCACGAGACTATACCTGAATCAACTTTGATATGAATGCCGTAAGATTATCCCTGGTTTGATACTATATATGGCAAACTTGACTTGACTTTGGAACCGTCATGGGCCCTCTGCACCTTGAGGAGATTGTAACGACCCATACGAAGTTGTGGCCACCTTGTGCGATAAATGTCATATCTTTCACCCCAGAACCTTCATCATTACTCTCTAACCCTATACCGATATTCGCCTACCGATACACACCCCATAAATCGCCATCTTCCTCCTTTAAAAGACTTTATCTCTCACAATACCTACCCCCTTACATTTCCCTTCCTATCACCGCCTCATCTCCTATAACTTCATAAATTCCCTGACCCTCTTCCCCAACGGCTACTGAGATCTCTTCATCTGCAAAAGGCGCAATAAGGCACTACTTAAATCTAATAGGTTTCCCAGTAGACTCGGGCCTGTACTAGGTGACTTTGAGGTACTTATCCCAGAAGAACAAACTACGCCCGCTAATAGTACAGTACTAAGATGTGTGAGTATAGGAACGGATTAAAACAGGTACATGAGAACTAGTAGCATCGTATAGTTGCATAAGGTACAGGGCCTAGGTTAGGGTTTTTTCTAATCTTTCACAAGCCACCCCTACAGGGCAGACCCACGCCCGCGTCCATACCCTTCACTTCGTCCAGAGGAAACTACATTTCCAAATTGATGTATATATGAAAAAAAGTCTTCTATACGGTTGTGGTTTTTCTAGGAAAATTGTGGATTTATTGGTAGAGTACATACCGTAGTAATTCGGATAAACGGTCGGTCACACAGACAGTCAAAATAGACTTTGGGCGTTCTAAATCAAAAGGCTTTAAAATCAAAGACATTAGCCACTTTTAGCTGCAAGAGAGTTAAAGGGGGCGAAATACAGCTCTGTGATCAGCAAAAAAAAGAGAAAATCTTCCTAAGTGCCAGCAACAGTCCCTGGTAGAGGCAGACTTTTACTTTTGGATCTTTAATTTTTTTTTCACCATCAGCAGTGCAATATTGATACTCTTTGATATCTCATTTAGGACACTGAATACTACCTTTTCTTTTTTTCTCATGTCACATCCTATTTACTACCCTGTTTCACCCCATTAGGACCGCCAATACCGGCACAAAGCCCTCAGAACGCCCGAAGTCTATTTAGATCGCCTGTGTGACCGACCACTTATCACAATTACTACGGTACGTGTAGGTACATACAATACTGCGAGCTGAATCCCGTGCATACATGGTCGCACAAGAACGGAGCCTAGAGTCAACCTCCCCACTCCATATTCAGCAGAAGAACAAACCCACCACACACCAACACTCCCTGGCCCTAGAACGCTCAAAGTGATGGCTCTTGAAAGCATCGGACTTGCTGTGAATATTATTGCTTTGATACAGCTTACTGGAAAGTTAACTGCCATGGGATACGACTACATCGGGGGAGTCAAGCGAGCATCGAAAGACTGCAAGGATCTAGTTTATGAACTAAGCTCACTCGCAAGAGTCCTTACCACCCTACAAGACCATATCGATAAACCCGGGGCACAGTCGACAGCGATTCAAAGGCTCAACGAGAAAGGGGGCCCAATCGAGGGGTGTATGAAGGACCTAACTGAACTCCAGTCAAAACTAGGGACTAGGGATGGACTCAAAGGGCTGATAGACAACCTAAAATGGCCATTTAAAGAAACGGAAACGTTACAAAAAATCGCACGAATAGAACGCCATAAAAGTTTATTTATATTTGCCTTGACCGCTGACCAGCTGTGAGTGGACCTCAACATCAAGACTTCGACACCCCTATAGAATTATTTATACTGATCTAAGGAAGTGCCCTTTCAAAGGCTATTGAAGCATATATCCGGGGCGTGGACCTTGCCATTCAGGAGATAGATAGATTTGTTCACGATATAGATATCGTTACTCGTGATACAAACGCTACAGTCTACAGTCTTCAAGGGGCTATCAAGGCAGATACTACAGTCAAAGAGGAAACGCGTTTAAGTAGGTGCTATTTTCAGATTACCTTTACGCAATGGAGAAGGATTTAAGGCTCATACATATAACTCTAGCTGAAAAACGTAAGGATATCCTAGAGTGGTTATACCCGGGGGCTTTTGACACAAAGCACGTGGAAATCAGTAAAAAAAGACAGAAGAATACAGGTGGATGGATCTTCGAATTACCAGGATTTCAGAAGTGGGCCAAGCAGGATTCTGATTCTAATATACTTTGTGGTTATGGTATTCGTAAGTGCCCAAACATTTCCCTTCCAAGGCTTTAATTTAATGCTCATGAGAATTTTTACGTAGCGGGGGCGGGGAAAACATTTTTAAGGTATATATGCTACTTGAACGTAGAGAAAAGTACTACAGCTAAAGTCTCGGGTGCATTTTAGCTCTTTGGTGATAGATCATTTCGAAGCTCTGGCGCAAACAAAGAAACACGGAATAGCATACATATATTTTGATTACAGTGATCAAATTCAACAACAGCCTACCAATATCCTCGCTAGTCTTGTAAAACAACTTGTCTGTCGGTTAGATCAACTCCCCATCGGGATTGAACAGTTGTACGATAAATGCTCTCGTGAAAAAAAAAGCTTTACCTTGGAAGATCTCTATATGGCTCTTCAGGAGACTCAGAAATTATTCCCTCAAGTTTTTCTCATCTTCGACGCATTGGACGAATGTGGTGAGGAGCAGCGGAGCGAGCTGCTTCCACTTTTTGAGCGTATGGGGACGGAGAGCACTATGCGTCTTTTCATCACCAGTCGGCCATACCCGGAAGATATCCAGGATTGCTTCTCCAACGCAGGGAAAGTTGAGATATATGCACAGGAAGGGGATATTAGGACATACGTCAAGGAGAAGATTGGCGAGAACCGGCGAGCACGGCGTCTTATTCAGCAGAGTAAATGCATGGATAGAATCGTAGATGAGTTAGTAGGATGCGCAGAAGGGATGTAAGTATTGCCGATTGGCCTTTATAATACCTTTAGATTTTAAGTGAATATAGGTTCTTACTGGTTCGCTTTCACGTCGAATATATCTGCCAACAAACCTCCGCCAAACAGGTGCTTATAGCCCTTGATAAAATCAGAAAATCATCTACCGAAGAAAGACCCCTTAACCCGACGTACGATAGGGCTATCCAGAGCATCAACCAACAAAGTAAGAGTAGTATTGACCTAGCGTTAAAAGTTCTCTTATGGCTTATTAAGGCTGCAAGGATTCTTACCGTTGAAGAAATCCGGGTAGCAGTATCTGTGGAACCAAATCGTTACGAACTTGACGAGCTTGATTTACCGGATAGGGCTACACTACTCGAAGTTTGTGCTGGTCTGGTCACGATTGATATGGATACTGATACCATTCGACTTGCACACTATACTGTCAAAGAATACCTCGTCGAAAACTATATCGTTCCAAATACGGATTTCAAACTCGCCATAGCTTGTACCACCTATCTTTCATTCAATGTCTTCACGCAAGACTGCATGTCAATTCATGAGCGACTTATCCAATATCCATTTCTGTGTTATGCAGCACAGTATTTTTCATTACACTTAAGCTGTTGCGATGAAAGTCTATCGGCAGATAGCTTCCTCAGATTTCTCGAGAGCCCAGGCATAATATCGTCGTGGCGCCAAGCTTCTTCGTGTTTTCCTTATAGAGCATTTCCCGAGTCCATTATTACACAGGGGAGTGTACCAACTAAGTCTCCACTATCCATAGCATGTGAGATAGGGCACAAAGCAGTTGTGCAACGACTTATTGAGAAAGGATTTGATATTTCTTCTCCTGACAAGGACTCAGCTCCCTTGATGTATCCGCTGCATTTCGCTGCGAAGTTCGGTCGGTGGAGGCTAGCACAGTTCCTTCTTGAGAAAGGGGCTGATATATCTTCTCTTGATAGAAATGGGTCTACGGCGTTACATTATGCAGTATCAAATAACGAAGAAACAGTCCAGGTTCTAATTGAGAATGGGGCTGATATATCTGCCATTGACGATATTGGGGATAGTGCGCTTCACGTAGCGGTACGCAGTAAGAATAAAGCAATAATCCGACTTCTTATCAACAGGGGGGCCGATGTTTCTGCCCGTGCCTGGTATGGCACAACGGCAATGGAAAATGCAATAACATTTAGAAACGATGAAGCGCTCCGGTGCTTTGTCGAAGCAGGGGTTAATTTAAATATTCGTGATGCAAGCGGGAGTACTGGGCTGCACTGGGCACTTATGGCTAGGAACCATTCAGCGGCCCGTATCCTCGTTGAGAACGGGGCAGATTTATCTGTTCGCAGCAGACTTGTTGGGACGGTACTACACCAGGCAGTAATTTTCCGAGAGAGGGAAATGATTAAACTTCTTGTTGAGAGTGGGGCGGATATGTCTGATATTGGGGCATATGGTAGTAATATACTTCATATGGCAGTAAGGGATAAGGATGATGCGACAGTTCTGATTCTCCTTGAACATGCTAGTGAGGCCGATCTATCTACACTCACAAAAGATGGCGATACGGTACTACACCTGGCGGCACAATACGGGAATGAAGAGGCGGTCCGAATCCTTCTCCAGCACGGGTCAGATATATCCACTCCTAACAAATATGGGGATACTGCACTGCATCTGGCCGCACGGTATGGGAAAAAGGGAGTAGTCCGCGCTTTTATTGAACATGGGACTGATGTCTCTGCTCTTAACAAGAATGGGAGCTGGGCAGCACTTTGTGGAAGTCTAGAAGTATTTCAATCTCTGAATATATCTACTTAAGTGATAAGAGGAGGAGGTGAGGTGAAGGACGAAGAGAAAAATGTAGATAGAGAATGGGGATGGGGGGACCTACAGGAGGAAAGTGCAGGGGAAGACGCAGAAGGGGAAAGATAGACATAAGTTTTATGCATTATGTTCTGTTTCTAATTTTAATTATACTTTAAGTCATTATTCGATTGTTAGTTTTGTTCTGCTTTTACTATTTAAACAAACTCCCCATCCATATAAGCCACCTTTACCTATATTCTCATCAGCAGCAGTTATATTAAGTTATTTTTCAAGTGATAAGTGGGTTATAGGCTTCCAGTTAATGAAGCTTGCAGCGATATAGACGTGAGTTTTCCTAAAAGTCTATATTTGAGGTCGGTGTCTATAGAAATTAGCTAGCGAACGATATACCCGCTCCCATTATAATGAAATACAGTAAAGCCCACATAATCAGTAGTATTAATACTGATATCTATTCTTGTACTTCTGCTTTTCCATGGGTAATACTATTATAACAATACCGGAGATTCCTAAACAGGACATGGCAATAAAATTGTTGTACGCACGGAGTTACCCTGTTGGGTGCTCATGTAATAGCCTTTGCTGCATTTAGACTAGCGTAGATAGCGGTAATAATTGATACTTCTGAAAAATTAAAATGACTGAAGCCCTTGCATTAACCATCGCAGCAATAATTATCCGCAAAGGTTCAGAAAAAGCTGACAACGAATCACGAATGAATGAATGAATGAATTAATCATAAGTACACAACGGATCACGTGAGCTATAGAAACTCTCTCTTAACCACCACCAATATCGATCCCTCATACGTAAATAGGCATTTCTTTTTGACTATAGTATACCTTCTTGTGCCTCCAGGATATACGAAGAAATCTGGGGCACCTGGACAATTACGAGGTTAAAAGCCAAGTGAAAGGCCTCTATGAGGTTCGCTACTTACGAGAGATATCTAAACTTTATGAATCCGAACTAAAAGCCCCCCCTAGCCCATCTCTATTTCATTCTATATCCACAACCTTCCGTAAGCCTCCCTTTTCCACCGGTAGGTTTACAAAGAATTACCGCACAGGAACCACAGATGACGATGGTCTGAACATGGGAGTAGACAACCGTGATCTGCATGCAGCCAGGGCATTTGACGTCCATAAAGTATGAGCGGGGAGTTGGGACAAGAGTCTATTGACATGTTTAGTTACTTGAGGTTAGATATGGTTCTGCACTGGATGGATGATGTTGAGTGGAGGGTGATTGGAACGTACTTTGAGCTTGTGACGCCTACGCTCTGTGGCAGGGGAAGGATTCAGAAGATCTTCGGCGAGAACCTCAAGGTGTGTGTTAGCATTGATAGATCTTACCTTGAGAAGCAGCAGAGTGGGTTCTAGGGATGTGGTATAGACCACCAGTTCCAAATACTAGAAACGCGAGTTGGAATACTTACCATTTTGGTAAAACTTTAGTATTAAGATCCTTTACCTTAGATTCAGTAGAGGTGTAGAATATTGAAGATAGTTCTTTGATACGAACAGATGATGGTGGATGGACTTCATTCTACAAGCTGACGTTGGGTATGGGAGTTCTAGTGGAAAGTCCCAAGAAACCCTAACCCTGACCCAAATTATTCGGAGCCCCCTCCACTAATTAAGTCAGAGACACTGTTAAGATAAATGAGTACTCTTCTGCCAACAGAGGATGGTTCAATCCAGGGTAGTAAAATTAGCCTGTCAAAAACCCAACGCTCATCTTGACTGCATGTAACTAGATAACTACAGTACATGCAGATATATCCCCTCTTCGTACTGTCTCACCCAGTTACGTCCGGCAGCATATTCAACCGCATTAAACTGCGGTTCTTGATATCTGCTACGGTAGTGTCTCACCGAGATATCTCCATGCCAGAGAAGCAACCACTACTTCTAATGATTCTTCTACCAACCACATGTACTGTCCCATCCGTGAGACTGTATCACGCTTGATACTAACAAACCCCTCTTCTCAGATCAGTCTATCCAATCATAAATATTACCAACGCCCCCACGAAGAGATGCGGGTACATGTCTCAACTCTGCTATATCAAAGTGTAGCACTTTAATTAACAGCAATTCGACTCAAACACCTCACGCGCCATAGGGACCCCACCGGTACCTACGTCATTTACAACATCCCATTTACCACTTTGGAATCCAACTACTGCAGGCCCACGTGATACCATCGCGTATAGTAACTTCACCCAGCGCAGCCCTACTAAACATGAGCCCGATGCTATGCGAAACCTCACCTAGCGTCCCGGTTTCAATCAATGTTGTTTGGGAAATTTATGTCTCTCCAAGGTCAGGTTAATCTCAGGAAGATGCCGTGGAATAATTTGTAGACATATAACCCCCCCAGGGGGGTTCAGGTTGGTTCCGGTGCCCGTTTAGGGCCTGTGTATAGTGACGCCGTTAATGTCGCAGTACTCGGACCAAGCCTTTGATATTTGAAAATCAAAGACACTTGCTAAGTCTCTCGATTGGCTAAGTCGGTCAATCACTTTCTTTCTTTCTTTCTGTCAGTTTTTTTATCTTGTTTTTTTTTATTTCGGATACACGGTCTGACTCGAGTAGGCAAGGGTACCGTTAGGTGTCTTGTTGGCTTGGCCGAGGGGGCTGATGATGTGACCAAGGCGATCCTCTCCACGAGGTACTCCTGAGCCACCGAAACATGTGTAGGAGATTGTCGATCCTGTTGGCAGGTGTTCACTTTACACGTTCACTACTAGGAACAGACAGGTTCAAGTGGATCCGTAATCTTCACTGGGTAAATCCCGGCGTTGTGAAAAGTCACCTTCACTAGCGAATAGAAAGGTGTTTAGAAAAAGTGCGCAATGGCAATATTCAAGCCAGTGAACACTGAATTGTAGTAGAAACTGGGTAAGACATCTCCAAGAGAACTTGTACCACCCCTTTCTTGCATGTGGGGCTAATGCAATATTTTCCAAGTTGGGAGATAGGTTTTCCCGGAGCCCTCCGGATCTCCAAACCCTTGGGAAATTCACAGGGCATGTAGCGTTACTCTCCCGGGAAAGCTGTGTATGATCGTTTGTACTCCCGGAGCTGCTCCGAACGGAAAGGCTTAGGAAATTCAGGGGTTTTATGCACGCAGCCAGAAGAAATCAGTACCTCATTCTACGGGATCACTAAATAAGCTACTACCTTGAGAGGCGAATACATTTATAATCATAGTTTTCTTGCGAACACCGTAGGATCTTATTCTTGAGAATCAAAACCATATATACTCTTATTACTCTAATGAACTCTCTATAGAATCCTGTGTACCGGGCTCCCGGGCGCCTAGGATCTTGACTTCAGACCTTCTGGGCGTTTTATACCAGACCTTCGGAACTGCAATGTAGATGCAGTAGGTTGGTACAAGAATAGGTATGCGCCCCACAGTGCTTTGCACTCCACGAGATATCACTCGATATCAGGGGCTCCTATCGAAATAAGTTAGACTGACAGCCTTGCAGGAGAAACGGGCCAGAAAACGGCCTCAGGACAAGGCTGTTGACCAATCATGGCAGAAGACCCAACTCGTTTCTCTCTTCGCGTAAGGCAAGACGGCTTGTAAAAGACAGTTGCTTCGGGCGGCAATACAGTCTCTTGGGACTGGGTCTGTGCTCGTGTCGCACATGTGTAGGCGCCCCGGGACACAAAGGTATTGGAGGAGACTGAGGAAACACACCTCGTGATGATGTTTTATTTTCTGCATAGAAAGTACATGAGAGTTAGAAACATTCAATAACCACGGCAAGGCATTTGGAGACAGAAGTTCCCCAAGGTTTCAACCGGGCGTACCTAAGCGCGCGGGGGGAAGGTCTGAGAGTAGTAAAAAGTGCGACAACTCACATCATCGCGATAAACATCTATACGCGTTGTGTGGACCTTGTTTTATCGGAGGCAACCCTCATTTATGGCTACTCCCCTTCTGTTCCTTTTTAACCCGTCGCCAAAACTCTTATCAAGTTTTTCCCATCCGACGATTATAAACACAACATTCGCCACCCTATTTTTTTTTTATATTTAAAGAAAAGTATCCACCACTATGGCAGAACTCCTCGGTATCGCAGCGTCGGTGATCATAATAGTATATGCAGCCTCAAAAATCGCCTCCCTATCCTACGGCTACCTTGAAAGTGTAATACGCGCAGCAAGCACCCGCACCCATCTCATGATCGAGTTACATCTTCTCGGACAATTTATACTCGCTCTACAAGACTATATAGACGGAATCCAGGAATCCCCAGCGCTCCAAAAGATCAACTCATCCATCGACGAACCCCTTCGCGAGTACACACGGCGGTTGGATTGCCTCAGATCTAGTATTGAGCCACACCATGGATTAAGGGGGGTTATAGAGTCTTTTATATGGCCCATGAAAGAAAGAAACGTAATGCAAGAGCTTGCGAGGTTTGAAAGGATCAAGGAGATTTTTACGCTGGCACTGAATATGGACCATGAGTGAGCCCCCCTTGTTTCTAATAATAGATATTACTGTCAATGATGGAGTGATGCTTATTTGGGAATGGTTTTATAGGTCCATTTTAAGGAGGATGGAGTCAAATGTTCGGCAAACTTGGCTTTCTACTCAGGCTATTGAGACGTGCGCTAAGAACACAAACGTCACTGTCTATGAGACCAAGAAGTTGCTCTCTAGGCCAATATCCGGGTCAGAATATTTGGTCCGGTTACCAGCCAGCCCGTGACACGGAGAAGATGTTTCCCTCCTGACCTGACAACCTTACGAATGGCTGGCGTCTCTGGGAGAGCGGGTTGAGGGTGGGATATCGTTTTGTGACCCTATGTTGGCTCTGTATATAAAGGAGTTGTTTTTCATTCTTATTTCTTCTTCTTGGCACTATTTTTGTTTATTTTTCTTTTAAGGGTTTTTTTTTTTACTTTTTTATTTTCTTTAGTACAAAGGGGTTTTTCTCGAGTCATTTCTTGCGTCTTCTTTATTTGTCTTATATTTTTATTCTGGGTTATTTCATTCTTGTACTTTACTTCTATGTTAGGGCCTAGGGGGGCTCTTTCTTAGTGATCCCGGGGTCACATCACATCACTCGCTAGGCGAGGACAATTATGGGGGGTTAAATCCGATTCCCATTTCACAAGCAAAGTCCAAGAACATACATATATAACCGGTCATGATGATAAGTCGAGAAGATCCGAGGGATAATAGTAGTGTATTTTTCTTGAAGGTGAGTGGGGCATGGCTGTTGTCTTAAGCATAGGAGCCCCCCTAAAGACGAACAAAGAAACGCTACACCGGCTTATAGGAGCCTGCCAGCCAGCTAAAAGTATGGGCAGCACCACCAAGTCTACCGGTATCGCTGCCCTCTTAGTCTATAATATCCTTGAGAATGCCTCGAGGTTCGACTCCCGCCTCGGCGGGTGACCCAGAGAATACTGCTGTCGGTTAGGAACTCTTTTGTAGTTTTATTCCTTTTCTTTACATAAAGGGTTATATGAGGCAGCTATTCATGTAGGTACTTTGTGCTGGGCTTTTCCTAACAGTATATTTTCAATTAAATGAGACTGCTCTTTAAGATCGGTTACTTTTGTGCTTTCAATAGGTAGAATTGCTTGTATTATCCGGTACCGACTCACAATTAGTTAATTTAAAGCAAACATAGAGAGAATAGTAGTCTCGTGCCACAAGACTAGGATAATAGTAATGTTTTTCGTAATACTTTGCATGACAGTTACTGTAATCTTAAGTTTTTTTCGTCTCCAACATCTCCAGAGTTCTTTCAGCTACTAGCGAATATAAGAAGTATCGAGCGAGCCGGAACTTGGAACCCTAACCAGTCGGCTTGATAGTTTTAAATCCGCTAGTAGGTCTACTAATGCCTTGAATTTAATCACTAAACTAGTTTTCCGTAGGATAAATCTAGGATAAACCAGACTACTTTTCTGTAATTAGATTAGCCTGACAACTTCCTCTTTCTATGTTTCTGAAGTTTCTATCGCCTGTGTTTCACGGTCGTACCCTCTAGTAAATCTTATTATCGAACACCGGCCGAATTTCCACGTCAGGTAGTAGCCTTGATCATCATTTCCTGGAAAGGAATATGTTAAATTTTGGATGACCAAGAACCGAGACACGAAGCGGAGGTAGAAGAGAAACAAAGGCGGGGGGGAGGGTTCATCCGCTGATTAAAACCCTAACCCTGATTACTGAGTGACAATTTTAGCTATTACGTCACAAGCTTATGGAATATCTCGGAAGTCGGTTAATCGGCCGACATTGCTCTTTTACACTGCCCGCAACAATGTCGATCCTTATTGACGATGCTTTAATGTTGCATTACGACTCTAGGTAGTACAGCCCACTGGCGAGGGGGGGGTTCTAATTCAACAATAGACCCCTGGCCGAATATCACTGCGAATGGGGGAGTGTGGGACTCGGAAGTCCGAACTGCGGCTGGTTACTGTTTTGGGTTTGGTGCGTGTACACGAAGTAAGGTACTAGTGTGTTTTGGGTCATCAAGATAGATATTGCGGCGCAACACACCGCAGGGCGTCAGTACTAGGAAGTCCCTAGGCCAAAGGTATCTACGCCCACTAGTATTGCCTAGGCTTTATGGATAATTCCAGAGGCTTAATTGGAAGTTTGGGAGCCTGTACTTAGTACTATCCCCCATCCGTTTAACCTGGCCCAGGGTCCGGTCCCTATGCTGTACCGTGCATATACCCTTTACAATTTTATGCTCGCTTCAGACGCTAGCCACGCGTATTCTGTGGATGAAGCGGGGCCGAGTACCTGACCACATCATAGCTTCCTTAGTGAGCTGTGCATGGTGAGATAGACTAAAGGGCTGAGCTTCTCGGATCCCGGTACGTTAGTTCTCCCGCATTGGATCTGCAGTCTCGGGGCTTCCTATGTCCCGAGCATCACTTGTATATAAGACCGAGCACTCTTCCTTGAGCGAGTCCATCAACCCTAGCGATCTTGCTACCAGATTCAGTCAGCTATGTATCTTGGCAGCGTTCTTATAGCCTTAGGGCTTTCAACATTGGCCAGTTCTGCCCCAGTTCATGGGAACAGTACTAAATTGCCAACAATTGATCTTGGCTATGCTGTCTATAGGGCTTCCTCCTATAATGTAATCTCATCTCTTCCGTATCGCTCCCTTGGATGCATCTACTAAGCTATTATCTCTCAATAGGAAGCCTACGATACTTATACTTTCTCAAACATTCGTTTTGCTGCTCCTCCCACGGGTGATCTCAGATTCGGCGCCCCACAAGCACCACTAGAAGACAGGAGTACAATTCATAATGGGAGCATAGGGTATACCTGTCCACAGGCCATACCCGGGTATCTCCTGGCACAGGCTGGTAATACCAGTACAACAACCCAAGTAAGTGTGAGCGAGGACTGTCTATTCCTTGACGTCATAGTCCCTCGAAAAGTTCTTAGCGGGGATTATGGTAAAGTGCCTGTCCTATTCTGGTAAGTCCTTACAAAAAAAGAAAAAAAAGCTTTAGCCGAATTATTGTAGCGACTGATCGTCATAGGATCTACGGTGGTGGCTATACCCTAGGCTCAAAAGATGAGGGAGGAGACCCTATGAATCTCCTAAAGCATTCACCAAGCCCGGTAATATTTGTAGCTCCAAACTACCGTCTTGGAGCATTTGGTTGGCTCGCTGGCCCCACCTTTACGTTATCTGAAGGCACAGTGCCAAACGCGGGTCTGTATGACCAGATGTTTGCGTTGAAATGGGTGCAGAAAAACATTCATCTCTTCCACGGCTCGAAGGATAAAGTCACGGTCATGGGGGTTTCTGCTGGTGGTGGCTCGATTATGCATCTCATAACGGCATTTGGCGGGCGCTTGAAGGAGAAACTCTTTAAGCGTGCAATTCCGATAGATCCTGGTTACATGATCCAAGGCGGGCATGCAACTGCAGAAACTGGATACACGAATTTTGAAAATGCAGCAGGATGTATGTTGCTCAACTCCCCTTAATCTCTATGATTTTTTTGCTTAGGGTTATTTCGCAGGTACCGGGAAAGGAATTGAGTGCCTTCGAGCTATTCCGTCAGAGACTTTACAGCTGATAAATCAACTTGTCATCTACGCTGCACCACCTCCAGGCTTTGGATACGGACCTGCCATAGACGGAAACCTTGTTCCGGATGCGCCTCAGTACCTTTTCGGACGAGGACTCTTCAACAAGGATGTTAGTATCCTTGTAACAGATGATATTGATGAAGTTTGTCCCCCCAATCTCCCTTTTTTTTTTCCAAATATGCTAAGAACCATGGATTGAATCAGGGATCTTCATTTATCGGGAACATCACCACTTTTAGCGACGAGACTCTAGCTGCCACCTTCCCCGGCATCACCGACGCTGCCATTGCGGAATTAGAGATCCTTTACCCACCAGCCAGCAACAGCACACCCTACACCACCGAAAGAGGGCGTCTCATCAAGATGATTTCCGACACCGGCTTCAACTGCAACCGCTACGCCATGTCCGCCGGTCATCCAAACTCAACCTACAACCTCCTCACCAGCATCGAACCCGGAACTCACGGAACCTGGACTCTACATCTCTTCAACGACATACCTGGCGCCGAGCTAGTTATAGATAAAGTAATCCTAGACGCTACAAGGAGGTTCGTGATGAATTTTGTCGTTGGGGGAACACCCAATGAGCTCTCGGGGGGTAATGGAAAAGGCGTTGGCCCAGAGCAGGTTGTTTGGCCGGTATTTGGTCAGGGTGGAAGGGGGTTGAATGTTACTGCTACGGCGTTGGAGGTGGTTTCAGCATTGGGTGATAAGACGGTGTGTGATTGGTGGGCTAAGGAGCTTGTTCTTACTTAATGGGGGGTTTACCCGCCGTGTGTGAAGTTGGGGGGGGTTGATCTTAATGCCCAGGGGTGGTGTGTATATTTTTGTTGTATTCAATTTTATATATAGAATCTCAAATTTCATGCTTATGACTGAATTGGTTGGTCTTTCGGTAAAATGATTTTATTTACGAGTGATGTGTTATGACTACTATGTGTAAAATGTTCTTTTTTGTGTAAATTTTGGTCTACTAGGTTTCTCTACAGAGTAGGATCTGGGGTTTGGGTAACGAGTTGGTTAAATTTTTTAAATGAGGACTAGGTGTTGGCTCTGCCTCGGTGTACTAGTACCTCGGAGCCAATGCCTAATAACTCTAAATTAAATTTACATTCAAGGAGCGGGGGAGAGAATCCCCAGTTAGAAACTAGGATGATCATTGGCTCTTTAGGGGTCTATAAAATATTATAGAATAACTTATTATTACTAAGTAAAAAATAGTTCTATACCTCGGGGTTAGAAAGAAAAGGTCAGGGGTATATAAAGCCGAGGTACCTCGGGCCATCAGCCCTCTGCCACCGTATTGTAGGCCACACTGCATGCAATATAGGTCTTGGAAAGTGATATTGATTTTTTCTTTAATGATAGGCAGCCAAATAGACTCCAATATAGCGGTTTATTTTAATTATTTACTAGGATATAGCTGATTTCGGGGTAAATTCACACAGGGGGATAAAGTGTAAAGTAACCCCACCGTCACCCATGCTGTTCACGCCCTCTCTGTGTGATCTAGATAGTAATTGATGAGGTAGTTATAACCTGTTTTGATATGCAATATACTACGTTTGTAAGTAATGGGTCCGGGGGTTCCTCGGTGGAAGGTTCTTTAGGGTGATTGATATCTATTGTGTAAGGTGGTTAGACAGAATTGCATTGCTGGCCAGTGTGTAGGGCTAGGTTTTTTTTGTTGGTATGACGCTTTGATCGTATGTTGCCCTAGCTATCCTGGAGGCATTGGGTATTCGGTAATGCACCAATCGCATGAAGGGCCTCGATGGCTCATCACTCTCGTCTGAAACAGGTATTTATAAGTCTCTGCCGATGCTTGTTCCTATTTCTGATATAAAAGAGTTAGTAAAACTCTTTCCACCCTTAATCACGAATAAAAAGAATAAAAAATCGCGCAAAGTCAGAACCAAAAAGAATTTCAGCAAGCCACAAACGGACCACAAGGGTCTATCCGCGGTAAGAATTTTCAGTGTATATATTTGATCATCATCCGGTGCCGGTGTTGGGAAGGGGATGAGTGTAACTTACATTCGGTAATGTTGGTAGAGACATTGTGAAGGTTGGGTGGAGGTGTCGAGGGAAGAAAAAAAAAACTCTGGTTGTTTATAAACTCGCTTGGCAACCAGGCTGCTGACATCATTGCTTACGGCAGACGAAGAGATAACTATACCTGATGCGTACTATTAACTACAACCCCCCGCTTCTCTCGCAAAAACAGCATTTTATGTAATAACATAAAAAAGATGGATGCAAAAACAATCAATCCCCATATCACCATAACCCCCACTGAGACTATGACCGCAACGATCGCAAACATTGAAAATCCATAAGATACAGTTTTAAAATCAACTGTAGGGTTTCCGTTTGTTGCAAGAACCACCTGCATAGCACTCAGCGTGATAGAGAGAAACGCAAACACCAGAATAGACGACGTAAACCATCTTGCATACCAACGATCCTCCCGCGAAAAAAACGCATACGGCATGTTCCCGCCATAGAAAAAATAGATAAGGTTTATCCGCCTAATATTTAATTCGCCGTAATCGTACCGTCTACTTATACTCTCCTGCCCTGTATTGGCTAAAGTTGTAGCTAAGGAGCTCCACGCTGTCCATGTCGTTTTTTCTGGCATAAGGCCCAAATCCAACGCAATCTTAAAATCACTCCGATTCCGAACCAGATGCACGTATGTGGACATGAAACCGATAGCATGTCCGTATAACTCCTTGTCTGGGCATATATTCTCCTTGAAAAATTTCCATTGTAGGAGATAAGGCGGTAATGGCTTGATGTAGATTATTGTGTGAGTTCGGCAAAGATGAAGGCATGGGTTCTCTGTTATCATTATTTTCCGGCACATTACCAGTTGTTGGTGGAGTGGATGTATCTTATCATGTTTTGATATCCGCCCGTGCCGTAAGTATTCAGATTTTCGTTTGTAAAGTAGTTGGTGGTCATATCGTATAGCCTGTGCTGCCAACCATAGATACCGATGGATATCGTTGAGGTCTTGAACAGAGAGTTGACTGTACAGGAATTTGTTGACCGACTCGTTGATCAGTATAGGATCTCCTGGTATCTTTGCCAACTGAGTATTCTGCTGATCACTCGTAGTGCTATGGTTTGATATGCTGGGGGTATGCGGTAAGGACTGCCGGCTGGGAGCCTCGGAGTTGGATTCGTAGATGATTTCCTGGTGAGCACCAAATGGTGGAACACGTTCGCTCCCAGCTCCTGGGACCATCTAAAGAAAGGAAATAGATATTAATAACAAAAAGGAGGTTAGTAAAGACTTCGGTAGAAGCCGTACCTCCAGGTTCATTGGTTATGCCTTTCCCAACCGGTGAGAGATCGAGTGGGAAGAGAAAAGGAAAGAGTGGCCTCGGAATAATAAGTATTAGGTAGCTTCCCCGCTTTGATAATACAACCTAACTATGCCTTTCAGCTCTTGAAACTCAAAAAAGCAATATATGAATTGAGGGCTTGGCATTTGACAAGTCTTGTGTCTGCTCAACGAAAAGAAGGATATCTCCGCGTTAAACCCAAGAGAGGTTTCAGAATATAGTTTTTCTGTAGTCAGGACTATAATAATAATATTTAACCTGGCTAATGTTTTAACGATGTTACTAGGCCTAGCCCTGGGGGGGTCTGTCTATGGGATTGATTAGGATAAGTAATCGATAGGAATGATTAGCTATTGCGGTAGACGACTCATACTGGAGTATAGCATAGTGAATGGTTTCAGATGACTAATAGTATATCTCTCAAGCTCTACTTGAGTATGTGAGTTATAACTACCGTACTAACAACTTGTAGCATTGCAATTTAGGGAAGATTGGTAGTCCTATCTAGAGTTACTGGGCTCCCTCGCCTCGTGCCCTACTACTTCAGGCACGTATACTGCATGATATACTCCTCTAATCTTTCTGGCCGAAAGTCACTTTCTACAATAGAGTACGAAGTACCAGTGTAGTCATGAAAAAAAAAACCAACAGTAACATTTTAAGTGATACGACAAGAACTAGAATGATAAAAGATAAACCCATGCCCCCAGTGAAAAACAGTACAAAAAGACAATATCTAAAAACACCCAAACTCCAAATATGAAAAACAAGAACAAGAATAAAACTCAGCTAACACTCATAATGCCCTCTACCACAGTCTGAAAAACTCGCGATAAAAATCAAAGACACCCAAACTCCAAATGTGAAAAACAAGGGCTAGAATCTACCATAGCCACCTACACTCTCGCCCACACCTCCTCATCACTCGCCCACACCTCCTCATCACTCGCCATATCACTCTCCACCATACTTGACAAATTCGCGATAACGTTCATTCTAAATGATGCCACAGGTAATCGGGTTCTTATATGAGGATCCGGGCCGACTTTGGCTGAATACTAAAAATCCTATGATTAGCGTATTGCTTCTCTTATTGTCTACAGGAAGTAACTAACCTGATCCTACAAGGTATTTATTTCAAAGATGAATCACTCCTCTCGCCGGAGCTTCGCAATGACAATAGTATGGAGTTTTGTAGAAGGGCTTCTTTGGAATCTTTATATCTGTAAAGTTATGGGTAGGCTGAGATGGGGGGGGAGTATCCTACCGGAATGTGGTGAGGAAGTGAATAGCTGAATACTAGGGAATGGCAGGCCCTTTTATAGCCAATTCTCATATTCGGGGCTTGAGTTCTTAGTAGAGGATGCAATGGAGTCCAATCGGATTACCACATACGACGGTTAGTTTGAGAACGGGCTGGGAGCGAATAAATATCTGCGCGTCTCTCTACATGTGTAGTATTCTCGCTAATTGGTAGGTTCTCTAATCAATAAGAATTATGTGTTTAGCAATTGCACTTTCTGGCCATATATACAGCGAGCATGCATATGACTTAGAATCCTCTAGATAAATGCCTCGCTTTGGCTTTAGTAATAGTATCATAAATCACATCAAAGTAAAGGAAGAAAGAGGGGAGGAAGGAGCACCTGAAACACTCTATGGAAAAAGTACCCAATAGTAACAAAACCCCTAGCACTATAATGCAACAACCACCTGGACTACTCCAATTTGTTGAAATCAAAACCTACGACCCTAAGCAGCCCAGACTTAAATTCATGCACTATTACTCAGTATGACCTTATCGAAGTGTATATTACAGTGGAGTTTGTAATTTGTAGCTGTCTCATGATAGTTTTAGAATTACACGTTTTGATTTTGAATTAAGTAATTTATATGCAAGTTCTCGATTAGACTAATGATTTAGTAAAAATTGCATATTCTGATTTTGAGTTAAGTAATGTGCAGTCGCATTTGAAAAGTCCTGGCACCCTGAGTATTTTCGAGCATCATACCCCAAGCCTTATTCCATGTCCCTGAGTATTAGAATTCTTTGAATCAGATCTGTATATTCTTTCGCAGAACCCTTCATTTGATATGGATCTACTGTTTTGTGTTTGTCTATTGTTGTGGAGGTAGAATCCAGCAAGAAGGAGGGGGTACCTTTCGAGCGCGGCTGTATATGCAAGCTTTGATTGGGCTAATGATTTAGTAAAATAACTCAAAGAATTCGGGCGGTATAGGAGTATCTCTAGTGGTATACTCTTGGTCTATAGGGTATGTTTCGTGGGTGGGGTCAACCTGTGGGAGATCTCTAGAAACTGAACGGGAGATCATTAGGGATATACGTATAGTGTGGACAATTCTGCTAAGGCAATTCGACTATTTGTCTACCGCTATTAGTATTCCCGGTCCAATGTTAAGATAAGTACTCTTAGATTCTGACTTAAAAGCTATAAAAGGGCCTGTTATCCCCAACATATTCATCTCATTATCCCACTACCACATCGCGTTCCTGCAATATTGTCTTTATCCCTTGTGTTTTCTCCCCCACACTTTATATATACGCAAAGGAAGTTAAGAAAGCATCAATACTACTTACTGCTACTGCTCTGCTACTAAACCACAACATTAGCAGCATCAACATCACCCTCTCCATAGGAGCTCCAATCGAAGATAAACCACCTGAACAACCCAAGCCTTAGAAGTGCCCACTGTGTGAAAAGGCATTCCACAGACTAGAATATCAAACTAGACACATCCGCACTCACACTGGGGAGAAGCCTCATCGCTATAATTTCCCCGGGTGCTCAAAGAGGTTCTGCCGCTCTGACGAGCTTACCCGACACTCTAGAATCCACACCAACCCCAACTCCCGAAGAAGCAACAAGAACCAGTAGCAAACTCAATAGCGTGTTAGTATCCCCCTCTTATAATCGCGGGGACTACAATGAAATATGATATGCTAATAACTATAGTGAATATCCGGAACCATTACCATTGTGATAAATCACCCCTGTCCTATCTAACCTAGTGTTATTCACTCCTAGGTATTCGGAAAACATGTCTATTACAACGACCCCCCCAATTATTCTATGGTCATGTCTGAAAGATTAGTTTAGGGGTTAGCTAGGACCAGGGATGGCAGGGTATATGGGTTATTTGTTTTCTTATCTTTCTTGTTTTTCTTGTTTCTGTTATTTCTCTCTCTGAGTGAGTGCTGGTCGCTTGTAGTATTTCTTCTGTGGTACGTTTGGGATCTCGATTAAATGTATTAGTGTAGGTTCTATGGCTTGTGAAGTAGGGTCATTAATCTTATGTAATCCTTGGCACAACACATATAATACACAATCTGCCAATGATTAAACGTGATATAACGTAACGGCTTGAGTCTTGTCGAAAGTAATAGGACTCACGGAGAAATTCTTAGCTTTAGTCTTCATTCACAATCAGGAAACAGCACTTTCTTTGTAGGCGTGTATAGGTTAAAAAACTAACCCTAAAACTAGCCAAGTTACTATTTAACGAATCCTATCATTTTTTAGTGGAAGGCATTAAGGACTAGATATCTATATTTTCTCTACAGCTGAATCTCAATTTTATTAGAGGGATCATTATTATAAGTACATTGAGTTGTGGCTATATGTTGACGAACCCGCTACTTGACTTGCAGTAGCTGCGCTTACCTAAACGAATGGCTACCACACTATGTGACAGATTACTTTATATCCCTGTTACGGCCCTCCTTTACCCGGTTTTGTCCTATAAAAGGAGGACTTTCTACCCATCCGTTTTCTGACTTGTTATATACCACATAATCTGGCGAGACCGAGAATCGCACTAAGACGTCTAAACAAAGTGTGGCTGGACAATCTTCCTAAGAAGAGTTTAGCAGCAACTGTTTTCGCCACTTGCTATACCGAGAGAGATATTTCTTTTGCTTTTCTTTGCTTACTTAGGGATATATAGTAGCTTCCTTTACGAGCTAAGTGCTTTGCCACATCTTATTTCAACCTCTTAGCGCGAGTCTCGGTCTCGCCAGATTATACGGTAGCTCTTTGAACTTTGATAAATACTCTTAGCTGCTGGCTCGAAAAGGGCCTGCTGCCCCCAACATATTTATCTCATTATCCCACTGACCCACCGTGTTCCCGAAGCCTCCGTACTTTATATACAAAGAAATCTAAGAAAGCATCAATTGTATTATCTGCGACAATAGTGCGGTGCCAGCAGTGGGAGGGTGATCTCTCGCTCCTACGTGCTCAGAAGAATATGGAGATTGCAGCGATTATCGGCTTGCCCGTGGCTATCGGCTTGCCCGTGGCTATTTCTTCAACATGGCTGGTCTGGGGTAGCGCTGCGTGTGGGTTGTTATTTGTTTTAGGGTTTTCTTGTTTTATCTTTTTCTTGTTTTCTTGTTTTTTTGTTTCCGTGGTTGCATTGGTTTCTTTTTGTTGTGTGGTCTTTTTTTTATTACTTTTCTTGGTTCCCTTGATCTTCTTGATTATCTATCTACTCAGGTAGCTGTTTTTAATATCTCTTCTATAACATGCTTGGGATCTTAAATGTATTAGTGTAAATTCTATGGCTTGTGAAATGGGTCTTTAACCTTATGTAATCCTTGGCACAACACATATAGTCCGGTAGAATTATTGCGAAAACAGGGGTTATATAGCGAGCAAGAGCTCTGTGGTCACTACTAGAATCTTCGTTGAGAACATCAAATGCCAGACCCTCTGAGTCCTGAGTGGCACATTTTCGCACTAATTCTACTGGAAGCTGTAATACAGCATCTGCCAATGATTAAAGATGCTGTAACGTAACAGCTTGAATCTTGTATAAAGTAGTACGGCTCACAGAAAGCCCTTTAGGCTGAATCTTTACCCACAATCAGGAAACGTAGCGCTTTCTTTGTAGGTGAGTATAGGTTTTTTTGGTACTACTTGGTGTAGTTGGGACTCGTAACTATAGAGCCGTAATTTCAAAACCTTTATACGGGGCTCGAATACTATATTTGTGTAAATTAACACCGTATTAAGAACGGATTTTGGGTCATTAGTCGTATCTGAACGCTCGGGAGTATTAGTTTAGGCTTACTACTCCGTCAATAGATTTGCACCTCCTAATATCAAGACTATTGAGTATTAACTATCCTACAACCTCTATAATCTACTCTTTCCTAACTTTATATGTAACCCTCGGCACCACCCTCCCCACCACGGCTGCAACCCCACATCTCACCATCTCCTCCCCCACAATCTCAACATCTTTATAAGCCTCCGGCGCCTCCTCCCACACCAACTCCTTATCATCACATATAACCCATCCCGCCCCCTCCAGCACATTCCCCTTCCCACTTTTGCCTCCACTCCTCGAAAACGGCTTCATGGACGTCAACACATCAACATCGTTATTATACTTCCGCGAAATGCCAAACCTCGCTTTGGCCCTCGACATCGCCCTCCCAGCACCATGCGCGAGCGAGAGCGCGTTCACGGCGCCGTAAGCCGTAGCCTCTGTAAACAGCGGGTGTAGGATAAGAGTTGGAGTTCCCCGCGAACCCGGGAGTGGTAGGAATGGCGTTTGAGGTGTTGATGGAGCGGCGCCTTTGCGGTGGATATAGACCTGCTTCTGTGTCTCCGGGGCAGCAGATGGTGGCCATGGTGCTAGTGTGACGTTGTTATGGTGGATGTCGAGGACTTTTCTAGTCTGGATTTCGGCGTTGAGTGCGGGGATGTTGGATTCGTTGGGTGTGTCCCAGGTGTCTTCGAGGCGTTGGAGGAAGCGTAGTGCGATTAGGTCGCGGGAACGCTGTGCCCAGGCGCAGGCTTTGTCGTGGAGCTGTAGGTAGGAGGTGGCTTTGGTGTCGTCGGAGGGGATGGAGATATCGTCGTCTGAGTTCGGGTTGTGGAATTGTGATAATACGTGTTGGCCGTATCCTCTTGAGCCGGAGTGGACAAGAAGGATAACTTCGCCGGTTGTGAAAGGTGGGGTGTATACCCTCTCTTCACCTCCGTCACTGGGATACGTATAAGGTAGTACGTTCTCCACAACCTGGATCTCTGCGAAATGGTTTCCTGACCCAATAGTACCCAAGTACCGATCCCACTCCTCGCCTACGCTCTTTGATCCCTCTCCATCATTATCACAATCCAGCCACAGTCCCCGTTCTACTGAACTCATCCATTCACCTTCTACACCCCTTAGGTTCTCAGCCACCCGCTTCACCCCAGACGCATCATCGAGTTTCTGAGACTTTAGCCTAGTCCTATACCAGCTCATCCCGCACCCAATATCCCCACCAATCAACGGTGGGTGGATGTACCCCTCAGACACAAAAGTACATCCTATCGGAAACTTTGTACCAGGGTGAAGATCAGGCAGACCAACTGCAGCCACCATACCGGGGAGTTTCGCACATGCCTCTAGTTGCGAAACCGACAACGGGTCGAGGTAGAGCTGTGACGTGACTGTATGTACCGTGGCAGTTGTATTACTAATTGTAGGTGCAGCCGTGATATTCCCAACATAGTCTTCGCCGACTGAGATGAGGAGTTTTAGGTCATCTTTCAGAACAGCTTGGATATCGGCTGATGTGAAGAGTTCGTGCCCGCCTGCTAGGAATATTCGGGAGGGCTTCTTGAGACGTAGTTTTGATTTCGAGGTTGTGAGGATTGTTGTGCGGGGGTCTGAGGTGGAGGAGAGGAGGAGGGGACAACGCTGGTTTTGAGAGGCGTTTGAGATGAGGGTTAGGCGCGTTGAGGGCATTGTGGTAAGTTGTAGATGTTGGGTTGTTGGTTCTATTTTATTTGGGGGTCAGGCTGTTTTATAGAGGGTTTGTTCCTGAGTCAGTCAATGATCAGCCGCACTTCTTGGCAGCGATCCTTGCTGATTGTGGATAGGTGGTTGGACTTACTAGATATCTATAGCCTTTATTAATACCAATGTCTCAGCTATCTGTACACGGAGGTGATTCTTTGTTTCTTACTTCGTCTTTAAACATGGTGTTGAGATAAGCATACATGTAGGGTACCTCTATGTACAGCCAGGTCCCTCGTCCTGTACCAGCCAATCAACGGCAGCCACACCCAGAGCCGCATTTCTCGGCGGCAATCCCTACTGGCGATCACTATAACCTTATCACCTCGCTGCCAGCCAGTTATATAGCCAGGCCTTCCGGCTTCGCTTTTTACATGAATATTCTTTTTTCTAAGAGACTTTATCTCGGTAATCATCTGGGCACATATAGTAGAATATATCTCTTTCAATGGAGGGAAAATCGATAATTCGTTCATACCGGTAGGAGATTAGGCTGTGACACTCTATACGCTGCATGGTAGCTACTCAACCCCACTCTAGTACAGTCTCGCAACACGACAAAGTACAGCGGCACCTCCCCGGAACCCTAATATCCAGCCATGGATCACTTGGGTACGGTATCTATAACTGAGTTAGTCACAGAGGGGGAACGTGTATTTTCTTTATTGGAAGAATTCACCTCTAGCCACTCCGATGACCCAGATTTCCAAGGGGTTCTCCGTAACGCCCGTATTCTCCTCGGTGACCTCTCGGGACTAGAACACCTAGACACTGCTATACCGCATGTGTCTTACAACATTTATTCTACCCTAATCAGCTGTATGCTCAGGATTTCCAAGATCGAGGGGGAGATAAACCGCCTGAAATCGGGCGGAAAGCCTAGATTTTGGGACTGGGGCATGCGGCGCCAAGACACTACTGCTCAATTCACCCAATATCTTCAATTTCTCACATCGGATCTCAACACAATTGTTCCCAGGTTAGATTCGTATGAATTAAAACCATAACTCTCAGGTGTTGATTAGCTAACGCGGTTTACGGTGTTACTATTAAGTATATGGGAAAATACAATAGAGCGCACACGCGCAATAATAGAGCCCACACCCACAACTACAACAGAGTCCACGGCAACTTATCATACATGTAGTGAAGGCCTTCATGAGGGTTTGGTTGAGAGGGTTCACGATGCGCTGGACCAGGGCTCGGGTGGAGGGGACTCTTTACCAGATTTTATGGGAGGCACCTCTGAAAACGCCTACTTAAACTCAACTACGAGTACGGACACCTTAGATCCAATAGTAATCACACCTGAGCTCTCCTTATCCTTTAAGGGGCCATATAGGGGAAATTTTAATACCTCAACGCTATCCACGGAAAGCTTAGGCCTCCTAGGGAACAACCAACCTTTGGAGCCTAATACATCTACCATTTCTTTACCAACGTCCATTAACGATATTCCAAGGATTAGATATGAGAGGGTATCCTTTTTGCATGATCAGGTACCAGGTATGGACCTAGGAGAGGGGGCGCACGGGAGTGCCAGTAATAGAGCGGTGCAGCCGTTGATAGGCGGAATGGAAAGTTTAAGCGTGCAGAAGGGATCATGTGGGAGTGAGACCCAGAGCGCTGACTATTACGAACTACAAGTGCGGTTTGAGGGGGTCGATGATGTTATCCACACAACATATGAACCAGACCCTATCATGAGCGGGAATATGATTGAGATAAAAACAAGGTGGACCTGGAGAAAGAGTATTGGCTGTGGAACTTTTGGCACTGTCTACCTTGAAGAGAGTGAGAGTGGAGAGACAAGAGCTGTCAAAATGTTGACCCGCAATCCCAAGAAGATAGGCTACCCACACGAGCTCTCCTTTTTGATGAAAGTTTCTGATGTAAGTCGTCCGTGTACAATGCCTCAAGTTGATTTGACTATACGGTTTGGCTGAGAATAAAGCAAAGCATCAAGATTTATTTGTGCAGTGCCTTGGTTGGTACCAGAATAGAACCTCTATTTTTATTGCAATTGAATATATGGAATACGGAGATTTAGGCCAGTACCTCGGTAAAACAGACACAATACAGAATGCAAAGGCTATAACTAGCCAACTTTTGAGAGGTCTTGCAGTCTTGCACGAACGAAGCATCTGCCACCGTGATATCAAGCCACAGGTCTGGTTACTATTACTTCAAGCCCACAGAAAGTGTTTAAGATGAGCAAGAATTCTAATACCAGAGGTTCTATAGAATATTCTGGTTGCTTCAACAAATCCAATACATGTCAAAATTGCCGACTTTGGGATATCCAAAGACGAGGAGAACACATTTCTGCGTACTTCATGTGGAACATCTAGGTACCTCGCTCCGGAAATTACCGACTACCTGCGTGCCTTTATGCCAAAAGATTTCTTGAGAAAGGGACTGGTATATACTAAATCCGTGGATATTTGGGCGATAGGCCTTGTCTTGTATGAGATATTTACCTGTAAAACACCATTCATCTCTTCCGTTAGCGATAGTTTCGGGGATGAGTCAGGGGTTGCAGATGGCTTGCCACCACAAGAGATTGATTTCACGTTATTAGCCGATTTTTGTGCTGGTAAAGAGGAATTGCCGGTTGATGTACTGAGGAGATGCGGTGCAGAAGACGGAGCGATAGAGCTTATAAAGGGACTTGTAGTTGCTAATCCCAATGGTCGGATGTCTGCAAAAGATGCCCTTAAAAGTCCATGGCTCCTGTGAAGCTCTCATTCTACTTCAACGGTATGAAGACTGTCAGACCCTTTTTAGGAATTACGGTTTTGTGGTCAGACACTGACAGATATTTAGTGTGGTACAATCTCTGGCAACAGTTATCTGATCGATGGGGTTAATGTATTTTATGGAGTAACGGGACACAACTGGGTAATGGGACGTGTACCTACATACAAAATGGCTAATTTGGCTATTCTATATCTACCACGCTAGTTGGTAGACTACAAATACAATGTTACTTGTTGGTTAATAAATCTAGGTTAACCATATAGCCATCTTTAGGGCTAGTGGTATAATGTTTTGTTGGAGCCGTGGGATGTCTAAGTGAGCTAAATCACTATTATAGATAGATGGTAGTTTCCTCAATGTAGTAGGGTTAAATGAGCCTGAGGTTATAGAGTCTAACTGATTAGAGGATCTAGTATTTATCACCGATCATTAGTAGAATAGACGCTCTTGGAAATATAATAGAAATGGGCTTAGTTTTTTGCACGCAATAGGGGATAGCTTGGTTGGGAGGAACTCGGTAGATAATGGTATCTCGGATATTGCCTTTTCCCTCCTGTCTTATTTAGCTGCCGCTGAGTGCCCATAATTGATGTAGGGTTGCGGATTCAGGAGTTCCCACGATGCTACTATCTGAAGTGTTCGCGCGTATTTGTTGACTATGAAAGCGTTGGCATCATTAACAAGTAGCATGCGCACCAGTCCCTCACTTCAATTTGAACATGCCTCGTGGAAAGCTTCCTTCCATCTTTATCTAGAATTAAAGGCTCCATACCTATCTCAAGCAAAACGCCGCTACTGATAGAGTTCTCTCGTCGCCCCTAAGGGGAGAAGAATCCGCTTCGTGCAATAGAGTACGTCCTTTGTTGTCTTTGGCCGAAACTCCTATGCCATACTTGACTAGTAGACGAACCGAGTCCTTGGGCCTCTTACTGCCGCCTCATGCAAAGCTGTTCGCCCACTACCATCTTGGGACGAAGCCTCTATACCTTTTTTCAATAGTATTTAGAGTAAGTCACTGCATCTCCTTGCTCCAAGATGTAGTATATGGCTCCATCCTCGGCCGCTTCTGCCTACCGGTGAATTCTCTTTCCCACCTTGTGTTGCCCACAGTTTAGCGAGGATCTTTCCTAGGCTCTGGGTACACTCGGAGATATCCCCATTTAGACCCTCGAAGATCTATTCTATTCTAGGTACCATAACCTTAGGGTTGCATGTACTTATGATAAATTCATTCATTCATTCATCTATTCTATTTTCGACCACGGGTTCGCTTGAACACAATTTCGTAGAACATAGGATTCCACCCAAAGATTCCAGTTCTTGAACAACTAGATCCGCTCTAGTGCGTTAATAACCCCGGTGATGTAAAACCTTGCTTAGAATAAAACTAGGCCCGTAATTTACACCAAACCAGTGATGGCCGATAAAGCTCCGATTATCTGTAGCCCTGACATAACGAGGGGGTTGAACCCTAAGTGCCTATCGAGTGAAAGTTGAGCGGAAAATCGAGTAGATTAAGAGTAGGTAGTGGGGCTCCATCCGTTTGACTCAAGGGCTGTATTTACCTGCCTGTAGGAACGAGTCAGCGGTCTCAGCCCCAACTCAAAACAACTACTTTTGGGGATTGTGATAGGTCACCAATCAGTCTTGTAATAGTAACATACCGCCCAATGCCAGGGGTGAAGCAGTGGTCTATAGAGTTTTCCAGAGGGAAACCCTGATTCTGACGGGTTCCTCCAGCCAACAAGGAGCCTAGAAACCCAACCCATTATCGATAGGACCCCAGAGGGAGGGGAAAGTCGAGGTTGTCCCTTTGTTAGCAGTCGTATGGTCTGCAAATGGCTAGTCAATAGAGTGGTCGAGTAGAAACCTGGTGTGGACCTTCTTGAGCTGCTGTGTGCGTATTGGATCAAGCCAGCTTTGACCAATGTTGGTGATAGATGTAGTTTAACTTATGTTGCCACTGGGTTAGGGTTCAATTCGTATCTAAGTGCATCCAGATGCCGATACTAGCTAGTCTCAATAGATCACACTTTATAAGTAAAATACCCCTTAATAATCTTTAAAAAAAATTATTTAGACACATAAATTAAACAAAAAGCCGCACGTAGATGTACTGTTGTAAAATTGAAAGGATGAGAGTAGACTAAAGGCTAAGGGGGGACTCGCTCCAGCGAGTGCTCCTATGGGCCCTATATATATGCTCCTGGATGCGAAGCCTCCTACACCATAGACCCAAAACCTGCTTGTACTCGGCACTATACCTATTCGATACCCATAATACAACATGTACACCACTTTGGAAAACGAGTGATCATCCATGACTGTGATTCAATCGAGCAAGCCACGGGTTGACCCGGGATCGCGCTAGACCCCTCCACCTTTCTCATGATGATACCTCCATCTCTCTTATCCACATTTATATATAGGTGACTCTGTCTATAAGGATATTTCCTATAAGAATAATCACCCAATAAGAATACATATCTTTGGTCCCCTCCATCCATTTACCGTCCGATATTATCCGACATCGTCTCCCTATTCTACATTTCATGAACACGCTACCTGAGTTCTTCAAGAATTCCTCCCCCAAATTCTCAGAGAATATACCACAAACCTTGCCTTGATAAATAGTAAACATGCGGCTAGGAATATATGAGGACGTCTATTATATTAACCATAGCCATACCGCAGACTCCTGCTTTAGTACACATTGAAATAGGTACTCTATAAGGGCACCGCACCCTATTCCGGTAGACTCCCGGCAGCAGGACAGTGATCTACCACTACCAGCATAAAAATATTCTTGTATTTGAGGAAAACAAAAATATTTATTCTTGAATACAGACGAGGGTTAGGGTTACCTGAGTGAAGTAATATTTAGCCAAGACTTACTATGCAGGTCCGAATTCGAGACATATTTTTTTTTTTTTTTTCTCATTAACTACATGAACAATTCGAGACATGTAGTATAAGTCATTAAATTAGAAACCCCTTCACTAACTTTGGAAGTCCAGAAGAAATCAAGAGCTAAACAGACTAAAGTTCACCTCCCGAGATACTTTACAATGGTTCGATTTTTGGCGTATACGATTGGTATATGGACAACGAAGTTTCTATATATGGATATACGCAGTATACAGCCATCAGTACATGAGGTTCTGTAGTGATATTATTGATCGTTTTTAATATCACCCAAACCCTAGGATTGATAATTAGCTCCGTCAGCTTACTTACCAAGTACTTCCGAGCTGTACCGAATTGCCCCACCAACCGACGACTAGGTGATATGCAAACCCACTTACAAGCGTCTTAGTCTTATGGGGCTATCCACAGTACTCCTTAGCATATAAAGAACAAACATCAGCCCCCTATAGGAACCCCACTCCAGCACCTATACCAAAATACTCCCTAGCGCCACCCAATCTCACTTTGGCCATAAAAACCATCATTCCCATCACCATCATCGTCACTATATACATTTACAATCCGGTATTCTTAACCGGGTGCAGTAGGCCGACGGCGTAGTCGGTGCCGCTTGGCAATACGTCTTCATGGAAGTCTAATCGACGGCGCGTAGCACGGAGGTGGCCCCACTTGTAAAACAAGGTACAGTTAATAACTTGAGTTAATATGAGATTAAGTTCTGTCTGATGTCTGTGTGGTGTTAACTCTAAGCTAGTGTAGGTTACTGCTTTGCGTATTCTTTGGGTTTCTAGAGTTTGTTTAAGCTCCTTGTCACTATAATAACGTTCTGACTCTGGGAGACTTCCATTGGAGTCGGAATCCAAGAGTGGTGACAAGCTTTTAGTTGCGCTCTCGGGTACCAATATAGGGGTGTGTAGCCAGGGTAAGAGTACTTTCTGTCCCGTGTACCAGTACTATTGCATATTCCTGAGTCTGCCTTAGATTAACACGATAGACTCCCCAAGTCCCACTGTATACTGATAAATCCCGAGTAGGAAATACCACCGTGAATCCCCCCCCTGACTTGTTTCATATTCCTAGCCAAGTGGTCGGCTAGTCTGCCGAGGCTTACTATAGCCTCTATGCGAAACGTCAGTGTGGTCTAACCCCAGACGCAGATCAGGTACTATTGCGCTACTAATTCCTGTCTTGGGTTCTGGTAACGGGACTAATACTCTTTTGCCCGGGACGCGTCCTCGGGTGTACTCTTACCGAGGATACAGGCAATATATACCCCACCTGTGGGTTCCTTTAATTATTTGATTAATTAATTACTAGTCCGTTGCACCAGATTAAGTATATCGGGTCATAACATCTGCCGTTATAAAAAGATGTCGGAGCCCCCCACTGGTGTTTGTTTGTCCAGCAATCGTCGTCTTGCAGCAACTGGATTGTCATTCTTTCCGTCCTTTCCTTGTGTAGTCTCCACTTTTGGGGCATTCATTCTTTTCACCACAAACAGTCGGCCTGCAGTGCAGTGTCGTTATACAGTCCTTTATTTACTATCTCTTTATACAATTATCGAATATGCGTTTCTCACTCGCACTAGCTGTTGCTAGTTTTGCTCCGGCGGTCTTTGGCCAGCTCCTCGAAGGGACTCCTGTTGGGCCTACAACTGCGCTCTCGGAGAAGAGCACAATCTGTAACGTCCTCGACTATGGTGGTGTTGCAGACGGTGCCACCGACATTGGCCCAGCCATTTCCTCGGCTTTCAGTTCGTGTATCAGAACCGCAACCAGCGGTGCTACTCTCTATGTCCCTGCAGGAAACTACCTCAGTAGGTCCCCACTATAGTCCACATATAGAGACCCACAACTAACACAAACCCCCAGTCAAAACCGGTGTCATTCTCAACGGGGGTTCTAAATGGGCCTTCAAACTCGACGGTCTCATCACCCTCGACATCGAGGGCGATTATGCCGGAAACGCCATCGTCATCAAACGAGCCAGTGACTTTGAGATGTACTCAAGCAACGGCAAAGGAGCCATTCAAGGCAATGGCTACCAGCAACGCATCTCAGGCTCCTCCCAGAACGCCCGTCTACTGCGCTTCATGCTCTGCTCAAACTACTCCGTGCACGACCTGATCCTCGTAGACGCGCCCGCATTCCACCTAGTCCACAACAACGCTGTCAACATGGAGACCTACCACATCACAATCCGCGGGGGCGACAAAGGCGGTCTCGACGGGCTCGACCTCGTCTGCGACTCCAACTGCTACCTACACCACATCGAAGTGACCAACCGCGACGAATGCATCTCCGTCAAGACCCCCTCCAAGAACGTGCTCATCGAGGACATCTACTGCAACCAATCCGGCGGGATGTCCATCGGCTCACTAGACGCAGGGAGCGGCGGCTCCGAGATAGAGTATATCCACATGCGCCGCATATACGTCTACCAGTGCACCCAGATGCTCATGATCAAGACCTGGCCCGGCGGAGACGGCGCAGTAGGGTACGTCCGCAACAGCATATTCGAGGACTTTTGGGCCTATGATACAACCTACGCGCTCGACATCGACCAGTACTGGTACAGCCACACCACCCCCAACACCGGCGCCATCCAGCTCTCGAACCTCGTCTTCAGCAACTGGACCGGCACCGTCAACAACGGCGTCAACCGTGGTCCGATCGTCATCCGTGGATCCGACGTTGTCCCATTGACCAATATCACACTTCAGGATTTCTCAATGTGGACGGTGACTAAGAGCTCTGTGGTGTTGCAGTGCCAGAATGTGTACGGTACTGGGTACTGTGCGAGGGAACTCGAGAGTGGTGCGACACCGACTGCGTTTAGTAGTACTGTTACTATTACTACGACTATGGAAGGGTTTACGAGCCCGACTAGTCCGGCGTGGGGTGTGGCTGGGTATGGTACTACCGAGTCTATCCCGGTTTATACCCCGTCTTGTATGTGGTCTGGGTCTGTGTCTGCGGCGGCGGTTTCGACGACTGCTGCGTCGGTGAAGACTACTGCTGTGTCTTCATCTGTTAAGGCTACTGCTACGTCTACGTCCGTTAAGACGACTGCTACGTCTTCATCGGTTAAGAGTACTGCTACATCTTCATCGGTTAAGACTGCTGCTGCGTCTTCATCTGTTAAGACATCTACTGCGTCTTCATCTGTTAAGACATCTGCTACATCTTCATCTATTAAGACGGCTGCTACGTCTACGACAACATCCATTAAGACTACTGCTACAACCGCAACCGTTAAGACTACTACTACATCTTCGTCTGTCAAGACTACTACATCTACGTCGACGAAGGCGACGACCACCGTTGCGGCAACAATTACGACATTGGTTACCAGTAAGAAGACAACCACCACCAATGTGGCAACTACAACGGCGACGACAATCAGGGGAAGGGGGCCATGGGGAAATTGGCCGAGGGGAGGGCATCCGTGGGGAGGAAGGCCTTAAAGAAGTGTAGATAGTATCTCCACCGTATATTAAATAATTGTATTTTTATTATTATTAGTATTATTATAAAAAGTTGTATTATAATCATTTCCACAAAGAGTATACCATCATATTTTCTCACTCGCCTTGATCCCCGGCTTACCGTGATAGATGTCTAAAAAAAAAAAATCCACCCAATCAATGAATAGAACCCATATCACCTATAGCGAATAGTAGAGGGGATTAATATAATGCCCCACTGATCGCCCGGAAGACGGATACACCCACTGCATGATGTCATCAATACCTCAGTGACAACACGCACAGTTATAAGTATCCATCGATACTCCAACCCTCCGAAAAAAAAATCCCAACGCAGAAAATCACTCCAACCCCCCCCCAATGCTATCAACTATACCAACACCTTCAATGAGGAATCTACTCCCCCCCCTTCATTCAACACACGTATACCCCACGAAACACCTACCAGACCTTCTCACCAAACTTGAATAATAAGCTAGTTGAAAAACTCTACCAAAAAGGGTAATAATAAGCCTCCTCTAGCTCTGGCCAATCACACCTCGCCAACAGCCACCGACGTTGCATTCATCTAGTGAACCCTTGTCAACAAAACAACCCTCTTCGGCAATGCGCCAGCCTACTTTTCCCCTGGCAAATGAGACATACCACCCGAGGCAGAGTTGGTAGTTGGGACTGCCGTATTCGTTGAGTACGGCGGGGAGTAGGTTGATTAAGGATGCAGCCGTTACAAATGGGAGTGGGGAGATCGCTGGTGTTGGAGTACACTTCTTTCAGTTATATATGCCCCATAATGGTGAGTTGACCACTGATCTTATTTAAGTGTTGCGTGGGTATGTGGATGGACATATAGTCATGTCACTGTATAGATAGTGCTGACTATGTTAAAGATTCCAGATGTAATGTAATAACGGGTACATAGCAGCTCGACTGACATCACGATGATATTTCCACTAGGGGACTACGCCAGCCTCTCATGAATTCTCTAGACAATTTATCTAACCTATCACAGCCTTAGGTCTTACAGGTTAGGAGTCCGGATAAATCCCACAGACAGTAAAACCCGATTCTTGGAAATGAGTACATATGTATCTGGCACCGACGACCCGCATACGTAGGAGAAGATTGTGGGCGTTAGGGAGTGGAAGAAGATCTCTGGGGGGGGTGGCGTTTCATGAGAAATATTCGGAACGTTGAGAATTTAGTGAAGGTGGTTGAGATTGGGTGTGATGGGATTGTTGGTTTCAAACTGTACAACGAGACAGGTTTGCGGTGCTGTTGCGTGTTTGGCTGCGTTGGGAGGGGGGAGGTCGTGGATTGTTTGTGGATATTATTCCTCCCCCACCCCCCCAGTATGTAAAGGGCTTGTTGGTTATAGGTGTGGGTGAGAAAGTGACAGTTATATTTGATTCTGGGATTAGGCCTGGGAGCGATGTGTTTAAGGCGTTGGCGCTAAGGGCGAAAGCAATTTTTTGGGGGGAGATTATGGGTGTGGGGGTTGGCATTGTCCACGTAATGAGGAGTTTTTTGGCGGGGTTTGACCTGACGATGGAGTTGGCGGGGTATAAGGTATAGGTAAGTGATTTTATTCTGTAGTTTGGTGAATGGGCACCGATTGGTGATGTAGAAACGGTAAGGGGGGAGGGTTAATTGTGGAGAAATCTACGCTTTAGTTGAGTATCGGTTGGATGTACTGAGTTTTACTGTTTTTTAGGAAATCATCCCTTAATGGTTAGGTTAAATGGTCTTTTGGCTCTTTTAGGCTGCTTATGTCGTTATGAATAATCAGCCAACCAACCAGCTGCTTGAACCGAGCGATAAGAGGCATTTTATAGTAGCGAGTGATAGCTCATGACTCGATGCCCAAGTACAATTCACATCCTTAATCCATCTTACTACAGGAATTTCCGGCTTTATACTTCACTATCACCACACCTCAAGTACTCTCCACACTTACAGTACCTTCCAGAACAATTCCACCCAAAGATATACACCCACCACAACCCAACTCCCACTCCACAACACCAATATGTCATCACCAGAAACGCCCCCTTCAAGAATCCCACTCCCCACACGCTCACAACCCCCCAAAACACCAACGCACACTACATCGACCAAGCCCGTATCACGTATCTTATTTCCACAAGCAGGGGACCACATAAACCCATCGAAGCGGGAGCACGCAGGCCTCTCAAAGATCCCACGACGTACTCCGCCACTTACGCCGACCCCTACGTATCGGGAGAAGACCAATAAGACGGATTATGTGTGTGTTGAGTCTGGGGGGGTGAAGGGTAGAGTGAAGGAGACGGGGAAGGGGAAGGGGAAGTGAAGGTTTGGGAATATTGACCTGTGGGAACTTAGAAGACTTAAATTACGACTACAGTTTAGGAACCTAGGTAGGTTTATAAATCATAGGTAACCAATAACATTAGTCTAGTAATTAGTAGAATTCGGCGTGGTAGTGGTTGGGATTGGATCATTGTAGTGGGGATTACCATGGGGAGCAACTCATATGGTGGTCTGCTAGATTAGTAGAGGATTCTAGAAAGCTCCTTATAATTCCGATACTAGTATTTTAGTAGGATAGGTAATATTGGCCAAAATTATTGATAACAGCACCAGTTATAATATTTAGGTACGGTCTATATACTAAGACTTTAATAGCTCAGAAGTGCGATAATAAG
Organism: Verpa conica; assembly: GCA_033030425.1. Classification (NCBI taxonomy): domain Eukaryota; kingdom Fungi; phylum Ascomycota; class Pezizomycetes; order Pezizales; family Morchellaceae; genus Verpa; species Verpa conica. The sequence goes on along the minus strand of JAUFSD010000010.1, from coordinate 464,180 downwards.
GTGGGATCCTTCTATATCATTGGCAGAAGCTAGAATCTAGGCAGATGTTTAAGATGCCGGAGTAATGGCGACACAAACCCTATCAGAACCTTCCAGAACACTCTTATTATTAATTCCATGAGACACGGCAGCTTTTTGTGGTATAGCCTACAAATAGCATGTGAATTTATGAATCTAGTGTATTCTATATGATTCCTGCAGCCAATATATCACTTTTTTAATTGTAACTATTAAATATTTAGCGCCATATGCAGGCGGACCTTTCCAGCTAGTAAATAAACATTTATTAGGGGAGATACGGAGGTGTCTACATCTAGTAGATCTAGGCGAAAGAACCGGTGTTCCTTCCGGCCTAGCGGTTGTATCCCTCCGACGCTACGGGTACCGGACAAGTGGCGGTACCACGGCCGAAGAGACTTCACCGCCACTCCGGTACCCGAGACTTTGGGTTAATCGGCTAAGTAGTCACGTGTCAGGAAATAATCTCAGGGGCAGGTGTGGGCTGAAATCTAGATAACTGTTAGTTTTTATATGCACGGTAATTTATAACTAGTGGTATCAACACACTGAAATCCAGTGCACTTGTGTGTGGGGGTATTCTAACCCAGTGCAGAGTTACTAATAGCAGTAAGTTATACTACTATTGGTAAATTAGAGACCGCTTATGGTAAACTACACCACTGGTAGTAAATTCACAATAACCAATAAACACATTTAAAACAGTAACCGGAGGTTCTTCATAGATTAAAAGCTAAAAGATAACCCCTCTAAACTGTATAAGTCCAAAAGCAGTGGGCACGAGTCCCCGGATTTTGGTGCACGGTACCACTGGTACAGCCTCCTGGAAACGTAAAACCTTAGATTTGGCGCATTGATTGGCCTTTCACATTCTCGGCCAAGATTCTAGCAACAGTATTGGCCCAAGAACCCTTGTGGACTACCCTTATTTCCCGGTCTTTTCTACCAGAGGCTGTAGTAAAGTGGGGGTTTTTTGACACACTTGGCTCGCCGGTGTGATACATGTACTCTACGCTTAATTTAGTATTCGCCACTCCGTACTTCTCCCACCACTGGCGAAGGGACTTATATGGCATTACCTTACTTGCCACCAAAATACATATATAAAAAAGAATTTTCTTGTTGGGTCCATACTTTCCACCCCACCACAAAACTTACTAACTAAGAATAGACTCACTCACGGCCTTTGTTGAGATGTACGAATGTGAACTTATGACAACGAGAGGTATAGTGATTTTCAAACCATTCATGTCCAAACGCGCGTCGCTAGGTGATTAGAATCCGGCCCGTAAGTCGAGAAAAGCTCACCAACCCAAATGATCTACGTGTTCCGCCCCTCCCCCAAATCTTGGTCGGAGATCGCTAGGCCCAGGCACAATCGACCGAAAAATCAAAAACAGCGAGTGGTGTTTGGGGCTGTTTTCCCCGTTGCAAGTCAGATTTCTAGGGCTATTGTTACAGTGGTGGTTGAGGTTTGTGGTTGGGTTGATTGGGCTCGCCTCGCTGACATCACCCATGACGTAATCTCGTGATTGGTGCCCCCCCATGAGACAACGATTCTAGGTAGACCCGGTTTTCGAGAACTCCATCATGGTTTCCACATCATGAGCGTGGAAGTTGAGATTATCCATCTATTACCATAATCACTAGTTCTATTTTTCCCTGTAAATCGTAGTTTTAAATCATGCCCATAACCTGCGCCTTAAGTTACGCATATTAGGAAAACTAACTAGACAGGTACGTTTCTAGCTAGATTGGTTTCGAAATAGTGCCTTTGAGTAGCTAAACACATATATACGTTAATCCTAAGTAGTAACTATACTGAATAAATCCACCTCCATAATATTTCCCCTACGTTACAGCGAAAGTATGGAATGATGAATCCATAAGAAGCATAGTTAGAAAGGGACTCCCTATAATCATAAGACCCTAGAGTGATGGGAAATTAAAGAAGCCTTAAAATCCCCTAATTGAGTTCATAGACATCCAGCGAGTGCGAGAGTTTTAAGATCACGCGACATCACGCGATATCTATTGCGAGACCGAAATCGTTACCCAATTAATCCCCAGTCCTCTTAAAACAAGATCAGCTAGGAGAGCTGAAAATCAGAAGATAAAACAATAACAAATCACCTAAATTTACTAGATCTTTACCCATTTCTACAAGCATTAAATCCCGAACGTACCAAAAAGGCATTGTTCCTATACTCACATCTATATAATTAACTAATATTAGTCATATAACTTTAAGTAGAAATATAAACAATCAATAGACATTCCGTTTAGGTAACATATGGGTAAGATCTAAATAATCGTCCAATCACAAACTAGACTTACGTATCAATGATAGAGTATTTCTATAGATATATGCTGGTTTTTAACAATTTTGAGTACTTGAGAACGCTCACCAATATTGAAATCGAGCTATCATGCGCCTCATTAAACCCCCACGCTCTCTGCCACACCTGAAAAACACAGTATTGTAGGCGATCATAGAGAAATCAACTTCTAGGCCCCACAGTGTAGTAATCCTAGTATTCGTGGCGGTGCTATCACATGAAGATTACAATATAGTAGTACTCCTAGGCAAGAACCAGAAAACAGGGGGTGTCAATTTTGTATGGTGTGGCGTCGTGCACAGATATTCTACCATACAGATTGTTGCCTCCCGGCTTTCTGGTTCATATCCCGGTGGACAAGTATTTTTTTTTTGCACAGCCTCGCTCGTCAGCACACCCGAGTACCCAAGCTTTATTGGCAGCGCCAAGACATCGGAATAAGGTGTGGCGACGGGGGAACCTTAATGGAGGTTTCACCTCTAGGCTTACTAAACTATGGTCTACTACAGATCTTTTAAACGTTTTTTTGCAGGACGAGATGACTGGGCTTTCTAGTACTAGCCTTCAGAGACAATTATCACGGATTATCAACGAGATGGTAAGGAACATTATTATAGACCTCTAATATGGAAGATATATCATTGAACCTAAGGCATCCCCCCTTGGTCATGGGCTATTTAATGGTATGAGTCAAGTACAACACATAACACATTTAGATGTTCTCCAAGGCCCCAAATCTAGCAAAGGCGGGGCCCGATTCCATCTTTAGTCGAGACCAAGGTCTTAATATGCAGTGGTAGCTGCACAGAACTGCACAATCACAATATATCACTCGGATGATCTGCATGACTTACAGCATGGGTTTTAGTCGCAATTTCTAGAATATTAGCTTACTTTGCCACTATCAAGCTGCCGCGTAATGACTCTTGACCGTACTGTTGGATTTTTCTCTGACGTTTACATTACTAGAAGTGCCAAGGATTCAATGTCTCGGAAAAAACCTGATTTCCTATACATGTTCACCCCCTCCCCTTTCAACCTATCCAGCCCGTGGGCCTGGGTCTTTTGGCGCCATATATAGCCTCGCCGGGGGTATATCCATCCAACTCTATTTCCCTCCGTTCTGCGCTCATGCCTCATATCCAAGATCTGGAACTGCTACCGCCCCCGATGTGGTCTTGGCAAGCTTACCAACGGGGCTTCAACCCACGAAACAGAACTAGCTGGCCATGTTTCAATTTGCAGATTCGGAAAAGAAAGGAAAAAGAAAAACGGGAGAAGGAAAGAAAAAAAAAAAAAAAAGACTAGGGGAGTCCAAGCATCAGCCATTCCGTTGCCACCCGACTCACCCCCCCCATTACCATGGTGTGGCGTTAACCAAGATCCTGGTTTGCATGGGGATCTGCAAAGCAAACATTTCGATTTTATCAATAGTCGAGAAAATCAACATTCAAGCTTCCAGAAATGATGGACAGGGAGAGACGAATGAACACCCACAGGAGAGTGTCCACGAAATCGTTGTGGCTCATAATTTACTACTAAAACTAGTAGTTATCTCGTTATGCATTTTGCCTTATGCAAATCACTAACTTCTATGAAGGGGGGGGGCCACTAGGGCCTATCGGTGTTGTGAATTGCCACTATTTGGCAAGAAATCTTGGTGTGACAGTGGCTCAGACAGCCATGCTATTACTCTAACAGTTACTAGGTACAAACAACCCCCCGGAAAGCTTCATTTCGCCAAAGGGGAAAAAAAAAAAAAGAGAGAAAAAGAAAACCGAGGGATCTCCTTTCCCCGATCTGGCATCCTAACACCTGGGACCCCATCTGTCGGGAATCGGGAGACAGCTAAATAAATCGATTGAATAGGAACCTTGAGACCCGGTTGGCCGGGCTTTCTAACTATTTTGGCGGTGGCGGTGCTCACATCAACTACAGGGCTGGCCAAAAGACAACATGTTCAACTCCACTTCAACTCGCCACTTTCAACCGGAACTACCAACCGTTACCATACGAAGAAGACACCTAGCCATCGAGGATCGAACACCGTGCAAGCGAGGCTGAAAGAGACAGCGCGGTGATAGCTCTTGGCTGAGCGTTGGCAGCATTATATCGAGATAGCGGTAACATGGTACCGATTGGGGGGAGGGCAGTCCAATTCCGTAAACCCGGTAGATTCAGAATCAGGGGAACTGGGGGGGGGAAGACGAAGCAGCGCTTTAGGTAACGGTACCTGTGGTTCGCCTGTAATCGCGTTCGTGTCAACAGAGTGGACTTTTGTAAACGGTATGCCCAAATATTGCCAGCTCACCAAGTAATACGGTCGGTCTAACAGAATTAAAAATCTGGGCTGAACAGGTAAAAATCAATAAATCTACTACTAAATTACTCCTCGGGGTGAGGTATCAATTGAATCTTTTGGGGAACTGGTATAGAAAACACCAAAGAAACGGTAACGAACCCTCTATCCCGTCTAGAAAACACCCATAAAAACAATTGTAGTCCTTGTGATGGAAACAAATAGTTTCTTTACCCTTCCCTTCCATCGCATTCACCTTTCCCTTCTCCTATTCTTCTATCATCTTCCACTGCTTCGTCCCCATCTCGTCTTGAACTCCCACTTCTCTTTACCCGCCGTTCCTCCATTTCTTTCCCCCATAGATTCAATACAGCCTCCTTATTCCTGTCTCTCATGGCCCTCTTTATTTCTGCTGTCAAATCTGATAACCCATCATATATCTCTTTTTTCCGATTCTCCCAATGCTCCTCCTCTTCCATATCTCCGTCCACATCCCATGAGTCTTTTCTCCGTGACATCTCATCCTTAAGCGCGTTGGTTAATTCCTTCGTTAACATCTCTATGCGATCGTAGCGATTCTTCCTCTCCTCTTTACTCAAGCGTCTGGATCTGGGAACTGGTGGTTTCTGCAAGATTCCATCGATGGGAGATGTGCGTATACCTGAACTCGAAGAATCTTTCCTGGGCGGGACACTGTAGCGACCTGGAGGAGGTTCCATAGGAGATCAACATCGATCTCAGTATACAACACAACCGCAGAAGGGAACCCAGAAACCGTGTTAAACAGGGAATCTGTTCCAAGGATTGCCGGGTGAGTGAGCTAAGCTCCGTTGATGTTTGACTGTGGGGAGGGGGTTTTGTGGCGCACACTGTTTTCAGTGCGATGTAGCGAGCGAGGGGATTTCCGGAAGAATTTTGGACCGCCAAATCGAAATACCAAGAGAGAGGTCCCAAAGTCTTATATTCCGTAAGGATCGTCTCTTCCGTCGGCGGAGTACACTTCAGAACGCGAGAAACAGTGTGGAGGGATAGATGTGCTTGACAGTTCAGCAGCCCCGTTCCTCAGCAGTGTCCGCCAGCTCGTTGATGGGGTACCCCCCCCAGCTTCGCCACTGCTGATTGGCCGGAAGGTCTCTCCGAGGCCAGCTTTTGCTTGAACTTCTCATTCGCCACTTTACCCGGCCGATTCCTAACCTTTTTTCCCCTTTCGCATGTCCCTTTTCCTAAAATGGTGCTAGAAACAGCAGATTATCATTGCGGGGAACCCCGCCCTTGGCCTGAGAACTCGTCGGATAACAAGCAGGTGCCAAGCAGGGAAAAACATATAAGAAGCCCTGTACGCCACTCCGGATCAACGTCCCACCGTTCACGTTGAGGGAGTTAGTCTTGCTAGAGGGTGTTTCCAAAGCGTTGACGCGAATCCGTTGAGTTTTGGCTTCGGGACGATGGTAATACCGAATCCGCTATAATTTCCGTTTACGTCACCCCCCTAAGCCCGGGGGCTTGCAATATGATTATGCAGGTTGTGAGTTCTGGCCCTTGCACCATCTACCCAGAATCGGGGCTTGAGGATCAGAAAAGCAAGTAGGGGGATGGAATATGATAATCGTACTGGGGAGGGCTAGGACCCTACCGAGACTACCAATGAAACAGTAAACGAAGAATTAAATGGACACGCAGTGCCACTTTACTGGTCTTGCTGTGTAATCCCACTAGTATTACTCTTCTACTTGTTGGCAGGGTCCCTCCGACGAAAAGTGCTTGAAATATCATTTCACTCGTAAAGATTTGCCACCAAAGCCACACACGCGTCTTCATATATGAAATCATTTGCTATCTGGTCTCACCTGACCGAATAAGGCGAAACCTTGGAATCCCAACCTCTCCGCCTTACCCGACGCTTACGCAGGGAAAGTAGACACCCTGTATAGCGTAACAGAGGCCATCTCTCTTTAATCAAGCTCACGGACTCCTGTCTTAAGCCCACCCGGGAGGCTAGGGATGATACCAGATCTCAGCAACACGCATAGAAACCTGGTCACCATTGTAAACCACCAACCCGAGGAACGTTCATTGGCTTCGAGTGAGGGTTCATGACCCGGGAAAATCCGGTAATACAAGAGCCAATTGATCGACACCCTCCTTTACCAGATACTGAAACCTTATTTAAGACACAACAGCTCCCTGAACCGATAATCCACTTTAACTCTATCGAGAAGGGAAATGGAATAAATCTATAAACGTCAACGGCGGGGTAAATAGAAGCAGGTAATTGTGTAGTTTTAGAATATTGCTTTGCCGAGCTCGCACACGTACTATGACATGAGGCAAGTAAAGTCCGTCAACCGTCCCTCCCCGACCATCGACACTTTTCTTCATCTGAGCTGAAAAGGAAGCCTAGACAATATATCCCACAAAAACCACGGTAGATCTTATAGAGATTCGTTTTTTTTATTTTGTTCTACCACCGGGTTTTTTTTTATTGGGCGGTCTGATAGGGAGATCAGTCGCGAAAAATTGATAGCCTTTGGGATTGGTCATGCACCGAAGCCCATTATCTCAGCTAAGCGATCGGGATCGTAATTGGTTTAATCTATTGTGTGGATCACTCCCAGCTTTTGATTTTAAACTGGACACCGAATTTGGGATTGCACACATGGGGCGCACACAAGGAATGGGGAGAGCTGATTGGGGAGGGGGGACTCTAGTTGACCTTGTTCGATTCGAGTCGCCGGTCAGATCACCCTTCATAGTTCTTTCTCTCAGTAGATTTGAGGTAGTCGCTGTTCTCCCCCTACCTAGACAAGGGAAAAGAAAAGTGAAAACAAAAAAAACAAAAAAAAGAGATTGACTCTTCTTTCCCCCCCCTCCTACAATTATAGAAAGTGGCGAAAATAGGATCGCCTAGCCACACTTTTCCCGGACGTCTTGGCATCTTGTTACAGTCTCCGGCCGAATTATTGCGAAAAACAGGGGTTAGCGAGCAAGGGTTTTGTGGCCAGTGCTCACTACTAGAATCTTCGTTGATAACACCAAATACCAATCAGACCTCTGAGTCCTGAGTCGCGCATTTTCGCATTAATTCTACTAGAAAATTACATGTGAGTCATGTGATCGGAGCTGTTTACCACATCAATAACTGATCAGGCGGGGCAATCCAGAACCAGTTCATCCAAACCATGATCTCCAGAATCTCGGCGTATGTATGTACGTGTACCTTTAGTACAACGCCTCACAACAAGTACCATGGCATCAGAGTGGGGGAGGAGGGGGGAGGGATCCAAGTCATATCTACTCGTATCGACAGACAGACATGTATGATCTTACCAGACATTAGTGGCTTACGTGTAGAAAATACTTTAGACTTACCGAAAATAGTGAGATGTGCAAGTTTTACACGCAAGCCACACTAATGTTTCAGATTTCAGTCACACCTCACTATAAGAAACCTTGCTATAAGTAAAAAAAAAAAAAAAAACCCCGCTGTACAGAATTAATGTGAAAAATGCCCCACTCAGGACTCAGAGGTCTGGTTGGCATTTGATGTTCTCAACGAAGATTCTAGTAGTGGGCACTGACCACATAACCCTTGCTTGCTAACCCCTGTTTTTGCAATAATTCTACCGGAGACTGTAAGGGACCAGATCCATCTAGATTTTCCACACTAAACTTACCCTTGCTATATCTTCAGAGGACTTGTTATAAGAAACCGAAATCAGCTGAATACTTGGCGTTTATTACTCATAATGTCAGGTTCAACGTTGGTCATGTGATCGACTATTGGTATGCTTGCCATGGGATTTAGCCACGTGACCCTGGCACCGTGAGTATAGTAAGGTGCAATCGTACTTGTCCACCAGGGTAAGAACCCGGAAACAGGGGGGGTACGCACGGAGATGTCTCGGAGCTACAGATTCACCTGAAATCTACAAATAAGGCAAATAACTAGCTATGATTCCCAATATTAAACAGGTTCAGGAAGATTCCATTACCAAGAATAGCATATAATCCAATACATGATACCAAAATTTATACCACCGCCACTTATCTACCCCCCCTGGTTGTGCCCGTGCATACCCCTCCTGTTTCCGGGTTCTTATGCTGGCGGACAAGTATATCTTCTACGATATCGTGTAGGTGTGGAGAAACCCGGTTGCAACGCGGCTGGTTTGGTTTTCTAGCGGGGCTAGTGATGTAACTAGTTATAACGCCTTTTTTTTTTTTTTTTTTTACCAGTAATGAATTTGTGGCTGTGATAATCACGTGCAGATCTCGGGGGGAACTAGTAACTACTAATAATATTTCTGTCTAGTCTCCATTATGAGTAAAATACTAGAACAGAATTGGGAGGTTTCTCCAGTGCCACATTTTTACAAGTTGCTTGAGAGGGGGGGATTTAGTCAAATGTGTTTTTTTTTTTCATCCCGTAAGATTGGCACACTATACTAGTTCAATTAGATCTATAAGGCTTAACATGAAATACAAAATAGCAAACCAGATACTCCTCAATTACACACCACAACCCCTCCCATCCCAAGCTAGAAAACAAATGAAACAAGGAGAGAGAGAGAGAGAGAAAAAAAAGAGGGGGGAGGTCGTAATCATTCCGCGTGCCGATTCCACCAATATAGTGAGTCTAGAACCCACGACTATCTTTTGATGCGGATCTGTTTGTCACATCCTCGATATGACCCTGGACACGGGGATAAACTTCCTTATAGGCAGTCTTCCCCATCCAGCAGTCTAGATGTCCTCTCTCTTGACTATATTGAAGGAATCCATAGTTAGCCGAGAACAGACAACGATAACGGGGGGAGAGGGGGAATACTAACAATACAGTACGTTCGTAATTATCCGGCCCGAACCTATCACGGAGCATGTTGTAGGACATACTTGTAGTTTCAGGAGTAAACAGAGAACTCCTCCCGCCAGAGATGAACAATATCGGAATACCCTCGAGCCGAGCGATGTTTTTCTCCGTGAGTAAGGAAACACCATTGTTATCCATGACGAACTCATTTTTACCCATTTGTATCATGTGCTTAAGACAGGTCATGCTGATTCCGTTGAGGAAGTTGCCCATGTTTGCGTGAGTGGCGGAGTTGATCTGTTTATGTTGCCATAGCTTTCCAAACGCCAGGCTGCTACGGTGACATACCGTCGAGTTGCATATCTCCTCTTTGCTCTCGACTGGGTAGAAGCGTAGCAGTTGCTCCATGAGTCTTTGCACAAGAGAGTCGCTAGGGGTGGATAAGACCGGGAACCAACTCCCAGCAAGTGCTTGGTATACTTGGGGCAGTGGGAGCCTGATCTTGACAGAGTTGACTCTGGCGTACTTGGGGTTGGCGAAGACTTGTGAGGCGGTTATGCCTTTGATCCAGCTGGCGGGGATGGTCCCGTCGAGTAGGCCGCATGTGGTGGCGATGGATCCTACGCAGTGGACGATGCAGTATACTTTCACGGGGTTGTCTTTGCGGATATACTCGAGCGCTGCTTTGATGTCCAGACGGGCGTCGAAGGCGGTGTAGGGATTTTTTGCGGTTTTGGTCTTGCCGACTCGGTGGGTACAAGCATATACCGTGTATCCTAGTGATAGGAAATGGTTGAGAGCGTTGTTTGGGATGGTTGGTAGTGAATACATCTGATGGTCCATTGCAGCTCCAGAGGTGAGGAGTAGCGGTGGCTTCTCAGGTTCACCAATGTTAATATTGATTCCCTTATTTGGCAACCAGATAGTCATCTCAGTCTGTACTCCATCCTCTGCCGTCAAGGTCACCACTTCCGTGGGAGGGGTCGGGGGGTAATACCCAACGGTAGTCGCTGTTGGATACTGTAGCGTGCGGAGAGGTGAAAAGAAGTACCCAATAGTCTGCCCGGCGAACCAGCTCATGAATTGACCTGCTGCACCAAGTCTACCTATGGCAGAATCTCCAGTAGCCCCGAAGCCGAACATCTCTGCTTTAAAGTTCCTCCACGAGATCTTCAAGATTCCACGACCAACCATTGAGCCATCAGGGCGAGTGAGTGTTACGTATAGAGTAGTAGTGGCTTTCCATACGGTTGAGAGAGAAAGTGTCATGTTCGAGTCAACGAGCTTGTACCCGTTGAAGTGTATTAATTGACCATCGGATCCGACGAGATCCAGTTTATAGGCAAGATTCTTCGTCTCCGGCGAATTGCTATCCTGAGTGAAGAATTGAACGTCCCCGCGGAGTACCATGAATGGGTCCTTGCTCAATGCACCACAGGAGAATGTCCCTGTAGCAATTGCAGCGTGATCTGAGCGTTGGATAACTTTACCAATTCTATTAGCCCTAACCCTGAGCGAATAAATAATTGAATATTAACTTACGATTTTGGGTGCTATAGCTGTCCACTGAAAGAAAGAATCTTGCAGAGCTAGAGGCTCCACTGGCAGCATCTGTAGCGACTTGGAAGTCGTCAATGTCGTCGCCGATATAGATATGGCCATCCATGATCTCGCTGAATCTTGTCCCGTGCTGGCCAGCGGCACCCGCAATAGCTTCCTGGGCTTCCTTCATCTCCTTTGTCAATGGGATGCTCCTCTTTGGCTTACCAAAGAGATTCAATCTCCCTTTAATATGATAACAAATATTAGTAACGAGTTCTTTATAGCAGGAAGTAAAAACTTACCATTCTTCTTTTCATAGTCAATCTTGATTCCCTTCTTGGTAGCAATTCCCTCGACGGTTCTCTCCGCCAATGCCGTAATCGTAGCAAAAGGGTTTACTCCAAGAGCACATGGGATAACGCTCGCGTCAACACAAACAAGCCCTTCATACACATCCGACCCTTCCCCGGTAAAGACTTGACCGAGGTGATTAGTGACACCCTTTCTCCCAGTCCCATCATTAGACATAATAGCGCCACCAATTGGATGAACCGTGATTTCCTCCTGTCCACCAAGTGCATAAAAGGGGGAGTTGATCAATGTCCCCCCAATCTTTGATGTTGCATCAGCAAGCACCCTATTCAACTCCTTGACATGATCAGTTCTTCCAACGCCCAAGAAGCGAAGATACGGCTTCCCGTTCTCAAGCGTCAAGGTAGCCTCGTTATTATCATGCGACATAATCAAGTAGATCTGCGTACGTCCCAATGACCCACTCGGAGTATAAGGTCCCTTAATTCTGGTCTCGGTACGAGAGAGGAAATGGCGAAGACGTTCCTTCACACCAAACTTCTCAGGGAAGACCTTCCCAGGCATGACTTCAAGCATGGCTTGAAGGATCGGCGCAAGTGCTGATGGAACTGCTCCTTCCTCGATAACATAGCCGTCCAAAACGTCGTCTTGGTCTCTCATGTCAATGACACCGCTGATGGTTGGTCCGACGGGATTGTTGGTGTCGGGGTGCTCTCGGCCAATGGCGTTTGCGATCTCGTCGGTGTTGTACCCGAAGGATAGAATATCGCCGTTGCCGCTCATTCCTCTTCCGACCTTTGGGCTCATTTTTAGGCCGTGGTCTCTGCTGCGTAGGAGGATCTCGGTGGTTCCTAGGGTTCCGGCGCCGAGGAAGACGAGCTCGCGGGCTTTGACCCACATCAGTTCGGTGTGGAAGGTGTCTGCGAATTTGGCGCGTTCGTCTCCGTGCCATGCGAAGAATACAATGTAGCCGTTTCCTGAGGGGTCGCGTTTGATGTGGCGGACTTCACATTCGCAGAAGCTAGGGGGGAGTGGGTGTTAATATAGGCCAATGATAGAACAAAACTCAAGAAACTTACATCTCTGCTCCCCAGTTCCATGCGTCTGGGAGATAGTTCATCAAGACACTGTTCTTACTACCATCGTTAATACCTGTGCAGTCTTGTCCAGATAGTGTTGAAGCCTTCATCTCAACACCGGTACTGTTTAGCCCATTTTTAAAGAATGTTGTTTGCGGAGCCCTCGAGAATTTCTCTGGAACACCCATCAACTGCGCCTGTTTCTCGAGCAGGGAAAGTTTCTTCAACTTTGGGGAGTCGGTTGGGTATCGAGTTGGTTGTAGCACGCTTGCTGCCCGTTTGTAGTCTATGCATGTTAGGATTTGATCGAGTGATATCTAGTGATTAAGGGTTATAAATGGGGCTTACATTTATCTAGCGAAGAAGGGTTTTGTGAGATCTCATCGGGCCAGTATTCCATTGCTAGAGTCCTTTTGTCTGCTTCGAGGAAGATGTTTGCATTCAAGAGAGAAGTCCCTCCCAGGCCTGTTGAGTCAGCAGGTTGTATTACTCACTTAGAAGAGGGAAATGGATCATTACCATTAGCCACGAATGCATTTTGTCCCTCACCAAGAACAAGATGATAAAGCCCGGTAGGTGACCCTGCTTTCGCATCGACAACAGCTTTACCATCCTGTGCGATATTCCCAGAAACATGTAGCTCTGGCCCCGCATCAATAAGACTAACAGGATATTCACCGGCTGTATGTATAACCACAAACAATCAGCGACTACTTGCAGAAAACTATAACGAGTAGTTAATTGGTACATACGCCACTTCTCCTTCCCTAACTCTAATACACAAACCTCCTTTCCACCACGTGCCATTCTACTTGCCGCAACACCACCCCCGTAGCCACTCCCAACAACAACAACATCATATTCTGTCCTCATCATCGGCACCGGTCTTGATATGCGTGGGAATTTAGTACCAGTGGATGCCGATGTGTCTGCTGAAGCCGCAACATAGTCGCTCGCGGATAGTGGGATTCCCCCTTTGGTGAACGTTGATGGCTCAGCACCCAAGATCTCTGTCGGGAAAGAATCTTCGAGTGAAGAGGTATGAAAGTCTGCCATTGAAGAGAGAGGAGATCCTGAAGTTGCCATTGGTGATACAGAACCAGATGAATTTGTGGATGCTTGTCCCGCGTTTGAAGTCATGGTAGGATAGGTAAGTAAGAACTGTAGCTCGTCTGTGAGAGTATTTAAAACAAAAGTGTGGTTATATCCAGTATGTTGTGTTGCTTCGACCTTATTGTCTATACAGGACTGAGCTAAATAAACTTCTGCACGATGATGGGAAGCAGCATTTAAAGAAAGAAAAAGAAGAAAGAAAAGAAAGAAAAAGATCTCCCGATGACAGGTGATAATACTCAATCATCCCCGGTTCAGCTTTCAGCTCTATTCCTCAGCCCCGCCAGGGGAATGGTTTGATGTCATGATTGCAGCTCTTAATCCAGCTTATTGTTCTTCAGTTAGTAGAGTGAGGTAAGCAGTAAGGCTTTTCGGCTATGCGTGAGATTAGATTACTAGGCGCAGAAACAATTATTCGCTGCAAACGACAAATGACGAGGGTAGGGCAATGGGGCTGATGGTGGTACAAGGCATGTAATATTACATGTGGGTGAGTCAAGAAAGGAATGTAAGATCGCAGATTATTAGCACATGAAAAAAGATAGAGAACTTATAACACAGCTATACACTAGCAGTTTCCAGTTTTTTTATTTAATGGCTAAGCTCTTTGGTACCTTAATTCACTGAAGAAACCGGCCGCTGAGATGCAGCTTTCAACAACCACCATCGATCGCTTATGGACACACAGCATGCAGCTCTTATCGCTATTCACGAAAAACTTTATTATTCCCTCCCTCCTAAATAACCTTTCCGCGCGGGCTGGAGTCGAGACTGGGCTATCCTGTTCCGCGGGATACAAATGACGAATCCTCTCAATATTACCGGGTGCGCAGCGCACACTCACTCATGACTTTGAACAAAGAAAGTTTTCCCCAATTGCGATAGAGACAGAGAGGCACAGACCCAATGTCCGGTCGCCGTAATCCCCTCCCCCAAGGCGTATCGCATCGTATCGCATCCCTCACGAGACAAGCTTGCGCAAGACCAATTGGTGATCTTTGAGATGACTATCAAACGCCAAGATCTCAGCAGACAGGGCTCTCCATCTCCATCTTATCTTATCTTGCCCGCGCGCCTCGGAGACCTAAATCCGTACCACCCTCCCTCCCCCGTATTTATTTCGGTAACTCCAACCAACCCCTACCAAAAATAATGTCAAAACCCTAACCCAAGCTTAGACCCTCCCTCCGAGGCTATTTTAGGCGCAAGACCCGAAAAGCCGAAAAAGGGAACAACAGCTTGCCAACGCAACTAGAAGTCTAGTTTCACTGCAAGGGGAGAGGGCAGAGTAGAGATAATAACCAACCAAGTCTTCTTCTTCCTCACTCCGCCCCTGTATAGTACATAACTTGTAGAGGATAAGGTACAAAAGGTACAAAGTGCCTACTCCGACAAGTTGCGTCTGAAAGTGTATCTTGGTATTGTTGTTATCCTCCCCTCCCCCCTAGAAAGAAGTTACGCCCGCATTGTGTTAAATTAGAAATGATTAACGCGATCGCCGAAAAGGTATAGTCGCAAAGATCGGAGCACGTGAATAGGTTGTGCCGGAACGGAAGAGTGGTTGGGCGGATAACGGCGGGACGTACACGGGACTTTTTTCTTTTCTTTTCTTTTCGAACTAACTAACCGCAGAGCCGCAGGTTCTAACCCCCGGAGTAGGAAGATCCGTATGCCCGTATATCTCGCCGTCTCGGGGATGGGTGCCGTAATTCGAGTTTCTCCGGTGGGGGGAGGGGAGGGGATACAATGTACCCGTTATTCGTTGATAAACTCTCTCCCTCCCCGTCCCACCTCCCGAATATCTTCACTGGTCAATTATAACCACCTGCCCTTCCGGTCCTCTTTTTTTTTTTTTTTTTTGCTTTCTTTCTAAAATCCCGATCTGAGATCTTCCGCCGTGGGATTTGTATTTATTTTGTGGGGTTTAAGGCTTGTGGGGTACGTTGACGATTCAGAAGCCATCGATGTGTGCTGGTTGCAGGAGATGTCGAGTCCGTGTTGAGTCTCTTGGCATCTAGTTGTTGTGTATGGAATCGTTAATGATATAGAAACCTCCCCCCTCTCTCGTCATATTTTTTCCAAATTCTATAATATAAGTATGTGCGTGCGCGCGCGCGGTCATATGATTGCGAAAAAAAAAATGTATCGGCAAGTAACTGAAAAGCAAGAAAGAAAAGAAAAGGGTGCATTCTCTCGCTATGGATAGGACAGATATGATACCTTCTATATGTACCTTCACAAGTGCTCTTCTCCCATGTTTGGCTAAAAGAGACTTGCCTGCAATTGGGGAGGGAGAAATGGGTCGGTGGATTGACACCCGCGCATCTGCATAGATACCCCTCGACTCAATGCAGAGAGTCGTCCCGAGCTACTGCAAGTGCATGCAGGAATTTTGTTTCTAGAGCTCCCGTGTGTGTACATAAGCTTCTTTTTTTCCCTCCCTCCCGATCCTCCCCCCTCCCGAATGTTTTTCATAACTATGGGCCTGTCAAATAAAAATAAATAAAGAAACACTAGGATCTGGGATAAAAGCTCGGTGGTTTTTATTAGAGAGTTTTGGTAGTTTTCTAGCTGGCGTGGAAGGAACTTGGACCCTTCTCTTTTTATTCTTCACACACACACACCCGCCACAGGTATGGCTTGAGAGGCTTGAAGGTTGATGTGAAACTATGGCTTGATTAGAGAACGGATGGGGCGGTTGTTTCTTAAGCAACTGCGTTCGTGGGTAATATGTAGAGTACTAATCGCGATCTAGCCTTTTGTTCTTCAACCACCACCACCCCCCCCCCACGATATATAATAGACGGCATATATGTTTTGAAGAGAAAATTTTCTTCACCGAAGAAGCAAGCATAAGCATGGAGTACGACAGAAAAGTTGGAAAAAGCACAAAGATAAACGATTGAGGAAAACAATTTGCAAGGACAGCAAAGAAAGTCGGTTGTTATCATTGTAATAACTATACAAGTATTAACAGGTGCGCGTACCGGATGATCGGGCCATTCGCTGCCAGTTGGCGGATATGTACAATTTAGGTTTAGCGTGTTTCGTACGTAGTTTGTGCAGACGCCTCTTGGAGATCCTGAGGAGGGGGGGGGTCCAACCTGAGTGGGCTCCAGCGCACTCGTTGGCATGGGAGATGAAAAAAAAAGGAAATAGAGAGGAAACGATTGTATCGGTACTCCCAATTGTTTTAGAGCTTCACTTTTTTCTGACAAATAGTGCAATTCAATTGATGTCGATGCAGATTTCAAAGTATCGTATATTTCAATTGGAGTCGATGCATTTTTATGCACATGATGAATCACCGGTCGATGGGCTGAGGTACATGTAGTCACTTGGCCTTTGCTCTCTCTCTCCCTCCCCGAGGCCCTGGTTGACGTGAAGAGAAGCCGTTGCCGCATTGCAAACGGCGTGTCAGAATCTCGTGTTTCGTGATGGCTGCCATCACCTTCAGGGTTTACTCACCTCTGTCTGACGATGGTGATGAGATGGTTACCCCTCAGGCGCCACGAGGATGGCCAGCGGTGACGGCCGTTGGAGAATGGGCAGCACCGCCGGCTGCTCAGCGAAGCAAAGGGCAGAGGATATACATGTGGTGTTGATTGACCGGGAATAGCTATATGCCCACTCTACGGTATCATCGAGCGCCAGGGGAAGCAGATGTTTGATAGGGGACACACTCTCTCTCGATAGAAACGCTGGCCAACCCAAGATGCCCAGCTGTGGCTAGGGCATTGACAACAAAACATACAGGGGACAGGACAGGACAGGACAGGGGCTGGTGATCCATCTAGACTCCAGAACCCTTTGAAGATTTCCTGGGTCCACGAGTCTTGCTGCCCACACCTCCCTCTTTTATGTATCCAATCCAGCCCAATTGCACCAGAACTCGTCCAATTGAGTCTGTCTCCCTTCTCTACATCTCCTGCCACTATCTATTCTCTACTCTGCATTCGGGGCTTCCTCTCCACCTACCACATGCTTTTTTGTCCGCCGTCCTCTTGCTGCCTTCGTTTGCTCCCTCCCCTACCCTGACTCCCGTGTCGCTTCCCCCTGCTGCTACCGTTTGTGCATGCAGCCCTGGGCCGAATCGCTTTGCTTGTCAACCCTCCCTCCCATCAGTAGCCCACAGCGATAGGCTGTTTCCCGTTGTCACTCGCAGCAGCGTGTCTACGTGTTCGCCTCGCTTGCTGGGGTGAGCTGCCAGCTGTAGACGTCCACGCTACAGACCTGCACTCGAGCAGCCTGTACGGAGGGCACTGTAGCCTATTACTTGCAACCCGAATCGAGGATTGATCCCCAACCCCGGCTCGCTTTCCTTCCTTTTTCTGCTGAGAAGAGTGTGTACGCACATCGAGGACGGTGGGAGAGCTACCCAGGAAAGACTCCCCGGAGGTTAGTGCTCTCTACCAGTCAAAGGGGGAGAAGCCCATCAGAAGCAAAGGGTACAATCAGAATCAAAACCTTTCCCTATTCACTCGACCCTTCCCTCGTTCACCTCGCAATTGTTTTCCATCCCCACTCACTCGGCATCAGGAATCAAGTGTGCTGACGTCGAACACTGCTTGCTGCCCACCCCCATTGAGCGAACCACGTCAATCGACTGCAACAACACTTGACACCCCCCCTCCGCTACTCTCGTTACGGGGATATATATCCTCGCGGACGTTTCGTCTCCCTTCCCTCGTCAGAGAAAAAAAAAGAGGAGTCAAATTCTCACACCCCTCCCCGCTATTCCTGGCTAAACCGAGATAACTGTGTTTCTCGGCCCCATCACAAGCCATCACCCATCTGATAATTATACATTACCCATCATCCCCGTCATTCATCATCAGGCAGCATCCATCCATCCACCCACCCACCCACCCCAAATCTATCTCTGGTCATCTCTCTCTCTCTTTCCCTCTCTCCTCCTCCTCCTCATATTCTCTCTATTCCAGAATCTCATCTTTGTTGATTCTGTAACCAATTTTCATTTTCAATCAATCTCTACACAATTTCATTCATACTGCAATTCATCATCCTCTCAACAGGAAAAACCCCTCCCCTCACCCTTTCACCATGTTCGATCAGCTGTTCTCGCGCTCGAGAGCTGCCGACACTGGCGTTGGAGTTCATGGAGATGGTTCTTCTGACTTGCCCATAAGTAACTGCATTTCTGGCGAGTTAGGTGGCGTTGGAATGTCCATTGGGTATAGCACATATTCTTCCCCGAGTGTTCCTACAGTCATAACAATCGTGACGGCTAAAACGATTTATGAGGATTCTCCGAGCGACAGCTTGATCTCCGTTGTTCCTACTAGATCAGAACCAGAAGAGGAGGCTTCCTCTAGCCAAACCCCAACTCGGTCTTTCACGGCCAGTGGGTTTCTGGCCGCCATTTTCGGTATCGGTATCGCCTTATCCTTCTGGACCCCCAAAAACCTTTGGGTATTTATTGGTGGATTCGGACTTCGACGAGAGAAGAGGAGACAGAGAAATCAGCAAAACAAGCGAACAGTCCAGGCACGGGAGGAGGTTACAGTAAGAGGGGATAAATTGACATCGGGCCAGAAAGACAAGGGCAAGGGGCGAGCGATTGAGGAAGTGAGTGAGGGCGAAAGTTCGAGATCAAATTCAGGAACCGAGCGAACACCACTCCTCGTCGGAGGGGACGAAACAACATATTCCACTGGTATTGATCTCCGCGGCAACTCCGGTATCGATTTTACAAACGAAGAGGAAGCCCGAGCGACCCGCTCGGAAGAACTCCAAATACATCCCGAGCCACCAAAATCGCCAGAGCAAGAGTCAATTGACGATGAGATGCTCGAAACGATTGAGGAGGCTGAGGAGATTGAGCCGTCAACTGAGCTCCTTGCCAATCAGACCTGGTCATTTGCTGATCACAAGCCATCACCAGTTCCCAGTGTCCGAGCTGAGTCACCAGCTCCACTGGCTGAAGAAGAAGAAGGGTCGATGGTGATCATTCCCCCAGTAGAGAAAGTAGAAGACCCTGATTCATGCCCTTACGATCGGCGAAAGGTTTCGGTTGAGCCTCTCCCTGCATCCGTTGTTGTTGACCATCTGGTCACCAGCGGAGATGGGTTGAGAGAATCCCGATCGCTTTCTCCGGCCAACAGGGCCCTCCCTCCCTCATCCTCAGCATCCTCAGTTAAATCTCCATCAAGTCGAGGAGTTTCTACTGAGTCGATTCTGAGGACCAAGGCAGTGGAGAAGGTTGAAGAAGTTCCAGCAAAGTTTATAGAGGAGGAAGTGGAGGCTGGCCCTTCTGCCTCCAAGATTGTGGAAGTTCCAAAGGTTGAGGAAGTCGAAGCCCCCAAGGCTGTGGAAATTGAAACCCCCAAAGTTGAAGCCCCCAAAGTTGAAGCTCCTAAATTTGAAGCCCCTAAAGTTGAGACTCCCAAGGTCGAAGAAATTGTGATCCCCAAGGTTGAAGAGTTTATCGCTCCCAAGGAGATTGAAATCCCCAGGGCCGAAGAAGTTAGAGCAGCAACTGTCGAAGAGGTTGTAATCCCCAAAGTCGAGGAGGTCGAAGCCCCTAAGCCGAAGGAGGTCGAAATCCCCAAGGTTGAAGTCCCCAAGTTTGAAGCCCCCAAACCTCAGGAGGTTGAAACCCCCAAGGCCAAGGAGGTTGAAGCCCCTAAGCCGAAGGAGATCGAAATCCCCAAGGTTGAAGCCCCCAAACCTCAGGAAATTGAAACTCCCAAGGCCGAGGAGGTTGAAGCCCCTAAAGCCGAAGCCCCCAAGGTCGAAGCTCCCAAAGTTGAAGCTCCCAAAGTCGAAGCTCCCAAAGTCGAAGCTCCTAAAGTCGAAACTCCTAAGGTCGAAGCCCCGAAAGTCGAATCTCCGAAAGTTGAAGCTCCGAAGGTCGAATCTCCTAAAGTCGAGACCCCCAAGACCGAGGCCCCCAAGGTCGAATCTCCCAAGGTTGAGGCTCCCAAGGCTGAGAAGGTCATTGAGGAGCCTACGAAGGAGGAAAAGGAGCAGGAAGTTCAATCCCCTCCGGTAGCCATCCCCAATCCTCCTACCCCTCAAATCGAACTCATCCCCCCTACCCCCGGTTTTCAAAGTGGGTTTCCGGCGGAGGACGTGGCGTTATTGCGTGAGGATGGTGACGAAGAGGACGAAGCTGACAATAAGGTTAAGAGCCATCTTTACCGCAAATCTCTTAGCAGCTCCGCTGAAGCTCTTCCCCAGCTCACCGAAGAGCCAGAGCCCGCCACAAATACATTGGAGGCCAGAGACAAGGGCAAGGGCCGAGCTGATGATGATATCTCGATTATTGACCACCCAATGTCAACTTCTCCTGATCAAATCTCCCTCAGCGACGAAGCGAAAGATGATACCCGGAAAGACGAGGCACATCTTGAGGCCAGCACCGACGAGATCCCCCGGCCTACATCCGCAAAGCCCCCAAGTACCTTGGGTGACGACAAGTCTACTAGGTCCGAATCCGGCCCCACCCGAAAGACCTCATTGCGTCGCATGGCTGGTATCAGCAGCAGTCACAGCAGGGCCGCATCTATCGACTCTACAAAGAAAGATTCTTCTTTGAGGAGGTCATTAACATCTGTTTTCCCTGGAAAAAAGATGAAGCGCGAGAATTCCGCACCAGCGTCTGCCTCATCCTCGCAGGTTAAGTTAGGAGGTGAGCTTACGCCCCCACCTACTCCCCCGGAGACATCTCAAGATGTTGCAAGGCCGGAATCCAGACGCTCCGAGAAAGAGAAATCCTCCATTTCCCGAGCCATGAGCTGGAACCATGCTATCAACAAGCTGTCATCCAAGGAGAAACGGGAACAAGCTAAGCAGTCTTCAGACCCTGAGGCTGCCGGAAAGTCCAACGACGGCCCCGATACTACAGTAGCTGCCGAACCGCTAAAGTCCTCAAGTGCGTCAATCATCTCGCATAAGGAAGGAAGACCACGAACCTCCGACGGCAAGAGCATCAAAGACGATGACAGGCCGAGCAAGCTTCCTCGAAGAGCTACCTGGGTATTTGGTAAGAAGAAGTCATCGCAGAACTTGGCTCTTGCCGGTGTAGTCAAGGCTGCCTCTGCTGCTGCCAGCACCACTAGCCTAGTCGCGCCGAAGAATGACGAGGTCGCTCAGCCAGCCGAGGCCGTAGCGCCGCTTAACAAAGGCAAAGGAGTAGAAAGAAGCCCAACCCAGACTCCGCAGCCAACTGAGGCCGTTCCCGAAACTAAAGACGTCAAGATCATCGAGGCTCCTCCAGCACCATCCCCAGTGACATCTCCAGAACAGGAGCAAAAGCAGCTCGCTGACGAAGCTGCCGCTGCCGCTGCCGCCGTTATTGCTGAGCAGAAGCCAAGACCAATGCTTAAGAGCAGAGTGACGTCAATGATGGCTTGGGGACGCAAGAAGAAATAGACGATTTGTGGAATTTGGGTAGAAAGATTATTGGTTATCGAAATTGCGACTTTTTTTTTGGTGGATCGACTTTTGGCGAGAATGTTTTTCCTGTTGGTGTACAGTATTGGTATCTGTTTTTTTTTCTCGGTTTAAAGATTTTCCTTTTTGACATGCACGGCATAGCATTGGAGGTGACGTATTTTGCAGAATAGCATATGATAAGATACGCATATACGGTCTATCGTTTATGTTTGGTTATGGACAAGTTTTTTTTTTGGATATTGGATTTTGGATTTTCTTTTTTTTTCAGCGTTTGCATTCGCTTGGCATTTAGGAGTTTCTCGTTTTATTTCATTTTTTATTCGTCATATTTTCTTTGTCACGTCCTCACGGCAGAGTGTTTCTTTACGAGGGATATGAGATTGATTTCGGATATTTATGGTACGGCAAGGGGTGTTGCGATGGTATCTAAGACTGGAACCTTTTCTCTTTTTTTTTTCTTTAAATTTTTCATTTGTGGACAGTGAAATGAAATCAAATTTAAAAATTATTGTTTAAGGAGCTATTGGTGCTTGATTTCTTTGTTTTGTTTTTGGGCGGTGTTTGTAGCGTACAGTCAAGTAATGGGGATAAATCTATGGTGGGGTGGGGTAGGCGGGTGGGGCGAATTTCACATGTATTGTAGTGTCTTATCAGCAAATTTAGACTTATTCTTATCCGAAGCGGGAATATTAGGCTTCTCACCAGCATGGTCAGCCCGGCTAAAGGTCAAGTAATCACTACCACGAACAGGGGAACCCGGAAACACAATACATGTCTCCTCAGAGACGAGAGGCCTGTTACTAGGATCTTGATAAGTGCTTACGCCTCTAAGGGGGGGTGATTATCACATATACTACTAGTACTAGTAGTTTCTTCAATCTACTGAATAAATGTGCTGACAAGTAATGATAAGTAGTGCACTACTATGCTATCCACGGCAGTGGGGGTAGCAGTAGAATTTAATGTTGCCATCTTATTTTGATCAAAGGTTTAGCATTGTATTGACGTCTAGATGGAAAAGGTCATACATGTTTAGTTTCTACCATTTACTAGACCTTTGTAGTGCTCACAAAGTGGATATCAATGCTGCATTTTTATGTTTTAAAAACACCCTAGTATTCCTAGAGGATTGTACCTCCCGTCTCCTCGGGCTTATGTATTTCCTCTAGTAAATTATAGGGTTCAACTTTATCTCTAGAAGCACTGAGTAATGAAAGTAATCTGTTTTTTTTTTTACCGTAGAGAGTGGCTCATGTGCCTTTGTTACTGTTTAGAAGCAATAGAAACCTTTTCCCCTCTCACCCTTGTAACAGTTATCTCAGTCCCTCCTCTCTGTTTCAAAGAATTTAGCAGCTGGCATTTTCCATAAATTAGACTAGGAACATTAAGAAAGGACATACACCATCGATAAATACGTGTTCTATGATGATTTGGTCTATGCTTCCAAGTTGCAGGACCTGAGTCTATCTAGAATTTGAGACAACCTGGCATTGACAAAGTGAAGAGAAAAAAAAAAAAGTATGTAGTAAGGTCTTTTATTGTTGTAACAGTCAAAGCTGAATTCCAGAGATCTTTCTAGGGCATTTTTTTTATCCTACCAATGGCAAACGAAAAAAGTATTCACTTTATGATTGGTCTACACGGATATCCGTTTATAGGCTGCCTTTGCAGCATGGTGAGTCAGGTGTCTGGAATAATCCCTAAGTTAACCTCAGTGCATCGTCGTACGTACCTGAGTGTATCCTCCCTCTCTGCATGGTACGTATATTCCTGATAGAGTGTTCGTGTTGAATCTAGTTACAAGGTGAATAAAGAGATGTGCTTCTTTCCATCCGCCCCTCCCCCCAATCATCTATCAGCGGGTAATGTGCGATTTCTCCTTTATTGACACCGCATCAGTAAGTACTCAGTGGATATGTTTTAGTTTTTTTCAATAGCTTACTCATATCTTCCTACTTCGCTCCCCCCGTGACTCGCACATTTCATATCCTCGAAACACAGAGCTAGAATATAAGCGTATGAAACGTTTGAAGTACGGTAGATCGGAAATATACTCCTGGGATGATGTGTGGTACGTGGCGTAAGTGATGGCGTGTTGAGGTTGTGATGCTGGTGGTAGTGTGTGTGGGGGGCGGCGTGTATCTTGGATCATCTAGGCGTACATCTGGAACCGCCACATCCATAGGCGAACACTCACATTGGTGAACTCAGCATTTACTAATGTGCATTAAAATCTATTTCTAGAAAGAGATCTTCTCGAAGGCGTCATCTCTATCTTACGTATGGGTGTTTTTTTTTTGTCATTGAGTAAAATGGTCTGTAGTCTACGTAAAGGATAAAGAACCGAAATTCTACCAATAGGAAGCTGCCAACTAACGTATATGGTAATGATCTGGGAAATACCGTACCTTGCTCAGTGTCGGTGCCTGCAGTGGCTTTGGTCTAGATGAGGACTATGTTTTTAGATCCTCGGGTGGAATGGATCTGGGATGGACTTTATTCAATTGGATTGGCTTACTTTATGGGGGGGGTTGAAACACGTTGGTTTAATGTGCTTTTGTTTTGCTGGGTAAATGCTAAAAAAATCATGTAAAATTAGTTTGGGAGACTGGTAATCAGTTATTATTGGGGAATGTAGGTTTGGAATGAATCATTTAATGCATCTCTGAAGACTCTAGTTTATCGTATCCTAAAATTAAGCTATTTCCTATGGCTGGGGGTATTTGAACGAGTGATACGCGGTGTCTGACTGTCTCTTTATCTAAATCTATTCCATCCAAGTATAAGAGCCTAGGATATATTTGTGTCGTTTTTTGAGGCATTTTACAAGTGGATAGGCCCCGAGCTACCGGAAATTTCACTGGAACGTTTAGGTTTGAATTATAGCTAGCTCCTTACCGTGTACTGGTACTCATACATTATCTATGCGCTCAGTATACGGTAATGAAACTTTAAAATCCAGTATTGTAAGCACCTACCCTCAGGTCGAATCCCGAGGCTAAAAGTATTGGAATATTCTTGGTTAGACACGCACTAAGGTTATAGCCAATCAGTTGATCGACTTATGCGTCACTTAGGCCCTAGGGTTACCCTGAGTGTATTTTATTCCAGTTTTTCCCCCTTGAATTTAATTAATAGCAGCTAGCGATGGGACAATATTTGATATCTTCCTTCTCTCTGGTTAAGTTCCTTTTTTTTAAAATGTGATTTCAGGTGGTCGGCTTGGGCTTCTAGGCCCTGTCTGAAGTGAAACCTGAGGCGACTGATCCGATTGACTCGTGACGATTATTACCCTCGGGTGAATTATACACTCTAAAGGAACATGGTTCGGTTTGACGAAATTATCTCTTTTCCTGGACAGTTTCGGGCCTTAGCATATACTTTCCACTAAATCGTGTCGCGCACTAGTTTGGTTGAATTTTTTGGTGCGCATAAAGACCTTAATTATACCAGTGGTACCCTAAAGAAGCCATAGATTCTCGTAAAAGGGTATACGTTTTAGGGTTAAATTAAGGGGAATGATCTATTCTTCAGTATCCTTTGTCTATTAAACTCCAAGAGCCCCAACAGGTTCAATCATTTGGCCTATTATCGCACGGAATGAAGTAAGAGGCCTGTCTATATCTTCGAAGAGAAAAAAGGGATATCTGATTTAATTTAAAAGCTTTGAACCTACTTTAAAACGCTCTATACCCCGTTAGTGCTGTATTGGGATATTCTAGTGATTCTCAATAAGTGGGACGCATTAAAAGTGGGTACTGGGGCAATCCCGACTATTAAACACACTCCCTCATTTACAAAGTCCCCGGACCGGATTCATTGTGTAAACCGCCTTGCCCGCATCGTTTATTCCCGAGGTAGACAAAATGACTCCGATACCTTAGCGACGCATATCTGTAGATCTTCACTACCATAGTAACCCCCGTCCGCCCCATGGTCTATAGAGGTGGAAGAGATAAAAATAACTATAGTTTAGAGAAAACAGACACTCTGCTTATGGACTTGGAGCGCTAGAAGGAACTATGTAGGAGATTTTTCTGGTAAAAGGGTAGTGCAGCAGGCTATGTCTAGCAAATTCTTGGAGTCCCCCCTCTCTGTGAAATAATGTAAGTTGCTTATTCTAATGTGAGGGTGTACTTACCATGTGAAGAAAGAAAGAAAAAAACCCACAACAAAAGAGTTCCTCTTCCTTATCAGAGCATCGAACCACAGATTACTCTGCCGCGGGGATTACCGACTGGCTAGAACCGAGACCGTTAGATCATTGGAGCTGCCGATATTGTTAGCTGCGGATTTTACCTGATGGGTGCTGCAGTGTCTAAGTACTTGTAGGCCCTCTCCCCTTATATAAGCTAAGTATCTCAACTAAATACTGTACTACTTGGCTTGTCTACGCTTTGATGGATTGCTGGATACGACTGTTCTCTTAACCAAAGAAACCAAGAGTGTAACCCAAATATATCTACCTAAAGATCTATATACGTCTACGCTAGAAGAATATTCACTCACGGGATGACCTAGGGTTCGCTTTCAGGGTTCCCCCTAAGTACGGAAGATCAAGCTAGGGCCCTGTGTTTAGTCTAATGAGATTCTAGTTTTAACTTCCTATTTACTGGGTCTTATATATCCTAAATATGTCACTGCATAGTATTGATTTATGTCTAGCACGAGTGATAGCTTATGCTCGATAAGGGTAGTAGTATGGCAACAAAGTCGATAACAGGCGTAGTAGGCATCAATAATGTATTATAATATATTTCTAGACAAATAGGAATATCTACTATAATCTTATAGCGAAAATGGTACTGGGTCCCTCGGTGGTGATTATACACAAGTAGTAATGATTAAAGGTTTCTTAGCTGTTGGTGATAATCTCGTAGGTTTAAATACGGAAGATATCCTGTAGTGAATAAGATAATAAATATTTACGCCAAGAAGCCTATAGAAAAACTAATAATCTTACTCTACTACTCAACGTACGCCCCCCCCCTCAAGATCTCAGCCCACAGTACATATATTCTAAACCTCCAGTACCTCAAGACTTACTATACTAGAAGATGCTATCACCATAGAGGCGTCCTAAACCCTTAAACCAGGAACTCACTACCGCTCCACAACTTAGCCCGCGGAGGATAACTATCCCCCGGCCCTCACCAGTAAAAGGGCGCCCCGACGTCTCAGAAGGAGGCGTAGTTGGAGACCCCCGAGGACAAGTGCATCACTCCTCGCGGGGGATGTCATCCATGACTGACGGAATATGATTACCACAGCCCTGCCAGGCCCTTTTTGCAATTATGGGGGAGGGGGATTTTGTCAGTTTATGAGCTCAGGTAATTTGTGAGTGAGTGAGTTAATGTAGGAAGTGAGCGTACAGCACATTGAACAGATTGCTAGTTTACACATGGTTGGTGTAGTTTATGAAGAGTGGGAGGGAGGTTTGAAAAGTGTTAGAAGTCTTTTTTTAATATAGGTCTTATTTCTCGTGTGTGGGATCTACCGGAGGATTTCCCCATATTGTATGGACGTCATCGTGCTTATATTTTTGTTAGGGTTAGGGTTACCATCGACATTAGTGAATGAATGAATTTATCATAAGTACATACCATCGACGTTAGTATTCATGGGGATATAACTGACTCTGACAACCTCTATGGAAGATATGTGTTAGAGTTATTTAAACGGTTTGAATCAAGCCTGGGAGCAATGGTTCGTAAAATAACCCTCATCGCGGTCACTTTATGTAGAACCGTAGACTAGACATAAGCGATAATCGTTTAATAAAGTATCTACATCAAGAAATCACCTCTCCAAGCATACATCCCTCTTCTTGACAAGCGATCTTCTAAAACTAGCACATAACCCACCCAGTGCACATGTTGATGTGAGCGAAAGATACCCGCCCATAGGTAAACTGAGGGGCCTCTGGGCACCTAATAGTTATCCTTCCCATATTTATTATACTTCTCATGCAAATGCTGGAATAGCGCATTAGTAAAGCTCGCTATCTAATGCGGAGAGCAGCAAAAATAAACCTTCGAAAGAGTAACATTTGGCAAAATCACCGAATGTAAAGCACTAGGTGCGTTCTTGGGTGTGTTCCTATAGTCTGCGTTTGGGTGATATTTATATCTGCAAGGCGCCTCAATTATTAATAACTACGTCTATTCAAGCTATGTATAATAAGAGGGAGGATGCACTTGTAATTATTCTTATCTGAGTTCTCTAGGCCCTCATCATTCCATGGTGCAGAACCCGGAACAACGTTAATACGTGACTCCTGTGAAGTCGCCATTGTTGGGTTTCGGGCTGTGTGAACTTAGCTATAGTAACCCGTTAGAAAAATAGAGTAGGCTTACAAAAGTTGAACCCAGCGAGTCCAAATGCCCCAATCATGAGCCCAAAAAGGACCTGTATAATACTTCAGTGCCCTGTTTTGTGTTCAGTGGGGTCCAACAGTTGCAACGAACATAAAGCTCTGGATCTCTCTTTGCACCTCGTCGGAGTCCCTCTTTTCCTGCCGCTGATCCAATTCCAGACATGTTTGCAAGATTCGCTTGGGGGATTTCTTTAAGAAAGGAGAGGTCTCAAGTTCGTTGGTATGATACTGGGTCATGAGAGTGTAGCCTGGGGGAGGCAGGACGGGTGCGGGGTTATGGGTTTACATATCGTGACCATGGCTGGCCTCACGTCATAATATGGGGGCTCCACAGGTAACGGCTGCAGGCTCGCGGGCCCTTCTTCCTCGGGGGTATATATGATGGTTGATTCTTAACTCTGACGTCGGGTCGAGGGCTGGTAGTTGGATGACAAGAGACTACGGGGGACGGGGAGAGGAAAACCACAAACCGTCAGATCGTGTGTTGGCAAATAGTACAGCTTGATATATGCACGCCCTCACTGCAGGGTCGATTCTACGAAACCTACCGTGGCCCAAGTCCTGGGAATCATATGAAGCCTCACCAGAATGATATTGAGGGGTTAAGTAAGCTGATTCTCCGTGAGCTTACACGGAATCTTATATTACCGCTTCTTCCCCCCCACAAAGCCTAGATTCTAAGAAACTGTCAAAACGAGTGTCTACGGTATTCGCGAGCACGAAAAGAAAAACCCCCCTTTAGCAAAATCCGAGAATTTCCCTGGGTCAGCCCTTTCAATAAAATAAAATAAAAATAAACAGAAGAGTCCATAGTTATTCTTTGGGGGGTTTACCATTTCCCTCCCTTAAAAATAAACTGTGAGTGTAATTGCTACCGGTATAAAAAAGATATTTCCCCTAAACGCCGCCTGTTCCCTGATTCATAAAGAGAGTATTTTTTTCCCATCATCTAATTCTCAACTGGAGACTCAGCGACCGTAGCCGAGAAACAGATACTTTCATATAAAAGAAAGGAGTAAAAAGCACCCCTACATACCTACGCGCTCCCGCACCCAAATTTGTTAAATTTCAATCTTCATTACTCGAGGTCGATATCCGAGTCTGAGTCCTCTCTGTAATTTACGGTCTCCCTCGATTTCACCGTTACGTCTCGTGCGCTCTTCCTGGTTCCAGCTCTTGCGGGTGGCGGTGGTGTACTTTTACGCACTACAATTTCCTCCTTCACTTTTGAACTGATTACCTCCTTCTTTTTCGGCTCACCGCCCCCCCCTGCGGTAAAAATAGCTACCGGTTTTGGTATACTATGTGTGTTTTCAACTTTTACCGCCGCGCTATCGGCAGATTTCCTGAAAAACGAGAGTAGGGTTTGCTGACCTCCTTTCGGCGGCAACTGAGAGGTTCTGGGTTTCTGCTTTGGTGGTTTTGCTATCAGTGTTGGGGGTGTGGTTGATAATTTCTCTTGCGGTTTCGGCAATTTTGCTGTTGGTGACGTTGATGTTGGATCTACAAGTGAAGGGTTCTCTTGCAGTATTTCGGTTGTTGCTCCACTCGTACTTCTCGCCTTACCTGCAACTGCCGCTGGCGGGATGATATTCGTGCTCGCTTTCTGGGGCTCCAGCGCTGCGATTTTTACCATCTTGCTTTGATCAGGAGGAGACTTGCTCCGTTTCTTTGGTCTTGGTATCGCTACGACGCTGATATCCTGCACGTGAATGCAGTCTTCCTCTTCCGGCTTACTAGCCCCGGGACTCCCGGATCTCAACAACTCCTCACCATCGATTTTCATCGGTGTTGTCGCCGTGGTGGCTACGGGGGAAATACTCCTCGTCCTTTTTTTCCCCGCTCTCCGTCGCAGGCTCCTTGTCCTCCCGATCGATCCAGGATTTCCCATTACGGCCGACGACACCCTTTCAGGGGTGCTGTTTACCGAGCCGCTATCGGTGTTGTCCTTCAGCGTTTCCAACGCGTGCTCAAAGGGCTCGATGAGCCTCTGGATGAGAATCTCCCGGTTCTCCCAGCAGACCTTGCACTGAATGTCGCGATCTAAGGAGAAGTCGAGTTGTGACCTGTCGTGTCCGCATTCAGAAAGTTGTGGTGTTGGCACTCCGCTGCTGCGGGTTCGTAATCTTCTACCTGAGGCCATGGTTTGTTTGTTGTTGCCGTTGCTGTGTAGTTTTCTTCTTTTTTCCTCCCCCTTCCCTGTTTTTCTTGGAGTGCAAGGGGAAGAATTTTCAAGCGGGGGTTTGCAGCAGAGATTTGGCGTGTTGAGAGCTGTTCAAATTCAGCTTTCCTTCCTTGCTGGTGGAGCGTTTCGGCCCTCTATCACCGGGTCATCGTAGATTTTTCTCGTTCTGAGAGCTCACCAGAATATAGGAGGTGCAGAATTTACGCTATCGCTATTTGCGGCTGCTCCTCTCTGTGAAAGGTATGAATGATCTTGGGGGCTACGTCAGCTTTCTGGGATCATGGAGTTTAGGAACAGAGAAGGAGTTTACCTTTTTTAAGAAAATGTGATTGTAAGTCTGTATCTACGTTTCGTCGTAAATGATGATCTCGGATGGTGGGGTGAGGGGAAGAAGGAGGGGGAGGCGTTCGTTGGTGATGGTGGTTAGTGGTAGTGGTAGTGGTAGTGGTGGTGATCGGGAGGTTGATGTGGACTTGGTCGTGTCGACCTTTCAGCCAAAGAGTTCAACAGGGAAGTCAGGCTCGCCTCGTCAGTCAGTCAGGCCAGGCCAGGCCAGGCAGGTTCTCCAACCACCTTATTTATACCAGGAAAATTGCGCGTATCACCCAGACCGGTACACTTTCGATTGGCCGGCCTAGGAAATTCGTGATCACGCACAATCCCTGCAATCCCATACCATTGGAAGAGCCGTTATATGTAGACTTTGTTTTTGGAGGGGAGGAGATGACAGCCTTATCCACACGAGCCCTTTCGGAAAAAAAGCGTTTTTGTTTCGTGACTGATCTGCGGCATGGCCCTGCTTCTTGCATCTTCTTGCATCTTCTTGCATCTTGCATCTTGCTTCTTGCTTCTTGCTTCTTGTTTGCTTTCTTCATAATAATATCTCCCTCACCTAATAACATACAAAAAGAGAAAACAAAACACTCGGGATTGAAAACGATGCAATAAGTGTGTGCCACACAGCTGTCTATTGTATTCTCAGCTGCACGTCTTGGTCAAGTTTCGAATATTTTTTCTCTTAGAAGAGGAGTCAGGGCTAGGGTTTGTACATCCACTTCGCGTAAAACAAAAGACTGCGAAAAACAAGAGTGGCTTAGAGATGGGTTATATCTCGGGGGTGTAGTGGTACCCGATAATTGGTCTTGGGTCTCCCATTGCCGTTGACGTTGATATGTGTGGGAGGCAAGCGTGGCCGAGCTCGAAGCACTTTTCACAACCTCGTTTCCCGAAATCAAAAAACGATACCGTACAGCCGAGAAACATCTCCGTCTGTAATTATGCAATACTCCGGGTACGTACAGTAAGTATATATCTCAGCCGTGCCTCAGGCCTTTGTTGGCCCGCGATTCCATATCCAGCTATTGATTGGCTTCCGCATCTTTTGCAAGATGGTTTTCCACAGATGTCACTTTGTCCTTGAAGTTCTCTGTTTTATCTGTTCTGTATCCGCCCGTCAGTAAAGGAGGAGGAACAATGGCTGAGGATGACACTAACCTGCTTCCTATACGAATATCCGTATGGACCCTGACGATGCCCTGCTCGTGTAGCATCGAATGGGCTTGTCCAATCACCCTCGTGACTTCATCCCAAGTGCCCTCTTTCTCCATGTCAGTTAGTCAATGCAGCACCGGGAGGAATAGAGCTTAAGATGAGACTTCCGAGAACAAGCCCTTGAACGGCGTGTAATTTCAGGGCCGGGTGACTCACCGACAGTAGTCCCAGCACTATGCATAGTATAATTCAAACCGCTACTCTTCATGAGTAATTGTACATCCGCTATCTGTCTCGAGACTGATGGGCTGGAAGTCCCGACCTATAGTTCACTGTTAGCCGCTAGTACTCTATAGGTGGGCCGAACTACAGACTGGGAGTAGACAGAAATCAGCAGTGGCTCTGATGGGCGTGCCAATAGTCAAGGTAGACTTCGAGGTTGACATTGTGAGGGATTGTAGCAATGACGATGGTGGGGTTGGAGTTGACGATAGCGGGGCGGAATGTATCTGAACACCAGCGCATCGACGTCACAACAAGGCGGGGCGGCTTTTTGGTGTTGTGCAACGGGCCTACATGCACCCATGTAGAAGGTTGAAAGCCGTTGGAAATTCACTATAGTAGTGATTGATAATTAGATATCAGAGCAATTGGTCTATCCAGTCTGCTGTGGGATCTCTAAGGCAAGATTGGATATCTGAGACATTGAAGGACACGTCTGCAATCGTGGGTGTCTGAAGAGTTTCACTGCTACCCCACCCCCCCTTTCCTCAGTCTGATCCATTCCCCTCTCTCTTATTCGGCAGCCTCTGTGGATTTCCTTTTCGCGATGTTGACTCAATGTCAGACTAAGCCCCATTTGGCTTGGTTCAAGGCAACGATTGCGGGACAGCCACCACGTAGTTCGTTGCATTATTGTGCCATTGAACTACATGTAGCTTCACTCCGAGAGTTCTTATAAAATCATGAGATTTTCTCTGATCGGGCTTAAATACTGGAACTATGGTAGTATTAATATATTCTAGATTCTGGTAAAAAACAACATTCCCGGAGATGTTGAGTAGGTGGCCTGTGGAGTTCTTCAACTCAAAGGCATGATACAAAATAGTGCTAGGTTCGTTCCCAGCCCTGGCTCGTATTTGCTCTCTCAAGCACACTGAATAATGTGGGGGCGGGCGTAGGTATGAGACTATGTTAGTACTGGGACTCCTCTGGTCTTGCCCTCCGGGGGTTAAAGATCTCCGATGCATCACAAAATATATCTAGGTCTTGTGCTTTTCACCGGAGACCCTAGTATCCAGGCCATTCATCATTCTTGCCACTGGAACGCCTTAAGTACTCTTCGGATATCGCTTAAGTCGACTGAGCTTCTCTTTAGACTGCTATATGTGATAAATGAAAGAAGGTCACACACCACTTCCTCCAGCATCATGAAACTCCACCAGCTTTTTCAGCATGCCTTGTGTCCTATCAAATGGCAATATGAGTAAGCAAAATCTCAGTCGATTAAGGTTTTCACCTTCTCATTCACTTATCTAGCACTAATCATATTTTGGTAGATATAATATGAAATACATACGTGTAGTGTAATTCATTACTAGTGGGAAGATCAGTTCTGCACTAGATTAAACTTCGGAGGAAATGCACCTAGATATGTGATGGCGCATATGAAACATCTTGACAGATATATTCGGATCACCAAGGCTAGTTCCATGTTTGATCCACCTTGGTTTTGGTCGTTGGTTCTGGTTATGATGCCGTTACCAAGCAGAGACCATGCAAGGAGAACAGGAAAACCCTCAGTGGAGAATTGCCCTTTGGTTGCGCCGATCCGAGCTAGATTTGTTTCCCCCGAGAACAAACCTCTTCTCATAACTCGATTGGCGAAACCTACGCCGGTTCCAAATCGGATCAAGTTTCTTGTCGATCGGTTCTTGCACCGCCTCCTGAGCTCCGAGACCGCTGAAGTCTGAAGTGTCTAGCAACCGCATAAAGTCCAACCATCTTGTTCACCCCTTCAACAATAGGCCTAACCAGACCCATCACCGAGTCCGGCGCATGATATATATACCACTATGCATATATGAGGTCAGGCTGCATTCAGGTGCTTTTAGAATTTTAGCCTAATGAAGATTAATACAAGTAGCAATATAATTCTTCCAAGCTGGACCAGCCGTTTTGAAAAGTGCTGTTTTTTTGCCCCCAATTGCGGTTCGGGCCAGAGGTGCAAACGAATACTCAGTCGCATGCATGTCAATGGTATGATATCCGTGGACACCGCTATTTGACCGATTATAGATGTCGTGGTCCCGTACAGGGGCAGAAATGTATAAGATCTCTGATTGTAAACACAAGGCTGTAACCATCCGATATTTCAGGACTATCTTCACGAGCATCTCAGTGGTTACTGTACCCATTAAACCACCCCCACAGAAACTCCATCTCCTGCTGCCAAGAGACCTACTGTGATCATGTGGCAAGGTATGTTTGAGATCTAGAGAAAATCTTTGCTTTCGGGATTATTGACTAGCTGCGTTTCAGATATTAGTAGGTTCGCATGCCTTGTGTTCCGAGATTCTCAGGCTTCTGACTTTAGTGGAAATAATAGGTCCGATGAGTTTAAATATCTAAAGGGAGGCTTTTGAGATGTAACCGTATAATCTTTTGGAGCGAGGTTGTCTATTGATGGTGGGAGGTGTTGGTAAATCTATGCCAAGGTCCTTATCTTTTATCGCGATCATCAATGAGGATCTAGTCAACCTACAACACACGAACATCACTCGGTCGCGAACCTTAGATTTTTCAACGGATGATTTAGTAATTTGCTTCATAAGTTTATAAGAATCTTGGTATTTGAGTCTTGTAGAATTCTTAGAGTGGATACTTATCTGACAGTATTATAGTGTTAAACGTTCAAATCCGGTAGACCACAGAATTGGGGGATACAAATGGCTAGCTTTGATTACGTAGATGTTTTAGGAGATAAAAAGGATACTAGTAGACTAATATAGGCATTGGGGATGAAACATAAGCTGAGTTGGCTGAAAGTTGTGATTCGGCTTGATAGGGATCCAGAGCTGCCTTTAATTGTTACATACTCACTTCATTTGGAAGACCGGCAAAATTCAATCACTGAGAAAATCTTTTCATTTATTTTATACTTCCTTATTCATCGGCAAGCATTTCTTCTAGTAGACATTTCTTGTAGACATTTCTTGTAGGCTCAACTTCCCCTCCACTTTGAACTCTTATTCATACATCATAATTGAAAGTAGGTATTGCGATAACCAACAAATATATGTATTCAAAAGGCATCCAAGTTTAGCAAGATTTGTCGAAACCTCGGGAAGGCGATCTAGATTAGTGGTTAGCCTAATTTTCGAAGACTATGTGGAGGGGAAATCCTAACCATAGAGTTATTCCAAATATATTATCCATACGAGTGAAGCAAGCTTTTAACTCCATGTTGTCGAAAGCTAGAACCTCGGCACCCATCTCGACCAAGAATTCGACGAGATCACAACTCTCCGTATAGTTACTGTTGACCGCATTGAAAAGTGCGCTGCGACCCTTGGAATCCACCGCGTTGATACAAGCGCCATGGATCAGCAGCGATTTTACCACCGGTAGCGCATTCTGAGTGTTGCCCACCCAGGCATTCAGATTAGATGCTTCATAAAGTGGCGTCCCTCCACTCTTATTCTTCGCTTCAGTTTCCGCTCCTTTCACCAACAAGAGTTCAACTGTACTCTGGAACCCTAGCTTCGCTGCGCGGTGAAGTGCCGTATTCCCGATATTATCCATTCCGTAAACCTCGCAACTCCCCAATTTATCAATCAAGATGTTTGCCAATGCCTCAGAGTCTGGATCCGGGTGCTCTCCGTTCTCGGCATTTGCAAAGACTGTCTGTAGCATGTTCAGCCCATCTTCAAAGCACTTACTAGGGTCCGTCCCGTGTTCTAGAAAGAATTGAATTAAGTCTATCTTCTTGTCGCGAACGGCCCTCTTAAGAATGTAACTTTCGAGGTTTTTTAGGTCCCCGATATCTGCACCTGCCTTTAGAAGTAGCTCATACATATATATAGGATTCTGAATTGTGGGAAAGACCACTTGAATCGGCTTAATACCATCATTATCTCCAATGTTAGGGTCCGCCCCATGAGCGAGCAAGACTCTAGCTATACTGCCAAACCCTCTGTACAGGGCGCCTTGGAGTGGTGTCCAGCCGAGATAACCCTTGGTGTTAATATTTGTGGTAGTCTGCGCAAGCATGTACACAAGGGGCTCAAGTGAGTTTCGGTCTAGTTCGGTTATGGTAACCAAACTGTGAAGAGGCCCATCGCCAAATCTATTAGGCAAGTCCGAATCGGCACCGTATTGCAAGAACAATTTGACCTTGTTTAACCAAAAGCTAGGTTCATTTGATATTGAACAGGTCAATACAGCAAGGTGTAATGGTGTATATTCGTCCAAGTCTTGACAATTGATATCTCCGCCTGCACACAAAAGAAGATTTAGAATCTCAGCTGTGGTTGTGATATGAATAGCGGTTTGGAGCTTTGACATAGATTTGCTATTACCCCCGCGCTGTAAGCTGAATGCGCTCTCCGAATCAGCCAAGTGGTGGAGGGCGGTTTTTCCGCAAAGGTCTTGGAGATTTGGGTCTGCGGAATTGTTGAGTAGTAGGGTGACGACTCCTACATGGCCATGACCTACTGCTTCACAGAGTGGCAATACCCCAAGATCTTTGGACGGTGGTACCATCAGTTGTTTATTGGGGTCGGTGCCGAGGTCAAGTAGGATTTGCACTAGCCCTTCATACCCCATCCTTGCCGCCCACAAGAGTGGAGGTAGCCCGTGTTTGTCCTCCATGGCAAATGCATAGAGAAGGGGGGCCACGAATTTGCGGAGATTCCGGTTTGTAAGAGACAAGGAACAGATATCTGAAAGCCCAAGATTGCTAGCAATGAGGAGTGTAACGGCAGTATGACAGTCACCGGCGTACATTGGGTTTGAGCTTGTTTGTTCCGGCTTAGACTCCTCAGGCTCCTCTCCTTTAATCGTATTTTTTACTTCCGCCTTAGGTCCCTCAGGTCTCTCAGGTTCCTTTCCTTTGGCAGTTTTTGCTTCTGGCTTAGATTCCTTTGGCTCCTTCTTTTTAACAGAGCCTTCTGGTCCATTTCCAGTACTACCAGTCATTGGCTTCATATTTCTCATGACATTTTCACTAACAGTTCTCTTTACTAATTCCGGGTCTTCGGATAGACCGGGTATCCCCTGAGGATACTCTTTGCTGATTGCAGCAATTAACTCTGCAGCGGGGTCTCTTGAGCATGAAGGTGATCCCTAGGTTAAACCTTGTTAGTAGCAGTACTAAACATTCAGAATTGGTAGATTAATACCTCCTGAAGCTTCATCGGCAACTCCTTCTGCGGGTATTTAATTTTATTCGCCCCATATTTGGGCACCTGACCCACCGGGTCCTTGGAAATGACATTTAAATAACCCAAGAGCTCCATGAACTCCTTGCTAGCCTTCATCAGCTTTTCAGGGTCGGATTTTGGAACTTGAAGTTGAAGAGGCGCCTAATATTGATTGTTATTATAAGTAAAAAGGAATTATGGCTATTATGATCTCACCTGAACTGGTGGCTGCTTGCTGGAAGATGCTACGCATGGCTCAGATGCTGCTCTAGATTTTTTTTCTGGGCTTTCTGGGTTTGTAGGAGCAGTTTGGGATCTTTTGCGATGATCAGATTCGCTACGGTTTTTATCCATTTTTGCGGCCTATGTTGTGGTTTTGAGAGGTTAGGAATGGAGATAGAGAGAACAATTCTTGAGAAAGAAGCTTACGGTTAGTCTTAAATACCAGTGCTTTTTCGAAGATAGCTTTAGTCTTTTCGTAGCTAGCAGTTGAGATTTACTACTTGAGGTTTAGAAACAGCGAAGGAATGGTTAAAAAGGCAAGTTGAGATAATCTCGCCTTACAAACATGCCCAGAGAGTTTAGAAGGTAGGTAAGAGGAGGTGGGGGGGGAAACTAGGCTATTATATATAAATTATCAGATATTTGTGGGAGAAATTCAATAAAGTATGCGTGCATGGATATGCGCATGTGAGGAGATTTCATCACGCTGTATCCTTGGCAGGTCGTCTGGATGCCCTTGGCAGTGGTTAGATCGAGTGATGCACCATGAAAAATCTTTCTTTATGACCGGCCCTATTCATCAAAAAAAATACTATTGAGACAGGGGTGGTCTCATAATTAGCCCCTACATTCACTACGTAGGTTAAACATTGTAGGGCCTAGAAAATTAAGGTTCAGAGGCCTCTCGGGAGGTTAGGAGACTCTGGGGGGATTCTGGCTCCCGATAGCGAAGATCTTAATGTTTGTGCGGTGGCTCCGCATAATCTGAAGCACAAAAGGTTCTCCGACAGGATCCGTAATTTCCCGAGGTGCTAGAGTCATCCGGGGGGCTATTGGGGAACAATATTCTAGGGAAAGAAATTTTGAAAACATGGGGAGATGTGTTCTGGCCCACTCGAAAATTTTACGATTTCGCGAATGGACACGGTTCATTCGCCAATGGCCTGCTACCCCCATACATTGATGGCTCGCCCAGTCCATTGATGAATGGCCTGGAGGTACAAGGATCTAAAGAAGATAGTGGTACACCCCTAGTATTAGCAGAGAATTGACCTTAATAGCTTAGATAAGACAACTTTTACACCCAAATAAACACACAATAATTTAGAGCATTTACCTAATTCATTTCTATCACATAAACCCCATAATTAATTAAGGAAGGTAAACTACATGTAATCCTAATATTATTATATATACTAGTTCCTGATTATCTTTACTTAAATTAGTACCTCTTTTCTACGTAGCACCGTATCTCATAATCTGGTGGAAGATGGCGACCCCCCAAAGTGGCGGTGGCTCAATGTATAGTGGTCTATGGAAAGAGTTGAAGCCTGAGTCTAGCCACAGAATTTTGGCCCCCAGGGAAAAGGGTCAGCTTCACCGCGTTATCGAATATATGGATAGCAAATAATAGAGCTGAGCACGAGACTAGAGCATCGAGACAAGACTACGTAGGTAAAAGTTATCATTTTTATTTCAGACATATCCAAGGAAATGATTATATAATCTTATCAAACGTCAATATCTGGTTTTCTCTCTGACACCCGTACCACTGCAATTTGTGTCTGAATATTCTTTAACCCCTCTTAATTGCGCTGTGAGCTTTTGCTACAAAAGAAATATACCACTTCTCTTACACAGAGTACACCACTAAAAACCGCAAAAATACCCGTCAAGAATGTGCGTCGTGATACAGCACAGTCGCCCTATAAGAATATGTGTTCAGGACCGGACATGGGTTATTTTATGGGTGCTAGTATTCTCCTACAAGAATATCTTCCCATAAGAGTACAGGTTCGCCCTATTTTCATATTCTTATCGGGGGACCGCGCTGTACTAACCAGACCTAGAAGTACCCAGAGGCGATGAAATACTCATCACCGATAGCCTCTTTGAATCATTATCTTTATCACCGTCTTTTTTCCGTATATCTTTCAAATTTCGAATAATCGATTTTCCAAGATCTTTCAACCTATGACGTTTCTTACCTCTCTTTGGGTCACTCTCACCCTCACCCTCATCTTCATCATCAACCCTATCAGGAATCACACGCCACCGCTGGAGTTCCACATCAAAATATATACCCTTCCTGCTCCCTATCGTCTCATACGTACCGCGCCTGACTAAACTCCGGGGATGCGGCTGGCGTCCCGTAGCTGGTGAGATACCCTGTGGAGGAGGCGTTACAACCTGAGATAGTATGCGCTGACCGTAGAAAAGCGGATTAACAGGGTCCAATTCCTCCTCGGGAAATGGTGCTCTACTCTGAGATGCTAGAGCAGGGAAATCAGCGGTTCCTGGGACCACAATGCTCAAGGCGTTTGCACGGGGATGTCTGGCTGGAGAGCGACTTTGCATAGATCCTGCATAGTCGGTATCGATATCCGACAC
Organism: Verpa conica; assembly: GCA_033030425.1. NCBI lineage: Eukaryota > Fungi > Ascomycota > Pezizomycetes > Pezizales > Morchellaceae > Verpa > Verpa conica. The sequence continues at coordinate 424,159 of JAUFSD010000010.1, read as the reverse complement.
GGTCCAGTTTGGGCGGGTCACTCGCGGGGGTGATCCTTCCGTAGTACTCTCTAGTGGTTTAGAGGATCTTGAATAGGTAGAGCTTGCCGGGTGTGGAGTACAGGGTTGTGTATGTGATGTTTCATGACGGGGAGATATATCCTCCATGGACGCAGAACGGTAGTCTGGGCCATAACCTGCGTAGATATCTCCCCATACGGAACTAGCACTTCTCTGGAGGCGTTCCGCTCGAGGTGTGTTGGTAGTCCCTGTTTCTGCATGGGTTTCTCTCTCTCGGTATGTACGGTCAGGTTGGGGACCTGTAAGATGTGTGTCAGCATTGTTTGACCAATCTGTTACCATACGCCGAGAACGGGGAGAAACTGGAGGTGGTAGTACATAGCCGTTGTGGATCTGTTTCCATACCTCTTCAGCAGTCCTAGGTCTGTTTTGGTCCGGGTCTTCTGACATTTGTAGATAGAGAAGTAGGGTTATGGTTTATCCACAATTCTACGGGTATTGATAGTAGGGATGTGGAGGAATTAGGAGGAATGACTACTTCTATAGAAAAATAGTGTTGTAGGAACGATTAATTGACCTGAATGTTATTATGACATTGTTTACTTGAAAATTGTGATTGGGTATAGGATCTCTAAGTTGAAAGAGTTGTATCAAGATATCTTGGCATGGTCATACTCCTCGGGTCTGCGCCCTACAAAAAAAATTCGCAAGGCTTGGATTTTCTTTCCGTTCGCTATATTTACTGTGCTAATGGGTTTATTAGGTTGGAGATTTTATTATATCTTAGAGTCTCCATGAATTAATTGTTATTGTACAGGTGGATTGGGCGGTAGAGCTGGGTATGAGGATAGGTACTGTAGAATCAATTAAGTAACTTCTGATGACTATATATTCCAGAAAGGCGGGAATGAGGAGAGAATTCTTATTATTTAAACAGGAGCCGAGAACTACATATATTATAATATCTCATATACATATAGTGATGGTCCCTTATTTGGCTAGTTTCCCTTACCTTAGGAATACCTCCACTCCTTAATCCAACTTTACCCATAATTTATGATAAACGAAGATTGAAGCAGAGATAGAGCTCCTATGCCATCTTGGCACATGCTCCGATAACTTAGGTGTCATCATCAGATTCATCCCTAATAAGAGTGTATACATCCCGGTATTCATCCCCGAAGTCCTGTAACTGTCTCATCTCTTCAAGAGCAAGGTCAAAGAGTGGACCCTCCTGCTCAATAGTATTAAAGCTATCGGATTCATCGATGATTTGGTTGGTGGTGTCTATGTCCATCAGGGGTTGCGACTCCAGAGAGGTTTGGCTACTATCAGGTTCAGAGATAAGGTCATCAATAACCTCATTCATCATCCAGGAGTCATCGTGGATATCCCTATACGCCTCGGGGTCCTCAACAGGCGAAAACGGGCCTTCATACTCAGAGTAAACAGAGCCCATCTCCTCATCTGTATCGCCATCCACCCATTCCTTTGCACGGTCCTCCTCATTAATACCAACAATCCTATCCAACAAATCACTAACAGTATTGGAAATCTCCTTTGGATCCTCCTTATTGTCATATGTTAATCCATCCTCATCTTGAATTGTCCCATCAGCCCCATAGTTCAACAAACCTTGGACGATATCTTCATGGCTATTCATAGCAGCCACATGTAGCGCGGTACGGCCACGGTCATCTTGTTTGTTAATGTCTTCGCCGCTCTTCAACAGAGTTCCGATAAGTGCGTGGTGCTTATACCTGGCTGCAAAATGCAGCAAGGGTGCCCCTCCAGCCCCAACATATCCGACCTTCTGCCCTTGTTCCATAAGTAGCCAGATAAGATTAGGGTTTTTATCACCCCCGTCATTACGGATTAGCTGCGCCTTGGATTCCCAATGGAGAATTGCATAATGAAGTGGCTTTGACCCACTATTATCTTCAGAATTCACATCAGCGCCCCTCTCAAGCAACATTTTAACAGTGCTGATGCTCCCTTTTGATGCAGCAACATGCAATGCCGTCTCCCCGAAATAATCCCTTTGCTCGATATCAGCACCCTTTTTAAGCGCAAAAACAAGCATCTCATGGTTCTCTGTTTCAACCGCCCAATGAAGCACCTTAAACCACTTATTATTACCTCCATGAAGTGCAAGCTCGGTCCCTTGAGCGACAATAAACTTTACCAACACCTCGGCGCAGCCCTTGGGAGCCCGGGCAAGGAGATGCTTATCAGGTTTTTGAGCTGTTGTTTTGATGCCAGATATCTTTATATGGATCTTGGAACCAAGGATGAAGCCGGTGCGTACCATTGCTTTATTGTGGCGGATGGCACCATTGAAGACGTTGGTTATTGAGGTGGATGTGGTTGCGTTGGCAGCGGTCTTTGCAGCGATTGCTTCGGCTGCCATGGATTCAATGATAAAATTTTCTTCGAGTTCTGTGGGCCCGAGGGGCTCGGGCATCCAGAGAGGTTTGCTCATTATGGGTAGTAATACTAGTGGGGATAGCTGTGGGAAAAGACTTAGGAGTAATTTATCTTTGTGGTAGAAATAGGGGGTAAGATGTGGGAGAGGAATGGTAATGATGGTGTTTATAGTGGAGGGAAGAGAAGAGAAGAGATTTTTGGGTGCGTGCTGAGGGAACGACACCTGTGATGGCAATCATAGAATGGAATATTTAGATATCTTGGCATGTTGAGCAGCCACAACGCAACTTATCTTTACCTTATGGGTAGGGGATATAGCTCTCACCCATATAACTACTTATGTTATAGGTTTTCAGAAGAAAGAAGTATAAAGGGAGTTATTGGCCTATTGCCTAGGTCGAGCTTTCAGTGCAGAAGAGTATATTTGACGAGTGATAGACCATGACCATAGCCATAGACCCATCCAGAGTCAATTCACCTGAAGAGGAGTAAATAATAACCAATATAACTCACAAAAGCAGAGTAAAGCCTTCGATCACTTAAGCAATATCCCGGGGAACCGGCCCACGACCGCCGCAGGCACACGGCTTGGCAGCAGGTCATAGACGTCGCCCCACCTCAGCCCTCCATCCACTCCCCGCCTAAACCAGTACAACACCCCCCCCTCCCCACCATGCAAAACACAGGACACAGACCTCGAAAGCGCCAACGAGCAGAATCTCCCGGCTTCTACGACGACAAAACTAGTGATGGCCCTAAAAACCAAGATGAACTAAAGCTCTCGACAACATTCGATAAATTTGAGAATATCCTTTGGGAGCTCCATAGTGCTGCATCTGTGGTTAGAGATGTAGCAGGTGTGCTAGGAGAGCAGAGGGCGAAGTTTGTGGTTTCGTTGAACAAGATACTGGAGGGCGGTGAGATGCCGTGGGCGGTGTGTGAGATACGTGGTGCTGGGTCCGGTGGTGATATGGAGGTCGATGAGGCTGAGGAAGGCGAAATTATTGATCTTAGTCATGTTGAGGGTCCAAGTAGCGCTTCTAGGGGTAAGGAGGTAGTAGAAGAGTGCGTTTCTGTGTCAAGGGAATGGCCGCCTCCACTACCATCAGTGAAGAACGCGGCGCTCCGACTTCAGGCCCTCACTCCCGACACAAAAAAGAACACTGGTGACCCTTTGGCGCACTATCAGCGATTGGAGTGGCTAGGCGATGCTTATCTGGAGGCTATCGTCTCGCGGATACTTTTTGAACGGTTCCCGGAAGTTAGGGAGGGCCAGTTGACGAAAATAAGGCAGCCGCTGCTCACAAATAGGCTGTTTAGTAGCTATGCGGCTACGTACAAATTTGACACTATGATCACGGGGTTCAAAGCACTTTCTAATCCCCCTGGTGGCCAGACGAAGGTTCAGTATCACTGGAAGTTGCTCGCGGATTGCTTCGAGGCGTATGTGGCTGCGGTGGCTCTTTCGGATTTAGACAATGGCTTTGAGATACTTGTGAGGTGGTTGGCGGCATTGTATGAGCCGATTTTTAGATGTGCGAGTGATGGGGAACAGATCGATGGTGTGTATCTTCTGGCAAGGGGTGTGGCGATCAATCCTAGCCTTTTTTTGGCACAGGCCAGTGAGTTGGAAAGACTTATGGGATCTACATGCCCGAAACGGGCAAAAGGCTCTCGGTTACGGTCTCGTAAAACTAAGGCCCAGAGGAGAGCTGAGCGGAAGCCAACGGCTAACATCCGGAATAACGCAATACCTGTGTCGCGGAGACTAATCCAGTACGAGACTGGTCAAGTAATCATAATCGAGGACTCTGGAGATGAGGCTGAAGACGAAGGTGACTGGGAGGAGATCGAGATTGTCGATAAAGGGTGTCAGAGCTCTGCGGAGGTTCTAATCGATACGGATGTTAAACGTAAACTCCGTATGCTTCTTGCCGGGGATGGAGTCTTTATCGATTACGTTTACGGGGATGGGTCGAGCTCTTCGGGTGGGGATGCGATGCAAGTTGGCCAAGATGGATTGATGGCTACTATTATGTTGAATGGATGGGGGTACATGAACCAACCGATTGGCAGTGGTTGGGGGGCCAATGAAGAGTACAGTTCCACCCTCTTATTATTGGGGACTCTCTACTAACTATAACACAATCAATAGGGAGGCGAGCCTAAAAGCTGCCATGAACGTCATGGGGGATAAAGCCTTCTGCAAGGAGTTGGCACTTAGGAAATATAAATCAGGACCGGTATCTGCAAGTCAGAAACAGGAGGACTCAGCTACTGGAACCACGCCTTCTATGCCAAGTCCGTGGAAAGAGATTGATGGTGTCGTCATAATTCATGATGATTGATTTTAGAATGAATTTCTTGGGAAAGAGGATTGGAAGAATTTAAAAAAATACTTGGTTTGAGAGAACGTCGCAATTTGGTGACTTGGCGTATCTCAATAGCTGGGGGGTAGCTATAATACCCTAATGAATATTCTTAACACGATTATTTAGATTTTAGTGGAAGATATGAATCTTTTTCTTTTTGATTTTATCTTTTATAGGATACCCTTAAGGAGCGATGAATATGATATTTTTAGTCTAAGCGTTGTTTAGCATCGAGTGATTATAGGTGACCATGGTATACGCAGGCTAGTAGAATTCTTGAGGGGCATTTAGTGAAGCCATATCTTGGATTTTTTTACTGCCAGGGTTCTGTGATATTCTTATTTTTATTCTTTTTCATGTATGAGCAAGGAAGTAAGCTGCTTGTCAGCCATAAAAAGATTCCCTATTCTTTGTACTATAGGTTATAATGAGTATAAAAAAACTTGACCATAGGCATGCCAAGCCTTATAGGTTCCTTCATCCACCCATCCATCGATCTATATACCCAACCCACGGGGACCGATTCCCGGGGAAGTATCTTGAGGTAATACATGGAGAGGTTCTTATTTGGTGCTTGACGCCCGATCTTAATAGTTTGGCTAATACGCTGAGATCGCGACTGGGGCTGGCGCTTATAGGCTTACATTTGTCTCAGGTTATCGGTACTTGGGATTGCTTTAGGTTTGTAAGGGTAGGAGTTTATAGGTCTATTCACGGGATTTAATGAGTGATGTGGTTCTTGCAACTCTGCCTTCTGTCGTAATGGCGAGAACAAATCTTAAGAATGCTATATAGTTTCTACTTGGTATTGTGTTTCTTGATTTAGTGATGTAATTCTGGCGTACTATATTGTACATACAGCTAGTCGCGTTTGTAAGGTTGTCTTTGTGTATAACAGGCCTGAGGTGATTAACGGATTTCTGGTGATTGGTATTAATTATAGCGTGTTGTGTGGTCTCCCCTAAGCTGGGTTACTCACGTGATTTATCTTTGGTGGCAAATCTGTCCTTGCCTATCAAAGATAAATCACATGACCAATAGATCTAGTGCTAGTATAAAATTATGGGAAGTTATAGAGTACTTCCGCGCTAGATAATACGTAGTCTTCGAGTATACGTAGATGTAGCCAGTCTTGTGCAATATGTTTGTAGTAGAAATATTTGGGGATCACCCCGGCCAGGATAATACGTTTCTGCAGAAATAAATCTTATTATAGTAAGCATATAGCAGGTTTAAACCTATACTATATGTATGTTTCCGCGGGCTGTTTAGTATTACGCGTATTTTGTGTGCTGTCCCTGCACAGAGACATGCTCTTGCAGCAATCTGTAATCAAGTTGGGACATGCAAAAGCGTCATAAAACGTATGTACTGTGTGGCAAGTATGTTAAACCCCTATCTTACTACTGGTGGTACAGTTTGTTGAAATCAAGTGACTTGTGTCTATTAATTGGGGGTCTGTATTTATTAAAACGATTATCTCTTGGTTATTCAATCATAAAGACCCTCAAACTACTCTTTCAAATATCTTTACCTATAGAAGTAATTTACCCCAAGTACTGTAGTTTATTGGAAATGGTCTATAGTTTAATACTAGTAGTAAGATTTACCAGAAGTGGTATTTACACACTGAAATCGAATACTTATACATGTAGGTGCACTGGAATTCAGTATATTGGTACCATCGGTGGTAATGATTAGTGGTAAGCAGGGCCTTGAAGAGTTACACTCTATAGTCGAGTTCATTTTATAAGAAACTCCCCCGCAAGGTAGATGCAAATACTCTCAAACTATTATATTCATTAAATCCTCTATTCGTAAAAGATAGTAGGCTCCGCGGCTGCTCTTGATCGAGCCGGTGTCGTATCCATCCGTGGTATTTCTAGCCCAACCACTTTTTCAGGCACCCGGGCGTACCGCTCTGCCAAGCCTCGTGTCAAACTACCCGCATCTATCCCCGCATACCTCGCCCGCTCCCCCGCTGTACCGCATCACCAGCAAAACCCTCATAAGCACTCCACTACACCGCTACATTCCTCACCTACTGGCCCTAAGCTCCCGGTACCCTACTGCATCCCGCACCCGCCCATCTACGGTGCTCTACTACTCCCGCTCCTATGCCCTTCAGATTCTGGGTGATTTGTAGCGATTACCCTGGCTCTAACATCATCACTCACTTAAGTGCCCGGTCGCAAGGCTAGGCTAGGCTACCACTTCCCCCCTCCTCCCGCTTCTCCCTTCTCTTTATGTGTCTCCGCTGACCTTTATGTAGGGCCAAACCCCACAGTATTTTGCAGCACACCTGGGTCTTTGGTACTCTCAAGATTGTAAGGATCCCACTGTGGGCTAAGACTACTATATAGCAAGAGAGCAGGGCACTCGCTGGCTGTCGCAAGCCGTATACCGACTTCCTGTTTCACTACCTTACAAAAAAACCACCGGCCGAGTTTCGTCTATGTTTCTTCCTACCTAGGTCCTTGTTCCTAGCTATCCCTCCCTACTCGTTTAATCTCGGGGTTCCCATTCTTCAGTTCCCTTTCTCCTGGCGTCTCCATTTCTAGTTCCGGGGCCTTTATTCTCTACTGCCCCCCGTCTTACTCAGTCTCTGTTATACCTAGTAATGTATATAGACATATAAGTAGATAGGAATACATCATTCGAACCACAAGAGCGATTTATTAAGATACAACGTGATACCTACACCCTAGCATGCTCATAAATCCATATCCCGGGAGGCGCAGCTCGACACGCAGGATATTCAATAGAAAATTGGCAACTCTCTCCGGACAAGGAGATGCCACCCTCTACCGACATGAGACTCCTAAGGCAAATATCTCTTTCCCCAGTAAACTGTTAGTACTGCCAGCATATGTAGACTATCCTAAGTGTGGTCTAGGGCAACCGGAATCTCCGGTAAAGCTGATTAATTACATATCTAAACCTAAATCTTAACATAAATCAAATCAAGGACTCTCTAACCCCCCTGCGAGGTGGCCGGTGAGTTGCCGGCAGTGGGGGATTTGATTTCTCTTTCATTCATGAGCCCTGCTATACTAATTTGTCTGCTACGGACCTAGTAAGTATGGGTTCAAGGATGCGAGGAGGTAGTAGCTTGGTCTTTTCCCCAAAGTTAAGCGCATCAAGGGGAATGATTTATCGGCGAATGTTCCACAGCCGGGTTCAGCGGGGTATGTTTCTGGCTCGATAAGTAGCTCTCAAGATATTTACTATGTGTAAATATAAAGTTTTACTTTGATTCTACCAAGACTAATTGTTATATATTTATAGAGAAATCCATACCCTAATGTTCTATGCTAACAAATTTACCCATAATTAAAGTCGCCCGCTAATATATCACTACCTCCTCTTGGAGCCCAATATCTTCCCGGAATCCAATATCTTCTCGGAATTCAACTCCCCCCAGGACTCTCTCTTCGCCGTATTCAACATCGTTCCGAAATCTGTCTTCTTCGTATTGAATATCGTTCCGGACCCGGTCCTCTTCGTAGTCAACCGCTCCCCGGATCCCCTCAAAATCTTGTCGAACTCTATTCTCTTCATAGTCAATCTCTCCCCGGACTTTGTCTTCCTCGTAGTCAACGACCCCTCGGATCACTCCAACATCTTGCGCAATTCTGTCTTCTTCGTAATCGATCGCTCCCCGGAAGCCAATATCCTCCTCGACTACAACCTCTTCTGGGAACCCAACCCCTTGGAGCCCAGAACCTTGGAATCCAGTTGAGCATACTATATCGGTAGATATCAGCATAAATTCATACTATGATAGGCCTTCTATGTATAATATATAAATAGAGTAATAGAGGCTACTTACGGAATACTAGACGTCCATTGTCATTTGCGATCCGCTCGTTCAGGTAGATGCCTTGATATTCACTCTCCGATCCATCAGCTCTGGTGAGGCAAGCTTCGAGCTTGGTTCCGCCCTCGACAAGTGCCACATTGACGGCAGTCTCGGCGAACCCGCAACTGTCCCAGGCAAGCCAGCCTATTCCAGGTTAGATAACTCGAATATACAAAACCTTTATGCAAAGATACATACCGTTGAGGTTTCCAATACATGAATCTAGGTCGAGCGATGATCTGACCCATTCACCGTATTCGTTTACACATTCGGCCTCGAGCATGCGACCATCAATGAGATAGATGTTCTGGGACGTTTGGGAGAAGTTTCCAGCCATGTTGGTTGATATAAGTGGGGATTTTGTGAGTTTTGCGGGTTATTGTATTAAGATTAGTGTTGTAGTGTTTCTTGATGAAAGCTGGAGCTCTAGGGAGGGGGGTGACAAAAGACCACCTTATATACCCCATTCTTGAGCAGGATTTTGCACTGAGACCCGGAGAAACCTGCGATAGATTCAGTCGGCACACAAAGCCGCGTCATGGGCATCTATCTGCTTCAGCACTTATAATCTGGGACTTTGACGTTGGTTCTATGGAGTGCACCGGCAAGCCCGGCGAAAAAAAGTGCTGAATAGGATTAAGACGGGTATCTGCACAGATACCAGCTCAGCTCAGCCACAACACAAGCATTGATCTGCGGACTAGTTGCGTATGTGGGTTGGTCCAGGCCTATGGTAAATTAGGCCATGTTTTCCATGAGCGATTTTGTCTTGGAGGAAAAAAGTGGCTTTTCTTGGCCCATTGGACGGCCAAGACATTTTATTACTTGCTCGCTTTGTGTGAACCGTACTTACTTGAGCACATACGTGTCCGCCCCGGGGGTTCAGCTTGATTTCTGGAGATATGTCATAGCCGTTGAAGACGGGGAATCGGCATGGCCTAAGGCTAATCATGGTCCATCACTCGTAGTCACTAGGCTGAAATAAGCTAGAGCGCCGGCAGGTCGGCATCAAGCTACCAACTTGAACCCCGGCCGGGATACTACGGAATGATCGGCTGAGACTGGGCCAGCTCAGATGACGGTCTAGAGCCACGGACTATCAAGCGCAATATAAGGAAATAATCAAATTGTAATAGGGGCCTTACAATTAAGATGGAAGGGCCCTCATCCTGATACAGAGTAGTTTTTGGCGGGAAATGTATGTATTAACGCGTAGCTATTTTAGATGACTAAGCAGATGAATTATTAGTTGATTGGTCGGAGGATAAACCTAGACCTGGATGTATCGCTAGACTTCTCATTTCCTTATTTCATCATTAATTACATGAACCTACCGATAGATTTTTAGTTGTCGATAATAAAACATATCTGGTACTACTCGCTTATCTACAGTCTACTTCAGATTTTGGTTATCTCCTGGTTAGCTTGAAATAAATCTACTTATCAAATGTTTTATCCAAGAGCGATACCTGTATGGTCTCACTTGAATTTATATTTCTGCTCTCAAGTCTAACACTCAACCCTTAGTTTGTATGCGTTATAGCACAGAATTTCAACACACTCGAGTTGAAGGAGATCTAGCATATATTTTCACAATCAAAGTAAAACATGAAATCAAAGTATCTTCAAGTTTACCTTATCGTCAATTTGAACCCTTGAATATATATAGAGGGACTAAATAACCCAGTTCTATTCTCATTATCAGTACACTACCAGACCAATAGTACAATACAGTTTACCTAAACCACAAGACTTTCTAATAACCAACAAACTAACAATACCATGGACCGACCACGTACTCCAACTGAAGAAGAGATTGCAGCCGTCCTTGCTGATGCCCGTGCGTCTGATCCAGCAGGCTATACATATGACGAGTTCTACTACACCAGGGATAGCGATGAAGAGGAGGCCGGGCCTCCAAATACTCCAAGACCTGCAGTAGAATACCCTCCAGAGGACTTTACTGAAGGTGATGTTGCTATGTATTTTCATCCTGAAACCGATGTCTGGCGTGCATTCCCGCCTCCGGGAGTGGTAGCTATTACTAATTCAGCTGCCGATGCTGCGGGTGGAGAGGCTCCGCGTCAGCGCAGACGTGATCGATTGAGGGACTTTGGCGTCAGAATCATCAGAAGAATCCGGAGGCCAATTGGGAAGAAAGATGATGGTGATAAAACGGGTAAGGTTAGCAGAATCATCAGGATTAAGAGACGACTTACTTTGAAGAAGAAATAGGTTATTTAGTGCGTGCTCTATGATTTGTTGGAAGGAAGGGAGGGGGGCTAGGTAGAGGTTCAGCCGGTATTATATCGGATACAGGCGACTCTGTCTATAAGAATACGGCCGGGACCGAGAATTGCAAAGGATTTCTAGCCAGATCTGGAAGGAATTATTCCAGATATAGTCTAGTAGGGCGTTTTGAGGGGCTGCCTTCTAAGAATATCCTTTTAAATAATATTCTTATAGGCAGAGTTCTGTAATAGTAAAGTATTCTTATAAACTCAATTTACGTAATGCTGTTTTAGGATGATAGAGAGGGTGAAGAGAAGTTTAGGTTACTTTCCTATTTTGGTGAGTGAGAGCCTTTTATATGCTTAATCAAGTGCTGAGAATTTGTTCTCATACGATTGCGTGAGTATGAGTATGACCCGAGCGTCAAAAATATACATAGAATAGAAATTCCACTACGGTGCCTTAGGCTTGAATAATTTCTTTTATATGTGAATAGGCAAGCTGCCTAATCTTTTTCTGTCCTTACATATTTGCCTACAGCCTAACACTACGCGAGCGGCTGCGAGTGAATCTACTGCTTGGCGTACTATTTAACTACTACCGCATACGCTCTGAATATACCTTCTATTAATTATATTCTCATGTGATTATTAGTAGATCCTTCGTGAAACGCTTAACCCCGGGTAAGCGTAATGGGTGGCCTCTTGGCGGTCTTGGCATGCCCCAGTTGCTGGGCCCTGGGAATGTTAGTTTTCAGCCCCTTGCCCGCGCCTAACCCGCCTAAATCGTGAGTTTACTCCAGAATTACGAATGTGAAACCACCTGACGCTTTAGTAAAACGGAGGCTGAGGTCCTTAGCCACGTGGCGGAGTGGCTCGGCCTATTTTAGCCATTAATGCCTTTCTCCATGATACAAAATACACAAAGACTTCAAGGCTAAGTATTTAAACTCATGGAAATAACGGGATATGTAATGATTTAGATATTGAGTATACATGTATGGTATGATCTATTCTGCAAATCTCCGCACTAGAGATTCCTAAACTACAATAACTATCTCCTATGTAAGCATATAAGTAGACAACAGTGAAGTAATATTCAGGGACTTTATGCATAGCTAAGTTGTAATTATATGAGCGTGTATCTTGGCTTTCTAGCCTCAGATCTTCTATGCTTGTAGCAGTAAGCGCTGTGGGATAACTTTACTGCTTTGGTATTCCTATTAACGTCTTGCTTTTTCTTTTGGCCCTCGACTTAATAATCGCACTGTCTTTCCCCGCACCGGACTATTGATAGTTTGTCATCTTTTTAGGAGTGGGGTATAGTGCTGTTTCACGGTCAACAGTATACCGTGCTATGGGATACCTGATTATAAACGCTGAGGATCATACTCTGCTGTGCCGCTCACACAACACGTGTGGTTCAATCGCTAGCAAACTCCGGACCTCCGGACTTAGTGAGGTTGAGAGTTATTTCCTGAGCTGAGAATGGGAACCTTCTGGCCAAGAAACAGCCCATAAAGGTTGATCATCAGTCAGATTGACGTGTAGGGGTCAGAAAGTTATCTTGTCGTCTCCAATCCCCTGGATATTCTTCCCGTGGCTTCCTTACTATACAACTTCTGCCTAAATCAGCCCGTTTTAATATCTATTAGTAACTTGGCCACTCGGAACTTTTGAAGTTCTATTGGACTATAGCCGACAGCAGCCGATCAATATCATGCATGCTTCTCTATAGGAATATATATTAGGTCCCACCTGCCCTAGGCTTATCGGAATACCATCCGATTTAGGGCTGCGTATCACTAGTCAAGAATTTGAGATTAAAGGCTCATATCTGCTTAAGCTACCCCAATACGTGTTATTTCGTCCTCAGTAATACTAGTATCTCCGGAAATTTAATCTATATAAGCCTATATAATTACTTTTCCTGTAGTCGAGACCATTGATTCAAGACCTACTGTGCTGTGGGGTGCTGCTGAGTATAGGATAGCCGCTGAGGCTTACCGGCCATTCCATTACCATGGGTTTTATAGTTCGCATTGACCAGCTTCCCAATGACGGATAGTTGACTTTTACGCCTCATAGTCACTGATGATCTAAGATTCTAATAGGTCATGAATCCACGATACCCCGTACTTGTCAGATTTTGGGTTGCTACTGAGACATTTTAGCAACGGCGTCTTCTCACGTATTTTTGGTTTCTTGTCAGGGCTACAAAACATTACGCATGACGCCAGTCCATTGTACAAACGCCCAAACCAGTTCTGGATCCGTAGCCTCTATCTAGCCTGTATTCGTCTTAGAAAAGTAATAATGCCTTGAAACCTTTACCCAATGTAAGCTCTTGTGCCTACTTATATCTTTCTTTTTGGAAGCTGAATGCGATACAAGTCCTAGGTTACGCATTAATGAAGGCATGAACAATCTTGTGAAACATGACTATATCCATTTCGCCTCGAGTTACACACCGAGCCCCCCCCCGTATTGAAATCGTAGAAGCAATCATGGGAGCCGAGCAGATCGAACCCGTTTCCAAAAAAATTTGGCGGCTCTTTTCGCGCGAGGAGGAGGCTCTTTAGATCTTATGATCGACAACGGGGGTACACAGGTTAGGTATATACATTGAAATATATCTATCGATAATGTTTGGCTGAAAATGCTTCTTTATTAAAGAAGCCAACCCACAGTGAGATCCTACAACAAAGCTCTTCATATCTTTCACAGAATAATTCCTTAAGAACGTCGTAATGAGCTCTCCTGGTATTTCAATGAGGTCAAATTACCAAAATGTAAGTATGATTCCCGTGCATGGGGGGGCTTAAACTATAATTTCTGCTAATGCGCATGAGCTTTAAAGCAGGAACTTCATGCCAATATTCTGAATCTTCCCAACCTTGTTCTCAGACGTATCCTCTTCTACTTAGAGTTACCAGCTGCTATTCAGAAGGCCCCGCATGAACATCTCTACGGGTTCTTTCAACGGCACGATACTTTCGACTCCAACCCACGCGATGTATATCATGCCCTCCTTACTTGTCGTACGATTTACAAACTATACGAAGACATCCTACAGGACAAGAAACTTTTAAACCGATTCCACCTCCATATTTCTCGGCCGCTACAACAAGAGTCGCAACTGGTGTGTGGTATTGATACTCGAAAGCTCCGGACCTTCGTCGTCAACCCTAAACGGCAGTGTAATAGCGACCCGACGATCCAGAACCCATTCCAGGTTGGGTACATTTTCCAGTCGGAGGTGTCATTGAGCCTTCAGCAGTTAAACGACAACGAAAGCAGTAACGCCTTAATCGACATCCTAAGCCAGAACTGTTTAAAATGGGTACGGAACTTCCTACACTCGCCGCCTGAGGCCGGCGGAAACGACGATGATCCAGCAACAAATATACTGTGCAATTTGAAACAGCACTTTCTCGGCATAATCAACTTCCACCAGTACGACTCGGCGGAAAGGAATTCGGAAGAGATAGGTATTGGAGCCGGATATGGGTCTCGGCGGTTTTGGGCTATAATATGTCATTGTAAGATGGATAGATTCCTGGTCTTGCAAGGTGTTCGTGGGGGTGTTTGGGACCGTACCTTTGCCTGTCCAAGGGTTGCGGTGGTCACAAGCAGTTAGTGAGTACTACCTCTGATCTTAAGCGACCATCAAGAGTTTTACGGGACTCCGTAACTCTCCTAGTTCTTCAGGGGGCCACATTCGCCGCCTGGGTGCTGGTGATCTTTTGCATGAACCTTGCTAATTTTGGGTGGTAGCGCTGACGCGAGACGGACTTATGAGTATGCATTAGTCTCGGGTTACTATGAAGTTGAGGCCCAATAAATGGTGCCGGAAAAACATAATGATTGATGTCTTGAATGTTGATATATATCCCATAGGAAATCTGAACAGATTACTTAAATCATTAGTCAAACACTTACAGGTAGTTTATGATAGCCCCCTACTACTTGAATGAGTGATACCTTGTGATTTAGATTGCTAGTGAAACACAGCATTTTCACACCTATGATCTTGAATGAGGTCTAAGATATTGATTCATGTTATCCAATCCCTTGCGGCCGGCACTAAAGGGCCGCTTTTTTTGGTCGTTCTCGCCGCATTGCGATAAGAAGATAAATATAGATTTTTCATGCAGGACCCACATTTTAAGGATTTCCAAGGAGTGCGATGAAAACGATAAGTTCGGATTAAAGGAAGATAATGTAAATATGATAAATCTTCAAGAATTGTGAGTTAAGCGCAACAATCACCCGCAAGATGATGATATTAGAGTAAAGAAGCATGAGATAAGGCAAGGCTGGAAACAATGGTGTAACACCCAGATTCAGGGCATAAAAAACACATGGTCTCCGGCTAAACCCCTGACATGTACTAATGATCTACACAAGGTTCTAATGTACCGAGCGGGGAACAATCCGACTTTCAAACTTTGTAAATGGTAAAGAAAAATATCGCGAAATCATATTTGCCATACAAAAGTTTGTATCACTGATTTTATAGCTTGCTAGCTTTATCCGATCGCCTGATATGCGGTGGTTTGTGTCACCAGGATCATGAAGTATCACTCGGTATAATTAGCCGGTTATCGGGCTTTGGCCCATTTTCTAAACTTATAGATTCTAGTTTGTTATAAAATATAATAATTTTCCCGGCTTTGATCCAACAGACAAAGTACGTAGCTTCATGCTTTAACAGCTGAGGTAGATAGCTAATCGAGAAATTTAGATTGGTCTTTATAGCCTGAAGGATATCTAAGGACCAACTTACCCTGGGCATACAGAGAATAAGTATCAGTATTGAAATGGCAGCTAATAAACTCAAAGCGATCGATGTAGAGTACTCATATGCGTTGTTATCGGTTCCGGGGAGTAGGCGCCAGGGGCATGGGTCAGTTCATGAATAAATGAATCAATCATAAGTACATGGGCCAGTTCATGAAGAACAGTTGTGAATTGGTCTATTACAGGTTAAAAGTGTTAATCTAGGCTAGTATAAGATGCTGAAGACTTACCTTGACCATGATATGTGCTGGTAACAGCTGACAAGTTGTTGTAAAAGATATCGCACTGGCTTTATATATAATTAGCTAGCTTTTACGGCCTATAAAAATTAATTAGTATATGACCTACATCCGTAATAATATTGGAAGATGCCAAGCTCCAAGCAATAACACTAGTCATCTGTAAGTAGACATCCTGAGAAATAATCCGGCTAGTAGTGGGGCTTGTACTTGCTAGAGCAGTATCTATACGGGTCAGTGCATGTGTAGTAATAACGAACAAATCCATGGCAGTAGAAGCAGCAGCACTTATAACTACCCTAAGTGAACCGCCATAGTGAAGCGAGCAGAGGTAGAAGTTCTGAGTATTCTGAGAACCTTTTGTTTAGTGCGTAAAGTTAGTAAAGTCGGTAATGCCTAACTCGGCGCGGAAAAAGAAAGTGCGACTTATTTTGTAGGGAAGCCGGGTGCCGCAGCTGTGGCGACCTAGGTTGCAAAGGTAACAGTATTTGTGAGTCCTCTGAGCAAAGCAGTTTGGCGGGTTCTTAAGGATCCGGTTATGACCACTTCCCAAGAATCTTGACCAAAGACCCACCTATTTGATGTAGCCTCGACATCAACCACGAGTCGAATTTTGTTGCTTTCGAATGCAATGAAGTCGGGTTAATGCCAGCCTCAACGTACAGAAACCACCATGAGCATAAATTCTGTAAGGGCCCTCAGAAATATAGTCGTAAAGGCCTGCAAGCTCCACACTGGTCTTGAAGGTTTCACTAGCTTTGATTGTGGCATAATCAGATAGTTGGATGTTGCTCAAGTAGTATTTACAAAAGATACCGCCAAATTGAAGCTTTGTATCTGCGCTCAATATTGTCAGGAATACACTATGTGTCGAGAAAATGCCAATTAGGGGTCTATAACTCAAGACTTACCATCTAGAGATATGTCGGCTTTTTACAGCGGGGCCAAGGGCTTTTATAACATTTCTTCCAATCAATAGTAAAGATACAGTGATAAAGTTTGTTTCTTACCTTGGCAAATCCATGCGGGGTGTTTTTCTCGGGAGGAGGGTCAAGAGTTTGCCGATATCGGGGTGAGATATTAGTAAACTAATTCCGTTTCAAAGAAAATTAAATCATTGGACATTGAGCAATCAAAGAACTGGAGATAAGAATATGTGGCTGTGTATATCTTAACGGATATGTTTCGGGAATTCAAGTAATTCATATCTAGGCAAGTATAGCCGCATATGCTATGAAACTTCAAGTCGTGAGTTATCTAGGGTTCTACTAAGGCTCAACTAATAATAAATTCTTATTAACTATGGTAGGGAGTTAACGTAATGATTACATCCCAATCTATAAGTACAAGGAATAGCCCAATTTACTCAATACTGTGCTGCCATATCTGGAAGGGTATTAATTAGTCAGAAACCCGAAAACCAAAGTAACGGGATAAGGGATAAATGAGTTAATCATAAGGACATTGTGGGATAAGGAAGCCCAATCAGATTAATATCCGCTTAACGGCAACTTGTTGCCAAGTAATATATTATAGATCACCTCGGAATTTCTAAGCGGGTCGATCTTCAAACTTCTGGAATACGTACTTCCCATAACATTATCGCCCTACGTACAGAGTCGGTAAATTTGCTTAAAAAGGCAAATAAGAATATCTGTAGGTGTCAACATACTCACGATTTCCCCCAAAATTTATATAATCTAGACCGTTTGCCAAGCTAGGCGATTGCCGGTTCCTTTGACATCTTTTACCCAGCGGATATCCCCGAAGTATATCCCTACTTAAGTAATAAGATCCTTATTAAATTGCTTATTATGGCGTAGATGTTGAAGTTTTTAGCTGGTATTGGGGCTCGAAGCTTCTGATCACTTGATTTATAGGTGCTCGAATTAAGATGCTCGAAAGATACCTTCCTCAACCAGCTACTATCCTTCGAAACCCTTCAATATCTCAAGCACTGAAACTAAACTCAGCTCTAAAAAAATAACAATGAGATAATGGCGAAGGCCGTGAATGCGAACCGGTCAGAAACCCCCTCCCATTATTCCTCCATTATGAGGAGTACATAGCGACAGCTAAAATAACTTTAAAAAGGCCGTTCAATTAACTTACCGCAATGGTCTACACTATAGTACTTGCTGTATACATTTCTACCTTATATCGTCTCCTCCGTTTTCACCGTACTAAAGTCGGAAGGGTACCCAATTGAAGATCCGTTATCCGTATCCGGTTTCGCTCGGCTACTTCCGTCTTTCAGTACACTCTAAAATATCGACTCCCTCTCTCTGGGAATTTGGTATGTCAAGGCTCTATGTATTCAGAGACCTTAAGCTCTCTATTTCATGTAACACCTTCCAAGTCTTATTTTGTCTTGGTGTTACTTTAGGCAAGGGGGCACTTATCACGTGACTTACCTTGGCACTAGTCTTGGCACTAGTCCATAACAGAAATTATCTTTATACAATTGTCGATGTAAACTTATGCGTCACTCGTGCCTTATTGATATAAGTATTTTGTTAGCGTGGAGTATACCTACAAATTTTGTTCTTGGCATTGTATGCGCCTAATCTTTCTCTAGCCAGATACCGTTTTTCCCGTAGAGTAGCATAACCACGAATATATCAGATTGATACCAGGCGGGGAAATTTATGAGTTTTCATATTTCAAGCACATAATTCACTAAGTTACATTTCAACTTCTCGACTCTGCCTAATCAGACTTGATATAAGAATAATTTCGGGATAAAAGTACACTATTAAAACCCAGGCTTTTTGACCAGTGTCTAATTACAACTTCACACTACAATAGTACGAATAAATGCACTTTTTAGTGAATTTTCTATTGTCTTAGCCTATCTTTTCAAGGGCACACTGCTCTTTCGGCACTTGGGGCGGTGCTTATTCGGAAGGTTCCTGCCTTAACTACACTTACCCCTCGTTTATGACAGTCGTACAAGGAGTCAAGCTTAATCTCGTATAACATATGCATAAAAAATACACTTTTAAAGGCCCTCTGGCCTCACTCCTACACTTATTTCTTCATCGAGTGTGTTACTCAAATTAAGGTTAGTATCGCTGTGGAGTAGCTAGGAGTACCCTTGTGGTCGCGACCGTAATATAAATGAAACCCTATTAATTAACCACGACGCGACCCCACGGTTTTAATCTCAAGTAACCGAAAGAACTAAATACACGGATTTGAAATCAATCAGGGAGTCTGAATAGTTATGGAAGCGCATGGTGGCAAAGAGGGTGAATAATCTTGGGGGGGCGGGCACAAGTCTGACATTATATACCTTACATATACTCCAATGACATCATATACGGATCCACCGCTGCCGGCTACAATCGATACATAGCTGTTTACCGATGACTGCCTATTTCTTGCGTAGTTTGCATCATTGCGCGCGCAACTCTAAGAATATATCCTTTCCGGGCTTGCCCCATACAGCAACTCGTACCTCCACAACCACTAACCCGTATTCGTGTAAAGTAATCTTCCTGTACTTATAGATACTGCCTTAGGCTCCCCCAACCTTTTGTACCAGAACTCACTAACTAGATGATACTTTTTCCTAGCATGCAAAAGGTGGCCTAATTAAAGTGTGCGGAACCATATTTCGATTGAATTCAGTGACAGTAGCCGCCAATTATCCTACTTATATAATGAAATACATGAAAGACATAATAAGCCCAATAGTCAATGTTCCACTTTATTTGATTGGTTCAAACATCGCGTTAACAAATCCCCCAATAGCTCCACTGCACTCCACCGTGTATTTCCCATCAACTATTCAGGCGCTTGTTTTAGGCTATTTCTGTTGCACTACCTCAAAGACATTCGAGTAGAAGGTCAATTGCGAAACCGTTGGCTGTAGTAATAGTACCCTCTGGAACCCAGTAGATCTTTAGGAGTAAAAGAATTCAAGTCAGCTTCTTGTCTAAATTTTTAGAGATTCATGAGAACTTACGTTATAGCTTCCATCACCGCTGCTAGATGGGAATGCTTCAAATCTATCAGCTACATCACCATAGGTTAAAACACCATCTTCGATGGCCCAATCAGTGTAGCGAGCCTAGAAATTTAAGTTAGTAAACTCTATTTAGTTGATAAAGAAGAAATGTTTCTTACAGTAGCTATAAAAAAGTCTCCGAAGACCAATTGCTCGGTGCCCGAAGTACCAACAGGAACCAGGGCGGGGCTGTCCGCACCCTCACCATCGATTCCGTTTACATAGAGTTGAACAGGGGCGACATCATCAAAGTAGGCATTAATCTCAGTGCCGGTTGGGCTACCAATAGTAGCCGCCCCATTAGTGTTCTGAAGGTAGAGGCCGTTAAGGTCGGTAAACGGGGAGTTTACGACCTGGAACCTGAACACACGGCATTGTGCAGAGACCGAGGCAGCGGCGGCAACGAGACCAAAGAGAGCAGTAGAGAACTTCATTTTTGATTCGGGGGTGGGGGAGATGATTGGCTGTGGTCTTGGGATGATACTGCGAGTAGATTATGATATCTGTGAGGATGAGGATCGATTCAATGAGCTGCACGGAAAGCCCTTTATATACACATTTCATTCGACCAAGCTTCCCGCACTTACTTCAGCTAGTTTTTGGTAGGGCCCATCTTGCGCGCAGCTGATACATTTGTCACCAGGCAGCTATTCAACTTTTTTTTTTTTTCTTTCCGTTTCTTACGAGCGCATCGTAATCGCTCTACATGACGACGGGGGGCGGTCTTGGCGAGAGTCATGAAGCTCGTCCTGATTGGTAGATGTCGCATCGGTGCCACGTACATGGAAGTTTATCGCATTCTCAGGAATAACGTGATTGAAGCGGCTCTTGATGTAACGCGTTTGTGGAACCATATGCTCTACTATATCCATGGTACAGATAGGCGTTGGCCAGGCTCACCCCCCCAGGCCCGCTGAATATAAGGCTGGGACCTACATATCCATGCGATCAGCCAAGCATATCAACCGGCGAGTAAAATATAGTTTAGTTATTCCAGCTTTGTATTCTATATTAACATTCTCGGCAAGTACAATCAATATACCTGGGAAGAGACATGCCCCCACGTGCGCGAGTGACGGAGGATGATCAGTCCGCAGTGACCCCCCCATCCGCATACTAGTACTATATCTAGTTGGCCGAGCTGACCACTCCAGTCTATATACATTCCAAGAATTAGGTCATTGCGCTATAAGTATCTGAGTAAGGCTGGGCTGAATCAGTGGTTGTAGGATCTAGGCTGGGTGTTCTGTACTGGGGAAATGACATGCTTGTACGGCTGTTTTGCCCTGAATGAGTATTTTCTAAAGTCAACTCTTTCCCACAAGGTCCTAACATTTATTTAGATAGTACTAGAGACTGATCAAATATTATAGCGCACTTGTCCAGAAACGTAATACCCAACTGGCGCTAAACTGATACCTGTTTTCCGTTTTTATTGGCCCCCAAAGGCGCGAAGCTGGACAAAATTAATTGAAAAATACCTAATCGTCACTCCGACTAGTTGGGTATCGTCTTTGATTCTCTCGCCGGTGATGATGCATAGAACCAAATAGTTTATTTCTAATAAAGTTAATTTGAGGGATTTCAGCCTTGAGATTCCGGCTAAAATGGATTTTGTCATCTGAAGAAAAAACCGCCCCCGTGCTCAGTACTACTTGCAGATAGAGTTGGGATGAACAATGCAGAGCGTCATATAGGAATACCCCGTCATCACAGGGGGTAAGCAGATATTTCAAATCAGAACGTGGGATCGGACCCCCGCGTTCAGAATACCCGGGCAATTAAAGCTGTAAAACGTTAGGTAGAAAACCACCCATGAATAATAATCCCTTTCTATACTTGAGAGAAAAGAGCAAGAAAGAACTTTCAATTTCGAACCCAGTCCTAAACCTCATAGTAACACAAGTGAGCATATAGTTCTTGGTACGGCTGTAAGCGAAGTAAGAACGGCATATGATCACTACATGCTACCATCATACCACAGCTCGGCTGCAGAATATCTCCATAAGATCTAGCAGCTGCACCGGCAGTGAAACGGCTCCGTATCCGATCGTAAGCTCAGCCTTCAACATATTATCGTAAGCCTCGGCAAGTTTATGTTTTTCGGCGGGGCAAAGACATGTTCTCTTTGATTTTTTACGATGTCATCTCCCTTGTAGCATGTTGTGCCACACGAAGCGAGTCGAGTTATGGCATGAATTGGGGTGCTCTAGAGGCCAAGATTCGCAGCAAGGGCGCTAGGGAAAACAACGGCAGCACGGACTAAAACCTGGATACTGGGTATGCTGTTCGCCTTACCTATAGAGGTTCTGATAGGCTGCCCAGCCCAGTTCTCGGGAGTTATTGAATCACTTGAGTACTGGGAGGTTAGTTGCTCATCGAAATATGTGAATATTAATCTATCCCGGTGAGAAACTACAACTCCAGGATCAGCCACCTCGTATTCTATAGGGGGAGTGGGGCTATCGATAATACATATCATCAGGACCAAATTATCGACATTTCCAAATAGAGATGATGAGAAGATCTTCAGATGAACCCGCAAGGCTTTCTTACAGCCAAACATGAGTTAATTATCTCTCATAAGCGCTATCCTCATATAGCGTTGACATCTAGTTTCCCCCGGGCGCACAACGGACCGCCGAACTCGGGGGAGGGGAAAAGACCGTTTGCGCTGAGCTGACCTTTCCATGGTTGAGTACGTGGTATCGTTTCTAAGACAAGCACGTAATTCTTTCCAGCTCCCGAGCTATTATACCCAGACCCAGCTGCCCCCATAAAGCAAACTCTGCCGAAAGTTTATACCAAAACAATTCCAGAAACAATAAGAAAGCCTTGTCGTGTTATCGGATTCGCGTATGTATTTTGTGTATATCCTGATCCTGCTTATGTATTTCGTTAGCTGAAGTAACCCTATAGGATTCCCACGCACCAAAACATTAGATGAAACATTACCTTTCCAGCGCAAACACCAAGAACATAGAGAAGAAGAGAAGGAGAGGACAAAGATCTCGAATGAACGTTGAGATAGGGTTTTCGTGGCGCAACGCCACCACTAAGAGGGTTCGCTTGAATCTCGCTAGGAGATCGCCGTTATCCGAATCTCAGTTTGCTTTTTTCAACACCTTCAAGAGACCAGTAACTGCACCTGCTTGTTAGGTGAAGTTCTATATGTGGAAGGTAGTTTCACATCTTATAATCATGGCGGTGCGGAAAACTACATCATCACCGACTTTGCCGTAGCTGTAGAGTTTTCTTTTTTTCTTGTTCGCCAGCTTGTTTTTTGCCTCAACTAACACAGCATTGGTCTTCAAAAATGGTGAGCGGGAGCAGATGAGTTTAAAAAAATTCAATCATCTTAGCTACTGTCGCCTTTATTTCGATATTCTTTTACTTCAGAAGCGTTTCCTCATACTCTACTACAACCAGGTTCTCAATGTCGGCGCCTTCATCACTCATTGTCCGGATCTCCACCCCACAACCCGAGCTTAAACAAGACGATATCCTAAAGCTTACCGTAGTAGTCTCAAACCCTATATCGTACCCGATAACTGTTCTCACATGGAACACTCCACTAGACAAGAAAGCCGCTTTTCTGGGTATCGTTAAAGCGATTGGGGTTGGAGGTCCCGGTGAGGGGATAATCGAGGGAAACAAAATTATGTTTCGCCGTGTGACACCGCCCCCGAGGACAGATCTTGTTGAGATCCCGTTGAAAGAGGAGGTTACGGCTGAGATTGAACTACCAGAGTTCCATTTGAGGGTGGTAAATCGTATAGAGTGAGGGTGGAAGGGAGGTGGATGAGCGCTTGGTCGGTGGAGAAGGACAGTATTACGGCTGAGATGCTCGAGGCATATGGATCGGAGGATATGGCGGGTGTGTTTCAGTCGGATGAAGTTACGGTTAAGAAGCTGTAAGATGTACAAACTATAGACAGCTGAATATTGAGCTTTGAAGCTATAACATAACGAAATAATAAAGTTTAACCATGCGCTGTTATTACATGTATTAATATTTCTATTTGTTGATGTTCTACTCATACTAGTAGGAACTCGTAATTTGAAACTATTGATGCACAAAGGGAAATCTCCTATTTTTCGGGGGTGTTATATACCTACAAGTGGGTATCCGGCCGAAGGCCGGATGCTCGAGACCCTCTGGTATTAAAATAGGATTCATATCTATATATTCTAGTATGGAGTAAACCCTGCCCCCCTCCTCTCTCTTCTCTCGCTCCCTCTCCTCTTTCACTCCCCCTCTATCCCCCCCTCTCTATCCCCCTCTCTATCCCCTTCTCTATCCCCCTCTCTATCCCCCCCTCTCTATCCCCCCCTCTCCCACTCTCTAGCGCTTATGTACCCGCCAGCCGGGCACTTAGTAACCCCCACTTCACTAGTATCCTCCTGCCCTCCTTCTGTATATAATTAGTATGATTAGTATCTACCTGTAAAAGTGTTTAGGTTAGCCTTCACTGGAGTTAGAGCCTGATGCTAGGTAGAGGTAGAGGTAGAGGTAGAGATTGAGAGTTTCCTAGTGGGCTGTGGGCTTATATACTGCTTGCTTAAGGCCTAGAGATAATACGTCATTGGGGGCCTGGGAATGAAGTCAGAGGATCCAGAACAAAACCTGTTTCCATGATGAAACAGAACATACAAATGAAACAAAAACACCGAAAACAACCAATCAAATCACTTTAAGTGCACAGTGCATATGCAGGTTATCTGTATATACTTATTAGATGGTTATTCCGGCACCAAACTTTCTTACCACTTATTCACTAGCCCTACCGAGAGAAAGGCCGAGAAAGCCGTAGTGATTCACCTTTTGCAAGCCGAGCAGGACTGATATCTTGAAGATTACGAACCACTTCTGGTAGTTAAAGAACGGGGTAAAGACCTCAAGGGTGGGATTGACATAGGGAGCGTGTTCTGCGCTCTAAAGTATTCCCTTTCCATTATGAGCAAATAAAGTCTTGGCAACATGCAGGTTCTTTTCTTTTATGAAGACTTGGCATGATTATAAATACAATGTAGCCAAATTCTTAACAATGCGTTGCCCTCCTTCTCCTTATATGAATAGGATTTTGCAGATGCAAAAGTTAGAGTGGCTGTGGTTCAGAAATGGCTTGATCTCTCGGCTGATCTCATTATTGAGTTAGCTATGCCTCGCTGCTATTATTGCTGCAAATAGAGAAAATGAGTTTGAGGCTTAGGCCGAGCTTTCCATTCTTTCTCAGCATTTCTCTGTCCTTCTCTACTAGGTCTCCTAATTTTCTTATAATAAAATTATACGTCATTCGATGCCAGTCCCACACCTGATCTACATTGTGTGGCCCTCTTATCATATTCTGGAAATGCTCGACGACTATAAGTAAACAAAGCTTGGCTATCCGAGAACAGTGCTTTTGCCGCTCGCTACACCGGGGGAAATGTTTTCTTGTATTTTATTTTCTCAGTTGGGGGTAGGAATTATCTTTACAAGTTAGGTATTTCGCCACTTTTTACCTCCCACATCCCATTATGTAGAGTACCGCATTGACTAGCGGAACCCATCATCACGCTGAAATGCTGAAATAAGAAGACGCTTCCTAATATGGATAGCTGATGGAGGATCACGGATATGAGTCACGTGCTTTTTATTCGCTATTTAGAGGTCCAGGAAAGGCGTCCCATATGGGATTTAGGGGTTTCGGAACATATATCGATATGTCTCTATCTCTCTTAGATTATCCAATCAATATATTGTACTTAAAAGTCTGTGGTAATAACCTTCTGAATTGATTGTCTAAAAGAGATAGATCTATCGATATATGCTTCTGAAAGAGAAAACCCTAAATCCTCATATGGTATGCCTTTTACCTGGATCCTCAAACCTAGCAAATAGGAAAAACCACGTGACTCATATATGAAACCGCCTATCAGCTATCCTCCTTGATCTTTGAACAGGTGGAAAGTGTGCCGATTTTTGACAATGGCGGGCCGCTCCTGGACTTTTAGAACTTGTTTTTAGACATACCCTCTTTCTCTAGGGTAGAATCTTCTCACGCTGCTTTATATTTTATGTTTAGCCGGTTATTCACAAATCACGCCAAGACTGTCCACGTGATTCTTTGAGTAGACAGAAATAGTTTATTTTCACAGGCAGCTGTGGCCATGTTCACCGGCAAGTGGCCGTAATTTCACCGATAAGTGGTGTATAATCACAGACATATGATCATTTCCACATAGTTGTTTATAATTAGGCTTCACCCCTAAATTATATACACATATCCCCAATTGACCTTTCCACAGTACCTTTCAAGTTTTCAACAACACCGAGATTTCGAACCAAAATAATTTACCCTATAGCGATGGTTATCCAAGATACAAAAACACGCTGCGGAGTAAAAAGACAGCCCGGGCATTTTCAGAAGAGAACCAAGGAACTTGCAGAGCATAAATCTGCGAGAAAGCTACTTGCACCTTCAACCCTAGATATCATGAGAAAAATAGAAAAGCGCTGGGAGAAGTATGTACTAGTAAATCCTCTCATATCATTTAGCTATTAGCTGACCCTACTACGTAGCTTCTGTGTGGATGAGTTACAGGTGGATCCCAAGGAATGTCTATTGAACCAAGATGCCAGTATTTTTAAGGCATTCTTGGAGTGGTACATTGAGGATAGCAAAGTCCTCTGTGTGAGTAGCATGATATCGTACTGGGCAGGTCTTCGACAAATTTATTTGCGAGATGCGGGGAAATCCTTAGACGGAGATGTATCAGGTGACGTTTTGAAGGCAAGTAGAAAACTAACTAGACCTTTGCGCTTTGTCAAAGCTAACACATATAGTATATTCAAAACGAACTGCCGATAACATACGGACTCTCCACGGGTCAGAAAGAGAAACCGGTTTTTAGTAGCCAGGACCTTTTTCATTGGCTCCTACACCTTTGGGGCTATAGTAATCGTAAAGAAGCAATTGAGCGTGACCGCATTCAGAAGCACTTGATAACAGAAATCATTGCGTATTGTGCAGGGAGGCCGGGAGCTATTGTTGAATCTTCAGGATATAGTAAGACAAACGAAGCCTTAAAATATAAAGTAAGTAATTAAGAGTTAATCCCTAAGGGTAGTTTTTCTGACGCTAGCAGGATATTCGTATTATCTTATTCCCAGACACCGAGGCACCTCCGGGACAACGCGATACTGTTATTCTTGTGGAGATAACTTGCCGACTATATAAGGGCAAGAGAGAGAGGGCGGATGGAAAACAAGTATTCATCAGTCGTTCAGCACCGTAAGTCAACCCTCCTCTTAACTCTAAGTATTTTTGTCTAATTAGGCATTCTAGGACAAAGTTCATCTTTCACGAGAGAGATGACAACTTGGTATTCTGTCCTGTCTTGATGTTCTTGGCTCTTGCCTTTGCAGACCAGGCTTTTGCAGACGTACCAGATATAGCTACACTAAAAGCGCTGAAGGTTCCCGAGCGCCGCAAATGTCTTGAACTGAGTTGGAAGCCAGATATGGATGAGATCCCAATTTTCCGTCCAGCAGAGAAGAAACCTTATGGCCCAAGGACATCCTCTCATAGAGCCCTAACAGCTACGCAGTATTCCCAAGGATTGAAATCCAGTAGTGTAGATGCTGGCTTTAAGGATACTGTGACGCCTTATTGTATGCGGAGGGGATGTGCTGATTCATTTCATGGTATGTCAAGGATATAAGAAATTTCTTGGTAGATCTTATACTAATTTAGTATGAAGGTGCTATAACTGAGGATCAACAAAATCAAGTAATGGGACATAGCCAGAAAAGAGTCTTCAGATTCTACCAGAATCAAACTGTGCAACGAGACCTCCAGTCGCTATTTCTACACGGCGTAGAAGAGAAAGTCCACTTCATAAAAGCCGTTGGGTTTATGAGTTCTTCAATGGATCCATTAGCTCCTACAAAATATGATCCTGCTATCACCGTAGACGATCCTAGGTTAGATGAACTTAAGCAGAAGCGTTTCGAAATATCAGCACGTATTAAGCAAACACACAAAACAATCTCAGCGGCAAAGGGCACTAGTTTGTACGGAGAACACAGGGAGCTATTGAAAGCGATAGAGTGTCGACGGCATAAACTCCGGAGGTCAAGCATCAAGGAACAAAGAGAGAAATTCTTTAAGGAGATTAGTGGCATCGAAATTCGGACTCAGTTGACTGGGGGTATATCCGAGACCATAACTCCTATTAACCAGATGTCCTATAAGTTCCCGGAGCGAGCCCGTGTTGTCGCAGCGTTTTTTGACACATCTACAGTTCCTGATAGATGGGCTGTTCTTGAAGATTTGGTTAAGCTTTGTCGGCTTCAGGAGCCGCAGGATAGGCACGTAGATAGCAGCCGCAGAGTACTCCCTGAATCAATCGTTTTGGAGCCTTCACAGTGTCTCTTTTGTTTAGGGAACGAATATATGACTATCCCAGATAGACACCCAATATTCAATCGGGTAGATGTTCTGAAGAGGCATATGGAGAATACCCACTTTAAGTATCTCGACTTTTCAGGCGGGCCTATTCAATGCCCACACCCTTGTTGTGCCGTGTATTTGGATAACCTCAACCATTTTAAATCTCATGCAGCTAAAATCCATGGGGTATGTTATTGATTCACTTATGTTTTCTTATTGGTTTTTTATATATGTATGTTTATTTCTTTGTATAGAATCGGGGGGGAATGATGAGCGCTAGCGAAGAAAACACCCAAAATGACCATCTGTGAAATGAAACGGTAATAGTAATTAAATTGATTAAAGTCATATATATATCAATGCCTAGGTATCAATTCACTTTCATACCAACTAACTATCTCCGAATTATAGATCAAGTCACTTCCTTTGCATGGTTGATATAGATTAGAATAAAAGTAATTTAAAAAACTAGAGGAATTTAGTAATTAAATTCCTATACAAATTCCCGTGTTGTCATGCCAGTGCAAGACTAGCTTCACGATATTTTAATTAAATCACGTAACACTAAATACGTTTCAATTTTCTAAGAGGGCATCCATGGGTTATTCATGCCTTTAGATACCAATCCCACCAACTTTCATTACTATTTAGCCTTAATTGCGCTGCAGGAAAAACTCCCAAGCCACAAAAGATGACTGTTTTTGGTGTTTTCAAGTCGCGCTCATCATTTCTGCCTAGGAACTATAACACTAAAATTTGGAAATTCTGAATAGTGTATTTTCCCCATAGGCTAGGAACGGGGACCGTGTCGCTCCTAAGGACGGTGTAGAAGCCTTAGATGGTAGGTACGTTGAGGCCATCTTTTGGAGAAAAATGGTTCCCAGAGTAGCCGATATTTTAAATTTACTATTAAAATTTTATGGTAGGTATGTACTTGCTTAGTTTTTCCGGTGTGGTATTAGGCTTCCTCGTTATCGTTAAGTTTGACTGTGTTAAAGGGCTTATTATATCGGTGAGTTGGGGAGACTCGTTGGTGGACTGAAAGGGTTTGGTAATAGCCTATCTAAGAAATCGCTACCCCCTCAAAAGAGATTGGTTTGGGAACATGCTATCACTTAAGGCTCTATCTGGTCTTTGCCCGCTGTCACTGTAGCGGACGGTAAAGAAAATCGGTCTGCGAGCAGGGCTTTGTGGCTAATCCTTCTACTATTTACTATGTGTAACATCTTGGTAATAGCGAGATTTGGTGATGTGGATCTAAGGTTATTTATAGAGTTTTTTAATCCCCTATGGGCTTTTATTCCTCATGGGCTTGACCTTTCATATCAAAATTAAGCAAGAGTTTTCAATCCCCTGCGGAATTCTACCCCCTACGGGCTCCTATTCCCTATGGGTTGTTTTTTTATATCAAAACTAAACTTAGAATTAGCTAGAGTTCGGAATCCCCTACGGGCTCCTATCCCTCACGGGCCTTAATCCCCTACGGACTTGTATCCCCTACGGACTTGTATTCCCTACGGACTCTCATTCCCCATGGGCTGCATTTTCCCATAAGAACTAAATTTAGTTTAGACTAGTTTTTGATCCCCTAAGGGCTCCCATTCCCTACGGCTTTGATTTTACCCCTCTTTGACTATGGTGTTCCCCATAGAGTCATAAAATAACTCATTTACAAAGCTAGGATGAGTCACACAGAATCGTTTGAGTATTACCGTCAACACTGATTGAAATCAAGCAAGAAGTACTTAAATAAGAGTATGAGATTCACATAAATGCCACGAATTCAGTTCAAAATATTTAGCTCTAAAAATCTAGTGATACTCTAGCCTTGTCCTCAGACTCTTTCTGTTTCCTATAGTGGAGTAGAAAGTCTCTAGGTGTGATTCTCATGATGATGGGTGAAGTTTGTTTATAAGTGTTTGGAGTTGCATAGCCGAATAGGTGCGAAAATGGCTAAAGTAAGTGGGGTGAGGTACGTAAGTGGGGCTTGAGAGTAGTTTCACTAATAGGTATCTCACGCCCAGCAGTACTTGTCCGCCAGCATAAGAACCCGGAAACAGGAGGGGTACGCACTGGCATGACTGGGGGGGGTAGATAAGTGGCGGTGGTATAAATTTTGGCATTATGTATTGAATTATATGCCATTCTTGGTAATGGAATCTTTCTGAACCTGTCTAATATTGGGAATCATAGCTAGTTACCGTATCTACTCGAAAAATTCGCTATCTCCGGTCTCAGATATATTATATCCGGACCAGAGAGAGGAAGGGTCGGCGGAAGCTTAGGAGTGGGATAGGGTTTGTGGATCCCCTTTGAATGGTGGGTTTTGTGCATAGTACCCACTTAAGTCAAGCCTTCAATATTATTCGTTCTTGAGACCCAACTTAACCCTAATCCTCAAACCAAGCCTTACTCTCTCTGGTCCGGATTTAACACAGCTGAGACTGGAGATAGCGAATTTTTCGAGTAGGTACGGTATTTACCTTATTTGCAGATTTCAGGTGAATCTGTAGCTCCGAGACATCTCCGTGCGCACCCCCCCTGTTTCCGGGTTCTTATGCTGGCGGACAAGTATATATGGGTCACCATAGAAAAGCTGTGAGACCCGTTCCATGTTCATCCCCCTACCCCTAGTACAAGATCCGGCTAGCGACTAGTCCCCATCGGAGGTGTCTCATAACCGGTATTGTACTAGTGTGAGGATCTCCGTCTAGGGGTCACACCTCCCTTCATAAGCTTATTGGCTCATGCATGCACTTTCTCAGTTGTGTCGATCAAACACATCCGTTACATGGGTCAAACGTTATTTACCTATGTAGTGTAGCCTTAGTTGAGTCAGAGGCTGCGCACGTGCGCGGAGCAGCAGGGTAACATCTTATATAAGTGATCAACCCCACTTCTCACAATTCTCAATCTCTCTCCTCGCCAACTCTCCCCTTTCCACCATGTCAAAGCCTGGACACATTTGGAGGAGGCTCGAGTCGCAGATTGGTGCCCCTGATATCGTCGCAATAAGCATAAAGCGCTGGTTTAAAAATACCGTAGAGAAGTCGCGACCAGGGAGTACCGTTTACGAGCAGGCGCGGGAATGCACAACTAGAGGCATGCCACGATTTGGCAATCTCCCGATTGACACCCAAAGACTTCTGAGAGCGGAAGTACGCGGTCAATACCCCACTCTTTCTTCAGAAAGAACAACTGAGAAGTTGATTGAGGATGCTTTTGATTTGGTATTTAAAGGAAAGCATCAGTGGGATATGGAGAAGGAAAGAAGCAGTGAGTTAATATTCACTCTCGACTGAATTAAACTTATATTCTGAATTAAACTTATATTCTGTATTATCTAAAGACCAGGCGAAGGCACCAAACAACGAGCTTGAGCCTAGCCAACCTGACTCCCGTGAGTACACCTTAATAATTATTCTAATAATCTGTATTGCTAACATCATGCAAGCACCTGGAAACTCCCTTAGTATTAGTGATATGCTGAACTAGCTTAGCTGTGAATTTTATGCAGTGTTTTTGGACTTGGATTTAGGTCTTTTATTTCATACATTTTCATAGTGTTAGGCCTGAAAATTATATATTTTTTATTTATAGCGGGAAATTTAGACCCGGCTATTTAAAGAAATATTGTTGGGGGACATAAATAACCGCCCACCCACATGGCAATTAGGACCCCCCATTAACATAATACATTCCCCTACTGTATAAAATTAATAGCAAACAAACTAACACTCAATTCTCCCTATAGTTTAGCTTCCTGTTCTTTCAATTATTGTTTTAGTGCCTATGTGGGGTTGGAAGGAGGATATGGCTGTCATAGGTGGGCGGTTATTTTTGTCCCCCAACAATATCAATGTAGGAATGTTATTACTTCTATCACCGGGGAAAAAAAATAGACTCCTTGGCCCACAAGAGCAGCTCATACGAGGATATTCAGTAACTACATGTAGCTAGCACTTCTTGAGGCTGGTAGGTGGAAGGTACAGCCAGGCTACAAAGCCCCCGAATCTTGTACAACAAGCCGACCAGGGAAAATATCCTAGAGAATTGTCAGTTAGGATATTCTCATAGTGTAGGTTGTAGAATTACCCCAAGCCCTTGAAGCATTACTCTGAGATTTACGGGTTCAGGGCTGTTTTGGCATTCTGAACTAGCTGGAGTGGGCGGCGGAGCTAAGCGTAGTAAATTAATTGGTATATACTCTATAAATAATAGGATTGGTAGCGGAATAGTATAAAAAGTTCACTTCTTGGTTCATATTCCTGCACTTCTTGCTGGGCGTTTGTTATTCGGAAATTTCGATCTCCAGTAACTTGGGAGGTCGGGGGGGCTGAGGGGGCGGGGTTCTGCCATTTGGGAGCTTTCATCGTAGTTATTCGGTATGGTATGGTTGTAATGATGTAGCAAGGCTGAGAAATAGGAATTTTGATGGATTTAAAGGTTGCGTCAAGTGATAGTTTTTCTCTGCAATACAGTAGGCCTGATAAGCATGGTGCATTCACTGAGGTGCACTGACATAATTCGGCGCTGGTACCAACTATGTCTTAGTTAAAGTATGAGTATTTCAGTTGATAGTGGTATAGTCTCTAGCAATAAAGATCGAGAAACCAGGGTCAGTGAGCAGGGGCCCTACAGCCAGTATAATTGCTGGAATCTTTGCCACAAGACCAAAAGGTCAATGGAAACCCTAAGTTCGAACCCCACGTTTCTCGATCTTTGTTGCCGGAAGCTGTACAGTTTCCGGTAGAATTATTTTGGAAACATGGGTTATGAGCAACCAATACTGATGCTGGAATCTTTGCCGAGGGCCAAGAAGTCCAATCAAGGTCATTGGTCTTGCACACCACAATTTCACAATAATTCTACCGGATACTGTAACTGGTGGAACACTAGAGGCGTTCGTTGGTCCAACCCAATCACATTATCACAACTCTTTGAGGATCGCTTAGCATTGTGTTACCTATGCAGGCTCCCTTCCCGATCACACTATGTGTAACCTCTCGAAACTCGCGCAACATGCGAGGCTGAGCCCCCACTCACACCATGTCTAACCTCCCGAAACTCGCGCAGCGTGCGGGGCTGAGCTCCCGGGTCACACCATGTCTAACCTGTCAGAACCTGTCCAGCGTGCAGGGCTAGGAGCCGGCCGGCCGCTAATTGGTTTCCCAACGCGACCACGTATGTACTTGTAGTTGTCAAGCGTTTCCGGAACAGGGTGACTGGGAACGCCATGTCGCTCACTGAGATCCATCAAATGCACAAGGCTTGAGGCAGCAATAGGTTGAATTTTAGGGGGCTGAGGACTAAAGAAAGATAATCCTTAGTTTTGACGAATAATGAAATCACATAAGCTGACAATGTGAGCTTGTGAGATAGGCATGCCGCTCTCCCCATTACCATATTCCGGAAACGCTTGACGACTACGAGTACTAGCCAACCCCCAAAACGTCCTGTCATTGGTACTCATGCAAGCTCCTTGTTATTCCAAATCATAATAGAATAGGGGATCTAGCACTAATCTCGGCCGTTCTCATTCTGAGCTGTTCTGAGCTGGCTCCATCTAATTAACTCCCGTGGGAGTTGCCGTTCCTTGAACATCAGACAACGTGTGCTACGCAAGGGGGCATCATCTCTGCTAAGGTCTTGATCCCATCAATTACATGTGATACTTTAGAGAGAAAGAATTTTGAGTGTTATCCCCTAGGGGAACTCCAACTAACTAAGGCGTCTTAGATAGGCTAAATTTTCGTCTACATACTATACTTCCAGCTTTAATAATAAAAAAACGAGTAGAAGTACAGGCGCTCTCATGACCCCTCACTTACAGGCTTCTTCTTTTCCAAATCGAGACTATCTTTTACCGACAGGTCTGATCAATCTTCACGCTCTCCTGAACCCTGTGAGGATGTTTCAACAGCAAGTCTTGCCATCTCTTCCTCACCAAATTCCCAGTGTATTTTTTCGACCGCCTTCCAGGGAATCTTCATTTCCGCTGCGATTTCACTCCAAATTTTTTGTTTAAGTCTTTTTTTTTTAAAAAAAAAAAAGAATTAGTCGTTTAGCCCGCTACATCTTTGATCAAGCCGTTTAGGATTTACCCTCACCTTTCATATAATCGAGCAAATCTAACGACCTCCTCCGTACTCCACTCGTGCTCGCGTTCCAAATAGTTCTGATGGTGGAGCCTGCATGATATTTCAGATCTCCCAGCAATCCTTTCTGAAATTTCTTTCCAACTAATTTTATCTCCTCGTAACTCTACAAGAGTTGAGTTCTCTTCTTTGCTCCAGTGGCTCTACTTTTTAGCTGGAGGGTTTTTAGCCGTTGGCCCGTCTTTGTGTGGGCGTTTCCCCTGCTTTTTCACCGAGGATCTTGTAAGACATAAGATTGGTGCAAAATAAGTAGTGTGAAGTAAATTTGCGTTGCAGGGAGCCTATCGCCTCTCCTTTCTGTTCTGTGTACTGCCGAGACTTATAGCCGTCTGCATGAGCTGCTGGCTGGGTACGCGTACGTATTCCATTACAAGAAGGCCATGTAGGCTTCTTGCCTACGTACGCGCCCCAAAAATTCTAGAGACCCTGAAGCATCACGGGTGTGATAGGCTAGGGGGATGGGTGGTGTCTCGCTCCTATAGTAGTATACGTATGTGCTATTTTAAAAGGCAGTAATTTGAACGCCACTAGATAAGCTGAGCACAAAACCTACCCCAAGACCGATTGCAAGGACTACTACACACACGGCTTCAGAATCTTGGTCATAGACTATCACTTGGCAATAAATTCTTGTTTTATAACTTATAACTAGCAAGACGAACTTGGATAACCCATACAACAATGGCTACCAAAAGGAAGAGCTTTGATATTACATCCAATCTAAAATAATCAAGAGGCGATCGGGCCTCGCGGAGAACTGAACCCGAGCTGAAACCCTCCGGTCACACATCCTGTACTTTATAACAGGCCAGGAAAGGTCCCCTGTATACGCGTGCGGCTATGTAATCCCTACCAACAGACCCAAAAGGTTATCTATAGTACAGCATCAGAAAACAGTGAGTTATATCATACAAAGAGGATGGTGCAGCTGTATGCAAATAAAAACAAGACTCTATGTTACCACATGCTGATGAAGCTTCTGACAAGAATCATACGGTACCTACCGACTCGAGGAGTATAATTGTGGCATTCTCTAGCTTGGCTACACTTTGTCCCATTAGATTCCTCGACTGATACTTTGTTTGTCCAGCTGATCACCCTAGTATTGCAAGCTTGAGCATTGAATAGAATTGTGTAGGATTAGTATTATACTGTAGTAGGAAAAATAAGAGAGCGTGTAAAATGTTTATTTTTATTAATACACTCCCAGAGAAAACATTATTTGTAAAACCCAGAAATCTTCCTGATACGTGACTCTTCCTCCGACTGCAAATTTCTCTCAGTGCTATATATAATAAGATTGACATGATATGTTGGATTTCACAACCTACAAATGAGACCCGGAGTTCTTCCATGTATTTATGATTCATTCATTCAGACCCGGAGTTCTTTCCATTCTTCTCTACGATTCCGATCTTCTTTTGCCACATCACAAGCTGTGTCTCTATTCACTTGCCGATATTAGGCAATATCCCCAGTGATTGCGACAGAAAAACTAGATGAATGGGAGTTCGTACAAGTAACAGCTGAAACAGTGATTCAAGGCGTTCAATACCACAATTGTGCTCAATAGAAGACGTAAGACTTATGTACCTCTTATCACAAAACCCACAATTGTAGTTTTGATCTTCGTCCCCCACGGTACTCTTAACCACAAAATCCACCTTTTGTGAGGTATCGTTGCTGGGATTGGGGGGGGTAGAATATGAGATAATGGTAAAAGGGACAGGGTTCTTTTTGTGGGGTGGCATAACGGAACTGGAAGTCCGAGGGGCCAGGCTTTTTTGGTAAGCCTGAAAATTTCCATCATGATTACTATCGCAGATCTTCTGAATCGATGCAATGGTGGTGAGGTAATCTTCTTCTAGTCCTTTCTCGAGGCCTGATAAGCACCCACTGAGTAAGATAGACATAAACGCATAGCTGCAACGCCAGCGGTGAACACCTACGAGGATTAGAATAGGTGCATTCCTTCTTAAGGCGATCACACCTTTCACAGGGCTTTATCCCAGACCTCTCATGTGAACAGCGCATCTTTTGACGCCTACAGGTATCTAGGTGATCATTAGTGGAATACAGGAAAACTGTAATATTGTCCACAGGACTGGCTTACCGCACGCCCGAGTAGCCCGTTCATAATTTAATTTTCTTCTCCTAGAAGTCATCTTTTCATTTGTTGATTTTTTTAGGGGAGGGGTTGCTAGCAAGCTCTTGACAAGTATTTAATATATGAAGTAGATTGCCGAGTGATAGATCATGATTTGGCCTACGGTCGATCCTTGCCGTGGGCTAATTTTGGATATACTATCCAACCGACAGCTATTGAAGATAACTTTTACATAGCACTAGGGTCGAAGGATAGAATTCAGGCGCCAAATAAAGAAAACTATATATATTGCGCTCGATCTAATTATAACCTTTGTACTATGGCCGAGCATACGTACTTATAAAATTTAGCAGATTTACAGTTGAGGCAAAGCGCTAAGCATCTTCTATAACTCTCCTATTAAGCATACTCAAGTGCAGATAATCCCGGATGGAAAGCATCGGGCTCATACTGTGCTTTTCTTTGGCTATCACTCGCGGCGATCGGTAACAGAAATCACAGGTGCATATCTTGTACTACCACTAGTTATTCGCAGCCATAACGACTACACCACCACGGGTTTTCCGGCATGTCCTACGTCACCTCTAATGACAACCAGGTGGAAGATGTTGAGCATACTGCTAGCGCTTATTTAACGCTAGATCACTATTATCTAACAGAAACAAATCGCGGCAATCGATAATTGCTTCTCAAATTTAAAACCACGCCATCATTACGTTAGAATAGAAAGTTCATGTTTAGGCCCCACACTGTTAATAATACTGCTATATGATAGGTACAGTCGTTCACCTGGTCGTGATGAGTACCGCCTGGCGACGAACAAGGGGGTTCGGGGCCAATAGGTAGTAAAGTATCTTGACTTGACTTTTTTTCTTTTCTTACAAGGCACTTGATATAATCCCTGTTCGTCACAAGACGATGCTCGTCGCAACCAGATGAACGGCTGTATTTCCCTCGGTTAATACTTCATTCTAGCTCAGAGGCGTTGGATGTAGAATGAAGTTCCAGTTCTCAGGAATTGCTAAGCCAAACGCTGGGAGTAAATCAACCTAGGTTGATCAAGTTATGTCCCAATAAGATGGAAGAATTGTTGTCATAACCGACAGTTGTTTCTAGGATATTGGGAAGAGTTGGGTTGGTACGATGTGGTGTAGGTTAGTTTGTCCCAGCATTATTCAAGTACTGGTGATTCATAGAGTGTCACTCAGACGGTGAAAATGCATGCCACATATCACAGAATAGCTCTATATTATTCGATCTATCAATAAGGGAATTAAAACCAAAATAGTTGATCTACGTTAATCCTGTGTTATTAGATACGTGGATTCTCAGGCGGGACTAATGCCTAGTGGATGCTATCTCAAGACGCACTGGGATTGGAGTAGAAGTCAGGCGCCAGGGGAAGGCACTATTTTCGAAACATTAGAGGATCAACACATTGACCTCTCAAGGTTGAGCGCTAAAGACTTTAGTGACGATCCCTTAGCCCCGTATTCTGTAGAATGGGGGTATCGGGGTTTAAGGTTAGTTTTGTTAGAATTCATACTGTATTTGGTTTGGGACTATTTCCTACTTCTGCTAGCTGCTATATAGCTGTACTCAGGTGATGATAGCGCTGTCATTCTGCCATAGAAGAGTTCTTCTCAGACTATAACATTACCTATAGGGTGGTTATTTAGGGAATTATTTACTGATGAACCAACATGGGGTCGGGGGTGTTTCGGTTCTTGCAAGACTATCGAGCTAAACATAAATCAGAACGACTTGTGGTCAACTAAGATGTCCTCAACTATTATCTGACCAGAGGATAGATACAAGTAGTATTCACGGATTGGTAAACATTTTCTATCATGTGCCCTCCCTCCCAACATATTGGGTGGATTTGTAAAACTATGGAGGTGTGATCGGTGGTCCAACTATCGTAACTATAGTTCATAGATCATCACTCGGTATCCTCTAACATAGCCTATATAGAGGAGCGCAGGAGTCACGGTGGAAGCACGTTAAAGAAAGAAATACGCATCAAACGCATCAAACGCATCAAACACAATGGGTAATAACGATATTGCGAGAACCACAGCCACCAAGACGAGGAGAGGTAGAAGAAAAGGCAAAAAGCCAAATAAATCCCAAGTCCCCCAAATCCCGGGTTCTCCCCCACCCCAAAATTCTCCTCAGAGCTCTCCTCTTCTACAATCACTTCCAAGTTCTCCTTCCTCATCCTCGGCCCTAAAAATTCTCCCAATTGCAGGTATATCTTTAGATGTTCAATCCTCATCTCCTGAACATTTTGGGGACGACGACGATAAGACCCCTGTGCAAGAGGATTCCTTTAGCGTTCTAGCACAGTTTTCCACAGCCCTCTGGAAGAAGGACCTGGAAGAAAATCTAGAAGGCATAACTGTGTTTGATCCGGATAGTTCAGGGGCACGCGGGGGTGCAGGGGTAAATCTGGGGCGTATCAATGGTAGGTTCTCTAATATTCGGCCTATTAGAGAACAAACTAACATCGCCCTCTAGATGCCCAGGATACACCCAGAATGTTCGTTGAGCGGTGGAAGGACATAATAAAGCAATACCATGGAAGGCTTAATGACCTGAATGAGATTAATGAAGAGCTTAGGGCCCTGGAAGAGACTAAGGGGAAGATGAAGGAAGAGATTAATGAAGAGCTTAGGGTCCTGGAAGAGACTAAGGGGAAGTTGAAGGAAGAGATTAAGACCATTGAGGGGGTCAAAGAGGTTATCATAAAGGGGGTCAGGGAAGAGATAGCTGGCTTAAGCGGGAGTATGATCAAGCAGATGTATCTGTGTCGGTCGATGACGGGGGATACTGGGGTCCAGACCGACAATGAGCTGGGGGGGGTTAAGGAGACTGGGGAGGAGGATACGGCTGGGTTTGGTGATGTTGCTACGATTGAGCCTCCAGTCCCTAGGGCGCTAGTGACAAAGCCCACTAGGACTGGCACCCAGACCCCCGAGCCTGAATTTGTAACGCCCGAACTGATCGGGCCTGAGCTTAGAGCACCGTTGGGGTCTCCCGAAACCTTCGAGACTGGTCCACAAACCTTAAAGCTTGAACCTCAAGAGCCATTGGGGTCCCCCGAGATTACTGAACCAGTCGAGAACGCTGGGGCTGGCCTTCAAACTCCTAGACTTGGGCCTAGCACGTCATTGGAGATCACCGAACCAACCTCCCCTGACCCTCAAGCCCCCAAACTTGGACCCCAAGCACTGGTGGGGTCCCCCAACATCACTGGGGCCACTGGGGCTGGCCCTCAGATTTCCGGACTTGAGGTCACCGAACAAATCGAAACTACTAAGGCTAGTGGGCTATTGGGGATTCTCGAAATCACCGAACCAACCTCCTCTAGTCCTCAAACCCCCAAGCTTGAGCCCCAAGTACAATTGGCGTCCTTCGATGAAGATGCTGAGCGACACGAGCTAGAGGAATATTTTATGGCTGCTACTTCTAATCTGATAAACAGTAAGTTCTATAAACACTGCTTTTTGTACCAGAAGCTAATTAGCACAGCCATTTCTAAGCAGTACGCGGCTATTTTAGCTGCAATGGTACATACGGGAGAGGACCGCGATACGATCAAAAGCACTATCGCCCGGCTGCAGGGATCCGCAATAATCGCTCCTTCCAAGGAAGAAGCAGGAGGTACCACTTTTCAGACATGCTTTCGGATGCTTTCCCCAGCTTATTTTCTTTTTATGGTGGTGTTTATGGTAGGGTTTATGGTAGGGTTTATGGTTGGTAGTCAATACCTGGCTGTGTGGGGGGCTTTGTGGGGGGTCCATGAAACAAAAACTCTTGGCTTCTAGTACTTTATTTTGTTAAACTACATGTGTGTTTCTTTGTCACTTTTTCTTAGCCTGTCACGTAGTATTATTATATAAACGCTATTTGTTATGGAACCTGTGACATTGAGAGGTTGGGATAAGGTGGCAAAAATCAACTACGTAACCTTTTCCGGCAGACTGGTATTGTAAAAATAGGGTGGCGCGTCCTGCTTAAAAAACCGGTATAGGTCTTAGGTCAGCTGTACATGTAGATACTAGTGTTCGTCATGGGGGGGTCGGTCCCCCAAACTCTCCGGGGAACCGCGCCAAGAAACCACCCCTAACCCCCCCCATCCCCCGGCCGGGTCAGGTTTGCCCTTTAAAATCCCCCATAAACCGAAATTTAACTTAATTAACTGCAGTGGCCCCAAGACCCACCGTTACATTCGGAGGGTTGTCAATAGGAAATTTTCAGGTTTGTAGTTTTTCTTAGGGTTTTCCTAGACTGATGAACTAAAGAATATTTCTAGGGCATTCGAATGTTGGGATGGGGTGAGTGTATCTAAAGCATCAGTTATTAGGCTATACTTATAATTCTCCAAACTTTTGGTCAACTGTATTCAAGGTCCTTTTCTCCTCAAAGAGAGACTTGTGTCTGGGTAGGGGCGCCAGTAAAAAGTGGGGTAAATTATAGAATTTAGGATTTGTTAATTAATAGCTTATCCATTAATTACTAAAATTTCTGGTAGATATTTCAGGATGGTACTGAAACCAAGGATGACACTGCGGGGGAAGATTTATTTTTGTTATTACTCGAGGAAGCTGGTGTATTTGGGTTAGGTACCGATGCGCTGGGAATAATTAGGGCGCATTAGTTGGAGGGGGTAAAGGGTCAATTCTAACTAGATTAATATAATATACCTGTGATGGTCTATTACACCTGGTTGATTTACTATGGGGGGTGTTCAGCCGTAAAAATAAAGAATTTATTTTGAGAGAAGAATTCTGGCATTAGGTGAATATAGCTAGCTAAGGATATAAAACTAGAAGGTATCACTGCAATCCTCTCTCTCCTTACTCTCTCATATCCCTTGTCTTATGTCGCCGCTGTAGTGCATATACTGGGTACCACTCTCCGCCCTTACGGGCATCCGGGAATATTTTACGGATTTCGATTTCTAGCTTGGCGGTTGCATTTCTTCGTGCAGTATCATTTTGGGGCGCCTGAAAGTTGGCTTCCCCGAAACCGGCCTCTTTCCAGATCCTCCCAGTTGCTATCAAAGCCACGGTTAGCTATGCTTACCCCGGATTTAGGGCTATTACGAACCGCTAAGTATCTTTAACTTCTTCTTGTATGGGATGTTTAGGGTGCTCTCAATCTCGTCCCGCTTTAGTCTAGTTATCCCTGTTGGCTTTGGGATTGGCATTGTGTGTTGCCACCATAATGCCCACCTTGAGAACCATGGCTCCCATCTACTGGAATCCGGGTATATCGAGCTGATTTCTGACCTTAACTTTGCTTTTGCCGCCCTCAGTTTCGATCTCGCTTCCGTCATTGTCTCGTCGAGTTCTATCGCCGCCGTTTCTTGTTCACCCAGCTCGGCCATCGCCCCACTCTGTTTGTCTAGTTCCGCCATCGCCTCCTCCGGTTCTTCCATGTCCTTGAACAATAGGCTGGGGATTTTTGATTCCTCGTAAACCTCTGCAGCACCTATCGGAGCTAGTCAGCTATATCAACTAGGACCTTGGGATTATTCCGAACACTTGGTTATCCTTGATCTTATGTCACCTGGAAGACCCAGAAAATCATAAATTTCGGCTATTTCTTTGCAATATAGGTCTTCTGGTTCTGCGATACTGTTGAGTACTGGGATATTTTCTTTGGTACTGGGGTCTAGTGGTTCTATGGATTTACTACTAGAAACTCTTGTTTGTGTGTTGAGGTCTTGGATGGGGGTCTCCATTTCGGCGGTTGTGGGATGGTGGATGGTGGAAGCAAGGGAGTGGGGGTGAGAGCGGGGGAGTGGGGTTTCTTTTTTTCACAAGTAGTAGTTCTAAAAAATACACGCACGTGTTTATTACAGTACTCAGTAATATACTGTTAAGCTTAGTAAGATTGTTTTTGTTTAGCTACATACATGGTAACACCAAATACCCTCGGTATACACCTTCCTATGCACTTAATAGCATGTTTTCTAGGAGGTATAACAATAGACTAAGTTGGGGGAGA
Organism: Verpa conica; assembly: GCA_033030425.1. Taxonomy (NCBI): domain Eukaryota; kingdom Fungi; phylum Ascomycota; class Pezizomycetes; order Pezizales; family Morchellaceae; genus Verpa; species Verpa conica. The sequence goes on along the minus strand of JAUFSD010000010.1, from coordinate 381,492 downwards.
TTTAGTAACCCACTACAGCGTAGAGGGCATGGGTTTATACACTCTCTTCCGCATTTTTCACACGTATAATGCTTCCCTTTTGTGTGGAAACTTGCTATATGCATAGATAAACGCCAGCTGGATAAATATCGCCTACGGCAGTTATTATAGGGACAAATATAAGTGGGGGAAAATAAAATTCGGCATAACATCATAACCTTGTAGGAGTAGCCGATACCAAGATTTCGTCAACCTCCAATCAGTTTTGTCACCACCTCTTTTACCTACATGTAACATCGGACAAAAGAGGAGGAGACAAGATAAACGGACGTTACAAAATAGACTGATTTTATGAAGGAAAACAACGGAAAAAGTCGATAATTATGAATCATGTACTTGTAATTCATGCATAGCAGCCGCGAGCATCTTATCACCTTCCCAACCCTCATATTCAGCCTTCATAGCAGAAATTTTCTCAACAGTACCCTCAGCTAGAAGAGTAATAAGGTGAGATACCCCCTAGGGGAGTTAGTTTTACGTAAACCTTTGTTTGCGGGGGAGATCCTACCATGTCATCTAAAGCAAAAGCATCTTTTAATGGGCTTAAGTAGCTCATCGCATGCTTAGTGAAGATCTTGGCAAATATTTTATCGTCTTCTGGTTTTATTACGGACAAGAGGTTTCTCTCAAAAGCGACTAGTCCAGTATGGATGGTGGATGTAGATCCGCTATCGTACTCCTGCTTTGGCGTAGGGAGGGGGCTGGCTCCATCGGACACTAGTGTTGGTGTGGTAGCTTTGATTCCAACGTCCCCTAGTGCTACTGGGAGAAAGTTATTTGTGATATCATCAATATCATCGGTAGGTAAAGATCTTTCTTTTGCTAAATGGTGTAGGATCATATGCTCAAACCACTCTTCTAATCGTTCAAAGTAGTTTGCTCCAGAATTCTCGATACTTTCTTTGCAGTGTTCACAGTAGTAGCTCCCACTAAAGCCTCGTTCTCTGTAGCCTTTTATTAATTTATCGGGTATATTATCCTCAGTAACGATTCCGTGGGACTCCATTAAGTGGGTAAGGTAGTCGTTCTTTAAAAGGTAGGTTTTCACGCAGGACTCGTCTACGAATCGAGGGCATATCGTGCACTGCCAGCCCCTGCTCTGGAAGTTTTCTACAGCGGTAGAAAATACCCAATGCCCGGAGTTCTCGAAGATTTCATCGGTATAATGGGAGGTAAAATGCAACCTTAGCCTGCATGTTATTAGCATATTACCCTAAAATTCTTAGTAAAGGTATTTGTACGTATTGGATCTTTCCTGGCCCATGATGAAGTTAAATTTTGGGGAGGTGTATACGAAAGGATAACGTGAGGGAGTAAGACTGTGATTTGGGGTATTCCTATAGATGAAATAAGCTCCTATATATGTGAGGAGCGGGCCGTAGGGGACGATACGGTACTTCTACAATGTAAAAAAATGGTTAAGGATATGGAGAGACGACTAGGATATGAGTGTTAAACCTTCTGAGTTTCTATTGGATACTAATAGAGAGTAAGCTCTTACTACCTAGTTAAAATTACATATAACATACGCCACATGCCACATGCCACATGAAATAGTGATCAAATTGCTCATCACAAAGCAGGCAGACACTCCCTATGGGTCCATTTTCTCGGCGGAGGATGCGGCATCTACCTCCTGCGTGCCAAATAAAACATGCTACATGCCGTGTGCTACATGTGATGGTTTGCTCGCTGAGTAGCTGAGACACTTTATATGTACTCAGTGCTCATTGCCACATGCCACATGCCGCATGCCGCATAAGAAAACTTGTTCACCTCCTATGTGCCAAATGAAACATGCCTTGTGCTACGTAATATCACAGAGCAGGTCAGAGACTTCCTATGTGCTCAGTGCCACATGCCACATGCCACATGCTGCATAAAATAATTTGCTCACCTCCTACCTAACACATGCCGTGTGCTACATGAGATAATTTGCTATCAGCACCTCACTAGGCAGCTCAGACACTTATATACTCAGCCTGATATGCGACATGCCGCATGCCACATGAGATACATCGCTTACTTCCTATCCGTACTTGCTATCCCCGGCTGTCGTACAAATGCACTTTTGTTCATCAGCAGAACAGGGCTTTCTGCTACACTAAAGGTCTAGTAATGTAAAAACCACGTAAAATTTAATTCTCCTTGACTAAAAATAATACAGTTCAAACTAACTACTATCCACCATAAGGATGGCGGGATATATATGATATTTGCCTTTGTATACACGTATTTTTTGAAACATATTACCTGCCCTTAATTAAAAACTTTCTTTTACTGGTGTCGGTTCCTATAAAGCTGGTGGGCGAAAGTCTAATTCTTCAACCCGAATATCCATTGTAAGTACCATACCCACCGCCTTACGGACTTTATCCTTAGTAACATGATCCGTACACACTTCAAGAAAAACAATTAGTAAATCCCTAGTTACTGTATATACGATCCAAAGCCTCACCTGCAACGACAATACGCCCTTTCTGCCCCTTAGTCTCTGTCTTTACGAGGCTTTCAACGTCAAATGGTTTATACCACCTTTTAAGGCGTTCCCGTACTTTACAGGATCATGACACCTCACCAACACCTTTACTTGTTTGCCTCACCGAAGCCCAAGAGATAAACAACGCAGTGCACCAGTACGAAAAAACGGGGTGAAACTGGTACAATATTACTATAGCATTGTAAGGGAAATACTGTATTAAACCGGAATTTTAACTGGAATTCTGTAATACTCTCGTATTCTATACTATTGCTACATTATTTCTACTATATTTGGAAAAATATTGTACCCAATGTATCCCCTCTTTCGTACTGTTTATTAATTTGCGATACAATGTAACAGCCGCGCTCCTAACTCAGGGCATGTGTTAATTAAGTTCCGATAATCTTAAACGAAGACTTTTAGCACTCACAGGTCCTATTTCTACTTCTTGATCTTCTATTTCTTCTAGATCGTCCCGGTTTTCAAGGATGTCTTGTCCTACCTTTCCCCCTGATCCTCCCAGTTGCTAAGGGTGTCTTGTGGGATCTTGTTAATTTCGGTCCTAGGCTGCAACCCCGTAAACTTCTCCGGTTGATCTACCCATCTCTCAATCATACCCGTAAATTTCTGATAATCGGGCGAATTGGGAGCCCCAAAGAGTGTTGTTTTTAGATATTTATAGCCTCCCCCTACATATATATCACCGCATTTTTTTTTCTATTAGCACTCAAATAAAGGGAAATTAAGAAGGAGTTAAGTACCAAGCGAGCTGATATATTTCGGAAGGTATTCAGCTACAGCAAGAAATTCCTCTTGAGACCATGTCTTTGCATACTCCAGTCTTTTAGAAGTTGGTAACGTTAAAAAGGTCTTGAAAACGTCTCAGGGTGGAATCTGCCTCTCCTGAGGCAGTAAAATGCTGGGGATGCTAGGGAGGCTCAAAAATGTTCAAAAGACACCAGATTCTTGAGATACACCGGGCGTAATTTTTTTGAAGTTGCTGATATCCCTTCGCATGCAGATAATCGGCTCGATCGTCTGGTGGGGGCAACATCGAAGGTGACCCGCTTCCGTGGGCGCAGGTCCGCTTTGGAATCCCTACGTGCACGCGTTGGTCCGATATCTCCGGAGCTGCCCACGACAGGTAACCACCAAAACAATCTACTTACCAAATTGCCACTTGCCTCATGCCTCATGTCACATGCCACATGAGACATGCTCACTTCTTATGTGCTAAGTGAAACATGCCATATACCGCATGCCGTCCATATGTGCTCGGTGCGATATTCTACATGCCGCATGCCGCATAAGACAATATACTTACCTGCTATGTGCTAAACATACCGCATGCCGTGTGCCGTGTGCTACACGGTTTGCTCGACGGGCAGCTGAGACACTTGGTATGTGGTATGTGGCATGCGGCATGTAGAATATCGTACTGAGCACATAAGACAATCTACTCACTTCCTATATGCTAAATGAAACATGTCGCATGCCGTATGCTACATGAGATAGTTTGCTCACCGAGCACAATCTAGACTCAGTCTATAATTAATACGAACCCCACTTGCTAACCCCTATGATATCCCACAATATAGGCTACAGTATCCGGTAGAATTAATACAAAGTACGCCACCAAGAACTCGGAGGTCTGATTGATATTCGGTGTCCTCAACGAAGATTCTAGTATCTCAAAATGTGGGCTCCTCTACATCACTTCTAAGCTATCGTTCTCCATGCTATGGCCACTTTCTGTGATCTCGCTATTCCAGCTCTTATAAGTCCAGATTTCCCAGCCTTGTGCCCTCCACTGGCCTATGTACAGCACCTGCATAAGATCCTACAACATACACTCAAAATGGAATACACTACTTGTACATATGGTTCCTACCGCGGATATGGAATAATCAGGTAAGTTTGGAAGATCATTTGACAAGTTGAAGCTAGACCTAGCCACTACGGAAACTGAGTATGCAAATCAATTACCTTTACCAATTACAAGACCCATCCTTATACAGATCTTTCTAGGGATTATTATTACGATCCCGACAACGGATATGAAGCCGAGTGCGGGATCGAGTGTACGTGTGGGATTGAGTGTGGGATCGAGTTACAGTTCGTAGATCTTAAGCTAAAGGCCTAAGCCTTTTTGCTTTCTCTTTTTTAGTTCATAAAACGTATTCTTCTACGTTTTTTGGTGTAGGAAGTTGGGGTAGTCTTTTTTTTGCAAGCATAGGCTATTATTTTCATATATTGTAATAATAGAACCACATTAGCGAGCCCTCTGTATGTAATGAAAGGTTCACATCTTTAAAATTCCCATCTATCTATTTCTTCTTTTGTCCAATCATAAGGTTAAGGATAACAGAACTAGCTGGGGGTTTAGGTGTTGATATCTGTGCTCAGGTATGGGGGCTCGAAACTTTACTACGTCTCATACTAATTGTGGAGATTTTGCTGTATTTCAGAGTGTTTTACCACTTCTTGACGTGTTATTTTGCCCCCCAACAGGTATAGTTTAGCAAGACGGCCTCTAGGCAACGGTCTCTGTCCCACGAGTCCCTACGGTACCACAACACAATACAGTTTTTTTTTGGTAGGACTAGCTCAATAATAATAATAATAATAAATTTCATAAAACATGCATGCAGTCGCTTCGGCTATGGGGCTTCACTATCCGTATCCCTATGTACATTCACCCCTAGGTTAATACAGTTTGTACTAGTAGTGCTGCTTACTGGTTGGATTAACAATACCTTAAATGATCCCCCCCCCAAAAAATGGTATGCCATCGCCACCTCCATCTCCGACTCAACCGCAAAAACAAAATTTGCAAAAAAAAACCCAGAATTCACTATAGAGCAGCTCCTTCCACAGCTGGTACACCCCACAGACAGGCTCCCCAAACCTTCCCAGAACGAGATTAATATGGCCGTAGGATGCTGCAGCTTGCAATATCGTTCTCATCTTGTCCCGTTGAAGTTCTCTTTCCTCACTAAAAGTATAGAGCCCCTTGGAACTAACCACCGGGCCTATTAACGGAGTTGCAGAGACTACGGAAATGACCGTCAAGTTTTCCAACTCCCCGTAATTTTTGTTAGAGCCCCCCCGAAAAACAACGACCTCGGACGAGTATATGACACTGTCGGAGACTTGGGGCACAAGACTAGTCCTTATCATAAACTCTACCTCTTCACCCTTGAGAGCACTACCTTTCTTTCGGATACCAACAACATCCATGAGCCTAGCACTCCTTTTATTATTTTGCATTTTGAGGAGAAGTACCCGGTCTGTCACTCCATCTTTCCAGGTACAGTCGTTAAACGAACAGTTCTGCCAATCGGTAGCGATGTCAATTAGATCTCCCTTGATTGCTGCTATACGTACTCTCTTCTCTTCTCTAGGGGCTGAGGTAGTGAATCGGTAGGTTCAATAACATATGATATGTGGGCATTTCTAAGGTTGGAGGTGACCACTGGTACCAAATTCTGGTTTTCAAAAAGTGCTTGGATTTGGCATGTCCGTGACATCCCGAGTTATGGTCTCTTTGAGGGTGAATGTTGAGGCCGTCCTTGCCTACGATATCGGTTAGGTTCGCACTATTAATAATTCAGTCTTAGTTGTGGAGAGGAGTACCTAGAAGATTAATTTATATATCCTTTAGTTAATATAAATTGTCACTTGATAGAAAGATTTCGTACTTTCAGGCCACGGGTTATTGAGGGATGATGGGTTGATACTTATTTGGAGACTCGGGGTATTTATAAAGGAATATATTATAACTACTTATTTTCTATTATTAACATACAAGTGACATCGATAATCTGACCACTTTAGAACATTCAAGGGCTTGCCAATGTCCCAGAGTTTTGTTGTGGGACTCCCGCAGATTAATCAAAAAGAATTTTATCAATTGTGTATTACATGGGACAAATTTTAATGGATGTCTAGGAGTTGTAAATGTGGGGATCTAGATTCTAGGGGGATGATCGAAGGTACAGGTCGAATGGAGCACGGGGCAGTAGTAGTATTGATCTACCTAGCTCAGACCTCGTTTATTTGTAACACGCAAGAGTATCTGGAAACTGAAGTCGATGCTCTTACTAATTTATAGGTAGGTATACCATGTATAGAAAACCTTGTTCGGGGCTTGAGCTTGGGGGGTACCGATTGCTTGTTGTAAGTATATATTCACAAACGAAATATTCGTGTCTTACTTGTCACCCCTCATTTTGTGTGGTTGCCGTGGTAATTCCTACATGAAACAGGGCTCGCCCCCCTATAGACATCACTTGCCGGCTTAACTATCCTGAAGGCACCTTTTACAAGGCCGTGCTATGTCACTAACCCCTGGATAACCCAGGGCCTAGCCATAGTCAGTAAATAGCTACTAATTTAACGTAATTAAAATTATACCTTAGCCAATTTTTTAGTGTTATCAGCTTAGGTGTGTTAATTATTATTAGAACAAACCTTTACAGCTAGCTAGTACCATACATAATATAAGGTACATACAAAAAAGCCTATAAATAAACCACTAGAGGAACATTTAGAGAGGGGTAAAGAGTACAGAAAGTTCCTAAAAACTATATATATTTTCATTTAATTTTCCTTCATTATCCCAATGAAATATATGCCCGATAACCAATTCTGCTAGTACACCATGAATAGTGTTCGTCTTGGGGCGATTCGGGGCGGTTCCTAGGCTAATGGACCCGCCCCGGCCCGGGTTCGGGGCCTGATTTTCGGTGAAGGAACCGCCCCAATGGGGGGATAACTGGTGGGGCCCCGTTGGGGCCACTTCAGTTAATTAGGTTAAATTTCGGTTAATGGGGGATTTTTAAAGGGCAAACCCGACCCGCCTGGGGAATGAGTCGGTTCGGGGCGATTTCTTGGCGCGGTTCCCCGAAGAGTTTGGGGGCCGAGTCCCCCGTGACGAACACTAAGAGACCCTCGTAATCTTTGCTAAAGACGTTTTTCTTCTTTGGAAGCAGAGCCTTTTAAAGTCTTTACTTCTCCACATCTAAAACCTTATTCCTGTATTACCGGGTACTGTCGACCTTCCGTGTTGACAAGCGGTTCTAGGCCTCGCTGCTGAAGCTTCTTATTAGAAAAGAGAGTTGTTGGTTTTTTTTGTTACGGCAGTACTTTCGGGGACCGTCCCTGGGAGTGCCCCCGTTACATTTATTCTTTTGCGAATCCTTAGACTGAAACCTAGCAGGGTGGGTACAGGTGCTGGATCATGATAGCGGGCGCATGGATGCGGAGTCTCGTTATAAAATGCTTTGGCTTTTTACAATAGGTCACTTTCCAGAAATGGGATCAGTCCAACCAAAAAGGGTAGCAGAAAACCCAAAGCAAAGCCTGAACGGGAGTCCTCAATAATTTGGGCAGAGTTCTTTTCTTTGGCATCTTCATTGGGATTCAAGATTGGCGATAATCTAGAGAACGAGAAGCTAGCACTAGGAGAAATGATCAGGGAGTTCCTTCTTCAAGTTCGACCTAGTGAGTACCCTGAGATTAAGTTTTGTTCAGGCACCCAAATTATTCTAGACCCAATTAATAGTGTCTCGTCAGCTATACCATCACCCAACAGGCCACCAAGCCTAACTTGCTCGAAAAGTGAGCCGATCACACATAGATATGGCTTACCTTACAAACGGTCTTATGAGGATTACAAAAACTTTCTAACTCTTAATTATATGCAAGAGACCGACAACATTCTTCCAGCAAATCCAGGGGAGGATATTTCGTCTTTCTTTGTTAAGCGACACTCCTTTAATTCCTTTTTCTGTCCTAGCCATAACCTTCTTAAATTTAGGGAACCTGTTGTGAATAATCAGGAAACGATGGAGATCATTCACAAAGAACCGGAGGCTTGTGCGAATACATTCTGGACTAATCTTTAGCTAACTAGTAAATAGGTGATAGACTCTAGGCCTGAAATTCTTGTGCCTGACGCTCCTGTGCCTGACGCTCCTACGCCTGAATCTCCTATGCCTGAAGCGCCCCCTGTACCCGAGGTTCCTATCAATGGTAGAACAGAGGATTCTTCCAATTTATGCTGACTCCGCAAACTCCAACACTCATCTGATATATAACTAAATTCGTATACTACTAGGCCGAGGCGACCAGTAAAACTCTTGCCATTTCTTAAATCAAACGCTACGATTAGCAAAAAACGATCTATGGTTTGTAGATAAGCGATAAAATAAGCGTGCCGAGCCTACGTCAACTAAGCGATCTAAAGCGTCAGCAGGCGCCATCTTCCAGTATTATACCCTTAGAGGAAAGGAAGAAACGATTCCTATTCAGGTTCAGGATCTGCGGGGATATTTTGAGGGTTTAGCAGCTGAAAAGCTTGATGTCATGGATAAGGATGAGAGAACCTTCAAACATAAGAACTGGACACTGGTACAAGAAAAAGAATTCTGTGTCGAGCCTAGTATGGAATACTTTAATGGATGTTTCCCCTGAAGCTAAGGCTAGGAGGGAGCGAGCGCTTAAAGATTTCGCACCTCTTTGAAGACGATCCAGATAATATCCTGTAGATACACATGTATAATAGACTCTGAATCTCTTCTCACGTGAATATTCTTGGCAAGGACAGGCGGGTAGACCTCTAGGCTCTACCCTTATGACCACCTTCCACAACAACCACCACCATTATGAGCATTCACCAAGGAATTTTTCCACCACTCCGCCGAGAACGTGTGACTCCTACGGAACACCAGCGCTGGATCTTTGATGAGCGTCTCTCTTACCTCGGGACTTTGCAGGAGCGTAATGTTGTCAAAGAGCTCTTCGAGCTAGGTTATAATCCTGGGCTGATAGAGCGCCTGACCGAACCGGGAGACGATTACTCAGAGATTATGACCCTCTATCGCTCTGTTGCGCAGAAGGCGTTAGCTGGCTTTCAGTCTTTCGTAACCAACCGGCGATGCAGTGGGATCACGCCCGTCCCCTCAGGTCTTACTACCCCGACTGGCGATACACCCCGCTCAGCATCCGCCGCTGCCGCGTGCCGTCATCGTGATGGCTATAGATGCGTTATCACGGGTCGCCGAACATCACAGTTCTCCCTCGAAGTTGCGCATATACTCCCATTCGGTACTTCCCAAAATGAAAATTCCCGCCAGGAACCATTTTGGAAATTCCTCGAGTTATTTATGGGGGTCCCCCGTGTTGATGCCTTGTGGGATTACATTGGTGCAGACAATATCAACCGCCTAGAGAATCTTGTTCTCTTTGATCGGTCTATACATTCGCTCTTTGATCGTGGCACTATAGCCCTTCAGCCCGTGCAACCCTTTCCTGACAACTACACTTCATCGTATAACGTCAGGTTTGTTTGGAACAACAGATTCCCTCTTGCGGAGAACGAAATCACAACAACGAAATCTCAAGCTCCAGGCCGTGCTGCCCGATCAGTATCGTCTGGAGATGTTTTTTGTCTTTCTACTACATCAGTAGATTACCCACTTCCAAACCCGACACTTCTCGAGATCCACCAAGCTCTTAATAGCCTACGTCATATCTTTGCAGCTGCACCAGCCAATCCCTTTGATGATGAGAGCTACCATTCCGACGTAGAAAAGCCCCATCTTGTCACAGATTACGGCGGTATAGACCTACTTACACAGAAACTGTCCACTGCTACATTCACAGCTAGGTTTGACACTGAAGACCAGACTGTAACAGCTTAGTTAGATCAGCAATAGCATTTACAGCCTATCAGAGACAAGTTGTAGAATGGAATATATGGTTTATGGGCACTTTTATAGTTCTGTTTTTATGTTATATTTTCCTCTTCGGGGGAGCTTTTTCGGAATAATTTCACTTTTTTGTTACCTTTCCCCCCCATTAGAAAGCGCTACGTGCAGCCCGCCTGTATAACAGTTCATAAATCTTATGTATACCTTTTCAATATATAACATGAGCTTCTCTTATCATTTAACTATAGAACTCCTTTCTCACAAAACTATTTTTATCTCTGATCCATAGCTCTCTATTAATGATTACCTCTATTTTCTAATAGCTAACCAGCTAGGATTTGCTTATTCACAGCTTGTTACAATCTTTCCTACCATAATTCTTCCTACGTACTAAGTAAATTTCTAAGGGCTCGTAAGAAATTAAGCCAAAATAGTATGCTGGCGGTAATGCCACTCGATTTCGATACAATCCCTATGTAGTATTTATCTATAAAGGGTTTCACCGAGATCCCGATCATCTGAGACATTTTCCGCTCTGAGGGCCCCCCATATAAACTAAGAAAGGCAGAAGGAAATATAGTAATGATTAGACAAATAATTTAGGTGTTTTTTTTAGCTGATTAGGAAGTCTATAAGCCCTGGGTGCCAATGGGGGGCTAGTTTAGGGGCCTAAAAAAGGCCCGGTTTTGGAGGTTTTTAGACCATGCTTTTATAAAAGGTAGAACCAGATGATAGGTAATGCCAAAGTAGGTCAATAAAGTGTCAGAAATTACAGATATATAGTTAGAGAGTGCACTCTGAGCATGGGATGGTATGGGTCATACCCCTTCATCTGGTATACCTCCCCAAAGTCCAAAGAATAGTGAATTTTTACCCATTTTAGGAGGGGTATGGCCCAGAAAGTGATATATAATAGCTTTAGTATATGATCTGTAATATATAGGATACCTCTCTAGGAGGTATAGTGAGTCTAAACTCTATTTTATGAGGCTATAATAGTATTAGTTCCTGCAGTATAACATATTGGTCAAAATCCGGGTTTTTTTTGTATGAGTAATATAATACTAGATGATAGTAAAATCTCTATTCCGCTTTTCACGCTCTCTAGAAACAGATCGCGAAGGAGGTGGCGTGAAGTCTTCGCCTATGTAGTTTTACGTATGAGTAGCGTTGAGGAGAAAACGGTTGATGGACAAAGACCTACTGATTAAGCTATTGTGAGGGGACAAAAATAACCGACACTTGTTATCCATGGGTACAAAAAACCATAAGTGCAACTATTTTAGGTACATACAATCAATACTTAATATAACTCAACCACAGCACAGACTCCATGATTGTGTAAAGATAAAATCCCCCCCTGCTAGAATGGAGCAAGGTGCTTGCTAAGAATCAGTTTATGAATATTGGGCATTTTGTGTTTTCTTTAGAAGCTTGGTTGTGACTTTACATTACTATGGAGGTAATTTGTGTTGAGGTATTGCGTTGCAATGACGCTGTACATATGGTTTTGTCAAGAACACCCATTTCCTAGTCTGCCTTGCCTATCTCCTTGTTTCATGTATCGTTTCATATCTCGTAGGATCCCTGTTATCATTGGTCATGTAAGAAGTACGCCTCGCAGGACGAGACGTCTATAGTTTCATGTAGAAGGAGGTCGCTCCTTCAGTTTCATATTGTCTCATTGTTGATCCCAGCGTCCCTCCAGAAAGGGTATATGTAAAAACCGATCACCTATTGGGGAACAGCAGGCGATAATCACGAGGCAAGGCTAGTATCGAGAGACTAGGAACTCAAGGACAAGGTAGGTATGGTAACAATATAAGTTGTTGCGTGAAGAACTAACTAACTGACAGAGATGCGTCCCTTTTATACCCTTTCTGGAGGGACGCTGAGATCAACAATGAGACAATACGAAACTGAAGGAGCGACCTCCTTCTACATGAAACTGTAGACGTCTCGTCCTGCGAGGCGTACTTCTTACATGACCAATGATAATAGGGATCCTACGAGATATGAAACGATACATGAAACAAGGAGACAGATAAGGCAGACTAGGAAATGGGCGTTCTTGACAGTAGGTCCCTCTTCAAGGGCGAAGTTCCTACGAGACCGGAGTCTAGTTTTGTTGCCTGAGGCGGCGTTGGATGTTGCGGCGGTGGCGAGCTCCTTTAGAGGGCTTGCGTTGGTACTGGGGAAAGTAGTTGGCTCCTACTTTGGCGTTGTAGTGTATAAGGCACCCGTCATCGTAACAGGCAGTGAAGTGCATGCTGGCATGCTCGTTTTTGGCAGACTTCTCAGTTTCGTCTGGCTTGGAGGGGAGGTCTAGGCTTTCCTCGGGTTGTTCAAAGGTAACCTGGGGCTTGATGTTTCCCCAGGAGTCGTAGGAGTTGGCGGTGGAGGGAGCAGACTCAGCTGCTGGCGGGGCGTAGGTAATGGGGACAAGTTCTGCTCTTTCCCCGTGAGCCTTGAACATGGGAGAAAAGGGGGGTTCTTCTTTGGTGCGAGGGGAGATGTGTCCTTCCTGGACGGCTTGATTTGTGAGTCGGGTGATGAGGTCCAGCCTCTCTTTCCGTAATTCCTCTTTCTCGGCCTGTAGACGCTTCTCATACTGGGCGTTGAGAACTGCGGTTCCCGAGATGATAGTGGAGACGTTTTTGGTGATATTACCAACCTCTTGGACCATTTCGATGAGGCCAGGAGGGGGGGATACTGGTGCTGGGGGAGTGGGCGAGACAATGTAGGGAGACGGGTGTTCGTCTTCGCATTCGCAGCTATGTCTTGAGCTTACGCTCATAGGGCTGGTGGGTTGGTGGTCGGGAATAGTGGAGGCGGGAGATGAGGCGGTGACGGGGTGTCTTTCCTGGCAATCTTCGCAATACGGGTCTTCGAGGATCGGGACCGTTGGTTGGGTACTGGCAGCAGTGATTGCTACCTCGAGTTTGCTGTAGTCGAGGGTTCCGTCTTCCCTGATGAGTGGTGAGAGTGGTGTTTCGGCAGGGACATTGATTCTGGCTTTGATGAGGGTTATCTGTTGCCCCAAGGCAGCGCCTGTAGTGGCAAGTATGTTGGCATGGTAGGTGTTCATCTCCATGTTGGCTTCGAGTAACCGGCACTCGAAGATACGGAGGGCTTGGGGAAAAGCTTTGAGGGATTGGGCGGCTACTTCGTAGTCGCGTTTGGCAAGTTCTAGTTTGGTACGGAGAAGGGTGATGTGGGCATGAGTGCTTAGGCTAATAGAGGTGCCGTCGATGGTAACCTTAACGGCGGGAACGGGTGCGACGTATAGAGACATTTTGGTTCGTGGGGGAAGGTTTGTGTGGGTAGCGGTGGTGAAATTCGGGGACGAGAGATTGTGAATTTTCGAAATTGGAGGCAGGGTACCACTCTTGGTCGTGTTCCTTTGAGTAGCCTTTCCACTGAGCGCGGTAATAGAGTTGGTTGTGACGGAGTTTGGAATCGATAACCTGATCGATTTCGAATTCTTCGTGAGAGTTGACGATAACTGGAGGAGGAGGAGGCTGGATGTGGCCGGGTATTGGTTCTGAAGAGGCTGTTGGTTCGAGAAGGCTGATGTGGAATGTTGGATGGACTTTCATGGAAGGAGGAAGGTCCAATTTATAGGCACGGTTGCCTATTCGTTCGAGTACGGAGAAGGGGCCTAGGCGTTTGAAATCTAGTTTGCTGGAGGGTCGTGTGGTGTTGATGTTTCGTCTGAGTAGCCAAACTTTTTCTCCTGGTTTCAGGATAGGATCGGGTGACCGATGTTTGTTTGATTGTTCTGCCTGTGACTCTTGGCTGAAACGGATTTCGTCGCGGAGTGAGTTATGTAGTGTTTGTAACTGTTTGGTGTATGACTCGACCTCAGGGGCTTGTGTGACGGGGGCTTGTAGGTTTAGATGGTGTTTCGGGTTGTAGCCGTAATTGGCAAAAAATGGCGAGACCTTGGTGGTGCTTGAGGCTGTGTTGTTGTAACAGAATTCGGCAGTGTTTAGGAGTTCCGCCCAATTGTTTTGTTGGTAGTTGACGTAGGCTCGGAGATACTGTTCCAGGATGGCGTTGACTCGTTCTGTTTGTCCGTCGGTTTGGGGGTGGAAAGCCGTGCTTAGGTTGCTTTTGATTCCGAGTTCTTTTGTTAATTCTTTCCAGAAGTTTGAGGTGAATAGTGAGTCGCGGTCGCTTGTGATGTCGTCTGGTAATCCATGATGTTTAAAGACGTGTGTCATGAATAGTTTTGCAAACTGTTGGGCTGTAAGGGAGGCTTGGCAGGGCACGAAATGTGCCATTTTTGTAAGACGGTCTACTACCACCCATAGGGCATCGTGTCCTTGTGACGCTGGCAGTCCCGTGATGAAGTCCATGGATAGTGATCGCCAGGGCCGGTCAGGGGGTTGTAGAGGTTTGAGTAATCCGAAAGGGGCGTGTCTGACCGGTTTGATGCGGGCGCACGTGTCGCAGTGATCGACGTATTTTGTGACGAATTTTCTTATTCCTGGGAAATAGTAGTCTCGTGTGATCAGTTCGAGGGTTTTTTCGCGACCGGGGTGTCCTGCGGCCGGGTTGTCGTGGATCTGTTTCATTATTTGGAGGCGAAGTGGGGTATTGTCAGGGATCCAGATGAGGCCATCGTACGTTAGTAGGTTATCTTGCATGGAGCATAGGCCTAGTGCAACGTCTTTTGATCTGGTGACACCATTTTTTAGGTTTTGGATTACTTGGCGTGTTAGGGGATCGTTTTGGAGTTGTTTCTGGATTTCTTCTTTGATGGTGTTGTCGGTGGCTGTGTTTGTGATGGTGGCGCTTAGTTGGAACTTGTCGGGTTTCAGGAGTGTTTGTTTGAGATGTAGGTCCCCTTTTTGAGGCAGATCTCCTGATCGCCTGGTTAGAGCGTCGGGTTTTTGTCCTTGATCGCCGGGTCTGTAGGTGATGACGAAATTGTAGCTTCCGAGGGTTTCGGCCCATCGTGCTTGTCTTCTATTTAACTCTTTGGTTGTCATGAAGTATTCCAGGTTTTTGTGGTCGCTGAGTACTTTGATTTGGTGTTGACTTCCTTCCAGGTACTGTCTCCATTCTCGAAATGCTGAGACTATGGCAAGGAGTTCCTTGTCGTGGATTTCATAGTTGATTTGGGCTGCGTTCATTTTCTTTGAATAGTACGCGATGGGGTGGAGGATTCCCTCGTTGTTAGTTTGGGAGATTACTGCGGCTACCACGTAGTCCGAGGCGTCGGTTTCTACCGTGATTTCTTTTGTCGGGTCGAAATGTTGGAGGATTGGAGCTGTGGTAAAAGCCTTTTTGAGTATGTCGAATGCTTTTCTTGCTTCTGTATTGAACTCGAATTTGACGTCCTTCTTGAGGAGTTGAGTTAACGGTTTACAGATGTTGCTATACTTGTTGATGAAGCGTCGATAGAAGTTGGCAAATCCTAAGAAACACTGGACGTCATGGACTGAGGCTAGGTCGGGCCATTCGGTTATGGCTTGGATTTTCTTGGGGTCCATGAACACGCCTTTGGGAGATACTATGAAACCGAGGTATTCTATCTCTTCTTGGTGGAAATGGCACTTAGAAGGCTTGAGGTTGATTCCAGCATTACGAAGTTTTTTCATAACCTGGCGGACTTGGTTGACGTGGGACTTCATGTCTTCGGAGTAGATGAGGATGTCATCTAGGTAGACGATACAGAAGACGTCTAGGAACTCGGACAGGATCTCATTGATCCATGCTTGGAACGTGGCAGGAGCATTGGTGAGTCCGAAAGGCATGACAGTGTATTCGTAAAGGCCGTAGCGCGTTCGAAATGCTGTTTTCCATTCGTCCCCTTCTGCTATTCGGATATGGTGGTATCCTTCTCGGATATCTAATGAGGTATAGATCTTGGCTGACTTTAGACGATCTAAGGCTTCATTGATTAGTGGTAGGGGGTACCGGTCCTTAACTGTGACGGCGTTAAGTCCGCGATAGTCGACACACAGCCGCATTGATCCATCTTTTTTCTTAACAAATAGAATGGGTGCTCCGGCTGAGGAAGATGAGGATCTAATCCATCCTCTCTTCAGGTAGGTTTCCAGGTATTCGCGTAGAGTTTTCAACTCTGCTTCTGACAATGAGTACAGTTGCTTGAATGGCGGAGTGGTTCCTGGCATGAGATTGATCTTATGATCTGCTTGACGACGAGGAGGCGGGTCGGTAGGTTCGCGCTCGTGGAATATATCGAGGAAGTCGTGGTATTCGACGGGTAGAAGATTTTTTGCTTCTGGGGACTTGGCTGGGGGTTGAGTATCCTTTCTCATGTATTCGTATTTGTCCGAAGCACAAAGTTCTAATGCATGATTGATTTCTCGGATGGTGAGGAGGCAGGGTTCGCCTTGTTTCGCAGATCGTTTAAACGCAGCTGCTCCTACTAGGCTTATATCTGCTGTCTTGAGGTGTTGGATAATTGCAGGCTTCTCAGGGAGGGCTTGGACGACACTTGGTACGTTAAGGCACTCTTCCTGACAAGTTTTGGACGTGAAGTTGACTTGGTGTTCTTTCCACATAATTTCCGGGTTATGTTTTTTGAACCAGGGGATTCCTAGGATTACTGGGTAGTGTCCTAGCTTGGTGACTTGGAGGGTTTCCGTTTCTTGGTGGTTTCCTATTTTTATAGGCAGTTTGACTTGGTGAGTGATGGTGCCGTTTTGGGAGGTTGATCCATCGATAAGGGTAAGTGGTTGTGCCACTTTCTTGGCTTGGACTGGGAATTGCTTTTGATTGGCGAAACTGCGGTCAATGAAGTTTCCAGTTGCTCCGCTATCTAGCATGGCAAAGGTTTCAATGACTTGGTTTCCGAGGTTGATTTGTACCGGGAGGATGAGGTGGTCGTCTAGGGCGTGTTTTGGAGGGATGTCAGAAGAACAGGACAGTCCAGCTGTACTGAATGATGTATGGTTTTCGGGGAGGTCTTGAAGTGGGGCGAAGCGTGATGGTTCGGCAACTCTAGGGGGTTCCTTTGCCAGGAGTAGGTTGCGCTTTACTCCTGGTCTTCCTCGTTTCCCGATTCTTCGAGATTTTGTGAGGAGGTACCGGCTAGCCTTCTGGGCTTTGGTTTCCACGTTTTTTCTGGGCACTTATCTGCCATGTGGTTGGGTTTTCCACAGTACATGCAGAGGTTGTTTTCAAATCGTCTCTTCTTTTCCTTGTCGGTAAGTGGGAGGAATTTCTTTTTTCTGGAGGCGTCCAGGTCCATAGGGTCTCCTGGAGGTAATTCTGTGGTGGTGGTTGGAGTTGGACTTGGATTGGGTGCAAACGTTCCGTTAGTGTGTCTGGGAACGTAGGGCTGAGTATAGGCCCTCGTAGCGGGTGTTTTGGGTGCATGACTGTCCCACTTGGTGGTGCGGATTTTGCTGGCTATTATTTCGTTGTCTAGGTTGATGCACAATAGTGCGAATTCTCGTAGTGTTGCTGGTTTATTGATGATGGCGGTTAACTTAGCTCTTATGTTGCGGGCCAGTCCATCGTAGAATTCGTCCTTCAAGGCTTCTTCGTTCCATCCCAACAGGTCCATATCGGTTTGGAATTTGGTCCAGTATTCGTTTACTGTTCCGGTCTGGCACAGATTTCTGATTCGCTGTTTGGCAGCTTCTTTTGTGTCTGCTTCGCCAAAAGCTTTTTTGAGGGCATCCTTAAATGTTTCCCAGGTGGTGTATGTTTTGTTTTCGAGGACTGAGAACATCCAGGATCCTGCTTGGTCCTTCATTTTATTGCTGGCGTATATGAGTTTTTGCATATCTGTGGCGTCTGTGTATTCTGTGAATTTGTTTTCACATTGTCGTAGCCATGTGCGGATTTTCGTGGGTTCGCCTTTGAACTCATCGGCGTCTGGTATTTTCATTGTTCGTGGTTTGTTGTTTTTTGTTGCCGCTACTTGTTCAAGTAGTTGGACTAGAGCGTCATTGCTCATTTGGACTGGGTTGCTACCGCCTGCGGTAGTTTCTGCTGATGAAGACATTCTGTTGTCGGATTGGAACGGGGTTTCTGGAGTTATTGGTCTGGATTGGGGGTCTGGGGTAATGGGGCTGGTTGCCCTTTCTGGTACTTCCTGTAATAAGGGTCCGAAAAGGTTATCTAGATTAAATGATACGTTTTGATCCAGATTGAAGATTATCGGGTGCTGCGTAGGGTAGACGCAACAAAGTGTAAAAACCGATCACCTATTGGGGAACAGCAGGCGATAATCACGAGGCAAGGCTAGTATCGAGAGACTAGGAACTCAAGGACAAGGTAGGTATGGTAACAATATAAGTTGTTGCGTGAAGAACTAACTAACTGACAGAGATGCGTCCCTTTTATACCCTTTCTGGAGGGACGCTGAGATCAACAATGAGACAATACGAAACTGAAGGAGCGACCTCCTTCTACATGAAACTGTAGACGTCTCGTCCTGCGAGGCGTACTTCTTACATGACCAATGATAATAGGGATCCTACGAGATATGAAACGATACATGAAACAAGGAGACAGATAAGGCAGACTAGGAAATGGGCGTTCTTGACAGTATAAAAGGGACGCATCTCTGTCAGTTAGTTAGTTCTTCACGCAACAACTTGCATTCAATACCTTACCTACCTTGTCCCTGAGTTCCTAGTCTCTCGATACTAGTCTTGCCTCGTGATTATCGCCCGCTGTTCCCCAATAGGTGATCGGTTTTTACAGGTTTAGAGGTGTCGGTTATTTTTGTCCCCTCACAATATTGTGGAAACTTTCAACAGATGGTGTTGAACCCCGCCCAGCCCCACTAGTCCGAAGGAAGCACGTCCCCTCAGTAAAAGCTTTGGAAAATTGTATACAATTATTTGCTTTTTTGTGGTTGGAGATAACTGTCTGCGCAAGGCGGCCAACACCTGGTATATCGGGTATCGAGAAAACAACTTTAGTGAGGTAGTCCTTGATAGCCTGATGAATACCAGGGTCTTTTCTAATCAAGCCGGTTGCGGTATTGGCCGTCTTAATTGTTAAATTGTACATTTGTCATGTATTAGTCATGTATTAAGATAATGGAAATTTCTAGTTTGTTGTGGAAGTTTATGGAACAAGGAAAAGCATTCCGGCGAGAATGACTCATATTTATTTTGTGTAACAAGGAATTATTGTATAAATAGGGGACAGATTTCCCACTGGTTTAATAGAATCATCTTCTTCACTTTACACTGAACTTCATTAATCACGCATTAACCTGAGTAGAGTATATTGATACGATTAACAAGATATGGTGAGAATATCTACCCCGTCACACAATAACCCATGTAAACCTGCATAATTAGAAATTCTGACCTTATTTCTAAGAATTTGCCCACATCTGTCTTTCTACTAGATAGGTCCAGCAATCTGCACTTTGAAATACAGAGATTGAGAATCCAGATAGTACCAATATAATAGTACAGTTATTTAGCACGACAAGCACTACAAAGGTCATTCTCCCTTTCCAAATGGAACGATAATGTAGACCGAACCATTCTGATATAATACGCCGCTGATGACCTGTACGAAGCATCATTAGCCTTCCTATGAGTATTAAACCCACCGACACCCAACAGCCATCTACACATTTGGGTCTGACTACTGATGACCGCAATCTGAATAGCATTAAGTCCCCACAGGTCCACCGCACGATTATCACATCCCCAGCTCAACAACGCCTGCACAACATCTATATTCCCAAACGCCGCACCGTAATGTAGCGCATTCATCCTGCCGCCGCCATTACCCCTAGACTCGATATCCGCACCCTTCTGCAGTAGCATTTCAACCAACGTGCGGTTACCCAGTATCACCGCCAGGTGGAGTGGTGTTAATCTATACTGATTACAGACCTCGGTATCGGCGCCGTACTCTAGTAGTAATGCGACTGCAGCAAGGCCCTCGGTTATGACCGCCGAGTGGAGTGGTGTCATCCGATCGTTGTCGGCGGCATTTATTCGGGCCCCCCGCTGCAAGAGCGCCTTCATGAGGCAAGGTCGATTATGTGACGCCGCCCAGTGGAATACCGTACGTTTTCGCCTAGCAACAACGACCGCATCGGCTGCTACAGCCCGTTCAAACAGGACGGGCGATAGGAGAACCACTAAGAAGGGGCTTGTCTGGAGGAGGGAATTGAGTTCTCTGGTTTCAAGATCGCCGGCGATCTGTAAAAGGAGCTCGTTTGGGAGATGCATGAATGTTGTGGTGTTTGGTAGTGTTTGTAACATCTTTACAGTAGTTTGTGAAGTAGGTATGGAGGGGGGGGGGAATTGAAACTTTGTTATCTCTCATTTATATCTCGTACTCTGAGGCAAGACAAGGCTCGAGAAGAGGGCTTTTTAATTCGCTGGCTCATCTGACCGATAAACAGGAATACCGAAGCACCTGATGTAAACCCCATTGGTATAGTGGTAGGATTGAAACATAAGTATTTGTACTACTACTGTGTGTGTCCAGTGGGCGATATAGTATGTTGGTAGATTTAACCGTACATCAGCCGCAACAAGACAAAACTGGGTATGATTGACCACAAATAAAGTAATAAATCAGGATGCAGTGATATACCTATAGTATATTAGGCCAAATGGCCATTCAGGCTCTAGACCATGAATGTTATAGGTGCAATTACTAAACACCCGTCAGTAACAAGTATTAACAAAGGCTTCTGTCCATGCAGGCAGTGCTGTCACCCGTTGTTGTGCTCAACGGGCATCGTGACATCAGCCACATGTTTATCTCCCTGGCCACGCCACACCTTAATCTCCGTCAATAGCCCCTATTCCGTATGCACCCCACATAAGCTGATCGATCTGTCTGCCGGGGACATCAAGAGTCCCCTACTCTGCTCTGCTCTCTTTACCGTCGGAACTGGATGTCACTCCTTTAGATCCTCCCTTCCCTCTTGTCGTCCTCCCTCTCTCCACTATGTTATCCCCACGTTCTTTTCTGCTGGCCTCTAGCTCCCTCATCTCTCTAATACCCCTAACCCACGCCCTCTTCTCCTTCAACTCCACATTCCCCTCCAACGGAATCACAATCAAGAACCAGACCTTCGATGGCACAATCCCCCTCCGGGCCCTCTCCTCGGGCTGTGCTGAGGCATACGCTTCGCCAGTCAACTGCTCTACCTCACTGATGTTTGTCGGCCCCGATCTCGTAAACTACACCACGACATACCCCGACATCCCCACGAGTGCCTACGAAACCCTCTACAAAGACGTGTGCACCGAGGGCTGCTACGACTCCTTGTCCAAGTGGCGCAAAAACATCATGGGCGAGTGTGGTGCCGACTTCGACGCTTTGTTCTCGGCAATGTACTCGGGGGGTTATAAGGATCCTGAGACATACCTGTATCAGTCGGGATTGCCAGTTCCGGGAGCTGGCCCGGATGTGGAACAGTTTGGGTTCGTCTATAGGGACGAGGAGCATGTCTGGTTGAATTATATCTTTTGGGGAAAGTGTTTGAGGGATCTGTGAGTTTTCTGTTGCCCCCCCTTGTTTCAACTAAAAGTCCATTCACCTAATCCTTATATATTACAGTAATACAACCTCGTACTGCACCCTCACCGAGCTCGATGCTGATGTCGCAGTCTGGCCCTCCATCGAGGCTTCCCGCTATTCCCACCTCACAAAGGAGGAAGCCATTGAGCGCAATCAGACCTTCTGCAACCAGGCCACCTGCTTCATGCAGTCAGAGCTGCTCGATGTTACCGCCACAGGGGTCTTCCACGGCTCAAATTCTTCCCAGGCTGAGGTCATTAATCTGATCCACGACGTGTGCCCCAGCCTCAACGTCAACTCATCATTCCCGTTCCTGCAATTGGGAGTAATGTACCCATACGAAGATGTCGACAAGAAGATATCCTCTTCTTCCGTCCCCTCGACATCGTCCCACGGCGCCGATGGGATCACGGATCTGAGTACGCAGGATTCTACAGACTCGAGCGGGTCATCGGTCATACCGATACCAACCTCACTGGTTTCTTACCTAACTTGTTTAATGGCAGTTGCTGGAGCATCCCTTCTTTTGTAAACATCTTATTCACCATATATGCATAGCGAGGTATTTCGCGCTGGGGGTTTCCCGTCTTGTGTACTTTTGTAATGTGGAGTAACGTAATTTCATATCCATCTCCAAGTCTAGCGAAAAACAGCAAGTGCATTTCCCCATCTGATACCCCTCATATAAAATCAACGCCTCCCAACTATCAATCAAACTTTACTGTGTCCTATACCAATTACTTGCTGGATCGCCAAGACATTCCCCAATTGTAACAGCTGCAGTTCTACAGTCAGTTTCCATCTGTATTAAGCCTAAGCTCAGGGTCTGGGACAACCATACGCCTATATCCATTCGATCTCGCAAAATTAATCTGATACATAGTCAAGTTGTACACCGTTTGATAGTGTATATCGTGTCTAGCCATTTCTTAGCTCTAATACCCAAGACTTTGATATCTACCGAGGGATTCAACTTACGCAATACTCAAAAAGCTCCTAGTATTTGGGTCACTGCCAAGTATCGCATCACGCACTCTATTCTTCGAGTTCTGGATCAACTCTGGGGTGACGTTGTTGTAGTCATCTGTATCAAGGTCCCAGATTATCATGTGGTATCCCAGGGCATCCATTGTCCGGGCACAGGGGGTACTGCAGCGAATGTACGGAGGACGCATATAAGTCGGGTACCGATTAACTGTTTTTTTTCAAATGATATTAAGAAGTGCTGAAGCATGAATATCATTAAGAGGGGAACATACTGATATTCACGAAAGCTTGTTCATTACGGGTCATTTGGAAACGTCTTTCAGTCTCCGAAACGGAATCCATGTCCGGATGAGTCCATCTAGGTGCCCAAGCTCCGAAAGATCAGCCCACCGGAAACCCTAGTACGCTTCAAAAACGCCCAGAGAGGTACTAACGTATGTGAACCAATCTGATGACCTTCATTGTACGCTCTCCTGATTATTCCACTCCAACGGCTCCCGGGGGCATCGATTGCACCTTTATCGAGATTATTACCCCTGCAGAGCCCAATTATTAGAGACATGGTCCAAGATTAAAAAACTAGCGGTAGAGCGCTGTGTATATTTACGTGATGAAAAATGTGACCTTGACGCCTTCCTTAGCGAGTATATCGAGCAGTGCGGTTGTATACCTTCACCGGTCACTTCATCAGCTATCACTCATAATACCACTAGTCTACGGAAACGGGGGCACCCACTCATAAGGTCCATCATCATATGTTATCGCAATAGTCCCAGGAACAGTGCATGAATAAATAGATACGCCATATGGCACATTTCCGAACTTCGGCCTTGGTGTAATGGAGGGCTGGGTTGTTGGTGGCGAGGTAGTAGTCCCACCACAGTTACCATAGCCAGGTTGACAGCCAGTCCCACAATGTGCAGAGCTATCACCGCAGTAATTGTACTGAGAGCAACACCGGTTCACTGACCCAACGGCGTTGCAGGAATTACCACCAAACTGGGGACCGCAGCGGTTATTAGGAGAGTCACGAGGAATAAGCGGGGTTGCAAGTGTAGAGCTGATGAGCGAGATGAGCAAAATGAGCACTGAGAGATGGATCGTGGGGTATTTGAAAGCCATCTCAACTCCACTGTGAGGGATGATTGCCGCTGGTGGAAGAGGGTGGAGATGGACGGTGATGTCTGGGTATGTATCCGAGTGATAGCTCACGCTATGTGGGATGGTCTGTCGTCACAGGCTACAGGGCAGCTATACGTTATATACACTCTGCCATAGTGACCAGATGATGTAGAGAGCCAGCTGATGTAGACACGAGCAGAACTTTATCAAAGGTTCAGCCAAAGCATCCCTCGATTCTAGAAGTACGAACCTGGATTCTACTTCTGCATTTGGATCTTGGGTGAAACGATGTTCTCTGTATTCGAGGTTTATATGTAAATGTACCTCTGAGGTTAAAGTATATCCCAATTTATCGTTTAACGATTGATGACATACCTCTTCCATCTCTAGACAAGCAGATCAGAGCACGAGATCTTGGACCATGACGAATGATTATACCCCCGGGCTTGTGTTATCCCATCTTGATCATTCTCTTGATTTTAGGTTTTCCATTTTAATTTGGTGGGTTTCCCAAGCACCGAGGAACAAGAACACTACTTATACGACGGTAACCGGTCCACAGCATATTCTGTGGACCGTAATATTGGGACTACACAACTTCGATCTCGGTAAGCCAGCCGGATATATGATATCTTTCCTCGCTATATTAACAGTCAATTTCTTTGACTCATCGGCTCCAACGATCTTTCGAATCTTAAGTTCGAGCGGGACCCCCGAGATCTAGGTGAGTCAATATTGGTACTACTTGACCAGATAGGGTTCTACCAATCAACGAAGTCTGGGCCTTGGCTAAACCGGGTTCCTTGTCTTGCCTATAGTAGGCTCTATAATGGGTCCTTGTTTGATAGGGCCTATATAGATTGGGGTTGCTGGCTCTGTCTATGTGTCTTAAGGCTTACTTTTATGGGGTTCCTCAATTGAAACCCTGGCCTACCCTCATATTCGCCTCTAAAGAACTATATGAACGGCATATAGTTAGTGAGGTACAATGCACACTCAGCCTAGTATGTCGAGTGATTATACGTGCTTCACTCACAATGCTTATCTGAGATCATGAAAAGCCACACAGACACTGTAATTCTTTTCAAGTCAGACTCTATCATACCAGCCACTGGAAACTTTATATGCCCTCGAGTATGTGGCGCTGATGTGGCGCTGATGTGGGCTTATTGAATTCCCTACATAAGCATCTCTATAACACGGGAAGATAAATCTGCAAGAGCATAATATCATAGGCCAGGTTTTTGTTTACGAATTTATATATATATATTCCATAGGTTTAGCTTTCTGGGTAGATTCCAAGGTAACAATATCCCACGCACAGACAAAGACCGACCATAATCAGCACAAAGGAAAATCCCACAGCCAGACCAAAAAGAACAAAAAAAAAGATACACCACCAGCCCCACTAGGGGGAAAAAGAAGGAGAAGGAGATATACAAAAGGAAAAGCTCAGGCAGGTGTAGCCAGGTAAAAGGGTATATTTCCCCTAATTCTTACGAAGATCATTTTTCCCATCGAGTATGACGGCCTCCCATTCACCGGAGGGTCTATAATTCGGTGGTGGAGGAGTTATGTGGTTGCTATAGCTTTTGTACGCTTTACCGAGAGTACCTGGGTGTTTTTCATCTTGGTTTGCCGTATACGGTGGAGAGGGTGTACGGATAGTGTTGTACATTGAGCTAGCTCTTCTCTTTGAGTGCTGGTGCAGACGAATTCCTAGACCGGCGGAAGCGACGAATAGTATACTGTGTATGTGTTAAACTAGTATAGCCACCCAGGATGGAGTTAATGGCTTACATTGTGATGATACTAAGGACCAGGTTGAGTTTATAAAGATCCATCACCCAGTAGTCTACGCTCCAACCCCTCTGGTCGGAGATGAAGACGCCCGTGAAAACAGAACAGACCATCCATCCTATTGCCATCAAAAAGTCCCAGAAAATAATCAACTTGATGCTAAGGCGGTGGCAGCAGTAAGTTATGAGTGAGATGAGCGATGAGAGTAAAGAAAGGCTTGCCTAAATGAAACGCAGTTAGGTTAACCAATTAGATAAATTGAAAAAAGTCGATAATAATCATAGTTATAATAAAGAGGGCTTCCGTATTTTGAGTCGGATTGTTAGCTATAGTACTGACCACTGCAAGAATAATAAAAACCGAGAAAAAGATCCCGAGATCGGTCCGTTCGAATGATCCCTCAACTACCAATTTGCCATCACCGTGGTAATTAAACCAGGTGTGGTTGCTGTTCAAACAGGCAAACAACAGAAAAACCGATAGGATAAGTACCACGACGCAGACGATTATCTGGATTACCCTAATGATGAGCCACGCACGGGAGCGGTTGTTGGATACGACTTTCTTCATGGTGCGGAACGAAGTGTCTGAACCGGTGCTCGCACTTGCTGAGCGTTCAAGCACGTTAGACTTCTCGTACATTTCTGTGATCATTTTTTCTTTCCAAAGTGAAAAAAAAAGGGAAGATTCTCAAGAACTCTGCGAAATTGTCCAGAACCTACTATTACTTACAAAGTTGGGTAGGCACCATTATGTATATAACCTACGGGTACAAAGGCTATGTGCCGAGCTTACCCGGCTGGAAGTAAGTTCCAACACAAAAAGAGAGCGGTGTCTTAATCTCTCTGACCTGTGGAGACGATCAACGTCTCGGATTAAAAAGGAGCCAATGGACAGTTTAGGCAGTCGTGAGAGCGGCTGAATGGAGACCACGAGGTAAAGACTTGGGTCTAAGATCGAAACGGTAGTACGAGGTTGTGAGGCAGACCTGTCCACCATGTTACTATTCTTGGTGTGGCCGTATCACAGTAGGTTGCACTGCCCATTTGTCACAACTACGGTCGTACTGACGTGTTAAAAAGCAATGGCTTCGTATCAGTAGCGATCCTGAAAAACTTCACTTGAGCATGCAATATCCCGATAATTTTATTTAAGGTGTAAGAAACAGTCCCGCACGTTACGCTGTAAGGCTAGGGTCACGCCAACCGGAGGTAACTCTGGTGGGACACCTGATTCGCGATGGCATAACGTCTTGGTTAATAATTGCCGATCGTCGGGCTAGGATCCAGGTATTCGATAAGGGGATCGGCCAGGTTTTACCTAGGTCCATAGGCCCAGCGAACTGAGACTATAAGCACCCAAATATGTTTACAAATGAGACTACATCAGGTACATGAACATAGTTAGGCTCCCTAGCTGGCTGTGTCCATGTGGAAAGAACCTCAGAATATACATCTGCCTTTTTTAGCAGGTACCCCCCAAGCTCATTGCCGTAAATTCAATGGTTGTTCCTTGCCCCGCTCCTGGCAGACCTACATCATATTTACCCTATTTGTTTAGCAGCAAGCGGAAGGCCCGGAACTTTATTCAATGACCTGTCCCAGTAAGCGGATGGCTCGGAACATTTATTCAATGACATGCCTAAGTAAGAAATAGAGCGATGGGCACCATGTAAGACCGAGTCTATATATAAATACACCAGACCTCCAGAAAAGAATTTTTAAACTCGCTGCAGTTCATACGCTAAGTCCATTTAGCAGCTATATGACTGTGCCCCACTCGCCATAGAGCTTTGGGCCCATGAGAGTAGGAATTCTGGATGCAAAGTGAGGCAGAACATCGTGGGGAGATTTGCGAACCCAATTACTATTTGTGTGTGGTGATTGACTAAGGGATGAGGGGAGCTGTCTCGCTATATATAGGATTAGACCTGCCAAGAGTGCATATGGTTGGTCCGATTACAAGACAATCATCACTTGGCAGCCTGGGAGCGGACCCGTGTATCCAGCAAAGAGCCGCAAGAAGATCTTTCACGGCTCCTTAGTCATGTTGAATCACTCTGCACACGCTAGGGCTAGGGTTGGGATCCTTATGGGGTCATACCTCGGACAGCTATCCGTTATCAATAGTGAAGCCTCGATGGGGGGATTACCCGTGTGCCTTTTTTTTGGCTCCTGCATAATTAGGAAGCTGACAATTGTGCCACATTGAATTTTACTAGAAAGACAGCAGGGTCAAGCCTATCACTAGGACTAGGTATGTGCGTAAACGCATATAGACTAGTCCAACGGGTGCCACAATTTAAGAAACCATCATCATTCTGAATCTGAAGTCTAACGTGGGATGGTGCGGGGTTGTTACTGATACGAGTCTATTTATCTCAATTGAGGTCTGTGGGGTTTTGATTCACCAATGTGCATTATTGCCATCGAAACACAAAGAATATTGGTCTTGGGCCCGATCAAGCTTGAGTCTAGCATGTCTGAGGCCACTACTATGATCTCGTATCAACAGCACTTGAAAATTCTCGATACTGTGGCAAAGGCTAGTGCAAAATAAACCACACCTGCAGGTGAAAAAATAGTAGTGAAAAAACTTGAACTGTAAAGGTCAGCTGTATCAATCATCGGTGTGGATGGCACTCGGTTGTTGGGATTAGTGGAAATTTTGAAGGCCGATTAATCCGGAGTTTAATCTGGTATGTCCCCCGATAACCCGATAAAACTATCAGGTTTTGTCCTATATAGCAAGTCCTAACACCACCTCAGAAGTCAGGCCATACAGATAGCAAAGAGGAGCCAGTATCCAGGACTATTAATTACCCAAAGTGTGATCGAAGGCTTCAGTGTTCGTGGGCGCACAAGCGAATTGAGGTACTCCAGCCCATAGCTAAACATAGCTAAGTTTTGACTGAAATATTTCCTAGACTTAATACCAGCCAATCATGCAGACGCCTCAATCATACAATTATCGTGGAAGAGATTTTCTTCTCTCCCATAGTTGCTCACTAACCAGCAGCATGAGGCGCACGTGGTTACCTGCTGCATGAGAACAAAAAGTTTATTTTGAGGCTGATCGATGGAGACTCCCGCGTGCATTCGCAGTCATCCAATATGACTACTCGTAATTGCAAGACGTTTCCGGAATGGCCTGCTATTGCATACCATACAAAATACTAGACTTGGCATAATTTTTGTATGGTATGCAATAGCAGGCCATTCCGGAAACGTCTTGCAATTACGAGTAAGTGCAAAGTCTCACCTTACCCACAAGCGGTCCTCTTTCAGATTTGCACTTTCGGTAATGCATGGTGTGTGACCGTTTTTTGATGGTGGGATCGTTTACTGTAAGAAAGCGGGAGTTAACTTGGGCCATGGAGCGGTGATAACGGGCTTCGCTTCGCCGGCACGCTGGCCAATCATAATATCTATATACTTGTGACACGAGTTGAGGTTCTATGGAGCCCGGTTACCTAGATTGAGCGTGGGATCGCATGTGCGCTTGGATAAGAATAAGCATTTCTTTTATTAAGTATGTCTTACGCAGCATTCCTTAAACACCTTATTCCTGTGAAAGCCACTTCAGCTGAATTAGCATGTGGGGGTCTATTGGGAATTGATAGACGTAGCTGCCGTCATATGGTACGGAGAGGGCTGGGGGATTTAGACTGGGAATGGGAAGCTACATGTAAGTTCGAGGATGTTATAGGGGTACACTTAGAGGAAGTTGTAAAAATTGGGCACACTCAGTCTTACGAACTTAGGAGTGATATAAAATGCTGAACACCGTTTACTACAAGTACAATATGCATCGATTAACTTTCAGCTATGCCGAGCTCCAGCCGTATTGAACCCTTTATAACCAGCTTCCAAACACCAGCTGCAGCTTGAATTCTTGGTAGTTTAGTATGAGTTAACACCCTTCTAGAGCCTTCTTTGAATCATCCGTTGACAGTCAAACGCCCCTTTCTATAATTCTTGACCAACTCATTAGTTCAATCACTATTAAAGTCAGTAGGAAGCTCTTCACGTAGTCGATATTATACTAATATCTCGCATGCGCAACTATTAGAGCACACCCTATGCGCGATTAACAGTTATCTTGGGTCCCAGCCAGAGTAGGCCTAACCTCACACACAGAAGAAAGTAGTATCTCTACTCAGGGACTAACTAAAGTCTCTAAGGTAGCGATGTTCGTAGCCTCTCTAGTCAATCTTTGACAAGCGCTCATGTCTATCAGCCAGTATAAATAACTGTAGGTATAACAAGAAAACTAGCTACCCTAACCCTAGTGTCCTAATATTAAAATATCGAACTAGTTAGGACTAGAGGTCGGAGAATATAAACTATTGAGGAACTGACCAATATAGGCTTCGGTCCTACCTCTTTTCTAGGGCAACCACCGGCAAGTTGGATATGCATGTTGCTTACATATCCAGGGATCCAGGGTGCCTGTAAAAATCTTCTCCACCCCGGTCCTTACAAAACATTACCCGGACCCCACAGATAGTACTGAGAGGCGTGCTCTTCATCATAGGATCTGGCATGGTTACAGCCTATAACCATCCACCACGAGTAAAGCTGTCTCCGGAAGGGCAATCAAAGCTACACTTTTCTGCTTATCTAGCTTTTAGGATTTTGTTCATTTCTTGTTCTTTAATGATATTCATCTAGTGCGGGGTTGTCAGGTCCTAGATAGGGTTATGTTTGGTTGAGACTCTTAGAGTTACTTAATTAGTACACCATGCTTCGTACAACATTTCATAAAAACTGGCCTACTTACTATAGGGAAAGCCTTCTTGACTAGGCTACTAAGGCGTGGCAGATAAACACGTTATATGCAAAATAAGTTACTAGATGTTATATAAAATTAGTAAGACATCTCAAATGCCCCTAGTCACCATGATGGCCGGTCACCAGTTTTCTTTGAAAGTCCACTGGGGCCATAGGCTATTTAGCGCACAAAGACCAGGTGCCCTATGTTTTTCCTAACTGGTTTTGTGTGGCTATACCTGGTCAGTTGAAAAGTCCTATTGTCATCTCACATAAAACATCTTGGCAATGACGAGTGTTATGACGCAGCAAGGACTAGCCTCGTTAGCCCTGTTCATGTCACCTAAAGATGTTTTAGGCTTTTATCACGAGTACAAAATATTTGCCTATAATTACTATAAGCCAGTGATTAAGCAAGAAGTGATTTTGTGGAGATAGGTGTCGCTTGCACCTTCTTATTGGGGTTCCGTGTAAGATGTTTTGATATCATATATACAGCGATTTGCAAGTCCCTAAGCCTCCTAAAAATCATGGGATCTTATGAGGAATCGTGTATGTATCATGAGCGGCTACAGACAAGGTTGGATACAAAAAGTCACCTCTAAGAGAAGTCATAGCTCGACGTGGGATTGCCCGTAGTATGTCTACCGTAGTAGTTTTTGATAACCTCCCCTAAGAGTATTCTTATGAATAGCACTCTTATAAACAGTTTAACTCTCTTTTAAACCTTCCATTATAAGTAATTAGGGTTAATATTACGTGTATAAACTATCGACACATGGGGTATATGTGACGCTGAAAGTGCGCTCTATACCGCGCTGTTCGCGTACTATAGAACACCAACGAGTTCCCACAACTCCAGTCTGTTCTAAAGTGTGAAAATATACTTTGAATATTAGTGATAACGCGGATCACAATACTTCTAGTTAGCACTTTGCCGCCAATAACTGACCATTTGTCATTTCTGGGAGGCTTCAGGCATCTTCGCACGCGACCACCTGTGATTCTAGAGTATATACCTACTTGAGTATTTCTCATTAAAGTTCTTCAGTGTTTTACCCCTCGTATGTACATATATACGCAAGTCCTTTCGATAGGCAAAAGGGCCTAGAAATACTCCCTCTAGTAAAGTTTGTATCGGCGAAACACATGCACGAATCAGGATTCGTTACCAGAGAACAGCATGCTACCGCCTCGAGTATCTATAAGGGGGAACATCTCAAGGAGGTATTCGTTCTTTCAGACATTTCTTGCTCGTGAATAGCCATCTCGTGATGCCTTGCCTGAATCAATAGTAAAACAGATAAAACTTAGCCACCACATCAGGCCAAATATCTCTGGGTGATACTTATTCAATAGGCTTCATCAAAGAGTGGCGCTGCTTTGAAACAATTAGGTAGTACAATATTCGTATTTTCAGAAGGTCAAGTGTTTCCTCATGACTCGAGGTATGGCTTAGATATGGAAATCTGGCAGCAGACCTATGTTCCAGAAACTGGATCTACCCTAGCAGCTCATATGATAGAGAACTCAAGGCTGAGAAACTTACGTAGGTGCTTTGATTAGGCTAGCTGTAGTTGACCAGAGTTGTATAAAAGGCCAGTGCTTCATTCTCTACCCCTCTCTCACAATCAACACGCTTCACTCATCAGTTAAATCAAACCACTACAATTTCACAACTCTAAAGAGCTTTTAACCTTATTTTAACCTCATCAAAATGGTTAATCCTTCATTTCTCCTTACCACCATCCTCGCAGCCTCTGCCTCTGCAAAGGTTGTATTCGACGGTTGGGACGGTACCAACTATACTGGCAGACAGGCAAAATTCACAGGCCCAGGCGCATTCAACCTCGGGTTCACTGCCGCTTCGTACAAGTACTCCGAGGCGCCTTGGGATATCAAGTGCTGTATCAAGTTCTGTCGCGGTTCTAAGCCTGTAGGCGATAGGTGTGATGAGAGGAGCAACCCAGATATACCAATTAAGGATCGATTTAATAGGGTTGTGATGGGGTGTGGGGGTACTACGTTGAACTGTTAAGATCGACATATGGTTAGTTACCTATTCAATCCTGGGCTGTAAATTTTTAGAGTAGCTAGGGCTAATTATTACTTATAGCAGCCTCTACGGAAGCGATATATTAGTACCCCCGGGGTAGCTATAGTCTTTGTCGGAGTTTTGTTGAATTATTTGGGTTCTATTCTTACATTAGTTTTTCTTTATAGTTGCGTGTGGAACGTGAGATTCAAACTCACCCTGTCGTTTATTATTTCTTTATTTCCCGGTGTTATTGTATCACAGTAATACAAATATTAAGAATTTACTCGATTGGGACCCTCAAGTTGTACAACTGTTCAGTAATCCTCCCACTCACTATTACGAATCTGTAGATACATCAGGTAGGCACATACCATATAATTCCACATTGTTCAGATGGTTGCCAATAGTCACGACTTGCGCCAGACACAGAAACCAATCTGTTATAAGCAGTGACTAAAGCAAAGCACAGAGCTCAACTGTAAAGATCAGGAAGTTTCACCTAGAAATAGCATACTATCCTAAAGTCACACCCTTGGCAACCGTCCGGAAAGGTCGAATTATTATTAGGTAGGTATATACTTTCCTTACATATATCACTACCTGACCACTGGTGGCAAATTTAGTCTAACCAACAGCCTTGATCATCAGGTATCACTCGAGCCTTACATCTTGGTTTATATCAAAAATGTATTTTTGAGTTGTAGAAACGATTTTTCTAGGTATCATAGCTCTAGCCTACTCCGCTTAGAGGATCCTTTTAGGGAGTAGTTATTACAATAGTACGATAACTTAACTTAGTACTAATATAGTTACGTACTGTGGCGCAGTCGACTAGTTGAGGCTGGAGAACCTCACTAGCCATGCTCCATATCTAGCTTCATAGATGATCACTAAACAAGGACACCATCTCTAGACTGTTGCCCATTAGTTAGAAAACCGATCAACGGCCCCACAGTACTAACACCTGCTCGCTAGGTGTGGGTAGGCCGCTAAATGGGGGCGGGCGACGACACCAAATTCATGGCATACGCAATACTTCCCCAGACCCTGTTTATGCATTACTCACACAACATGAGTATCTTTTTTTTTTCATATGGTTTTTTATTTTATTTCATTAACCTTATGGGTACTAGAAAAAAAATTCATGTGTCTATATTAGAACAACAAAAAATCATCACAACTTCCGCACAGTACCATGTCTGATAAACCCAGACAAACCTCCAGGAATCACCTGGTACGCGCTCCAGTTATACAAATCAGTGCTGTCACTATAAATATACTTCCCACTATCGTAACCATCCGCAAACAACCTATAAGTCCCATCAGCCAATGTGGTGATGCATGGTCCCTCAGCACGTCCGAATCCCGCAAAGTTTCCTATATACGTTAGTGTAATACTACCAAGAAGGGGGGGTTTTTTTTTTGTGGGCTTACCGGTCTGAACAAAGGTCCATGGGCCTGTGAGGGATGTTGCGATTGCGTGCTCAAGGTACTTTGTGCTTTCGTTCTTGGTGTAGGCGTGGTACCGGGTGCCATCGTGCACAACAAATGTGTCGATATAGTTTGGTCCAATGCCGTTCATTACGGTGGGAGTACCCCAGTTAAGTAGGGAGCTATCACTTGCGGTGTAGACGTATGCATTGAAGGTTGATAAGGTGTATCCGAGAGATACAATGATATTGACTTGTCCAGTGTGTGGGTCTTGGAATAGTTCTGGTGCCCAGGTTCGCGTAACTAATGTGTCCGGAACTGTCACAGTTGTGTGGAGAGTCCAGTCTAGGAGATTAGGACTCTTTGCGATGGCAAAGTTACGCCCCTCCCAGTTTGTGGTGTAGGAAATGTAGTAGTAGCCGTCGGTATGAAGGATGACGCTAGGGTCACGAATAAGACCGGTTGTTGGGACCTGCATATTGTGTTAGATTTCTTTCAGCAGGTAAGGGGGAGGGGGGGAATGCTTACATATGCAGGTCCCTTCAAAAGGTTGAAGTTCAGGCCATCCTGTGAGGTGTAAACGTACATGTTACCTGCCAGGATTTGTTAGAATTGTCTTTTATAGGGATTTATGCCATTCATTGCGATCCTACTTTCACTGGTTGATGTGAAAACTGTGAATACCCAGATACCTAGGGCCGACTCCACAAACATGAGGGTAGACGCGAGGACTAGAGCAAACTTCCATAGTGAAAACATCTTTGAGATGAGAGGTAGGTTTATTGTCTCAAGCTTGAAGGAAACACCTTGGAATGGCCCGTGGGAAGAAGAAATGTTTGAGCAAGAGGCCGTTTTATATACATACTCCTAAGGCTGAAATGACAGCACAGCCAGCCGGTGCCATCACATTGTCCCCAAACTTGCAATCTCCCCTGTACAGCTCAACGATGCAAGTAGGAGGCAGTTCCTCTCGGTGAAGGCAATCAAAAGAACTTGTACAGCGCGCACTCTCACAGGGAATACCCAAGAAACACAGCATTCGGTATCCTTGTAACTAAACCTCTCCTCTCTCATACGCTTAAAACTTTTTATTTTTGTCCGGTTAGTATTGGTCCGAATCCCCATGGATGGGTAAAACCTGCTCCAATCTGTGCAACTTCCGGCCAAACGGACGGGCACTGTGGCCCATTCACAGCAGAGAAACAGTTCAACTCTAAGACAAATTCTGCACTTTGCGTGCCGTCCCACCAAAGTGCACTAACAGCAAAGCGTACCTGCCTTAAGCCCAAATACCATCGCCTTTACAAACCTCCATCTTGATGTTGCTATCTTACGCATCTGAAAACAATATTTTTTTTTTGACCTATAATTGGAAGAAAGAAAAAAAAAAGTGACGTTTGTTTCGTCATAGTCAGATCTGCCTGAATTCTGCCTAATCGATTAACGTCGATCTGTGGGGTTAGGAAGATGCCGATCGAATTGTGGGGTAACATGGGATAGACTTGATTCCTCTAAAAGCGCACCCAGAGCAGACCCTGTAGATGTGCTGGCGAAACCCTCCATCTGATCACGAATTCCCGGCGAACATTCTTCTTTTGTACTGTCTCGCACATGGCGGCTATGACAATGTTGACTTAAGAATTAGACTAGACCCTGTTCAGCCAGGTGGCAAGACAAAAGCTGGGGAGAAGATATATAGAGGAGCCTTGTACATGACTGATATATGCAATATTGGACGAACCTTTATATTTCTGCCGGGGGGGAATGAAGTATCTATTACTCACTCTTAACCATTACCCGAGGCACAGTAAGGGTTTATAAACGTGACGAAGGAATTTCATCAAGCAAGGGGTTAAGAAAACTGCTGAAGAGGAGCTGTTCTATAGGAGGTTCACTTCTTACCCAGTTTTGTGGGTCACCAATAACAAGCCTTCGCTAACTACTATCATATCATCAATACCCAGGTTGTAGAGAGTCAGTTTTCCCTCGTGTCAGTCGCCGTGTGACAAACTCCTACGGCTAATGTACGCAATAAAACTCACAATACCTCGACAGGATCGCGCTCAACACCGTCAACTCAACCATCACCCGTATAATAAATTAATTAATTCTCGGTTTCTTGAAGACCGACTTACATGTCGTGATCTATCCGTGCAGATTCTTTACCCCGCGAAGATGCCACGATACCCCGCTCTTCGGGGTAACGAGCGGCTCTTAACAGCTGTTCAAGGCCCTGGTGGTTTTTTTTCCCCATGCTTTTCTTTCTTGGGGCCTGGATAGCCTGAAATACCCCACTCGATATTTCCGAATAGTACCCTACATCTATTACGCCTTATGAACACAGCCTTTTCTTCAGTTGCCCTGAGCCTGGGGGGAAATCTCACTACGCGCTTACGGGTGTATTACAGCTTTTTTAACTAGGGCAACCGGGGAGTGCAGAGTCTGTGCTGGCGTGCGCGTAATTATGCATAATATATATTAACAGGCATTGGCAATAACATAATGACCGAATCGTATGTTTCTTGGTGCCAGCAATGGTGAAGACATTTAACCTCTGGGAGGGCCCAAGCAGAGAAATCAACTTAAGGCGCAAGGGGGGGGGGGGAGATATAGTTGGAATGCAATCTTCTGAAGAATTTACACACCATTCCCCGATAGTATTTCAAGCGTGTCTAATTCTCTCCTTTTGACCCCTATTAAACAGACCTCTTACACTAGCTTCTAACCTAATATTTTTTTTTAGCAACACTCGCCTTTTCGCGCGGCGTTCTATCCATATCTCCATGTGGTGATTAATAAAGCCAGGTCCAGGACTCGCTTCAAAGCTTTATTTTATTAAACGGATTGTTAACAGGGGACTTTTCGCGGGTAGAAGCTTCTTTGCCAGGGGGTGGGGTATTCTAGATCCTCCAGGGGCTGGAGCGTGGCTATATATGGCGCTCGCTTGAGCTGATCCATATCTGTGCGCGCCCTTTATTCCCTTGAAGAGGATCAATATAATAGACTTCTCTTCTGGTGCGAAACACCATTAACAGGGGGGGGGGCTTCCACATTTCTATTTTTAATATTACATACTTCCCCCCCCCAAAGGTACAAGTAAACATTCGTAAATAGCTAGGGCATCAGAAACCCTATACCTGTATCGGTGGTGTTGAGTAAACTTATCGGGTTGGGGGTTACCAGCAATTGCGGCTCCACTCTACTCCACGGCAGGGGGCGCAGCCCAACACCGGCAGCGCAGTGATCACCGGCGCAATATTCGCACTCCCCCCCGGTCAAACGAAGACTCGCTACTGTAGGAACAAAATCACTTGCTACTATCTGAACCCTTTCCCGGCCCGGAAAAGAGTAGGTTATGTTTCAAGCCTCGCCCTATGAGGACAATAGCTACGTATACGTAGTACAGCTTGTGATCGTACCTCCTATTCACAACGAGAATCTCCGGAACTCGGATCTGTCTAGACCGCCGGAATCAACACCTGAAGAGACAGGACGTGATGACGCTTAATCTTTCCCCCTTGTGCCCTGGGCACATTCGATCTTTCAATGAAATCCGGTGAAGACCACGATTAGGTGGATGGCTTAATTAGAGCCGTCATCCGCAGCAACATAGACACCATCTCTACTACAGCTCAGCTAGATACACAGCTATTGCGGTCAGGAAGTCAGGAACTCCGCCACAAACTACACCACCACACTGTTTGATACAATCTTTTCTCTCTTTATCTCTTGATCTCTTTCGTTTAAAAATGTCGGGAACCTACGTCGATCGTTGGTTCGCAGATCCACAGCTAGACCTTTCGTTTCACCTTGAGTACGTTATTATTTTCTTTTTTTCTTTTTTCTTTTTTCTTTTTTCTTTTTTCTTTTTTCTAAACACATTCCATTATAACCCTAACCCAACATGAGGAGCTCACGAATTATGGATGCGTTTTGTAGAGATGCATCAACCTCAGAATGGATGCCTGCTGGTACAGAATCACAGAAGGCCCCGCGACTCTCTGTAGGAAAGCGGGGGACATTTGGCCAGCCTGTATTCGTCGATGTCCCTATGGCCAACCCCCGACGCTCATCCAGGGTCCCGAACCTCAATGAGAAATACCAAAGGGAGGAACGGGACTCGAGGGGGGGTTATGATAGACCTCCAGTGCCCAGTAAACAGCCCATTGGACAGTTCCAAACCGTTGAAGTAACCCCCGACAAGAGGAACTCAGCATCAGCACCCAGGAGAAGTCCAAACCAAAGACAATCAGCGCTTTTGACAATTGCAGAGTTCGAGACTTCACCTACTCGTCCTCTTTCTACATATTCATACAGCTCGCAGGCGACTTCATACACACCGCAGACGAAGCCCCCTCAGCAGTACAAAGCACCATCATCAACTGTTTCATCTGCGGTCTCATCAGTATCAACACAAAGATCCACAACCTCTTCAACCACAACTCTCGACTACTCCCTCTTCTCACTCCCAGTCAATGGGCTCCAATACACCGGAGGAGGAGGAGGGCAACGTCGCGAGAACCCACAGCCCCGTCCAGAGCAATACATCCAACAGTCCGCCCGACGGCCCATGAACCGGGGCAACAACTCGCCCCGCCAATCCAGCTTCAACTCAAGCCAACGAGGCCAAAAAGTATTCCGCGTCAACAGCCGCGGCGCCAGTCGTCGGGGCTCAATCCGCAAACAGCAATACGGACCCGGCAAACCGAAGCCAGTAGGAGACATCCGCGCCATCCCAACATGCACAGTCGGCGCACAGAGAATCCACGTAGTCCGTCCCTCGGAACGACCACACATAGTCGGGATCCCACCACCACACCGACACCCCGCATCCCGAAAATCACAATACCCCATCATACAAACCACAACCCCTCCAGAGTTCCCGGTCCCAGCAATCATTTCTATCACGCCTCCTTCAGCAACTACTCCTGAGCCTCAGGAGCTCCCGGTCACTGCTTCTCCGAAGGAGCTTTGTGCGGGTGAGTTTGGGTTTCCCCCGGTATTGGGGTCTGCTCAGGCTCTCAAGTCGACGACTCCCCCTCCTCCTCCTCCGGCGTACACACCACCTCCACCTTCTCCTCCGTCTTGCGCACCCCCTCCCCCACCTCCTCCGGCGTATACGGCCTACCGGACTAAAACCCCGGAACCTAGGGGGGCCCCGGTGTCTCCCCCGGCTTCTCCGCCCCGCTCCCAGGAGAACCTGCGACAGATGTTGATCAGCACGTCTAAGCCGCTGCCGTCGATACCACCGCTTGTTACTGGGTGGCCGTCCTGGGGGAAGGAGGGGAAGGATGAGACTACCGAGAAGAAGGATGTGGTTAAAGTGGTTACTCCACCATCGCCTGCAGAGACGAGTTGGGATCCGGCTGGGTGGAAGGATGAGGAGGTACCAAAGAAGGAGGAAGTCAAAGCTGTCTCGAAGGAGGAGGAGAAATCCACAAAGAAGGAGGAGTTGAAGATA
This sequence comes from Verpa conica, assembly GCA_033030425.1. Lineage (NCBI taxonomy): Eukaryota > Fungi > Ascomycota > Pezizomycetes > Pezizales > Morchellaceae > Verpa > Verpa conica. The sequence continues at coordinate 342,146 of JAUFSD010000010.1, read as the reverse complement.
ATTGTTAAGGAGGAGGAGAAACAAAAGGTTGCTCCGACACAGGAACCTAAGGCCGAAGCCGAGAAGGAAAAGATGGAGCCTAGGAAGATGCCAGAGATCCCAGAGGCACTAAGGATTGGGAATAAACAGAATTCGTCGCTATTCCAGAGATTATCGAGTTTAGAGACTATGGATATCCCTTCACGATACTAGATTTTCTTTTTCTTTTTCATTGTACAATTAGGGTAGATTATTATGGGTTTATAAAAAGATGGTCTCCAATATCAAAAGAGCAAACAAAAAGCTTATCTCTAAAATTCACTTACAGAGTGGATGTCTTCTATTGGTCTTGAATTGTTCAAGTAGTTTGCTTGACCGGAACCAAAAGATGTGCTTCCATGCAAGAAGGCTGTGCCTCATCGCTCTCTGCCGGTAACATGTGAAACGACCTGCCGATTAACCTTTGTTGTATTAAAATTCGTTTCAACTTGACCAACACGGCCAGGCTCGCCATGCTTATACACGTTTTTGGCAAAGCTTGCTACTAGTTCTACGCAACACATAGGCAGAGGTATTGGGTCGCGTCAGGTAAATATATACCGGTCAACCCCCCGGCTCCAATCAGTCCATTTTCAACGCCGCATGGAATCTGGCGATATAGAAGGGAAGGGATGGACATCTCCTGATTGACGATGAGAGTGTCAGAAGTGTTCCATTGGCCGCTGGACGAATGGCTAAGACTTCTGGTGTTTTGGTTACACTTTCGTCGCGCCCTTGGGAACAAGTGAGTTAATCTAACTAATATTTTTTTTAATTCTTATTATGCAATAAAACAGAAATCTAAAATACTATATCTACTTGGTGAATCTGATAAAAATGTAATAAATATTTGACCAGGGTTAGGGTTCCTCTTTACTGGTCATGGTATGTCACTCGTCTTGACATCGATTGACTTTGTTGTATGAATGAATGAATGAATGAATTTATCATTTAAGTACATGCAACCCTGACTTTGTTGTAGATGCTTCCTAATAAGGATAATTTACGAACAGGCGAATTCCTACCTAGGAATGGAAAATCTAAAACAGTTTCTTGGCACTGATTGAATATTATTGGATAAGAGGTGCCAATCCTGAGCTCTCACTCGCGCTGCTTTTAGTTTTTGTGACAATTAACCGGACATGCCGCGCGGCTTAGAACCGCTACATGTCAGCGCTAAAACTAAATGGCGTGTTAACTTAAGTAATCAGCAGGTAAAGCGCCGGGACTGAGGTGAAACAAGCTTACTTCTGTTCTAAAGGGTTTAACACCCTCATGAGTGCATAAAAGTGGTTTATAGATGTCATTTTGTTATGGATACCCTTAGCATGCTAGGATCCTCTGATAGTACTACTCTACTTGAGCCACTGGGTTGAAGATTCATCTCCCGTTTAGGGAATACATGTGTGAATTCAGGTGTATAGGTGTTGGTTGGATAATATTCATTAGAGAAACGTGTCCGGGTATTATGTCGGTTGCAAAGTTAGAAATTTTCCTTTCTCATGTCTATACTCTGTGGGGGTTTCTAGGTCGATCTATTTTCTTATAAACAACGAATCTTTGATACGGTGGCTCGAAAAGATTGGCTACATCGTAATACTAGCTGGCATAATTAGAGCAGTGTTACAAGGTATCTTCCTGAGGATAATCAATCTCTAGCCCTCGGTTTGAGTGGCACAGTTTGGTATACAATATATAACAGGCCCCCTCACCTAGTATGAATTAATCGTCCTCGCCGAGTAAAATGCTCTGATTGACTATTGAGAACGTAATTTAAATTATTAAGAGTAGAGTAGTACTCGTGTATTGAAGGACCTAAGTATTTTGAGCCTAGATAGCTAGTACTAGTTCCCTCGCCCAAGTTTTCATAGCTTGGGACTAGCTTATGATATTCCGGTCTACTCTATATGTATTAAGACATTTAAAATAACATTCACGTAAAGTTGTTTACCCTATATTTCTTGCAGCTAACCTACAAGATGAATGGGCAGACCGATATCTCTCCGCCAAGTACTATAGATCTATGTAGGGGGTTTTATTTGTAATAGGGACTCATCTGTTCTGGATAGAATTTTAATTGGGGCAGATGGATCCCGAAAGTACTGATATTAATAACTTTTTATACATATTTTTATATTATAGTTTGATTATGGGTCCAAGAATATCGCATGCAGCTACAGGGCTAGGTATGAATAGAATCTAACTGGTCTTAATGGTTTAGGAGGCCTATGCTCAACATATACACTATATCTAACGTATTGGCCGAGTTGATACATTATAGTTTTCTACGAATCCCAGAAACCTAGACCTAGAAATCCCCCCCCCTCCCCCGAGAAATCTATAAATCTCCCGACAAGAAAAGGTGTTTAAGTTTATCAATAGGATAAAGTGCTGTGAAGCATCTCAAAACTTCGATAATTTCTGTTTCTGGATACCTATACTGCTCCAAGTGCTCCAATAACATTGCTTGCTTCCATTCAACCTTTTTATATGGTGGGAGGCTTGTTTTTTTACTGTCGAAAAGTTTCTCCTCACAGAGGTCCGTACATGAGTGGTGTACATAGGCGATACCATGGTGGTGGAATAGCTGACTACAAGTTTTTAGTATTAAATGACTAGGGTGGATACCTATCAGGCTTTACCTTATAGCACACACTACATTATTAGCGTAGTTGTCAGCTTCCTTGTAGGTAGTTGCGAGTTCCAAGTATTTGAGAAGGTCGCTGGAAAGTTAGCTATAGTAAAACAAGTATATGGTGGTTTATTTACCTATCAGGACACTCAATGCTATAGTATGGACAGCTAAGAAATAAAATTGATAGGATTGGATACCAGTTAGGGGAAAAGCTGGGTACAGGGGTGGAACCAAGTGTAAGAATACTAGTAAGGGTGACTCCGGTCGAGGCAATAAAATCGGAATACCCTTTGAGCTGTTCTTCTGCTCGCCATTTTGAATTGCAGCTACCGTGGTTTTAACTTAGCTAACCTATCTTATTATAAATGATCGGAGTTAAATGCTTACAGAAGTCTGGTCAACCCCTTCTCCCAGGTTTCTTTATCCATGTTTATGCTTGAGGTAAGTCTATTATCTGGCGGATATTGATGAAGATGGTCTTGATATGGGGGGTCTTGGGCATTAAATATATAGTATGTCAGGTGGGTGATTTGACCATTGTAATGTCTCGAACATGCTATTAATCATGTTACTTTTAATATTTTAGAGAATCTAGCGAATCGGAAGAGGCTTCTTGTGGATAGTTGTACAATATTTAGCAATATTAATGCGAAACTGGGAAACTTGGGGTTTAGAGTCTTGGCTGGCCTTTGATGTGTTTATACTGGTAATTACCACACAGATTTCTAATTGGCCGCTATTACAACTATCACCGCATGGTAAAGGTAGGGTACGTGTACCGTATTAACGAGATTCGACCCGCTGTTTCTGGGGTTAATGTGTTTTTGCGCAATTTTCAACACAAAAAATAAAAGATAAAGTTTTACTCTATATCAGTACAAGTGTATATCTTTTTTGTCCTAGTTCCAGGGATTTCGATGGCTCCTAACTGTTCCAGCGCCTGCTAACCGTATAAACCCCCGGCCACGGCATGTTGAATCTCGCAAATTAGTGCGGTATACGTCTTACAAAGAGTATAGTGCATAGTTAAGGTGTAGTCTATAGTTACCTGTCTAAGCAGGGAATAGTTAGAGTTAGCGAATATGTCGTACGACGTAAGGAGAAAGTAGAATGTTGTAGTGGGTCTCGGAACGTGGTAGTCCCAGAGGCGGCAGCCCCAGAAACTAGTGTTGTCTCAGCCCCTGGTAACGCGGAAAGTGCTCAGAGATAAAAAGTGGCCCGAGGGTGGTAGCCTTGGAGAGTGGTAGCCCTGGTAACGCGGAAAGTGCTCATAGGTGGAAAGTGGCCTGAGGGTGGCAGCCTTGGAGGGTGGTAGCCCTGGTAACGCGGAAAGTGCTCAGAGGTGGAAAGTGGCCCGAGGGTGGTAGCCTTGGAGGGTGGTAGCCCTGGTCAAGTGGCACAGAAGGTGGTACCCTTAGAGAGGCAGAAAGCGCTCAGAGGGGCCAGACCAGAAAGTGGTAGCCCGGAAGGTGGTATCCCTGGAAGGTTGTTATCTTGCTATAGTAGGTGGTAGCCTCAGAACGCTGTAGCGGGCAAACTGTAAAGGCCGAAAGTGCTATGTAATCTATGGCCACCTATCTAAAGAAGTGATTGGAGCCACGAGACATATGACGTAGGGAGAAAGTAGAATGACATGGTACATATGTAGTTTATCCCTATATACCTAAACAAGAAAGTGACCATATTGGGCGATACGGCATAAGATGTAGATAGAACGTCGCAGGTAACTAGCCTATAACCATCTACCTAAACAGGAAATTTCAGGGCCGGCCTACAGCCAATAGTGTTAGGTCTTTACTAGGAGCATCCAAGAAGAGATGTCACTAAGTTTCGCGACTCAATATTCTTTATACGCTCCCTATATATAGTATACAGGTGGTCTATTGCCCGCGCAGCAGCACTACTATCACCAAAGAGAATCTAGAGCCATAATACATCGCCTTCACTTCTGAACGCTTCACAAAACTAGACTATAGTTTAATTAAACACCTACATCAGCTACTGTAAGTAGTTCTCTCATAGTATGATATAGTTCCTAACAGCGGCCGGTGAAGGATATGTGTATCGCCGCCTCTTACAGCTTTAGGAAATGTCTACACGATTATAAATTATTTTTATATTGTGAATACGCAGGCACTGTAGAGTGTAGGCAGATAGCAAATCTCACTGAATATCCACAAAGCTGCGGCCAATACTGGTGCTCTAACCTCAAGCTAAATATGAAGGATTCTTTCCTAATGACACATCTAAAGGACGACATGAAATCCCCGATAAACGGACCTGTTTGTCCCCAAACTCCACTCTTTGTCTTTTTTCCTATAGAGAGTATCATAAGGTTTTATAAACGCTCCGCCTACCTACTTTCCGGGCTAATTTTCTCAAAGCACAGAGAATGACTCTTGTCAAAAGCTCCAGCCCACGTTTTTGGGCAACACCCTCATGTTTTATGGTGCCTGGGATAGTAAACTCGCATTCTCGAGCTATGTAGGGGCCTACTATTCTTCGATAATTGAAGCCTACAATGCTCCTAAGACTATGATGAGTAGAGCCCTGTAGAAGGGTCTTGTGTCAAGCGTTGTGCTTAAACTGGTGGATGCGAGCTCTGGGATAATTATGCTCTGGATTTTGCTATATACGAAAAATGAGATATTGAGAATAAAAAACTGTTTTGTAGCGCAACTAGTTGTAATAAACAAAGAAGGGTTGCTAATATCGCGATTTTCTTTTCGAAAAAATGAAGAAAATCCTCAAGCATGCATGTGTATCGGTAGATTCTGGTTCTATCTTTAAGAAAAAATGTAAGATCATGATAGAATTGAATTCTTGGAAAATATCTTCTATTGTACTTAGGTCGGAAACGTACCATGATTCCCGGCGCCATAGCTCAGCCTCCAATTCCTTCGTCAGTTTTATCAAAGTATGAAGTAGTCCTTTATGTCCTACCAACCCTCGGAGATCTTTATTCACGTAAGATTGTAAAATCTGTATCCGTAGTTCATACTCAAGAGTTTTTATTTGTGATAGTTCCTCGAAAGTGATATGGGTAGTAGTTTTAGATTTGAGAAATTCAGACATTTGGTTTTCTGTCCCGCTGGTAGATTTTTCTAAAGGGTTTCCTCGCCTGCTGAAATACTGAGCTTTTATCACCTTCTCCGGCGCTGTTACTGGCTTCTAGTGCCGATTCTGGCACCAGGACAAGCGCGCACCACTCACAGAGGACTGCTAATAATAGTTTTTCTTAGTCAGCGTGACACATCAAGTTCCAAGGTAATCTGCTCTATAACCTTGTAGCTGTATGCGGCATTCTTGTACCTAGAATAAATAAAACACTGATATATAAAAAAAGTTGTAGATTTCAGTGTTTATTTTAGGACGCCATCACCATGTGATAGCATTTATTCAATTATTCAACCAATAACTACGTATAGCTGCCCTGGCCAATTGCAAGCTCGCATGACTCATTAAATTCTCGGTAGTGCCAGGTGTGTGCAATCTTTTTCTCTCTGGAGGGGGGGAATACCTTAACCTAAGGACCTATATATGGACCTATAGCGGTTCATTAAATATAGATATCGGTAAACGCGCGATGTACGTAGCTAGCTCTAGCTAACTGCTCATTATAGGTTTCTCCCAGAACTAAAATACCTTGTACCCTTCAATGAGAATAGACAGGTATCTATTGGTCGAGGAAATCGGTAAAGAAATATTTTATTTTTAATGGGAGAGAGCTCACTTATCTCCACTCTCTCTCTATATATATAGCTATTACACTCAGCTCTTCAGGACAAAGTTTTTAATTACAGTAGTTACCAAAAAACCAATCACTACATGTACATATATAACGGGGTTTTAGTAGCTAAGTTCTGATAGATCGATGTACCACGCCTAAAATATATACTGGTATACGTATTGACCGAGCTCATACACGATGACTGCCCTTAAGAAATCTATTCTAATAGTATATTTTCTCTCCAAAAAGCTACTGATTTAGGAAAGCCGATTTAATTATCTCGACTGGCATGAAAAATCCTAGAGCACTTATAATATCTTCACTTGTATAAGAATAATTCTCAAAGTGCTCCAATAGCCTTTTTTTAATCCATGTAACCTGTTTGAGGACTAGGGGCGTCATTTGCACGTGTCGAGGGTCGAAAAGAAGAATACAGTCCTCCATACACTTATGTAGATGATCAATATTCTCAAGATTGGTACCATGATAGCAAAGTAGCTGACTGAACGTTCTTAGTATTAAATGACTAGAGCAGATAGCTAATTGTGGGTTTACCTTATAGCACATAGTAGTTTTTTAGCCTGAGGGTCATTATTCAGTGATACGTAGCGATATGCGATGTGTGAACATGAGAGCCAAGCTCTGAGAAGTTAGCCACGATAAAGGTTAAAAAGAGAGTGATAGTTTGCCTACCTCTCGCTAGATTCCAGGTTACTCCTAATATATGGGCAATCAAAGAAGATAAGTGATAGAAATGGAGTCCAGTTTGGAGTAGGGGGGCAGATGGGAAATTGAAGGGGCGTAGTTCTGAGGTCTTCGAGGGGTCCAAAGATTTCGTTGTTGTAGAGGGTGATTTCGTTGTTGTAGAGGGTGATTTCGTTCCCCACTTGCTTGAGTAAACGACGGCTACCATAATGTTAACTTAACTAATTTTTGAGAAGGATGAAGAGGAGTTAGGCGGAATTTTTTGATTAAATACATACTAAAAGAGCTCTTTCCTAGCTAGCCAGAGCTCTTCACTCATGTTTACGTAAATCAAGTGTCTGGTGGATTTTTATGAAGGCAGATTTGGTATGAAAGGCCTTGGGAATTCTATAGTAGATCCAGTGGGTATAAGGGTTTTTTATTGAGGGAAGTAGCTCTAGTAGGCAAAGTACATTTATCGATTAATGAGTGTAAGACTTGCATTGTCCGGTACTTATTGCCTGACTCGAGCACTAGTACGACTCTATACTGGGTATATACGGCACGGACCTAGTATATTTTGAGAAAGTCGTTCAATTACGAGTATGTTAATATAACAATCATGGGTACTCTATTGAGGCGCTGTTGGAGTGGAGGGTCCGGGCTTATCTCACAAGTGCTGTGCATGTAGTTTCCATTGTGCTACACGTCACTTTTAGAGCGGGCATCCCCCTACTGCAAAGGTCTGAGTAGTACCGTATAATCTGAGATAATTCGACCCGCTGCAGCAGGGTTTAGCACGCACTGGAACAGTTGAAAACCATGGAAATTGAAGACACTAGAACAAGAAAGGTAGATACTTGTACGTACTAATACAGATGAAACCTGTTGTACTCGGGGCAGGCAAGAAGAACCTGAACATGCAAGCTGCAAGCAGGGGACTTAGTTTAAAGAATTTCTGGATCAGCACAAACCGAAGCTATTACCACCAAAACTCATGTTCAGGTTCTTCTTGCCTGCCCCGAGTAGTTTTATTTTTTTCACCACGAATTACGCACATTACCCCCGGTCGTAGCGGGTCGAATTATCCCAGATTATACGGTAAGATCGTGTATGATACAGATCTTCATCCCCGCATGTCTACAACACGGCAAATCTACATCCCTACATTTCTATATATATGCACTGCCCAGCTGCCATGAGGGCCTGAGATGGATCGAGGGGTGAAACGAGCCTATTGTACCGCTGGGCCGAGGGTAGTAAGGTAGACCATGCACGGACACGCCAGCACAGATATTTGTGGTATCTCTATCCCCTAACACTGAAATACGTTATACACTAGTATCAGGAATTTATTGGCCCAGTAGATAATCGTCTAGTTAGAACAGAAATTTTAATTAGGGTAGGCTGATACTGAAAAGATTGATTTCTACATATATATAAACTTTTTAACTATTTGAGAGGCTCATTATATAGATATATCATGTCTAGCATACTAAACGAAAGATTTAACAATGTCTCTTTCTCTTGAGGGGTATATTATATGTCTTTGAGAGCTAATTTAAGCATTTCAGCAACTGGCATGAAAGATCCCAGAGTGCTTATGATCTCTTCTTCTGAGTAAGAATAATTTTCAAAGTGCTTTAGTAACTTGTCTTTCATCCATGCAGTATTCCTGGATATTGGGGCACTTATGTCTTTGGGATCGAAAAGACGGATACAGTCGGACGTACATGAATGACCAAGCGCATAGTTTATACCACGATGATGATTTAGCTGACTTTAAGGTTTTAGTTTAGTATTAGACGGCTAGGATAGATATGGACGTTTATTTTACCTTATAGCACAAAATAAGTTCTTGGCCTGGAGGTAAGTATTTATGTACGCAATTGCGAATCTTGAGTATGGTGACCAGTCGCTAGATCAGGGTTAGACACAAATACAAAATACAACAAGGAGGTACCTGTACTTTACTTACTGTACGTATTCAAAGTCCGGTATAGTCTCAAAATATGGACAATGAAGGAAGACAAATGATAGAAATGGGGCCCAGGTGGGAGTAAAGCCAGAACTAAAGGCAAAAGGATGTATATGTCTGGTGGGGTTTTTGGAGTGAAATATCGAAAGAAGTTCGTGATAGCACTCGAGATATTCGTGATAGAGCTTGAGACGTTCCTCTACTATATCGCGTGAAGACAGACTACCATCATTTTAGCTCAATTGACTTGTCTTTTGGGGAGGGCTAGATTAAATACTTACTAAAGTTGTTGAACTCCTCTCCACCAGAGCATGTCGCTCGTGTTTACGATACTCTGCATGGCGGATAGTTATAAAAGTTTAGTATTCAGAGGCTAGCTTGGATATTTAATGGCAAATTCGATAGGTGCTGGCTGCTAGCCATTATAATAGTCATATTACTATGTCTCGAAGATGCTACCTAGATAAACAGATAGAGCTAGAGAGCTCAGTCCAAGCGCTATATTACATTGTTGACTAAACTAGCCATGTTGATTTTAGCCCAGAGTGGAACCCAATGATTATGCTGCTCTATGCAGACAACAAGTATCAGAAAATCCAAGTACATGCGTAAAGTTTCTACTCACTAGCTGTCCTCCGTAATTAGCGAGATGAGCCTATTGTGGGGGTACGCACAGAGGTGTCTCGGGGTCCCTCCGGGCCGCGCCTGTGCGTCCTCCCCCCCCTCGGGGTAGAGTACAAGGTAGATCACAGGCACGTCAACATTCTTTGTGCCTGTGGTAAGTACTCTATAGAGTTATAGCCTTGCAGGTACGGCGGGTCATTTGTACAAGAGTGCGCGCAGAAAAGACTTTTAATTAGCAACCAACCACACCACATTAAAAAATATAAAGCGGTCCAAGCAGCTCGGAGGAGCCTGAATAGAGCTAAACCGTGTAGAACTCTTATTTAATAGACTCTATACTATAGATTTTTATTTTTGAGGGGGAGAATTGAAATTGAGGGTAGTGGCAAAGTAACATGCGCCTAGCTATGGAAGAAGAAGAATGTGGCTTTTAGAGACAACTATAGCTTACATGTAATTAGATTCTTAAAATTAACTCTCACTTGAAGTGTTATAGAATGCAGTCATTCCTATATGAGGCATATTTGTAGTTGCTACCACAATTTATATTTTAGCTTTTGTTATGTAGCTACATATTATTATATGCATAGTACAGTATAGCTGGCATTGTACAGCTAGGCTTATATATCAACAACCATTACTATAGCTATAAAATAAATAGAGTTTTTAAGGTCTAGCGGTTAAAATGAACCTATTATTATACTCTAGCAACTATCTCTATCATAGCAACCACTTTGTTGTGGTGGTTATCGCTTAGAATTAACCTCTCTGCATGCGCACTCTTATACATACAAATGACCCACCATATATCTAAATATATATATATATAAAAGCTTCCCCTTTCGAATTAAACTTGGCTGAAGGTCCGTAGGCGAATCACAAATAAGATAGATCACAGCAAGTATTAGTTGATACCTATTATGTTTATTTTCTAGAGAAGGGTGTGTGGTCTAGATTAGTATTTGTTTATAAGCATACGTACGGCGTGGGAGTTGAAACGCCCAAGACGTTCACCGCTGAAGATAAATCACGTGACCGATTAACCTATCAGCATCGCTAGTACAATAAAATTATGATCGTTTTTTTTTGCTTTCTAAAAAAGCTTCTACTTCAATCCACGGATTGATCTATATATATATGGAAGACCTATATATAAGATATTGTGGCTTGGGAAATATTGGTGCCGAATAATGAGGTAGCTGTTCACTGTGAATATAATTAAGCGCCGAATAAAAAGAAACTCGCGATCATTAAACCCTCCCCTCCACAGTATCTATTTTGCTGCCATTACCGGGTGTTTCCCCTGGGTACGAAGTGAGTTCGAACTCTGAGGTGCTATAATCCCCACCAGATCCCCGAACCCAGGGAAAATGAAGGTAGGGAATCGGCCTTCTTACATCATTGGTGCGTGTGAATTCCGAGAGAGTACTGCACTCCGGAGGTACTGGAGGCGTCGGGGGCAAGAAAATGAGGGTAAAGAAATCTGAGAATACTTGTGTCCCAAGCTCCCACTATCTCATGTGTTAGAATGAAATATATGTGTTAGGGGTCAAAAGATGCTCACCATCTGTACAGCGAAAACCTTTCCCGGTGATATGGGAGACATAACATTATGTACTAATACAAAGCCGACAGAGATAAGTACCCCTATACATTGCAGGACAAGAAATAGGCGGACACGATGCTGTATCTTTGGGTTTCTGTGGGGGCCCATACGGTATGCTTTGATCAAGAGTAATGCATACGTAAAGATCAAACTTGCTGAAATCAGGGCGTAATCCGTCTGGGGGATATCATAATGGCTATAAAAAATGAGCATAGTAATTTATGGGGAAAATACTGAACGTCGAGGCTCACAAAACTTGGTATAGACGATGACTTAAATCACCAACGCCTACTAATATCCCAATGATAACAAGTGATAACTCCATAAATCCAATTCCAAACGGCCAAGCCAGCATACGATACAAAATAACCTATGTTTTAAGTCAGGATACTAGCTGGAGAGGGGTTGAATATATAAAGATGTATATATACCAGTCTAATCTGCCCGAGCAACACACAAATAAATACTGAGAACAAAAGACCCATCAATAAAATATGATTAGAGGTATCAGTACAGAATAAAATATATATGACGAGAATCCCTAAAGTTGATGCCGAAAAAAGGGACGATGCGAGCTTTGATTGGTATTTGAAGTTGTTTTTTGGAGGACTGACTCTAGCTCTAGGTGGGTCAACAGATTGTATTAAGCGGATAGCCTGGATAATCCCATCGCAGAAAACAATAACCACGATCACGGAAGTCAAGATTAAAAACTTGGTATACTCCATCTTGTCCTGATAAAAGTTCTGGAACAGTATACAGAATATATATCTGGGTAAACATCTTGTAAAGCCGAGAGGGTGGGCTACTATTTACCTATATTCAAGAAATTTATCCCATCAATCGGTTTAACCCCTAGCTTAATTGATAATATCTATGTTCAATTTGAGACGGAAAGAGTTTTGACCACTTTGCCGGGAAAGTCAGGAGGGTTTTCTGTGTTTGGGCCACACGAAACAAAAGCCATAAGCCCCGCGCGGTGGAGGCAGGCTACAGGCTACAGGCTACAGGCTACAGGCTACAGGCTACAGGCTATGCATAGCATACGCCAATGCTTTAATTAGGTGTGGTCTTAACGGGGACATAGTTATTTATCGGTTGCCGCACCTTCCGTAGGAACTGAGAGGTAGATATCGGTGGAACGGTGTGGCGAAATTAGGACATAATTCTTAATATTTAGACGAATAAGAACTTAAAGATTTTCTATTAAAAGAGAGCCCAAGTCCTCAATCTGCAAATGCAGAGACCGTAGCTCCTTCGATCCCTCTGTACATTGAAGAGGTAACATGAACGAAGGCGTGCTAAACAAAAATTCCCAGGATGATGAATATGAGTTTTGGTTCCCAAAGGTATTCCTCCGATCCCTATATACTCATGAGTAGAACTAGAGTAGAAGACTAATGAGGCGAGCTACCTAGAAATACCATAAAGCAGATATTCCTTCAACCCCAGTGGAGTCAACAAAAGAGAAAGATATAGCAACCCCTCCCCCTCTGATATCCCTTCAACCCCACCGGAATCATAAAACGGGGGGGGGAAGAAGCCCCCTTTCAAAGCAGAAATATCCCTGTAATACTTGTGGGAACTTCTACATATCCGACTATCTTCTTCGACACTCAGGTATGTTTTGGTTTTTGGGTAAATCTGTGGGACAAAGACTCTTGTTAATTTTTTTGTAGTAATACATTCTATGGCTCGTCCCTATGTATGCAACTTGGATGGCTGTAGAGCGACGTTTAAATTTGTTCAAGCTTTCGAGACCCACCAGCTCGGGCATGGTAGAATTTATAAAGAGAAGCGACATAAATGTAATATATGCGGAAAGGTACACCAAAAACTCTGAGTTATAGTTGTCGAGGGGTTTTCTAATCTTAGTGACCAATATAGCGGTATAACGTCGACACCAAACTGCATATGAGGAAATCTCATGGAGAGCTAGCTAGATCGACTGTAATCTCATAAATGTTATAGGCTAGATAAGTTTCTAAGTATGGGGGCGTTGTTTCGAGTATTATGGGTATGGGCAAAGGGCCTAGAGGTATTTTTGTTGGCTGCTTTGTGAAGGGCCCTTAGTGGAGATCGCTGTAGTCTGGCCTGGTGGGCGTCGTCCCGAGTGAATTACCTCAGGTCCCAATAGGCTGTATGTGTCGAGATCTTGGATTGGTTTTTGCTTTTGTTTTAGTGTAGATACTATAACCTTAGGGTTCCGTGTATTATCTATCAATTAATTCACCAACACAAACACGTCACGTGATAAATATAAACGATATACACTCGCAAGAAGTCTTCCCGGAGTCTTCGAGATTCGGCTTAGTAAGCTCTTTTCTGCCTCGATTGCGCAAACCCGCCAACAAATACCTAACATAGTATTACCAAGCTTAGGATAGAGGCCCAGCTAATACAGCAGAAGGAGAAAATATACGATCCTTACTGGTTAGTAATTACCAGCATAGAATTACTTACAATCAGCTTCCAGCATAGAACAAATCACCCAGCTCACAAAAAGATTGAATATTATTCCCAAATATAATACAAAATATATTTCAAGATTACTTCTGAATTTTGAATTTTTGTACTGCGATCTTAGGGAGCTACATGTACGGGAGGCGGGGTGTTTTTGGTACGGAATCGATGCGGTATTTTGGAGAATGTTAGATTAAGTCGGCTGTGTTATAGAAAATTTTGACCAACTTGGTTTCCCTGCCAATATATGCGGTAGTGAAAACACCCCCCTTTCCGCTATTGTCTAAAGCACAAAGGAAAATCCCGTACAAATGCTCCATACATGCATGGCAACAGGCCTTTTTCACCAAATATTTTTTCCCACAACCAATTATCAATATCAAAGCCAAAGAACCTAAGAGATTTATTTTTAGGTATTTAGATATTTTTTCCCATACTTAACCTTTTAATATAATATAGCATTGTCTTTTTTATATGCCTCTCAAATCGGCTGTTTTCGTGGGTGTTACCCCAATCACATGCAAAGACTCATTGCGAGTGACTCTAAATACGGATAAAAACAGCCAAGCTACTATGTAGTCTAGTATATCCATGACCCTGCCAAAGGTGCCTAGGCTATAGACCCAGCCAGGATTATATTACCGCCCGGTGTTATCTGGCTTATCCGTACGCACAAAAGAGACACCGTTATTCCACTTCCTTACTTCATCCCATACTCACCAACGAAATAAATGGAAACCCACACCTCAGTCCCCACAACCCTAACAGACGCTTTAAGTACTGAAGCCCTCTGTGAACTACCGGCCTTATACTCTAAAGACGCGGAAGAGGTCTATGGTCTCTTAGGTGTTCCAGAAGACATAAAGTTAAAGATAGAAAAATGTTTGTAGTGATTACAAGGCCTGGATAGATATAGCTAACTAGCTCTAATAGGCGCTGAAGAGATCTACACAGAGTCAAACCCTCCAGACAAGCTATTCGAATCCCTTGAGCTCTACGTGGCAAGGGCGAAACTAGAATCAGAACTCAGGACGGTATACCCAGCTTCAAGTAGATGGGAGCCCTGGTTTTCAAGGTGGGCGCTGTGGTGGCAACACACAAAGCCAATCCCAATCCCATCAGGACTACCCTATAAAACAGTAAAAAGTATCAACATGCTTCTACATATCCCATACACAGAGTGGCAAGAGATACTCAAATGTTTGTAGTGATTATAAAAGCTGCATAGGCATAGCTCTATAGCTGACTCTGATAGGCGCCAGAAAAGCATGGAAGGATGCCGGGTTCTGCATTGATGTCGCGGGCAGCTCCGAGGATACCAACGCCACCGTCGCACGAAACAAGACCAAAACCGGACCACACCCCAGTAAGAGAGTCACCTTCGACCTCGCCCCCACTCGGCGATCGAGTCGATTGAATGCGCGCATTGTGAGCAATTTAACGGAAAGGGAATAATGGGCGCAGGAAGGCTCGTATCCGCGCACGCGAGGTTGATGGGGGTTTGTGTCTTTGGCAATAAGGTTCTCCGGGCCGACGGCCCCTCGTGGTAGTTTCGGAATTTACGTAACGTTATCGTATGACCCCAGGAGCTCTTTGTACACTTTGTATGCGGTTTGTATGGGAAAGATACCTTTCTGTTGGATATGACATATCCAACAGAAACAGTGGGGGAAATTTAGTTGGAGTGAAAAAGTTTTCTTTGGCGTTAAGGTTATTTTGGAAGCAGAGAAGAAGGGAAGAAATAGGGGAAACATATAAGGAGGGGCCTCGCCCCGAGGATTTTCTTAGGCACGCAACGTCTTGTTTATATTGTCTAGTAAAGAAATATTACAGAGTTTTTCACTTGTAATATCTTTTGCCATAACACCGTTCATTGTCGCCGTCTTAGTCGCTGTCACCGTCCCGTTGCCTAGGCTTTACCATACCATCCCAACCGCCCCGCCACACTACGTTGCGTCCCTTCAAGCCTACCCAACAACACTGTACCAATGTCTGCCAGTAGTGGCCCCCCCGGGGACCCTCCGGCATTTCGCCTCCCAGCTACCCTTGATGATTTTACCACCGCCTATAACACCGACGCCGCCCAGTTCCACGCCAATCTTCTGCAGTATGCAGCCAAACTCCAGGAAAACAACATCCGACTCCGCAACGAAAGAAACGGACACCTTCAAGCGGCTACGGAGGCACAAGCCAGCCTCAACAATGCCGAGGAAGCCATCGTCACCGCTGAAGAAACCGCCCAACGTCTTACCACCGCCAACACCGTTCTTGCTCACCGAGTAACCAGCTTGGAAACGATCTTCGTGCAGCCCGAACCGCCGCGGAAGGAGGGAGAATTCCAACTCCACCTCCCCTCGATATCAATGACCCCGTCGCCCCAGAAGATCTGACAAAATCCCTGACCCTCCAATGTTCAATGGTAACCGCGCGGCCCTGAAACCCTTTGTCGCCCAACTTCGCAATAAACTCCGTAACAATGCCGATCGTTTTTCCAATGAAGCCGCCAAAGTCGGATATGCTTTTAACCGTCTGGAGGGAGTCGCCTTGAACCAGGTACTCCCTTATGCAACTGCCACTGGAATTGACTTTGCCAACGTTGAAGCTCTCATCACCGTCTTGAACTCTGCCTTCGCCGACCCTGATCCTCATGGAACTGCAAGGAGGGAACTCCACAACCTCAAACAGAAAAACAAGGACTTCTCCTCCTATCTCGCTGACTTCCGTCGCATCATGGCAGACCTTGGGTACGATGACTCCGCCAAGAGAGACGCCCTTCGGGAGGGTCTCTCTGAGGAAATGAAGGACCAACTTGTCGGTCGCCGCGTCCCTGTTGATGCCCATGGTGCAGCCACGTTCGATCTCTACGTCGCCGACCTTCTTGTTGTGGATAATGACCTCCGTGTTCGCAAGGAAGAGAAGAGGGGCTCAAGGTCCTTCGGAAACTTCCAACATCAACCTGCCCCCCGCGCTTCTGCTCCTGCCCCCGTTGCCAGTTCTGGCTACCATCCGTCATTCGCCCCTGGAGGTTTGGCTCCCATGAATCTCAGTGCTTTCGTCCCCCGTCCTGCTGGTCAACCCCGTGGTCCTCTTTCCCCCGAGGAAAAACAGAGGCGTTTTGCCTCGGGGCTTTGTATGTATTGCGGCCAGAGTGGCCATGTTTTTGCCAATTGTCCTTTATCTCGTTCCGGCCCACGTGCCACCCCTTCGTCCTTTAGTATGCGCGGCGCCGCAATTACTCCATCTCCTTTTGGTCTTCTTTCTGGTGCTGCTGCTTCTGTTTCTGGGTCTTCTGTTGCGGGCGGTGTCCCCATCTCCAATATTTCCGTTTCTGGCTCTCCTGTTCCTTCTTCGTCTTCTGTGGCCGGTGCGCCACCTAGGTCTTCCTTTGCTTCTTCTTCTCGTTCGGGCGGCGACCCGCGTTATCAATCTTCTTCTTCCGATCAGCAGGGTTTTCAGTAGTCCCTGGGCCTTTAACTGGCCCTGCCCAGGGACCTTTTAACGATTTTTCTTTGACTGCATTTTCTATTTCTGGCTTTTCGGTATCAAACATTGTTGTGGAGGAAGATTCTTTGGATGGTGAGCATTTGGTAGTAGCATGTACCTTATCCACCAATACAAAGACAGTAAAAACCCACGCTCTGATTGATACTGGTGCCTCCGGATATGCTTTCATTGATGAATCGTTCGCGCGCCAGCATTCTTTTCCCCTGTTACCGTTAAAAACTCCCCGGGCTCTAGAAGTCATAGACGGCCGAAGCGTAGCCTCCGGGGACATTACCCATCTTTCCCATCTTGGTCTCTCTATAGGGGGACACCAGGAGCATGCGCCGTTTTTTGTCACTTCCCTTGGACACTATCCTCTTGTTTTAGGCATTCCCTGGATGAAGCACCATGATGTGGCCATCAGGTTTGCCTCCAATCATGTCTCCTTCGGTTCCGATTACTGCATGAAACACTGCACCTCCTCCACCATTCCCGTCGTCTCCACTGGTATCTCCCCCCCGGCTCCCGCTCTCAAGAAAATTTCCATTGCAATGATTGGGGCTGTCCCCTTCTCCTTTTTGGCTAGAAAGAAGTCTTCTCGCATTTTGTCAATCTCCCTTTATGAGATTAACAAAGCTATTGACCATAAGACTACCAAAGAGGATTGGAAGGCTAAAGTTCCGGTTGAGTACCATGATTTTTTGGATATGTTCGACGAACAGATCGCAAAAAACATGCCCCCACGCCGTATTTATGATCATAAGATTCCCCTGAGGGATGGAAAGGAACCCCTTTGGCCCCCTATATGGAATGTCTCGCGAGGAACTCGTCGCACTCAAAGAATACCTAGAGGACAATTTGTCCAAAGGATACATTAGAGACAGCTCCTCTCCTGCCGGTGCCCCTGTATTGTTCGCCAAGAAAGACGACGGAAGTCTCCGTCTCTGTGTTGACTACCGAGGAATTAACGAAATAACTATTAAAAATCGATATCCCCTTCCTCTCATTCGAGAAACCTTGGATCGCTTAGCTAAAGCAAAGTGGTACACCAAGTTGGACCTCAGGATGGGATACAATCAAGTACGCATGGCAGAAAACGAGGAATGGAAAACCGCCTTCAGGACCCGGTATGGCCACTTTGAATACACCGTAATGCCCTTCGGACTCACCAATGCCCCCGCAACCTTTCAGCACTTTATCAATGATTCCTTACGCAAGTACCTCGACGTCTTTTGCACTGCCTACCTGGACGACATTTTGATCTACAGTAACACTCTGGAAGAACACAAGGTCCACGTTCGTAAGATACTGGAAGCTCTGAAGGAAAATGGGATCTTTCTCAAACCTGAGAAATGTGAATTTCACGTTCAATCCACAAAGTACTTGGGTCTAATTATCTAACCTAACGGCATCGCGATGGACCCTAAGAAAGTGTCTGCCATCAGGGAATGGTCTGCCCCAAGGAATGTGAAGGAAGTACAAGGGTTTATTGGGTTTGCGAATTTTTACCGGCGTTTTATTTTGGGTTTTTCTAATCTTGCCTCTCCTATTACTGCTCTTACGAAAAAGGATACACCGTTCATATGGTCTCCGGAGTGCGAAGAAGCCTTCGAGAAAATGAAAGAAGCTTTTACCTCAGCTCCCATTCTCATGCACTTTGACGCCGACCGACCAATAGTGGTGGAAACCGATGCTTCCGATTATGTTTCCGCGGGTATCTTGTCCCAGTATGATGAAAACAACGTCCTCCGTCCGGTGGCCTTTTTCTCCAAAAAACATTCGCCCGCCGAATGCAATTACGAAATTTACGACAAAGAGCTACTAGCAATCATCAGAGCCTTTGAAGAATGGAGACCAGAGTTGGAGAGTACCGAAGAGCCAATCTCCGTCATCACCGATCACCGTAATCTGGAATATTTTATGTCCACCAAGCAGTTGAATCGTCGCCAGGCCAGGTGGTCCGAGTTTCTATCTCGTTTTAATTTTAAAATTTCATATCGTCCAGGGAAACAAGGGGGGAAACCCGATGCACTAACTAGGAGATCTGGAGATCTACCTAAAGAGGGGGATGAAAGATTGGCTCATCAGAGTCAAACAGTGTTGAAAAGGGAAAATTTTGACAGTAAGCTTGGTTTGTTTACGGGTTCTTTGTCAAATGAACCCGCTCAAGGAACGACCCCACTGGAAAAGTTGTTTACCAAAGCCTATGCTAATGATTCCGCCCCTCAAAAAATTCTAGAACTTCTTCGCCAGGGTGTGCAACATTCAAAGGAAATATCCCTGGCTGAGTGCACCAACGTCAATGGAAAACTTTGCTATCGAGGCACCCTTTACGTCCCAGACCACAACGAATTAAAGCTGGAATTGCTGAAACAGTACCACGACTCCTCCGCCGGCCATCCAGGACGCTCAAAGACCTTCGAACTTCTGAGTAGAGACTACTACTGGCCAAAGATGGGAAGTTTCGTGAAGCGATATGTTAAGAATTGTCACACTTGTAGCCGCAGCAAACCATCGTACAATGCCCCGTCTGGAATTCTTCGTCCCCTGCCCATTCCAAATCAACCTTGGCAGGACATTTCCATGGACTTCGTCACTGGCCTACCGTCGAGTAATGGGTACGATGCCATTTTCGTTGTGGTCGATAGACTCTCCAAGATGCGCCATCTCCTCCCCTGCCATACCACTGCCAACGCTCAAGACGTCGCACGTTTGTACCTTGAAAACGTCTGGAAACTTCACGGCCTCCCTCTTACGGTAATCTCGGATCGCGGAACTCAGTTCACGTCCCAGTTCTGGCAATGCCTGTGTAAACAGTTGAAGATTGAGTCCAAATTATCTACGGCCTTCCATCCTCAGACCGATGGACAAACAGAACGCGTCAACGCTGTAATGGAACAGTACCTCCGAAGCTTTGTGTCTTATCAACAAGACGACTGGTCCAGCTGGCTTCCCATTGCCGAGTTCGCGGCTAACAATCACTTTTCGGAAACCACCAAAGTTAGCCCGTTCTTCGCCAATTACGGATTTCACCCTCGGTTTACCCTTGACTTGGTCCCTCATGATAGGTCTCCCCCCAGTATCGACGCTCGGAAGTTTGCCCAGAAAATGGAAGACTTACACGACTACCTTCGCGGAGAAATGAAGCTCGCTCAAGATGCCCAAGAAAACACTGCCAATGCCCATCGTATCCCTGCTCCCGACTATAAAGTTGGAGATCAAGTTTGGCTGTCTGCCAAAAATATCCGAACCCAGAGGCCCTCAAAGAAATTGGACTGGAAACAACTTGGTCGGTTTACCGTTAAGAAGGTTATCAGTCCCTATGCCTACGAACTTGATCTTCCAGCTACCATGGCCAATCATCCCGTGTTTCACGTTTCCCAGCTTCGCCCGTCGCCACTGATCCCATTCCGGCCATGTTCCTCCCCCTGCTCCCCCAGTTATTGTTGAAGGAGAAACGGAGTGGGAAGTGGAGGAGATTCTCGACGCCCGGCTTCATGGCATCAAAGGCCCTCAGTACCTCGTCAAGTGGACAGGCTATGACCTACCTACGTGGGAGCCCCCCGAATACATTGAACAATGCGCTGCCCTCGACATCTTCTATCAGCGACATCCAACCAAGCCTGACTTTCGCCAAAGCCTCACTAGATTCTCCCGGGAAGTCGAACCTCGGGGAGGGGCCTCCTGTCGCGGGCAGCTCCGAGGATACCAACGCCACCGTCGCACGAAACAAGACCAAAACCGGACCACACCCCAGTAAGAGAGTCACCTTCGACCTCGCCCCCACTCGGCGATCGAGTCGATTGAATGCGCGCATTGTGAGCAATTTAACGGAAAGGGAATAATGGGCGCAGGAAGGCTCGTATCCGCGCACGCGAGGTTGATGGGGGTTTGTGTCTTTGGCAATAAGGTTCTCCGGGCCGACGGCCCCTCGTGGTAGTTTCGGAATTTACGTAACGTTATCGTATGACCCCAGGAGCTCTTTGTACACTTTGTATGCGGTTTGTATGGGAAAGATACCTTTCTGTTGGATATGACATATCCAACAGAAACAGTGGGGGAAATTTAGTTGGAGTGAAAAAGTTTTCTTTGGCGTTAAGGTTATTTTGGAAGCAGAGAAGAAGGGAAGAAATAGGGGAAACATATAAGGAGGGGCCTCGCCCCGAGGATTTTCTTAGGCACGCAACGTCTTGTTTATATTGTCTAGTAAAGAAATATTACAGAGTTTTTCACTTGTAATATCTTTTGCCATAACACCGTTCATTGTCGCCGTCTTAGTCGCTGTCACCGTCCCGTTGCCTAGGCTTTACCATACCATCCCAACCGCCCCGCCACAATTGATAATTTCACATCGCCTGCGAATGATATTGCACGCGAAACTGCAATTGCTAAACTGACAAGCGATGTTCGTAGGGAATTTCCAGATGCCCGCAGGGGGGAGCCCTGGTTTGTGAAAGATGTATTGCGGCGACGGCACAAGACGAGGGTTAACAAAACTTGATTTCCACTATTTCACTGTGAGCTAGCTGGATGGTATTGAAGTGGTTGTTCTAACGATGTTATTGCGATTTTATAATTATGTACGATGAGAGAGGTTGTTGTACGCTTAATTCATTGGATAAAATATAGAGGAAAGTTGGTGTCATTAATTAGTCTAAACTTGTCATATTCCCTTAAATACTCATTAACGTAGTTGACCGGGAAGCGAGGAGGACCGGGAAGCGAGGCAACAAAAACCCACCAAAAATCGCCCAACTAACAACACAGAACATTACCAAAAAAATTGAGAATATTCTTACAAACCTTTATATAATATTTTATTACTCTAACTTACCTCTAATTAAAATAAGACTAATATTTAGTCATTTTTAGCCAGAGTATTGTGAAATATATAAAACTCTACACTTTATCCATAGAAAAGTTTATATGGGGATAATGTATATGTTCTGGCCCGTTGGGGGGACCTGCCTATCGGGGGGACGTCCCCTGAACGGGCCAGCCTGGGAGCGGACAGGTAGGCATCCCCTGAATGGGTTACCTGTTGGAGGGATACCAGTGTCCCCCATATGGGTAGGTGATAAATCATAGCTCAATTAATACAGGAAATCCTAAATAAATTAAGTGAGTAGTCAGAGAAATATCAGCCTATCCTGAGATTATTTTAAGATTTTTTGTGATTTTATACCATGCATTGTTGTCTCTAGGGATTTTTATATTGTGGGCGCTTTTTAGTAGTAAATAATAGTTATATGTTATCTGATAGATATGGGTGCTTTATAAGCGATGTACTTGAGTAAAATAGGATTTAATAGAGTAAAATAGCTGTCTACCTGTTCAGGGGATGCAGTGTGTCCCTCCAATGGGTAGCCCATTGAGGGGATGCCCTATAAAACTGATTTATAGCTACCCATTGGAGGGATATCCCCCCAACAGGTAGCCCATTGGGGGGATATCCCTCCAACAGGCCGGCCCGTTCAGGGGACGTCCCCCCGATAGGCAGCGTCCCCTGAACGGGCCAGAACATATACACCTTTACCTCCACATAAACTTAATATTATCCTTCATGGTTAAATACTCTGAATCCTGTAGAGAATTTGGGCAGATAACTATATTTCAATAATTTTTTTGTATTAATTTTGTAGTGAGAACTGTAGAGATGTATTTTTCATCTCTTCATACAAATTCGCCAAATTGGGTGGTGTGGTTGTCGCCTCGCTTCCCAGTCCTCCTCGCTTCCCGGTCAACTACGTTATTTGTGCCCCCAAGATTAATCGGGATAGTGTGCACTGGCATGCGCAATACAAACGTCTCAGCCCCAGCATTAAAAAATTGAGGAACTTTTCTGTATTCCTTTATTTATACTCTGAATACCCACATAGACACCAATCTAGTCATATTTTAATACCTTATGACCTGAGAGTACTTACGAAGCCTCTCTATCAAATAACAGTTTATATTAAAGATACAACTCCGCTAGGTATTCCCCGCAACTGGGACTGATTTTATTCTAGTATGTGAATTTAACTGGTAGCCTAGGCAAAAACAGCTCCAACAACCAACTTCAAAGGATCTTAAATCGAGATGTCACGATCATTCCAAACCCAGGCAGTTTGTGAAAACAAGGTGCTAGTACCAGTGGTCACCTCCGATTCTGGGACCGAGCCCACGTCGTATTGCGTTGAACTTACCGATCAACCTCCCTTGTTGTATTGCGTTGAACTTACCGATTCACTACCTCCCCCTCCGTATAAGGGGCGGAGGACCCGTATAGCAGTATTCGAGGGAGATCCAATCGACGTCGCTACCGACTGGCAGAACTATTCGTTTAAGGACTATACCTGGAAAGATGGGGTGACAAACAGAGTTCTTCTTCTCAAAAAAAGCGACAGTACAATCAGAGATCAACTTAGGGGTGTTAGTACCATAGAGCAAGGTAAAATGTTCAAGGATGAGGAGGCAGAGTTCACCATAAGGACAAATCTTGCACTCCTTACCTCCGACCAAGCGGCGGATGTTAGTGTTGTATACTCGCCTACGGTCGTTGTTTTCCGGAGGGTCCCGGTTGAGGACTACAAAATATCAGAAAACCTGACGGTTATTTCTGTAGTCTCTGCAGCTCCAGTTGAAAGTCCAATTACCAATTCTCAGGGGCGTTATAGTCTCCCCAGACATAGGGAACTCCAGCGTAGCAAGATGAGGACGATATTACAGGCTGCGGTATACTACGGGCATATAAATCTCGTTCTGGGAATGTTTGGAGTACCCACCACTGAGGTGTACCGCTGTGGATTCAATTACTTTATGGTGAGTTCTATGGTTTATTCGAAAATATTGTTTTTGCGGTTGAACATGCGGATGAGGTGAACAATTATTTTTTGTAATTAAGGGGGGCGTGCATGATAACGCGCTCGTATTATTATCAGTAAATGTGTTTTAGCAATTAAAACAAACTTAAAAGTAAAAGATCACTATTTCTAGCGGGAAAAGGTCTGTTAGAGACGTAGCGCTAAGGATCGTGCCTCTCCATACACCACCCCCAAAGTATTACTAGTATCAATCGTGTAGAGATCGAAGGATATTTAGAGAAGTCTAGGTACATTCAGTAGTCGACCTAGAACTCTACAGACGGCATTGACCTACGGGCTTGGGGGGGGGGGGGGTCTGCGGCCGATGGGCCTGGCACTTCCCGTACCTCCGACACCAAAATTCCAGATACCTTTAGTATCCCTTCGGGTGGCATCAATGCTCCATTAGCAACTACATAAACCTCCAACCAGTTTTGTTATCCCCAACTCTTATTCTAGCCGGACAAAAGAAGAGGAGACAAAATAGGTGGACGTTGTAAAGAAAATAGAGTGATTCTTAACTATATATAACAAATGATACCCTTGTGGGCTTGTGTGAGGTATTTATACATGACTCATGTGAATTATTAAGTAATTCATGGTGAGATAAACACTCTTACGTGTGGTTGTTTAATTATAGGTGTGAACTAGTAGTTCTATTATTACAATCCATGAAAATATTGGCTTGTGCTCGAAAAGAAACCGTCCCAACTACCTACGCTACCATAATACAAGAAAACTACAGAAGAATACATTTAATGAACTGAAGAATGAAAAGCAAAGAAGATCTAGGTCTTATTTAGCGAAAGACCTTCAAACTGATATTCGATCTCAAGCTCGGTGTCATCTTCAAATTGATATTCGATCCCAAGCTCGGTGTCATCTTCAGAATCATATTCACTGTCGGAATCGTAACTGCAAGCGCAATCACCATCCCTAAAAGATATGTATAAGGACAGGTCTTGTGGTTGGTAAGGCAATTTACATACTTTTTCTCAGCTAACACGCGCTTGTACGCAATTGAGCACCTTCGTTCCATATCAGACTCGATATCTGCATAATTCAACACGCTAAGAGCAGAGTCCCTACAAAAACAGAATTAGTAACCGCGTGTAAAGCTAATATTGACGTACTATACTGACTTATCATTATTCCGCCAGAAAAAATATCTATCTATAATGTCAGGGAGGTGGTCTTCGTCAAATGGGATTGTTGAATAATCGATCATATCATGAGCAGATGAATGTTCGAAAAATGCCACGTAACTCTGTGGCGTTAGATAATATTCGTAATCTGTACTATTTAGGATATAACCTCTGTTTGATATAGTTAATGACTAGGTCTGATTTCAATTCATCAAGTGATCTTCCGGGCTAACTTACGTGATTTCGTTATACGCGTAACAGGAAGCATATGTATAAGTGTTATTTGCCATCTTTGGGTGCATGCTGTAGGATCTCATGCTCGCGCTGTACGTAGACAAGGCTGAGAAATTTAGACTTATAAGCAAGGCCAATGCATATGAGTGCCTCCTGAGGCTGCCACCTCCGGGGCTACCACACCACTTTCCGGGCTGCCGCTTTCCCCGCTACAACCACTTTCTGGGGCTACCACCTCTGGGGATACCACATAACTCTCGGGGCTGCCGCGTTCCGTGTTACGGTTTCAGGTAGGTTAATGCACGGGCTGTCAGAAGATCACTGATCATGCTCGCTAACCCTGGTCCCTAGGGACTAGACCATCTACCATGGCTACCATCCCCAGGGCTACCACACCACTGCCACGTCACCTCTTTCCAGGGCTACCACACTTGGGGCTTCCACTCAACTCTTAGCGCTATCGGAGCGGGGTCTCGGCGCCGCTTTCCACGCTGCAGCCATTTTATGGGGCCGCCACGTCTAGGGCTACCAGATCAATTTCCGTGCTGCAACAACTTTCCAAGGCTACCACCTAGGGATACCATGCTACTTTCGGTGCTACTCCCGCCACTCCACGTCACTTTGCCTCCCTCCAGGGCTACCACCTCTGGGGCTACCATCTCTGGGGCTACCATCTCCGGGACTTCCGCACCAATTTCCGTGCCGCAACCACTTTCCAAGGCTACCACCTAGGGATACCATGCTACTTTTGGTGCTACTCCCGCCACTCCACGTCACTTTGCCTCCCTCCAGGGCTACCACCTCTGGGGCTACCACCTCCGGGACTTCCGCACCACCACCTTCGGAACTACTCTGGTTCTGGCCGGCTTGGGCCAAGGTTTATTGATTGGGAAGCGGAGCTTTCCGGAATTAAGCCAATATCCACCCGTCAAAAGCGCCCTGAAAAGACTCACCTAAAACACGATGATCCTCCCGTTAGAAAACTGAGCTCACCTAGGGTTTCGTACCAGGCCGAGCGTGGGGGCATATCATTTTGGTGGCACTTTCTTTCGGTGCTATAGCTACTAGCGATGCTGATAGATCAGCCCGTCATGTGATTTATCTTTGGTGGTGAGATTATCTTTCTCACCGAAGATAAATCACATGACGGGCTGATCTATCGGCATCGCTAGTATACTTAATTTAGGTTACCTCGTACGGTTCCCACAAAAGTTACTATGCATGCTTCTCGAGCTTCTCTAGCGGGGATTGGGGGTTGAGAGTAACGCGGCTGGGGCCTTAGTGATACGAAAGCGCTTATATCCACACAGGCCCCATTTAGGAACTACTATCGCCACCTCTGATGCTTCCTTGTACCTGGATTTTTTTTTTTTTTTTTTTTGGGGGGGGGGCGCTTTCGGATACCATGCCTATAATTTAGATTACCTCGCGCGTACGGGGGGGCCTTCAAATAGCTACCCTTAGGTCGATCTCTGGCGAGATTAGAATCTATATGTAATACGTAATGTGGTTGGGGGTCTAGCGATATGAAAGCGCCTATATTCACAGAGGCCCACTTAAAATTCTATAGATGAAAGCACAGGAGGGCATATTTTTCTAAAGTATTTAATACAATAGAGAGTAATCAGTAAATTTCTTAGCTAGTGTGTCCTTAGTGTGCTCCGCCTTATCTCTCCCAACGTTTAGTCACAAGGTTTGGTGAAAAAACCTGTGTTATAGATAGTTATAACTTTAGTGGATTGACTAAAATATGGTAGCTACTAGGACGCTTTCCTTTGATCTTTTTGTCCGCCCTAGAATTCACGAGAAATACACACATTTATAATCTATAGTACTGTCTAGAAAGCTTTGCTACATATGGTAAATAACTACGTATATATATAATTTTAGGCGACACTTCTCGTCTACTAGGTTCTTTGTACCTGATAAACTGAATGAAAACATGATTGAAATAAGGAGATAATAAATAAAAGTCCTCATCTGCTAGGGAGACCAGAATATAGATTGTTAATTATTGACTTCTGAAACTTTATCCACATTAACTACGTCCCTTCCTCAATCCCCCTTCCCGTCCTTCCTTCCCTTCCCTTCCCTCCCTTCCTTCCCTTCCTTCCCTTCTTCCCCTGACCCCCGGATCCTAATTCTAACAAAAGATTGTTATAATACTTACCCCTATTCGACATTAATTCTGCATGGGTGCCCTTCTCAAATATCTTTCCTTCGTGAATTACAAGGATGAGGTCGGCATCCATGATCGTTGAAAGACGATGAGTAACTATAAGTTTTGTGCACTTGCTGAATTCTTTTTTGATAGCACATTGAATCTGATTCCCACTCTCCGGGTCCACATGGCTAGTGGCCTCATCTAATACAATGATTGCCGGATCAACTTTAAGTATCAACCTCGCAATTGCTAACTATACAATTAGTTAGCATTATCATATCACAGTACTCTGTCAATAACGTACCCTTTGACTTTCACCAGGAGAGGTTTTTGCTTCACTATAAACAGTATAATATCCGAGAGGAAGACTTTCAATCTTTTTGTGGATGCCTACTTTTTCACAAGCTTTACGGGCATCTATATGTGCATATTTAGAATATGTACAGCTGTACCACCTTTTGGGGGGACCATAGCTCACCACCCTCTGTAACCACGGTTTCATCTGCGTTGTATAGTAGGTTTTCCATGATTGTACGGCTGGAGAAAAACTTTGGATTCTAGTTGCCATAGTTCAGTTATACTGGCTAGTGAAAGATTAGTGGGGGGATGAGATACGTACCTGATCGACTATGCCAATTCTACTCAATAGACTACTCGGTTTAACTTCTTTAATTGACTGCCCGTCAATCATGATGCACCCATCAGAATCAAGATTCCCGACTAGTAAATTCCAGCATGTTGTCTTTCGAGACCCCGAACTCCCAACAAGGGCAACAGTAGACCCCCCTCGCACCACAAAATTCATACGCCCGCCCCCAAAGGGATGTATAACGTCTTGGAACACAATCTTTCCTTCCGTTATTTGAAGATCCTTCTTTTGTGAGCTATCAGTAATAGGTGAATTGCTTTGTAAGAACTTCGCGATCTCCTCTATGCGGAGATTGGAGTGCTGTAAGCGGCGAGGGAAATAGATGAAGTATGCCAGATTATCGGAAAGAGCCCCCCAATGAAGTTTGACTGAGATAAAAAGGCCAATAGGAGCATCTTCCATGATGCAAACAAGCAAAAAATAACCAAATTGGGAGATGAGATCTTGCTCAGTGCTTGATCTGGTTTCCATTTCTTCCCAGTTACTTTCTAATAGATCACGTTCTTCTCTGACTAGAACACAATTTCAAAATTAAAAAACCAAAGATGAATAAAGAAAGGGTGTAAAGTAGGTAGCATCATACCTTTTAAAAAGAGGCTACGCTCATTTCCGAAATTGTTTGAATACTGAACTCCTTTCACTCATCCGTTAGCGCTTATTCTGTATAAATCATGGGTAGCCTTTCGGACATTTACTAATGACCAATTAGATAAAATTTCTTTAGTGATCTGATTCACCTTTATTGATTGCTAATAAGGAATATCTGTTAGCCAGTAGAGTAAAAGCTATTGAGGAACGACTTACCTTTGCACTTTTAGCTATTCGCCTTCTGTTCTCTCCTAGAGCTCCTGGTCTTAGAGCGGTAGCTAGATGTACGGCGCTAAGGAATAGCAGGGCAAGGGGTATTTTTAGGCTGAACGTGTAGAAGTATACCCCCGTAGTAAAAAGATCGATAAGCATAGGAATTAATGATGTCCCAATTGTTAAGAGTAACGAGCTTATATAGTACCCATTATTAATCATTTCTATAGCATTGGTAGTTGTTTTTTCATCATGAAGCTCCCAGGGAAGTTTCATAGCGTGATCGTATACTGCTGTACTTGTAGAAAGATCTATTGACCGGGAGATCGATAGCCGTAACTTTTTTTCCACCCGGGAAATACCCGAATTCGAAAGCATGAAAGTGCAGAAAATGTAAATCAGAGCCTGGAATTTCGTATTCTCTCCACCCCAGCTGTCCATTAGATCTTGTTGTTGGTGCATATGCAAGATCAAAAATACACGCCGCAAGATCACGCATATAAGAAGCAATACGACGTGTAACCAGTTAACCTGTAAAGCGTATTGCAAGATAAACTATAGTTTTGATTAACTCTGTTGACAAAGAAAAGTAAAACAGTGAGGGTGGCTTACAGTGAGGTATTCGAGCCTTTTCAATGGGTTACGATCTAGAAACCACTGATAAACGTGAGTACCCTTGAGTCGTTTTAACGATATGATAGCCGGTCGAGAGGTTTTTTTCATAGTTGCTAGTACACGAAAGTTATGGGAGATGGAGAAAAGTGACTTCCCTTGGCTTGTGGCCTATCTAAGGTCTTATAGGTAAATTTGCGGTTAGGAATGCAAGGTAGAAAAGGGAACTAGCTGGCGGGATAGCAGAACATACTCCTCTGGTCCATACCTAGCTCTATATTCAGCCCGGAGCGGTATATAGAGGTGTAGGGATGTAGGTATATGAAGGTATTGGGAGCACAAAGTTTGTCTCCGTAATTTCCTTTACTATCCAAGCGTATTAAAAATGAGAGATCGACGGGGGTAGAGGACTGTAAAGTCCGAAATTTATTTAGGCTTGAGCATCGCTTCTACTTCGCTATTCAAACAACCTCCAAAGGTTTCAAATCAGTGACCTTCATCCTCGTGGACCGAGATGCGCAACTATACACGTGTACTCTCTGCCTTCATCTCAATAAGACTTCCTAAGAGATTCCCTACTATTACTCCTGCACCCGTATTAAAGGAGCTTATACTCAAAAAATTCTCTGGTAGCGACATCGCCGTACCCGGATCCAAGGAACTACTACTCAAAAAAACCCTTGCCGTCGTTCCTGCAATATTCAAGAAACTCTTCATTTTCGTCCTCACACTCGTGCCTAGGGGATCCCTTACTACTATCCCTACGTCAGTACTTGAGAAATCTATAGTTAGGGAACTTGGTGAGCTCTTTTCCGTAACTCTAGTACCCATAGAGTTCGAGGGACTTTCTACCGACCTTTCAAATCTTTTGGCTCGTCTCAAAGAACTCCCAACATCAGATACCAAAATCGTTAAGGAGCCCCCCTCACAAAACCAGCAAAAAAAAACCCCAAAGCACCAGGCAAAGAAGGGAAATGCCGGATTGAAGGGTGCCAGACCACAGATCTATTACGACGGAGAGGTGCAGAAAATCTTTTCCGAATGCTTCAGGACTCTGTGTAGTCATGCGAGACATTTACAGAAGATGAATGGTTTGAGTAAATGGAAACTCACAGTGGCTAGTTATCATGAATGCAGCGGTGAGGGGGATGAGGATGAGGATGAGGATGAAGAGTCCAAACCAAAGGAGATGGGCGGGAGGTGGAGAGGGCTGGTGGAAGGGATGCGAGGCGTTATAAGAACCTGGGACGAGCAAATGTGGAAGCGAACTAAGGCTGAAGAGAAGTGGGTAAAGACTGTACGAGAGGAGCAGAGAGCAGTAGTCCTAGAGATTATTGAGTCCTGCCTCAAAAAAGCGGCTAATGGGTGCGAAATCACAGCAACAATCTGGTTGAGGGTAGGGGCCTGTCCAGAGTATGTAAATTACATCACGAAAGAAATACAGAATGCTTTAGTCATTACTGAAGCTTCGAAGCCTAAGGCAGGGGCTGGGACGATTAATCTTTTCCTTCCTTCTCTCAAGGTAATGGAAACTATAGTGTTTTTATGTACTATTTGTGTTTTTATTTATGTACTATTTATATTGTAGCTATAGTAAATTAGACCGTTGATAGGGCGCGTAAGAGGGTTAGCTTAGTAATGTATAATTTCAAGTTGCCAGGCTATTCTCAGCTACATAGTAACTGATGTTTCTCTCTACACCTACACCACCATCAGTTGAATAATACCATGGACACAAACCCCCAGCACCTCGTCAGTGCCCGGCGCGAGGTCTCGTTAACGCTTCCAGAACGTACGACTCCTACGTCACAACAGCAACAGATCCTTCGTGAACGCCTTGACTATCTAGGGACTCCGCAAGAGCGTAACCTGGTCAAAGAGCTCTTTACCCTAGGCTACAACCCCGAACTAATAGAGCTTCTTACTGAGGCTGAAGCGGATGTCTCGCGAATCCGATCCGTCTACTCTCGTGTTGCACGGGATGCACTGGCTGGTATGAAATCATTTACAACAAACCGGCGTGAACATAGTGGCATCACGCCGATCTCGTCAGGGTTATGTTCTCCGGAGCCTGGCGACAATACACCTCGTTCAGCAGCCGCCTCTGCCGCGTGTCGCCGCCGCGATGACAATAGATGCGTTATCACTGGCCGCCAGGCATCGCAATACTCGCTAGAAGTTGCTCATATACTTCCGTTCGGTATTTCCCAAAACACGAATTCTCGTCGGGAACCCTTTTGGAAGTTTCTTGAGATATTTATGGGGGTCTCTCGTACCGACGCCCTGTGGGGATACATTGGCGCTGACCGCATTAACCGCCTTGAAAATCTTGTCGTCTTAGATCGGTCTGTGCATTCTCTCTTTGACCGTGGCACTGTAACTCTCCAGCCTGTGATAAGTGACGAGTATCCTTCATCGTATGATGTCAAATTCGTCTGGAATAACAAATTACCTTTGACGGAAAACGAAATCACCACGACAAAATCTCAGGGCCTTGGCCAAGCTGCCCGGTCTGTAGCCTCTGGTGATCTCTTTCACCTTTCTACAGGTACAGATCACCAGCTCCCAAACCCGGCATTGTTTGAGATTCACCGAGCAGTCAATGACCTCCGCCGTATCACCGCAAGTGCGATACTTAACCCTTTTAACGACGAGAGCTATCATTCAGGAGATGAAGATCTGCCACACATTATCACAGATAACGGCGGCATTGAGCTCCTAACGAGAAAGTTGGCTAGTCATCGAGTGGCCACCGATGCCAAAAAGGGGGAGCACAGTGGCGAGAACACCACGGTAATATTCTCCGCCCATAATACGGCCTTCCTACCTTTCTCTTCTGACATCATTTCTAGGCTATAAAAAAACGTGGATTATAAGAGGCGAGCACAAATAGAGCTGATGGTAATTATCTGGGGTAGCCATTGTAATGGTTTCTTTATGAGGTTTCTCTCGGATGGCTGCTATGCTATGGATTCCTCCCTATTTAAGCAAAATTACTTTCCTAACCTCCCTTTCATATTGTCTATTTATGTATTCGAAAGTTGCTTTCTCACAAAAAAACCAATACGTATATTTTTATCATACCTCCCTACTCATCCTACCCTAGCCAAGGGGGAAGGGTAGGTTCTTATGAAAGTTTGTACAAGAAAATTGGCTCACAATAATACAGCTTTTCCTGCTAACTAGCTCCCTTGAAGAATTGAAATAAAAGAAACCCCCAAGAAATATTCAGGGGCAAAATGATTGCAGCCTGATATATTCAAAACTCCAAGCACCAATAGCTCATGTATACTGCATATATGACTCATTTTGAGACGGTTTTTTCCTACAACAAGTACATGATTTAAAAGCTTGGAGGACACGATCCATTAATTTTATAAGTAGTGGATCGGCCGTTTTGTCTAAGGCTAAAAGCTATTTCTACGTTAGTATAAATAACGATTACTGTTAAAAGGGGTGCTACCTCAGACTGTACTAAGCTCGCTGTAGGTGAAAATGGGAGCGGTTTGAGGTGTGGAAGTTCTTGGAGGGGGATCTCAGCCCTTGGTGAATAATACATCTTTGTTGTAATTGGCGTGCTTTCTGCGATGCTTGTGATGAGGGGGGGAATGAGATATCTCAGCCTTTATGCACCTTAAACTATATTTATAACTAAACTACCTAGCACAGACCTATACACGGTGTAGGGGCTAGTGCTGTCCAAGAGGAATAGACCTTCTCAAAAGCGGAGCACTCCTCCCAAAGATTTAGCCCCTAGTCAAGTACTTGGGGGTAGTCTTTTGACCCTTTGACCATCCGGCAAAGAGGACTGGCTTCATCCAAGGTTGTAGATTGATTCTGTAGGTGTGTGAGGGGTTTAGTTGGATTAACCGTGCGAGAAATCAAGGGATACGTATTATTGAGTTCCGGTATGCATAGCGGGGCACTATTATATCTAATATACGTAATAGTAAGTGATAAGGACCCTGTAGGGAATTTCTTTCACTAGTGACGATTGTAATCACCACAAATAGATTAGTTCGCGTATATGAATCTATCTCCTTCAAAGTTGTCTGACCGTATGTACATGTACAAGGTTAATTGTTTCACTGGTGCCGTCAAATATAACCCATGCATGAGTTACAACGCCGAAGAAAGTAAGATATTCTAGGGTGTTGGCTTCAATGAGCATTTCAGGGCTGCCACGTTCCAGGGCTACCACACTACTTCAGGAGTTCTGAAAACCTGCTCCCGCGGGCTTTTTAGATTAGAGGCTAGTGCTGAGACTGTTGCTTTCTGTGTCAAAAACGTGATATATTCCCAGGCTATAAATTAATACCTCAGGTGGAGAAAGCCAGAATGGTTAGATAAATACACAAAGCATAGAACTTCCCAAATACTCTCCTATACATTGAAGGTAGAGTACCCGTATATGAAACTATTAGTACATAGACCTGCTCTTGCTTCACACCTTGTTTAAGGCTAGGAAAGCTAGCCGCAGAGATGGTATATGTATAAAGATGGAATACCAAATGCTAGACATACTCCTCTTCATATCACCCTAGACAACTTATTTCAGAAATCAACTCATGGATAAATATAGGCTTTATAGAATGTTTTGCTTAACTGTGAATCTTATAATCGCCACCGAACATTATTCACTTATTCTTGCTAATTGAGTAGGATATGAAAAAAAAAGCTATCGTCATAAATTATAGCCAGATGACTGTGCGTCGGAGAGTTGTGAAGATGCAATTTCTAGGTCTGCAATTTTTTATTAGTGTTCTCTTAGACAGGTGGACTAAAGAGTATCTCTAGGACTATTCGACTGTTGGGATGGAGTGAGTGTATTTCTGAAGAATTAGTTATTAGGCCATATTTATAACATGCAACCCAGTCTCTTGGTAAACTAGGCTCAACAGTATTTTCCCCTCGAGAAGATACGTCTGTATGGGAAGGAGCACCGGTAAAGGGAAGAGTGGAGTACAGAATGTAGGTTTAGTTCCTAACTAATAGTTTATCCGTCAATTAACATGAGCTTCTGGTAGATATTTTTACAGTGTTAAAAATATCTCGGAGGGTGGTGGGGAGGTTTATAATACCACTGCTAGTGGGGATAAATTTTTGTCATTGCTTAGAGAAGATGGTGTATATGAAGTGCTCTGACTGAAAAGGGTTAGCTAGGAAGTGGTGGGGGTCTTACAAATAATATTATATAAGCGCGCTGGAAAAGAGGTTAGGGTTCTAAATTATGTTGCTGGCTATCAGCTCCAATCGCGTCACCTTCCAAGTCTATTTTCCATTCACAACTGATTCATCTAAAAATGGGTACAAAGAGGAAAAGGAACTCCAGCCCCAGAGCCCAGGACCCCTTACCAGACTTCATCGCAACGACAGTTAGACGAAAGCTAAACTCATTCACGAAAAATTCTACCGCGTTTCATACTCAGTTGGTATCGCTAGAACAGACCGTATCCTCTAGCGAGTTTCTAGCAACAGCTACAGCGACATCTGACCAGCCTCTACTAGTTGAAAACATCCGCTCACTCCTGTCAGGTCTCGAAACTCTTCAAGCCTGCTTGGAAAAGGAGATCAGCTCACGACCAGTTATCGTCACCGCTGCCATCGTACCCGACGCACCTAAACGATACTATTGCCCCGAGTGCAAAGCCAAATCATCATCCAGGATAGCCCGGATACTGAAGCACATTAAAGAGCAGCACCCAAACAGACCTTATCTAAGGCTGGAATGTTCAATCCCGGGCTGTAGTCATGAAAAATCGGGATTCACAAGGATTGGCGATCGTAATCGCCATTTTAAAGCAAAACATCCGGATCGTTGGGAGGAAGAAATGAAGCTACTCACAACTGGTAAGGTATTTCACTGTCTTGGGATTTTACTAGCGTTGCCTGAGTATTAACAACTTTACTGTTCAGCACCAACCAAGCCAGGGGACTTTCCAGACACTGACATTAGCATGGACCTCGATAATGATGATCTGGCTCACAAACTCCCGACCGATCTCAGTAATCTCGGCACTGAAGATATGGTTGACAAGTCCTCGAGG
Source organism: Verpa conica (assembly GCA_033030425.1). Lineage (NCBI taxonomy): Eukaryota > Fungi > Ascomycota > Pezizomycetes > Pezizales > Morchellaceae > Verpa > Verpa conica. The sequence continues at coordinate 306,428 of JAUFSD010000010.1, read as the reverse complement.
GATCATTATAACCACGATATCGAATATATGTTTGTTAACGGGGTTCCGGCGGGGCTGTATAACCACGATATCGGATATATGTTCGTCAACGGGGTTCCGACGGGGCTGTATAACCGCGATCTGGGTTATATGGATAACAATGGGCTTCCAGCGAGTATGTATAGCCTTGATATTGAACGCATGATTTTGGCACGTTTCTATAAGTGCGATGGGCAAGAGATAGCGAGTGTTATGTGTTCTTTTATACTGAAGACACGGCAGATATCAGAGTTACGAGTATAAGTTTTCATGTTGGTTTTTACAATCTATATAATTTCCGTAGTTATTCTGCTGTATGCTCATAACCAAGGAAAATACAACATCCACCATTCTCCTCAGAATCCACTGAAGGATACTCCATCCATATTGTAGGATCCCACAAAATAACTGATCCCAGCTCAACCGGAACCTCGACTGCGGAGCCAGGAGCCGGGATACTCCGAGAATTATGTGAACCCTTCACATAACGTGGATACCCGGTGCCGAGCTTGATAGGGATAGTAACCATGATTCGGTTGGGTGTTTTACCCCTAAGGTTCCCAGACGATTGATTCTTCTTGTGAAATTGCATCAAATGGCAGCTGGTTGCTACTCTTCCACCCATCATATCTATAGGGTCGATTTTCTATTACTGTCAATAATAGCTAGTTAACATAAGGGTATACTTGGGAACTCACACTCCTGAACTCGTGAAGAACTGTAGTACATTCCTGCGTCCACCGCAGCTCAGTAGTATGATCGAGTCTCCTCTCCGTTTCGGTCGCTGGAGTGGTTGGCGATGTAGAATTGGGGTGTGCTTCCCGAGAGTTGATTTCGTTTACCAACTCAGTAATAGTTTTTTTTTCTATGAAATTTTTGATAACAAGAAAGCCGTCGGTCGAAAGGTCGCCATCAATGGTGTGTTCTGTTGATGGGAGGGACATTTCGTGCTTGCTAAAGGATGATGGGGGTTGTGAGGGGTTTGTCGCGGGGGCCACTTCGGCGAAACCCATGAGGGGCTGGTGGGGGGCTCGGCAGGTTGTCCCCTTTTTAGCACCTAGGCTATGAGGACTCTATAGATGTAATAGTGCGGCAAAACATCACTCAAGTTGTTAAGGGGGAAGTATTTGAAGGGTGGCTGTTTCCTTAGAAATCGGGGAAAGTGAGGTTTTTTCAATGATTCTGCAGGGCCATAATTTTCCAAGGCTACCAATTCCCAGGGCTGCCATTTTGGGTAGGATTCTCGGCCTTGCATCAGGGGAAATCTTAGCCTCTAAAATTTGTGTGGTAGCCTCATAGGTGGCAGCCCTGGGATGTGGCAGCCTTGAGAGGTGGCAGCCTTGGAGGGTGACGACCCGGAAGAAAGCCCGACAATTGGATGTATATAAGGCCAAATTTCTCAGCCTTGTATCCTCAAGACATACGCTCCGCCATGGATACCTCCTTTACGTACGCTTCGACTAAAGCGTATCATAGTATCGCGTAAGTTCAGAAGACTCGACGGTTGGATTCCTACTGTTAACTATTGTAAACAGGGCCCATTTCCTGAGTGAAATCAACGAGAAGTTACGCCCATCGACTTACATGAACCTTTTCATATTTATATCAGCCAAAGATAAAATCGACTACTCAAAGGCCTCATACAACAGCAATCAGCTTCCTCGAATTCTGGAAGGGTACCGCAATATGCCCGATGATGAGTGAGTGCATCATGTCAATCTTAGGCTAGTAATACCTACTAACTATTTCAAATAGAGGCTACGATCCGATGATTGAGAAACTACTTTATGGACTTATTCCCACTATGATGGCGACGAGGTGCTCTGAGCAGGCTACATTGGCAAATAAACGGTAAATTTCCTTGCCTATAATAATTATAAGCATGTCTTTTCTAAAGCTCGTTTATTTAGAAGTGATAATTCTCTCGAGCTCCAGTGGGCAGAATTAAAGATTAGCAAAAGGTGAACTGGCTAGCTAGTGGCATCGAAGTAGGCATATTCTCTAAAGTATTTTTTAACTGGAACCGGCCGATCACGATTTGGAGTGAGTGTTCAGGTATATAGGTTAGCTAGGTATAGTCTATTTAAGAAATTAAGAAATTACACTATATCATTATTTCTATTAGTGGTTAACAGGAAGCCGAAGCACCTATCAATTTACCTTATCAATTTCACACGGTCAGCTAGCTGTATAGAGGTACTCATGATAGATATACCTATCGATTGTTGTGACATTAGCTTACTCCCTCGGGTACTCAAATATATCCCGCCTACGAGTATAACATAATAGATAAACACGTACACGCTCGATCCTAGATTTATTGGTTTAGCCGGCTCATTATAACTAGTGTAAAGTGTATGTTCATAGATCTAGCTCTTCAAAGGTAGGATAAAAGGACTGTGAAACCGAGGATTAAAAGAGATAGTTTTAACCAATAGCACAAGCCTATAAGCTCATAATGTGAGCTGGTAAGGCATGCCACTCTCCCCGGAAACTACTATCAAGGCCCTGCATGATATATGTTGAAGCCATGCATGACGCTATCCGTGCACCTTGTCTCGGGCGTTAGCCGATAACTTGCATATATTTGGGCACCGGACACAATTAGGGGTATCTTTGCCTAGTACTGGTGGTGTGGTCTGTGATCTTTATGACGTGCAATGCGCCTTTTAAAACGCGCGCCGATATTTTGGGCCTGGCAGCCAATGGAATTACTAGCTAAAAGACATGCGACACACGAACATAAGCGCTTTTATTACATATACTAGGGGTAGGGGTGTGAAGATGGGACAGCAGAGATCTCCACCCTATGGGGTCACCATAGAAAAATTGTGAGACCCGTTCCATCTTCACCCCCCTACCCCTAGTAATATGTACTCGTGTCAGGGCTAAAGTATTGGAGCACACTGAAAAGGGAAATATAACGATTACACAGACCCGTGATGCAATCAAACACAGCAAAAAACAGTGAAGCGGTGGTAGCAGCAGAACAAGGCAGTGGCCGCTCAGATCCATGACAGCCTGGTCTGCCCCAATGCTTTAGCCCTGACACGCGAGTACTACTCTAACTAGCATTGGAGTCATTATCACCGGCGCGACTGGGATCTTGTAGTAATTTTTCATTCATTGTTTCTATTAGAGAATATATATAATAAATAACTATCTAGCCACTTTGGCATTCACCTCAAAGAAAATCCGGCCCACCTCCTACTTAATTTCTGTTTTAGCCTAATTCATCAGGACCAAAGCCATTGCAAATACCATTAATACAAAATTACCTCCGGTTAGCTTAAGGGGGATTATATTGACAGGTGCTGAGGAGTTTTCATATGTGGAGCTTTTGTTACCATCGTTTGGGATTGGATATTGTCTTGTAGAATTTAAATAAGCTTGGACAATGGTAGTCGGGACAATAGCTTGAGAGGTCATTGTGGAACCGGTGCTTGTTTCTATGGCTTTTTCTGTAGCTGTACCTGTCTACATAGTACCGCTAACTCCTGCCCAAACACACCCAGTACATAGATGGGTGCTGGTCGGCTTATACCGACCTGTGGAGCTCAATCGACTGATAGGGAAAGTCCCTGTTTCGGTGATACCTCCAGTGCCGACCCAGATGCATCCTCCCAGTTCTAATCGATCCGTGGAGTTGAATTGTCCGGAGCTCTCTGTTCCTACAATGTATCCTGTTGATTTAGGTTGATCTGTGGAATTTATCCAGCGGGTACCCGCCTCAATCGGTTTAGAAACTTGGTTTGTTGAATTTTCCTTCGTATAAGAATTCCCAGAACTATAAGTAGTTAGACGAGCTCTAAAGTACAAAGACCAAGGAATACTACAAAACGCTCAACTCCAGGTGAATAGCAGAACTTTCCAGGGCCATAAGGAAGGGAATGGTAAAAAACAGATAAACCATGATAAATAATTCGGGATCACCAAAGTTAAAAATCAGATAGAGAAATTATGGTGAAAGGTTTTTGAATAACAGGTGCAGCTCTTTATGGTCGTATCTGAGGATTTTGAGCGTACGTGCCGGTGGCTTCTCTTTATAATTTATAATCTAGGCACACAAATTAAAAAAATGGACTTCCGGACTACGTACTAAAAGCGGATATTAAATACCTTGCAACTAACCCCAAAACTATATATAGCTAGATTATAGGGATATATATATATATATAGGTTTGGGGATGGAGTATCCTCGATCTTAGAGAGCTGCTAGGCAAGTAATCTACTGTATATATACACAATGGCGCCTATCTAGCGTTGGTTTTGTGCAGCGTATATAGTTTGGAGGTGATTGGAGCGGGGGTTTCCTGAATGGCAGGTGACCACCCTTCCGATGGTGGTGTTCACAAAGGGCAACGTAAGTTTAATCACTCCAAGGGTTGGTAACTTCTACCAAGTTCCTAGACCCCATCAGCAAAGCTAAGGTTTTGAAGTGTAAGGGTTTATTAGACCTCAGGGGCAATACTCTCACTTTACCAGTTTTCTCCTAAGCCTTAAAATAGCCTAGCCAATTATAAGGGAATGCTAAATTAGTAGAAGTCATAAATAAAGGGGCACCTAACCAACAAGATGAGGTCTCTAAATACATCTACCTATTACTGGAATAATGCTTCAAGTACATTATTTTATATTAGCTAGAAGACTTTTCTTCATGAACGGCCTCATGCTATGGCTCATGTAGAAATCAAAGGAAATGGTACTCAAAATCACACTACTCCTAAAGGCCTTATAATACCATGAGCGAAGAGAAGGCTTATGGGTGTGGCAAAGGGTATAGCTAGTGGGCCTTTGGTCTGCTTATGAGCAAAGGATAAATGATCGCTACGGGCAGCAATTAAGCTCTTGGAGAGGGTGGTGATCAGTATTCCCACTATATAATAAAACCGTAATAATCTTAAGTATTTAATATATATTTTAATTAGGACAAATATATACGAATTTATTTTTGTTTATATTATATATAGTTAAAAGAGATTGAAAAGAACGGTTAGACCGTTTAAGTTAGTTTGATATATTTAACCAAGGGAAAATAGTAAAAAAATCTAGTACAAATAATTATGCAATCGGTATAAATGAAAATTGTATAAAGTATGAGAAAAATAATCAAAAAGTCCTCAAGGAAATGCAACTATATTGTAGTGCATGGTGTGTGCTCTACTATATACTAGCTAGAAGTGAATTAAACCTCTGGGATCTCATCGATAAGGTCTTCGTCGGCACCATCTTCAACTTTAATATCCTTAACCCTAAGCAAGTCACCCTCTTTCCATCCCGGATTATTTTCCATGAAAGCTTGGGCACTTTTATCGAATTGCATAGCAGCTTTGTAGATCACCTCATCGGTTGCACGTTTCCCGCCGAAGATTTTACGCGCCGCCGTTCTTGTTTCCCAGGTATGATTCCCACGATCCCAGGAAATCTTTATATAGGTAGTCGGCATATTTTTTCTTCTCAAATCTTTGTTGAGTTCCTCGTACCTCTGTGGATTTAGAATCTCGTATCCGTCGGGGTTGTTCTTGTACGCGACCCCACAAATAGCTGGCTTTATACGACTTCCCTCTACCTGGGGTGTAATTTGGGGGAGGCGGCTAGTATCAATCGGACACTGACTTCCGGGAACTAGATAGTATCTGGAGAACAGCCTCGGGCCTTCTGCCACCAGAACCGTTTTACCATATCCGTGTGGTTTGAACGCTACGGCTCTGCCGCCAATATCCTGATTCCACATATTATGGCTTATCTCAAAAACTGGGTCTTCATTAAGTTCTTCAGTGCTGTATTCCTTGTTTTTATCGAATTTTGTATCATTGTTAGGTTTTTCTGGTGTAAGCTCCTTTGGTGCGGGCTCTTGTTGCGGGGGTTTTTCGGGCTTCTCATCATCCAACTCCATTGTATCGTATAGAGTATTTACCGCACTTTGGCACTTTTCCACTTCGTTTTGAAGATCTGGGATGTTTTTCTCAGTCTCTGGCGTGGCGGGACTGCTAGTCTGTTGGGCTTCTTTGAGTTTGGTTTCCGCCGCTTCTAGAGCAATTTCTGCAGCCGTGATAAACTCTTCGTTTTCTTCCCCTTTAGCCTTCCTTGCTGCTTCTGCTGCCTCTTCTGTCTTTTTGGCTTGTTCCGCTTCAGCCTTCTTTATTGCTTCCTCCTGTCTTTGCTTTTCGCGCTTTTGACGCTTATACTCTCTCCGCATTTCCACAGTCTTTTTCCCCTTATCTGATGGCCCTTGGGAATCCATATTAAAGTAGGGGTGGGGGGTCGATCGGGTATGTAAATATTTCTACCAAGTAATGTGGCTATGTTTTTTGAGGATCTCTCTGAGTAGCCTGTCTAAGGAAGTATGGAGTTGTCAATCGATAGCTATGTATTGGGATTTTGTTCCCTGGGCCAGCATAGCTTATATATGTTTTTGGAGACAGAAGTTCTCGGTAAGTCAGCTCTATAGGGGGAAAAGAACGATCCGTTTTTTGATCTTTATCAAGACCTGTTTTGTGATTGTTTACAAGATCCGTTTCTTGACCCTTTTCAATTACCACCTTTTATACAGAATATCTATTTTTGACTCCCTAAGCAAAGGAAACCTCTATTATTAAAGCAAGCCGTCTCTCCTGACATAAATAGAACTCACAATGTTTCTGCTCTAGGTCTCTTATATAGATCTATATATACATGTAGGAAAAGAGGTACTATATAGATCTATCGATTATTAAACAAAGTCCCTCTAGCCTCGCGGCCAGCCGCAGTTGCCTACAATTAACCTAAATTTCAGATCTCCTCAACTTCGATGATTGGTGGAAGCTGATATAAGACACTAATATTAGATAACCTTAGTTTGTAGTTATGAGATGTATATATATAAATTATAAATACCATTTCTATTTCGGAAAGAGGTCTTCTAGGGTCTAGTGCGAAGAAAGCTTTAAACTGTATATGGTATTCATCAAGTAGATTTTCTAATTCTTCCTTGCAAGAATTATGATGGCTTTCTTGGTGTATATAGCCTAGTTGCTCGATTAAATGATTGTAGAGCTGATTTCTGACTCTCGAGATGTCTAGCTTCCCGATTTCATTGTTTAGGTGGAGATCTCTGCGAAGGAGCATAATCGTTTTCCGCATCTTCTTTGGCTTTTTAGCTAACAACTTTGCAATCTTTTCTATGGAGACACCGCGGCATAGATAAAAGTAGATGTAGGCTATATCAAGAGGTTCCATTTTTCGTTTTTACGTCTAATTCTGTGGTGGATGTGTTTGCTTTATATAGCCTTATATATTGATTAGCATCGGTTCATATTTTAAGTACAGCGATGTAGAATATACAGCGCCTAGATTCACAATGATTCTAAAAGAATACTAGTAGGTAGCCCTGTGTGAATATATACACTGTATAGATTGCAAGGCATGCAGACCCATGTACTCTAGCTACCGGAGAATAGCGGGACGCACAATAGGGTGCCACACCTTCCACTTAATTTGGCTCTCCGGAAAATATCTACCTAATCTTCGAGGAAAGATAAGCAATTAATTTTAGAAAGTGAAACTTGTTTTAGTTTGATAAATAATGTTGTCAAGACGCTCATGACTACCTTAGTGCAAGAAATCGACACAGCTGATCGATGATTTGTACACGTACATATGCATGCGACTCATTGCAATGGAAATTAACAGCAATGGTGGTACACAAGTACCCAAACTCAAAATAACAGGTGCGGAGCCTATCAGATTAAACCTCCGGGGGATATTATGATTGATTCACTAGAACGAAAAGATAAACATACACCGTACCTCAGAGAGTGCGCACTGCTGCCACTTGCAATGGTCGAAACAAGGCTTTACCAAGCTTACGCGGTGAATGATCTACGGAGAGTTGTCGGGCATAAATACTACCTAGTTTACATGCAAGATTTTGAAGATGTATTGTATTATAAGCAAATAGCTTTACACATTTGATTCATGTTATTATTTATGAATAATCATCATCATCATCATTGATTCATGTTATGTATAAGGTTTAGAGTAAAATCTACTATAATATATATATAATATATATGGCACTAGTATAGTCTCTTATCAGCCCTCCCCTCCATGTACTTATGATTAATTCATATTGTTTGTATTGAGTTAAAATATGGACAGATCGACCCGTAGCTAGGGATCTATTATGGCGGCTGGAAGATTATTAAACTTGCTTTATTTGTATATTCTCATGCACTGGCGTTTGGCCTACGTATAGCACAAATTAGTTAGTAGGGAGCGGTTTATATTATGAGGATATCAATGAGGCATACAAACTGCACTGATTGACTTGCTTTAGAGTTCCTTCGCTTTGAGTGGCTAGAAACTCCAAAAACAGCATCTAGGCCTTGGGCATGGATTAATGACGCTATCGAAGTTGGGAATCCACTGATTCTCTGCGGCTTAGTATATGCTAAGAAGATCGATATTTCTTCTTCTAGATCCTTGACGCTAAATTCAACCTTCTCTTGGAATAGCGTATAGTATTTAGATGGCTGTAATGTCTCTGTGATAGTTCTCTCACCCAACAGGAAATGTGCTGAACTTTGGGACAATTGACTGAGAAGTGCTAACTGTCGAGCTTTAGAGAAGCGACAAACTATCCGGCCTATGCATTTATACCGTCCTTTGTAGTATAGTGGCAGCCCCTCCAACTCAAAATAAAATTGCTTTGCGATAAGTGACTTTGCGGCACCAATCCTTTCTCCTGGGTCAATCTGAGACTTGCCCTTTTCTTTTAGCTCATCTATCCTATCAATGTCGTCTATAGCTGGTTCTCTGCCATCAAACTTGACATTAAATCGGAAATAATTTTCCTTTGCTTCGTTAGGCAATCGGTTACACAGCTGCTGTCACGCATCCTCGCCATCCATGGAGGAGAGGAATGATCAAACAAGGCGAGGGATAAAGCCATCTCTCCATATTCCTCTTGGACCAAGGGATTTGTTAGCTGAGTTGGGTACAATTGATGAACCGGTGCCCATAGATAGCACAATATCCATATTACTTTTGTTTGGTGACCATATTACTTTAGACTCCCAAAGAGCCATATTGACTGGATTATCATGCTGAAGGCCTCCATCTTGGAATGTGCCCATGCCTGGCGGACATTTCGGTTTAAAAAACCATGGGGCAGCTGAAGTACATCTGGCACTAATTCTCCTATTAGCACAGGATAAGAGGCTGGTGTGCCATGTTTATAATTACGCTTCCCAAATAGCGATTTCCTTTGAACTGTCTTTCACCATCCTATATCCTAGAAAAATGTCAGTGCCTATATATATAAGTGGAATTTAAAGTGATCAAAATAAAATGATTTCATACCGCACTCGGCTTTCAAGGGGACAGCGTAGGGGCAGCGTAACCCACAGGATACAACTAACTCGATGGCAAGGTAACTATCCGTTACAAGCAAAATACCAAAGGTTTGTGAAGTAAAACGTGGTTTCAGCAATTGCGAAGCGATGTAGCAGCAGAGGGGCAGCGAAGAAAGAAGTTTGTATTGGTTCTAACTGAAGAAAGTAAAGTAAAGTAAAGTAAAGTATTTATTGTCCGATCTAGCCCTGTGGGTGTAAAAACCGATCACCTATTGGAGAACAGCAGGCGATAATCACAAGGCAGGGCTAGTATCGAGAGACTAGGAACTCAGGGACAAGGTAGGTATGGTAACAATATAAGTTGTTGCGTGAAGAACTAACTAACTGACAGAGATGCGTCCCTTTTATACTCTTTCTGGAGGGACGCTGAGATCAACAATGAGACAATATGAAACTGAAAGAGCGACCTCCTTCTACATGAAACTATAGACGTCTCGTCCCACGAGGCGTTCTTCTTACATGACCAATGACAACAGGAATCCTACGAGATATGAAACGATACATGAAACAAGGGAATAGACAAGGCAGACTAGGAAATGGGTGTTCTTGACAGTGGGCCACTACGTAAGCCTCCGAGGGGGCCGTCTACAAACTACCGCCTAATAACTAAAAAACAAAAACAACAAATAATAAAAACTTAACAAATAACCAAGTAAAATCCTTTCCGTTTTATACTCGCTTGTCGCCCGATATCTTTACCTGCAAACAAAAGAAAAACTTCCTCCCCGCAGGTCACCTTGTATGTTTCTTCTCTTTCTTCCTCCTCCAAATTCCCTTCGTTGCTCTCAAAAATGAGAGTAGAGGTAGGTAGCTGTCGTGCTCGACTATGTCTTCCCAGGATCCTCCGCGTGTTTGGTCAATCAAATCCTTTCTTTGTTGGTCCAGTAGTGGGCAGTGTAGTACTACGTGCTTGCTGGAGAGTCTCGCTCCGCATTCGCACTGTGCTGGTGTTCGAAAATGTGTTGGATCGATATGTGTTGCCTCGTTGCGTACTCTGAAGAGAGTGTCTGCAAAGCGCTTACTTACCTCGCTGTAGGGTGGGTACGGTCCCTTCGTGGTGGAGCCTGTCTGTTCTTGTAAAATGTGTCTTGGGAGACTCTGGAGCCAGGTGATGGTAATTTTCCCGTATGTGTCCGTTTTCTCAAGTGCTTTTTTGGCTAGAGCGTCAACTTTATCGTTTCCTGTTATGCCAACGTGCGAAGGGGTCCATTGTCCTCTGACACTACAGCCCCTTTGCTGTAGCGTCTTGATATTCTTCAGGCTTTGCCTTGTGAATTCTTTATTGGGCGCTGCTGCCCCTGTGAGTCGTTTTAGGGCCGTTTGATTGTCGACCATCAGGCATATCTCTGTCTTTGTGATTCCGGAGGCTACCAGTTCTCTGAGTGCTCCCGCGATTGCTGCCAGTTCTCCGTCCAGTATGTCCGCTTTTGGTCCTATGTTTACGCTTCCTTTTATCGATATCTGGTTTATTAGATTTCCTGTCCAAGCCACGCTGACTGTCTTGTCTTTGGATCCGTCGCTGTAAACTGAAAGTATATTTGGATTGTTTTTGATCCAGTGATTGTGTTCTTTGGCCGTTTCTTCTTTGGTGCTGTTTGAGATAGTGATATTGTGAGGGGGGAGCCACAGTTCTCTTGGAATGTCTTCTGTGTCTTCGATGGGTTGATGTTGTGTGTAGTGCTGAACGATATGAGCTATCCGTTCTAGTCCTACTCCGTGATAGTGATTTTCTTTCTGTAGCAATTTTAACAGGGTCGATTTATTGGGACTGTCGCTGGTGCTGCTGAGTATTCTGATGCCGTATCGTAATTATTTGATGTCCAGCTGTATTTTAAGCGGGGGAAGGCTGGCCTCCTTCAGAAGTCTTTTGGTGTCAACGTGTTGGGGGAGTCCCGTTATTATCTGTGCCGCCTTGTTGTAGGTCGGGGACAGGCGGTCTAGAATGTGTCTGGCTCCGGTCCACCATATTTCCGATCCCCACATTAGAGATGGTATCAAAAGGCCTGTTATTAGTTTGTAAACACTTTTGGGTGTGATTGTGTTATTGTTAATGGCTTTTCTGATCATCGCTAGTATTGTGTTGCTTTTGGAAATGGCCTTGGTGATGTGTTCCTTAAACATGAGTCTTTGGTCTAGATAGACTCCGAGTATTTTTATGTTCGTTTGGGGGGTAACTGGTTTGCCGTAGAGATTAACTGGTACTGTCTTGCTGGATTTGCTGGTTGTTGGAAAAAGGTACAGCAAATCTGCCTTTTCGGGAGCGAAGCGAATGCCCAGTATTTGTGCCTTTTGTTCCTTCTCCTTCATCCGTTCTTGTAGCCTGATGGCGATAAACTTCTCAGATCTGGCCCCTTGCAGCATGGCGTCATCGTCCATGTATACGTTGTTAATTTCTGTGGCTGTTTCTTTCGGTCTGAGAAGTAGGTCTGCTAGAATCATGTACAGTATGGGTGAGAGTGGAGAGCCTTGGAGTACTCCTGAATTATAGGGTAGTCGTTCCGATTCCTCCTGGTTAAAGGCGAAAAAAACTTTTCGGTGCAAAATAAAGTTCTCCACCCACTTGCAGGTGTATGTGGGAAATTTCCTAGCTTTCATGATGTGTACTAGTCGCTCGTGATTGACCAGATTGAAGGCTCCTTCTACGTCGTTTGTGAGTATGGCCGGTCTTAGGGGAGTTTGGCCTGTCATCTTCTTTGTTCTAAGCCATTCTTGTGCTGGGGTGAGCATTTTTAGCAGGGCGTCTGTGCTGGACCATCCTTCCACTGCTCCCATCTGAGAGTTCGAGAGCCCTCCACATTCTTTGCCGTACCGGGTTATTCTTCTGGCTACTATGTTTCAAGGGGGACAGCGTGAGGGCAGCGTAACCACAGGATACAACTAACTCGATGGCAAGGTAACTATCCGTTACAAGCAAAATACCAAAGGTTTGTGAAGTAGGAAGTGGGTTCAGCGATCGCGAAGCGATGAAACAGCGGAGAGGCAGCGAAGAAAGAAGTTTGTATTGAGTCTAACTGAAGAAACGTTGCGTGAGGAAAAGAGAAAGAAAAACTATTACAGAGAGGGAGCAACGCTCCCTATTTATACCCAAAATCCCCAGCTGTACAATGCCTTTGTTTCCTTCCTCGCTACCTGTTACCCTGCCTCCATCCTTGCATGAGTCACAATGAGACTCACCCTAGCGCCCCTGATCGATCCGTGAAAGTAGCCCCCCCTTTTAGTCGCGAGCTCCTGCGAGGCTTCGAATCCCACGGTCCCGGTTTGTTGGGATATTGTTGATGGAAAACGTCCACTGCTGCTGTTTCCTCATGGTACGAAGCAGGTTCCCAGGAGGGTTGGGAATAGCCAGTCCACTTGACGTAATAGCTCGGGCTTCCCCGGATCACTTTGGAATCTAGAATTTCTTCTACCTCCCACTCCTGTTCTCCTTGAGTAACTATGGGGGGTGGGGGAGGTTGTATCTGTCCTGGCAAGGGGTCCGAGGCGGAGGGTTCCAGGAGGGAGACGTGAAATACTGGGTGATTTGGCATGGATTTGGGTAGTTCGATCTCGTAGGCATAGGGGCTAACAACCTTTTTAACGCGATAGGGACCCGCTTTTTTCCAATCGAGCTTCCTAGAGTTCCTGGTGGTGCGAATGTTTTTTAGGGATACAAAAACCATGTCCCCTGGTTGATACCGAGGGGCGGGGGTCCGGTGCGCGTTTGTGTACTGTTCCTGCTTGTCCTGTGCGGTCCTCATTTGGGTTCGTAACCACTCATGCAATTCCGTCATTCGCGAGGCGAAGTCCCTTGCATCCAGTTCCGGGGCAGTTTGTCCTCGAGGTGTAAAGCTTACTTGAAAGCGAGGGTGAAACCCGTAGTTAGCAAAGAAGGGAGTGGCTTTGGTGGTTTCTGACAACTGATTGTTGGCTGCGAACTCCGCCATAGGTAGCCACTCACTCCAGTCGTCCTGTTGATAGGATATGTATGCGCGAAGATATTGTTCCATGATTGCGTTCATCCTTTCTGTCTGCCCATCTGTTTCTGGGTGATACGCAGTCGACATGCGTGCTTCGATTTTCAGGAATTGGCACAGTGCTTTCCAGAACTTCGAAGTGAACTGGGTGCCTCTATCGGAGGTAACGTGCGTGGGGAGACCGTGAAGTTTCCAAACGTTGTGAAGGTACAGTTTGGCTACTTGTCCTGCGTCGGTGGTGGTGTGGCAAGGGATCAAATGCCGCATCTTGGACAGTCTATCCACTACTACCAATATGGCGTCGAACCCGTTGCTTTCTGGTAAGCCGGTGACGAAGTCCATTGATACCTCTTTCCATGGTTGTTCTGGAATGGGTAGGGGACGGAGGACTCCGTATTTACTGTGGGTACTGGGCTTGCTCCTTTGGCAGGTGTGGCAGTTTCTGGTGTATCTTCCGATGTACTCGCGCATTTTTGGCCAGAAGTACTGACGACTGACTAGTTCAAAGGTTTTTTCTCTGCCCGGATGTCCTGCTGCTGGTGCGTCATGGTGTTCCCTAAGAATGTGCAGGCGAAGGGGATCGTAGTCGGGTATATACAGGCAATTTCGATAATAGAGGAGTCCGTTATTTTCTGAGCACTCGGCTAGGGATATCTCTGAGGATTTCTTTTCTCCTCTGGCCAACATTCCTAAAACCTTTTGTGGAAACGGGTCAGTTTTTTGTGCCTCTTGTATCAATTTTGCTATGGGAACAGTCATTTCAGCGGGTTCATTTGACAAAGTACCCGCTAACAAACTTAACTTAGGATCTAAATTTTCCTTTTTCAACACTATTTGACTCTGGTGTTGTATTCTTTCATCCCCCTCTCCAGGGAGATCTCCTGATCTTCTTGTCAATGCGTCTGGTTTCCCTCCTTGTTTTCCTGGTCGGTATGTGATTACGAAATTAAAACGCGAAAGATATTCGGCCCACCGTGCTTGTCTTCGATTAAGATTTTTGGTAGTCATAAAATATTCCAAATTCTTATGGTCCGATATGACTGCGATGGGGAAGGCGGCTCCTTCCAGTTCTGGTCTCCATTCCTCAAAACTTCTAATAATCGCCAGTAGTTCCTTGTCGTAGATTTCGTAGTTGCATTCGGCTGGCGAGTGCTTCTTTGAGAAGAATGCCACAGGATGTAAAATTCCTTGACTATCTTTTTGGGATAGTACTCCCGCAGAAACGTAATCGGAGGCGTCTGTTTCTACTATGATTGGTTTCTCTGGGTCGAAGTGCATTAGGACCGGTGCTGAGGTGAAGGCCACCTTTAATGTATCGAACGCTAGTTGGTGGTCGTTCGTCCAAATAAAGGGAACATGTTCTTTAGTTCCTGGTTCCTTTCTTGACAAAGCGGTAAGGGGGGCGGCTAGTTTGGAGAAATCTTTGATAAAACGTCTGTAGAAGTTGGCGAAGCCCAGAAATGCTTGTAGATCTTTAAGATGCTTGGGTCGTGTCCAGTCCATAACTGCTGATACCTTCTTTGTGTCCATGCTAATACCTTCAGGGGAGATAACCAGTCCTAAGTATGTTGTCTTCTGGCAGTGGAACTCGCATTTTTCGGGTTTTAGAAGTACTCCGTTGTTACTTAAGGTCTGTAACACTTTTCTGACGTGTACCTTGTGTTCTTCGAGAGTGTCGCTGTATATGAGAATGTCGTCTAAATAGGCGGTGCAGAACTGGTCCAGATATTCCCTCAAGCAGTCGTTGACAAAATGTTGAAAGGTCGCGGGGGCGTTGGTCAGTCCGAAAGGCATGACCGTGTATTCGTAGTGGCCGTACCTTGTCCTAAAAGCTGTCTTCCATTCTTCCCCTAGGGCTATGCGTATTTGGTTGTAGCCCATACGGAGGTCCAGTTTAGTGTACCATTTCGCTTTTGCCAGTCTGTCCAGAGTTTCCCGTATAAGCGGTAGGGGGTACCGATTTTTGATGGTTACCTCATTCAATCCTCGGTAGTCGACACAGAGTCGGAGTGACCCGTCCGCTTTCTTCACGAAGAGCACTGGGGACCCTGCCGGTGACGCGCTGTCTCTAATAAACCCCTTGGCCATATTGTCTTCGATGTATTCTTTAAGAACTATAAGTTCTTCTCTGGACATGCCGTAGAGAGGGCCGAACGGGGGTTCTTTTCCTTCCTTCAGGGGGATCTTATGGTCGTAGGGTCTTCGTGGGGGCAGATTTTTGGAGAGTTTTTCGTCAAACATGTCCAGGTATTCGTGGTACTCTATTGGAATTTTTTGCTTCCACTCTTCCTTAGAGGTTTTGTGGTCGACGATTTTATTTATTTCGTAGAGCGAAAGTGAGAATACCTGGACGTTTCTTTTCCTGGAGAGTCTGCAGAATGCAGCGGAGCCGATAAGATGTATTTTTGTTTTGTCTGGTGGGGGGATCCCTGGAGATATGATAGGCACATGAGATGAGGTACAGTTCTTTTGGCAGAATTCCGATCCAAACTTAACATAGTTATGTTTAAAGCGGAGGGAAACATCGTGGTGTTTGAGCCAAGGAATGCCCAGGACCAGAGGGTATTGTCCTAACGTCGTTACGAAAAATGGGGCGTGTTCCCTATGGGATTTAATGGATAGACCAAGATGTGCAAGATGTGTGATTTGGCCAGAGGATACTGGTCGTCCGTCGATAACCTCCAACTCCCTTGGAGTTTTAAGAGGTGTTAACTGAAGTTGGTGGTGGCGTGCAAAGGTTTCATCAATAAAAGCGAATCCCGAGGCCCCAGTGTCAATCAATGCATGAGTTTGAATGGTTTTTATATTGTTTGAAAGAGTACAAGAAATAACCAAATGTTCCCCATCCAATTTATCCTCCACATTGATGTCTGACACTGAAAACCCGGAAATAGAAAACGCAGAAATTGTAGAAACCTTAGAAGGTCCTAGAGTAGAGCCACCTGGCTGCTCTAGGACTGTTGAAAACCCTGAACCGAAGAAGAAATATTTGAAGCAGAGGAAGATGAACGAAATGGATTATTACTATTGGATAAAGGAGACGAAGGCGCGCCGGCCTGTTGCTGAAGTGGTCCGCTTGGGGCGGAAAGAGCTGCTCCCCTCATAACCGGAGGTTTCTGGAGCTGTTTTCCTTGGGGACAGTTGGCGTACTTATGATCTGCGGCCGCGCAGTAACCACAGCGATCGTTTTCCCTCCTCCACTGCTTCTCAGCTGGGGAGGTGCGCCTGGATCCATTTACAAATACGTACCGTTGTTCCAACGGAGGGCGAGGGAGTCCTGGAGACCGTGTTTGAAAGGCAGAAAGGTCCATGGGGGCCAGGCCTCCGGGGGCATGTGAAGGGTGCGGTACGTAGGGGGCGGGGGCAGTAAACTGGCCAAAATCGTTGCGAGGGGTCCCTCCTTTCTTTTCTTGCTGCCTGGCTCTAACCCTTCCATCTAGTGCCATCAAATCTTTTACAAACTCGCTATATTCTTCCTTGACGGGTGTGACCACTAGGGCATCCTTCATAGCGTCCGATAAGCGGCTCCTAAGGGCGTCTTTTTTAGCGGTGTCGTCGTACTTGAGTTTGCCCATGATGCGCAAGAAGTCGGAGTAGAAGGCGGCGAAGTCGCGTTTCCCTTGGACCAGGGTCCTGAGTTCCTCCTGTGCTGTTCCATGGGGGTCTGGGTCACCGAAAGATTCTTGCAGATATTCGTACATTTTGGTAGTGGTGGCGAAGGGAGTGGTGGTGGTTGCGAGAAGTGGTTCGATTTGGTCCATGGCTTTGCCCTCCAACCTACTTATAATGTACATTACCTTGGCTTCTTCGCTAGCGAAGCGGTCGGCATTGCCAACCAACTTGACCCTCATCATGGCTAAAAAATTTGGGAGTTTGGCTCGGTCCCCATTAAAGGGGGAAGGGTCTGGCATTTTTTCCGATCGATGCGAGGTTACCGGTGGTGGTAGAGGATCCTTGATTTCGGGGATGGTTTCCTTCGCGGAGCGGACTCTGGCTAGCTCTTCCTGTACCTGATTGTATTGGGTTTCTAGTGCGGTATACGCATCTAGAGATTGCTGTAGCTGGGTGCGGGCGGCGGCAAGGCTGGACTCAGAAAGTTGGGAGTTGTGCAAGGCCGCTTCCCTTCCTTCTCGGTAGCGATCTTTGGCTTCGGTCGCTTTCTGAATTAGTCCTTGTAGATTCGTGTAGAGAGTGGGGGCGTCGCTGAGTTGTTCCTCGAACGCGGCAATGGTGGGGGGAAAAACATAGGTAGGGGAGGTCATGATGATCGTAGATGTCTAGTGTTATGTGTTGTATGGTGTGGTGGACGACGCAACGTAATTTCAAGGGGGACAGCGTGAGGGCAGCGTAACCACAGGATACAACTAACTCGATGGCAAGGTAACTATCCGTTACAAGCAAAATACCAAAGGTTTGTGAAGTAGGAAGTGGGTTCAGCGATCGCGAAGCGATGAAACAGCGGAGAGGCAGCGAAGAAAGAAGTTTGTATTGAGTCTAACTGAAGAAACGTTGCGTAAAGAAAAGAGAAAGAAAAACTATTACAAAGAGGGAGCAACGCTCCCTATTTATACCCAAAATCCCCAGCTGTACAATGCCTTTGTTTCCTTCCTCGCTACCTGTTACCCTGCCTCCATCCTTGCATGAGTCACAATGAGACTCACCCTAGCGCCCCTGATCGATCCGTGAAACTATGCTTTCCAGAAGCTTGCTCATGCAGGGTAGTAGGGAAATGGGTCTATAGGATTTGGGCTCTTGTAGTTACGCTTTCTGGTGTTTGAGTATCGGTACGTACTTGGCTACCTTCCATTCTTCTGGGTGTACGCCGTGCCATAGTAGTTGTGAGAAGACCACGTGGAGAAGGTCGGGATTTGCTCTGTGTATTGCCAATACCGTGTCCCACTTCATGTTGTCTGCTCCTGGTACTGTTTTTAGGTCTCTTGATAGTGTCCGATTTATTTCTTCTATGGTTACCTCTGTGTATGCGTTACTGAGATCCTTGATACAAGGGGGTATAAATTCTTCTGGAATGGGGGATAGGGGACTGTCATTTTTGGGGAAGAAGGATGTGTTAAACCTGTCCACCTTCCCCGCAAACGTGTCATCACCTTGCATTTCCGGTATTCCCATGACCCTCTTGGGTTTCTGGACAAGTTTCCACAGTGTGTTACTGTCTGCTTTGGCGAGATTCTGTTTGATGTAGTCTCTTCTGGCGTATCTGACTGCCTGTTTCCACTGGTTGCTTGCTCTATTTGCTATTTTCCTTGCTTCGGGGTCATGCGGGGAGTTTCTTGCGCTTCTGGTGGTTGTTGCTGCTTCTTTTTTTAGAGTATTTAGATGTTCTGTCCACCAGGGATGGCTGTATCGCCCTGCTTTTCTCAGGGGAACTGTGGTGTCAAGAACACCCCTTTCCTAGTCTGCCTTGTCTATCTCCTTGTTTCATGTATCATTTCATATCTCGTAGGATTCCTGTTATCATTGGTCATGTAAAGAAGTACGCCTCGCAGGACGAGACGTCTATAGTTTCATGTAGAAGGAGGTTGCTCCTTCAGTCTCATATTGTCTCATTGTTGATCTCAGCGTCCCTCCAGAAAAGGTATAAAAGGGACGCATCTCTGTCAGTTAGTTAGCTCTTCACGCAACAACTTATATTGTTACCTTACCTACCTTGTCCTTGAGTCCCTAGTCTCTCAATACTAGTCTTACCTTGTGATTATCGCCTGCTGTTCCCCAATAGGTGATCGGTTTTTACATTTAAGTAGCTTGAGGGGCACTTAAATAGAGCAAAATATTTGGGAGCCTTATATGATAAGGTCTATAATACCGATTTTTTTTGAGGGGGAAAATTAAAGTAAAATGCACCTACCAAGAAAAAAAAGATGAAAAAAACCGACTCATAAATTTACCTGCTACATCCTCAAAATTCACCCCCCCCCACTTAAACTATTATGGTCCTTCCTCTAAAGTATAGTTGTAATTAATTACTACTATAATTTATATTTTGGTTGGTGTATGCTAGGTATAGTACATTCATCAGAGGCATAACTATCAACAAATATTACTGTAGCTAGACAAGAAAGAAGTTTTTAGAAGCTACAGGTTAAAATAAACCCATTATTACACTCTAGTAGCTATTTCTATCAAATTTAACATTCTTTTGTAGTGTTGGCTGTCACTTGGGGCCTTTCTGCACTCTTGTACAAATGACCCACCGTACCTGAGGTAAATAAGCTACGGCAGCTACAAAAGTCCAATCTGTGAATTTCGCAAATTTAGAAGTAGCAACGCCCAGGGCTAAAAACCCAACAAATAAAATTTCATTTAAAAGTATTTAGAGAGGTCAATATTAGACGAGATTTTTGTTTAATTCTTTTTGTAGCCAAAGCTATAGTTGTGAAGATATAACAGATAAAAAGAATACTCTGACACACCACTTAAAGTCTAATTAATTTTTTCCTTTCTCTAAATAAGGAAAGAAGTAAACTTTATTTAGTGAGACTATTTAGGTGGATGATTTTTATTTATTGATTTTTTAGCAGTTTTATGTTATTGATTTTCCTAGGTTACCACTAGTGTGAGGAGGGTTGCAAGAAATCGGTTATTTGGCACTTTGTGATTGCTGCCAGGAGTGCTGCTGCACCCCTCCTTCTTTCTTCTTCATGGTAACCACAAGCTTCTGCCCTAATATTGACCTAACAGCAGCCCTCTCTAGGTACATTTAAGTGAACTCCTATCTTAGTTGAGTGTTGGATCCTGAGTGTTGCTGCCTCTAAATCTACAGATTGGATTCCTGTAACTACAGCGTACGGCAAAAAAGATTGCCAAAAACCTAAAAAGCGAATAAAAACGCTAAATCTCATATCTCACGTTTCCCGATCTTTTTTGCCAGTCGCTGTACTCTACGTGCCACCGTAACTAATTACTTGTCCGCCAGCATAAGAACCCAGAAACAGGAGAGGTATGCACAGGCACAACCAGGGGGGTAGATAAGTGGCGGCGGTATAAATTTTGGTATTATGTATTGGATTATATGCTATTCTTGGTAATGGAATCTTCCTGAACCTGTTTAATATTGGGAATCATAGCTAGTTATTTGCCTTATTTGTAGATTTCAGGTGAATCTGTAGCTCCGAGACATCTCTGTGCGTACCCCCCCCTGTTTCCAGGTTCTTACCCTGGTGGACAAGTAGAGTGGAGATCTCCGCTGTTCTATTCTCGCACCCCTACCCCTACCCCAGTACCTATTCGCCTAGTTTTGCTTGCCCTCTCGCGGTGCCACTCCAACTCATGCATTAAGCGAGAAGTCTTTTCATTAATAAACAGTATACCAACGCAGCAACATGCATGTAATAAAACAGAAAGCCTATAGTGATGTAAATAAACAAAATATAAGAAATAAACAAAATATAAGAAATAAACAAAATATAAGAAATAAACAGAATATAAGAAATAAACAGAATATAAGAAATAAACAAAATATAAGCAATAGTTAATACTTTAGGGGCGGCTTTAATATTTTACCCACTAGCGATGTTAGTTGTATTGCCATATGGTTAAGTGGTTGGGGTTATACCGTAAGAAATACGGGAGGTTCCAAGAAAAGCCTCCTCCCTATGGTCGTTATAGGCTGACCTAGAGCCCTTAGCGCTTCCTAAAAGGATTTAGAAAATTGTGAAGGAAATATTTATAGAGTATTAATTTACTCACAAGCTTCAAAACACTGATCTTCAGCGCCTGGTATATGAATTTCCACTCAATAACTGTTACTGACTGTTTACACGTAACGACTGGGTCGCTGTACTCGGTGATGCGTCTGTAGATGTCCTGGTCTTCTTGGAGCCTGATGGAGCCGTATTCGAGCTCTACCAGAATAATCTCCTTCTCCACGGGGCTAAGTACCCCAGCCACAAGTACAATAAGGAGTAGGACCTCCCCACAGGTAATGTAGTAATTCTCTTCCCATTGAATATAGCTTACGCAAACAACGCCCTGTTTCTCAGTGTATGTAGAGGTCGGATAGAAAATCACACCTACACCACCTTGCCAAAACTCCACTAGTCTCCGCCTGTGGTCTAGTTCCGTGCCGTTCCAACCTTGGACAATACTATCGATTGTTGCGCTACCTACTCTTATTAGACTATTGTCTAGATCTGGGTTCCATCGGCTAGGTCCTGCAATCGTGATATATTTATCCTGGATATGTTAGAATAACGAGAAAGTTATATATATATAGGGGTATTTGCTCACAAGCTGATCGCCAAACTTTATCAAAGAGACGCCTAAGAGCTCCCACCGGATTACGTTCACCACACCTTCCTTTAGACCCCTAACTCTAGGAACTTGATTTAACAAGTCCCAAAACACCGGATCGTTTATGTGTTCCACGTAATCCCATCCTTCTACTAACTTCAACAGACGTTCGACAGAGGGTTCGTCTAAGGGGGCTCTAAATAAAAACTGGCATAGTTCGAGGTATTCATTGGGAGTGAAATAGAAGCTGCTATTCCATGAAATACAGTTTATATATATATTTCTTCTCCCATTGGGTATATTATTGCCGGAATGAACTGTTACGTATCCCTCGTCGTCTGTTTGTGAAAAAAAAACCTGTCTCCGAAAAGTTCCTAACTCGTCCTGACTCCAGGGGCTGTAGACAACCTCTGAAAGAGCAGAATATAATCCTGGTACTTGCAATAAACCGAAGGGATTTTTCTAGGTCAATCAGAATGTGAAGAATCATAGCAGGAAAATAGTACTACTTACGAAGTAGCTAATAAACCTGTCCAAAACATGGTTGAAACAATCCCACCGAATCAGTGTGATATATAGACTCGATGGGGCCACTGCCTTGGGATCTGAAAAGTTTTTTATATTGTCAAAAATATCCTTGGTATCTTTAACATTGACTGTCTGGGTTGGAATCTTGTAATCGTTTAGCCAGTAGTAAACCATCGAAACCGTGAGGTATCCATGAATATCGGGATTCGCAAAAAAGTAGAATAGGAGACTGGCATCGTGAAGGGTAACATAGTAGTCCCAGTCCCACCGAATATAACTTATAATGTGAGAACTTGGTTCTTGGGTGTATTCATCAACGGTGCAGACCATCATTACGCTCCTCGGGAGGTCCCAGGAAAATTTTACTAGCTTTCGCCCGCGTCTAATATCCAAATCACTCCAGTTACTGCATTTGATAGCCCCAAGTGCCGCGCCAGACCTAGCCTGTATAGTTGGTTCGCTGCATAGCTGGTAGCTGGGCCGAAAGATATTTGACATTGTCTTTAGAGGTAATCTGGGGAAATAAACTAGTAGAGGGGTATGTTTGTTGTAGGTATAAAGCATACAATTAGGGAGAGGAGTGGGGGGTTTATTTATATTTGCGAGCGACGTAAGGGCATGATAAATATTAATATAATTCCCCTAATTCACAGAGGGGTCAAAACGTCTAAACACATAGGAGTATACTAAGTTCCTGTGATTCTTTGGGAGAATGTATAGCTCCTGGGCTTAGTTGCCTGGGCTACCTGGTAGTAAATTTAGTATTTACCGAAAGGCGTATAAAGCCTAACGATCAGTTATGTAGCTATACATCGTAGAAAAAAATATTTAGACATTAAATCAACGGTAAATTGGTACTGCTACATAGTATACATATCATTGGAATTTTTTTTTTTGACAAGTACTAGGGTAGGGTATATTTGACTAACACTTCTTCACCTTCCACCGGGGCACCTTCACCAAGTTAGTTAGGAAAACTTGCTCTTTCTCTGTGACAGTCGTTCAACCCTGTGGCGAGCACCCAATATGGCGAACAGGTCCAAGTCGTGAAGTTCGGCCCGAGACATTATTGTGCACACCTCACCATTTTTAACTTGTCTGAATCACTCCCTATGCGTAAAGTAGGTAGAGTACTTGGCGTTTCTGGGACAAGGTGACTGGGAACGCCATGTCGCGCGCTAAGATCCACCAAATGCGTCACAAGCTCACAATGTGATAAGCATGTATTGTATGTCGCTCTCCCTATTACCATACTCCGGAAATGATTGTCAACTGCAGGTAAGATACTGGTGTCTCGGGTCGATTTTACGGTATCTACAACCTCAATCCTGTTCGTCGCACGGGTGTATCTGGTATGGAGGGATGAACGGCTATTCCGGTGGCGTTTTTTACGTTAAACCCGCGTGACCTGCTAAAACTCTGCGAGCATGACAGGCTGTATAAGGAGGGGTTTGCTTAGGACCCTTTTGAGCTTGGTGCATGCATGGGTCTTGGTAGAACTATCAATAATCAATTAACCAGTGTAGAACTCATGTCTCAATTGTCGAGGAGGATGGTTTGTGGTTGGTGAACAATAGAAAAAGCATTAACCCATTTCTATGTCTTATGATCAAGATTTTTTTCGATTTCAGATTGAGCCAGGTTGTAAGAGGGGCTTATTTCCCCCCTATCTATGACTTACGATCGCACATATACATGTTAGAAACATGACTTTTCTTCTACCTGGGGGAAAATCCTGAATTAGAAATGTATTTAGGGACGGAAATATAGGCACCTCCAAGTCGGCGCTTGTTTCTAAACACCGCTCCCCCTACAAAATGGTGTTGGTTGCCAGAACAGAGATTATCCGGGTACCGTATTTTCTCACGAGATTCGACCCGCTGTGGTAGGGGTTAATATGCGGTTTTGCGCAATTTTCAACACAAAAAAATAAAAAATAAAACAGTTTTACCCTGTATCAGTACAAGTATGTATCTTTCTTGTTCTAGTGCCAGGCATTTCCATGGCTCCTAATTGTCCCAACGCCTGTTAATGCGTACTAATCCCGGCCACAGCGGGTCGAATCTCGTGAGAAAATACGGTATATCATTTGCTGTAGAGTGTTGCACTAGGTGACTTTTTTGGGTAAGAAGCCTAGAACACTTGCCCGTGAACGACGGGGGGGTCGGTCCCCGAACCCGAGTCGCCCCAAGACGAACATGCCTGTACCGGTTTTTTAAGCTGCCCCTGGCCGGTAGAATGGGCGTGCCACCCTGTTTTCTCAATACCAGTTCGCTTTTTGTCACCTTATCCCAACCTCTCGATGTCACAGGTTTCATAATAAACATGATAAATGACGCTTATATAATAATACTACGTGACAGGTTAAAAAGAAAGAGCTGACAAATAATCATAGTATGGTGCGCGCAGTCTTAAATGTGCTAGCCGAATCCGAGGTGGAACAGCAACCCACACCGAATCTGTGCCAAACTTCAATAATCTGGGCTATGTAAAAGATTTAAAGAAAAATCCTGCAAGCTCAGGTGTATGTTCAATAGAAAAATAATACTGCCAATATATAATTGTAATAGAGCTTTACCTCTGGTATATCAATTCTTGTTAGGCCATGTGTAGTGTCCATCATGCTTATGTATTTCTAGGGATGGTTCTATTTGGTACTTTTTACAGCCAAAAATGAAGTTTTATTTCACAACAACCACACATCCCCAAGCCTAATAAAAAGATATGGAGATTTATTGAGGCCATATCAGGCCATATATTCTTTTGTTAGTGATTTGGCTGGCTGTGGGGACCGGAATATCGCCCCAAATACTGTGACACATTTAAGACTGCGCGCACTATATATTATCCTGTTTCTGACCAACGCGAAAGGTTTCTATAAAATTACTTTAATGCTAGATAACAAGAAGAAAGCTAAACAGGACCTATAGTTGACCTACTCCCCCAAGGGTTCAAAACGTAGGGGTTCTCTAAACATATGCTAAATATAAAACTAGATCAACTCTGCATAATTGTGCCCATCACCCCCCCCCTACACCCACTACCATGGCCTGAACGACTGGAAAGAACTGATATCGGTATCCACCGGGCCCTGCTGTGGCCTTGTCTCACTGGATTCCGACCTATTCGTGTTATCCGAATCGGGACCGCTCGTCGCCTTATCAAGACCCTCCGCTTCCTAATGACACCTTAGCTCTTCAGTTTCCTATTAGAAGGACAGTGCCCACCTTTAGTTTAACCGATTTTCTGACACTACGTTGCTTAATTTTTTTCATATTTTTCCAACTCTGGTCAAAACAGTCGTGCATGCAACGGGTGAACTCCAAATCAAACTTTTTAAGCTCTTCATCATCCTTAGGTAACACTGAGGCCGGAATCAAGGCTTGGACTTGATCAAAGATCTTGTCTCTTTCTGTTTTATCCAACTGTATCCAGGTCATGAGGTCTTTGTTCCAGGCTGTTCGGAAGACCGCCTAGATTCTTCAGCAACATATATAACTGCCTAGTAGAGAGGTGAGTTTACCTGGAGCTGCTTATGACCAACAGAGTTCCCAATCTTTTCCGACAGCACTTTAAAGACTTGCGCTTCTGATTCCTTTGATTCCTTTGGCCCCCCTGTTTTTTTCTGTTGAGGCATGATGCTGTTGCGGCGTCGTCCGTGTTTTGTGATGTGCGGGGTAAGGTTAGCAACAGCCGGTTTAATAGGAGCCCGAATAAACTTAAGAAATCAAAAATCTATCAAATTTTATCTTTTGAACGTAGACTGAATTTTGTAGAGAGCAGAGAAATCCCATGCAATTTATAATCACTGGAAGTGCAATCCCAGCCTTGTGGTATCCCATGAGTAAATGTAGTAGGGTTACTGTACTAGGCAATGTGCTCCAAGATATGGGGCGTCAAATATGGAAGCGTAAATCGGTCAAACGTTCGTTTACCATCGGCGGTAACTTAAAGCCCACCGGTGGTAAATTAAAGTCCAAAAACGCTAGATTCCAGCACCTTGTACTTAAGTCAAACACTCCTAAATACAGTATGGGAAAGCGGGGTGTTTTTTGTATGGCGTTGGTGCGGTATTCTGGAGAATGCTAGATTAAGTCGGCTGTGTTACAGGAATTTTTGACCAATTCGGTAGCACTTTCAACAGGGGCATACAATTTATCAAAGATGTATTGGTTCCCCATCCTAAATCCCAGATTTCCGCAAAGGATACGATGGAGTTCCAGTGGGTGTTGAACCTACTTGTAAACCAATCCAAGATTATTAGAAGTCAATTTTCTGCGCTAGGAGTGCACCTCAGTCTTTGAGCTGCTGATAAATTGATCCAGCAGTGGGAATAACTATGTAAAATAAACGTTTCAAAGCCTCCCCCTTCTATTGCCACTGATTTTCTCACTTCAACGGGCACAGACCAGCTGATGCTTTTGTGAGAATCATATAGAATAGATAATTCAAAGCTTCCTCCCTGTAAAATAAAAAGCTTTAGTGTTTTGGTGCACGCAGTAGCATTGGAAGAATATACAATGGTTGTTGATTTTGTGACTTGTCTCATGCCTATCGGAAAAGAAGAAATCAATTTTAGAACTGATGGATGGACAACACTACAACAAGCAACTAGAGAAGGGCATATTGATATTGTAGAACTCTTTTAAACAAAAAATTCAAAAGTTAATATCAGTCCATACATAGAACATGGTAGAATAGTTTTATAAGCAGCAGTACAGAGTGGACATCCAAATATATTGAAACTACTTGTAAACAAGTAAGCCCAAATCAACACTAAACCATTGTATAATGCAAGCCAAAGAGCTTTACAAGCAGCAGCAGAATGCGGAAACCTAGAAGCTATTAATATGATCTTTGATAGAGACGTTGATGTTAATACTCTTCCTTGTAAAATTCAAGGTCAAATAGCATTACAAGCTGTAGTGTAAAATGGATAATTGGAACCGGTTGGACTATTCTTGAAGAAAAGTACTAAAATCAATGCTAAAGCTTGTGATATCAAAAGCTGGACAGATTTACAAGCTGCAGCGGAAGATAAGCATCTTGAAGTTATAAGGTTTCGCTTGAAAGAAGGTGATAATATCAATACCAAATCTTGTGAGGCAGAAGATTGAATAGCACTTCAAGCCGCAGCAGAAAACGGTCATCTTGATATGATTTGATTATTAATAGAGATGGACAGCAATATCAACATAGAGCCATGTGTAGAGGAGGATATTACAGTACTTTCTGTAGCAATAATAGGGGGCTTGTAAGGATAGACAAAGTGTTGCATGTCATAAGTGCAGAGTTTTGCGATAACTGAAATTTGAATGAATTTTAGTAAATTGTACAAGGATAAAGCCTGATGCAAAAGAAATTGAGTCACTTTTTAGTATTTTTGGTTATTTTTCTATCATTGGAGACCGGACTAGTTAAAAACATAAGTATAGTGTTTGTTATAGAGTGATTTGGATCTGATTTTTGGTGAAGGAACTACTCCAATGGAGGGGTAACTGGTGGGCCCTGTTGGGGCTACTGCAGTTGATTAGAATAAATTTTGATTAACAAGTGATTTAGTGTTTGTCTTAGGGTGGTTTGTGGCTGTTCCTGAAATTATGAACCCGCTCCATTGTGGGTTCGGGGGCAAATTTTGACCAAAAAACCCACTTTGGCTGAAGCAGTTCCCTGGCCGGGAGACCAGTTAGCACAGTTTTTTACTGGAGAGGGTTCTAGTTCTGCACTACTGCGTATATACTGCCATTCATACGCCATTTATACACCT
Organism: Verpa conica; assembly: GCA_033030425.1. Lineage (NCBI taxonomy): Eukaryota > Fungi > Ascomycota > Pezizomycetes > Pezizales > Morchellaceae > Verpa > Verpa conica. The sequence goes on along the minus strand of JAUFSD010000010.1, from coordinate 278,520 downwards.
TCCATATGCTTCCCACAGTGCTTTAGAACTCAATTGCAGTTCTCAAACACTGTATATATTGATTTTGCTCTAATTAGGGCCTCGGTGTGCACAGTCCTCCCCCCTGTTCTTTGCTCAAAATCCAGAACCGCCCCGGCCTGCGGAGCGGTTTGAGGCGGTTTCTTTGTGTGGCCCCTCGGGGAGTTTGGGGGACCGAGTCCCCCATGACAGACACTAAGATTGTATCATTTCATAGATTCTAAAGTGTTTCACCGCCAAACCAATCAGCACCTAGATACCGATCACGTGATTTCCCGTCTCTAAAAGGCAATAGGTAAGGCTCCAATAGAGCTTCCAAAAGCGATATCTATTCTTTTGCTTATTGACTGCCTTTGCTGGCAGTATCACTCTCCTCGGAGCTAATTATAACTACTTCCTCATCAATCTGAACGCTTCTACCCCCCTTCTACCCCCTCTACTGTCTCTACCCCTTGCCCTACCCCTACCTCTACGTCTACCTCGACCTCGATCTTTTGAGGCAGAGTTTTGGGCAGCTTCCAAGCCCTCTAAACTCTCTACCGGAGGGGGGAGTGCTAGGAGGTACTGGATTCCCTATTGGGAGAATAATTGACTCCTTTTCAGCACCTTTACCTTTCCCTTTTGCTTTGCTGCTTGCTTTCTTAGCTTCCTTTTGCGCCTCTATTGCCTCTCTCTCTTCTCTAAGCCTTATCACCTCGTCGGTGGTAATAACCCTTGCTTCAGTAAGCTTCCTCCTATCTTTAGTAACAGCTTTTGATTGATTAGAGACTGCCTGACAGAATTGGCTGTGTAGATGCTCGGCAATCTCCTTATCGGCAATAGACTGCTGCAGCCCTTTATCCATATTGGTGATAAAAGATTGTAGCTTTCCTGCTGAAGCAGTATTGCCTTTTACTAGGGCTAGGGCTTCTTTACTGTATGCTTAGGCAGTACGAGCAGTACGAGGAGTACGTAGACTGCGAGGAGTGATAGGAATAGAGATAGGCTTAGCTTCTCCAGTTTTTAGAGAGCCTAGAACCTTCTGAGGATCGTAGGGATGAGCTCCAGTACGTCTCCAAGCTGATTGAATGTTTCATACAGTATATGCAAGCTTTCGGGCTGTGAATAGATGCCTGATAAGACTAGATAAGCTACTGCTTTAGGCTAAAAGAGAGAGGGGGAAGTGTACAGACTTTAAAAAGACCCCCTTATCTACTTGGTGCTCTCTTCTCTCTCCTGCAGAGTCTAGAGCGTTGCTATAATACTGCTGCAAAGGGCCAAAAAGCCCTATATCAAGGGGTTGCAAGATATGGACAGATTTTGGGAGTAGGCATACAGGGAGGATTTTGTTCGTTAGGACATAGTCAAAAAACTCCCACGTGACGTGAGAGCAGTGCCCATCAACCAATAGCAATCTCCATTGCCCTGCTGCTCGCTCTTTGGTATATTTATCAAAATTATCTCGCAGCCAATCAAGCCCTAGTACGCTATCACTGTATCGTTTTGAAGAGTAGGCAAACGTAGCCTCATCTCCATCCTTTATCTCAGCGTACCATCCGAGATAGTGCTGTTTACTCTTGTTTATCACCATAGAGGGTATTGCAACACCTGCAGCAGAGACTGCTTCGACAACCGTCACCCAACCGCGTATCCCACTGTGGGCCAATCGGGGTTTTTTCGGCCTTTTCGGCAGATAACTTTGCAGCAATTGGTTACCCCAATTGCAAAGCCCTTTTTGTCCATATTGTAGAGATTCTCGGGCAAGATACCATACTCTCGTATGGTGTGTCAAAGCTAGAGAGGGGGGGGTAAGCAGCTAGCAAAAAGAGTGCAATGATAGGGGTAATGATAGGGGGGTTAGGGGTAATGATTGGGGTGATGATAGAGGGATTACCTTGCGATAGCAGCTCTTGATGATAGCAGGGCTTGCTGCGCTGTTTTGCCCACAATCTAGACGTTGCGCAAAGTGTGAAGCTAGCTCTAAATTGCGTTCTAAGAACCTTGCAAGCCAATTCTGTAACGGGGGCACTCCCAGGGGAGTACTGCCGTACCAAAAAAAAACCAACAACCTCCCTTTCTGACGAGAAGCTTCAGCAGCGAGGCTTAGAACCGCTCGTCAACACGGAAGGTCGACAGTCCCTAGGCAAAACAGGAATAAGGATTTTAAGGGTTGCAAACTAAAGACTTTAAAAGGCTCTGCTTCCCAGGGGAAGACAAACGTCTTTAGCAAAGAGTATGAGAGTCTCTGAACAACGGTTGTTCGTTGACTAGCAAGAATGATTGTCCTGGGGGAAGGACGGGTTTAAGCTATGATTTTGATTGCCAAGAAGCGGGGGAACAATTCCTCCGCGCTTGGAAATCAACTGAGTCTAGAGCGCCCCTAAGAACTAGCGGGGTCGATAGACTAGCAACTAAAAAAGCGTTGGTTACTAAAAGCTCTGTAACTATTGCTAAAATGGTCCGATTTCAAATCCGATTGCACCTATGGATTTGCAGCACTGTCCCCCATATACCCTCCGAGTTTGGTTCGGTTGGACAAATTTTCCTGACGGTTTTGGGGTTATTTTTGGGGTCCAAAACTTGTCTTTTTGTTAGGAAATCTGCAACTCAGGGAGGCCCCCTCTGCAAACGGCGGGTGGCACAGTGGGGCGCCTCGGGGGGTGTTAGAAAACACAGAGTCCCCTAGGTAGGGTAACCCACTGGTGATTCCTGCCGTTGCTTAGATTCCTTTCTCACGTTCCTAGTCCAACCTGGGGACGTGGCGAAGAGGTAATCTTGATTCATAAGGACCTTAGGGCGACGCACAAGGCCTAGCCCCGTATGGTTCGATTCGTGACGCCGCCAGGTTAATTACTATTTTTGCTGGCGGCCCTAACTACTAAGCATAGCTTTGCTCTCATCTCACGGCTCTCGGCCTCCCATAAGGTTAGCCATCAGCGAAGCCGTTGTTATTCCTCCTAGAGGAACAGGAGCTTAACTCTGTTCATGGAGGCAACTGCTTCAGTCTCATTGCACTAGTATCTCCCGTAGCTATAAGCTACAGACGCATTACTCTGGTCTCTGTCGCATACCGACGACGGTGAGCTTCGCTCCGTCCTAGGAGCTCGCCAGCTCGCTTAGGGATCGGGCTATCATAGTAATGACTTTCCTTAGTATCTATTGACAGGAATGGGATAGCTAGTCCTATCCCTCAAGGGAGATTCTCAGGTGTCTCTATATGGAGAGGTACTTGAGACTAGTCATGACAAATGGTTAAATCGTCACAAATTCTTGCCTAGCTTTCGCCCAGTAACCCTAGTCTGCGCCAAGTGCGCTGCCATTTCCTTCACAATTGCTATCTTTGGGGGGAAGCCCCAATCATCCATTTGCTGTATTCACCTGGCGATTGACTTCTCTTCATTGGGCGTAAGAAGCTGCTGGTGTTGATGGCTTTGCTGGTGGCTAAGAGCGCCAGCAATACGATCTCGCAGAGTCAAAAAGGGGATCTCATATCGATCAGCAGTCTCCCGTATAGAGGCATTGGGGGTCTTTTTATAGTGCTTGATCGCCAGCTAAATTGCCTCCTCTCTCTGGAGCTTCTGTATACCCTTTAGACATGCCATAGCTGTGATGGTTTTGCTGTGGAGTTGAGGCTCTAGAGTCTCTAGCTTTGGTGTTGAGCGCGGGGCTTGTTCTGGGTGCCAAGGAAATACGTGATCGGTATTTAGGTGCTGATTGGTTTGACGGTGAAACACTTTATGCCCAGAAGGATTACTACTGTCATAAGGCGCCATGGCGGTCATACAAAGTGGTAAATGTACTTTGAGCATTATTCTATTAGTCTATTATTTCAATTCCTATGTATATAGCTTTCTTCATTGAGGGTTGTCATTTTTCTCTCCCCCCGTAGGTTGTGTCGAGGTGCGCCAAGCCTCGTGTCCCGTCACTAAACGACCACGATTTTATCTTACCCGTAAAATCTTCATAGCACCTCCCCGCTTCTCCCGTTACAATTAATGCCTGATTTTCTAAGCAATTGCAATCGCCTGCTTAATTTTTAGAGCCTACTGGATTAATAGGGCAAATAACGCAGAGCTTTCATATGGTGCGCCCATAGATATCGTTTTAAATATTTTCGTAATGAGTAGGATTAGGTCCACGTAGTAGTAAGACTATTACTGAGAACCACCTCGAGTTGTAGTCGGTTTTTTTGAAGCGGGAGTGCGTTTTTACGTTCAAATAAAATTACCAACAAGTAAAAGTGATAGCCACTCACGATTGGCCTAACACCCCTGTCCATCACTGCCATGCGGTCATGTACGCTGCCGTAGCCTCGTCAAATCGCAATCGGGTAACAAGTATGTGTTGCCATCAAGCTTTTCTTTGGATGAAGGGGCCCACCCAACTCGAGTACTTATGTCCTGCCCAAGGCCGAGTTCTGGAGAAGATGTAGCCAGAAATAACGCTATTCTCAACCAAAATGTCCCCTAAATCTTCTACCCTCCTTGATCGTTTTATGAAAATCCACAACACAAGCCGGCGCGAAAGAGAAAACAACAATTTGATACTACCAACCCTACTTATTCTACTCATTCTGCTCATCCTTCTCGTTCTTTCTAAATTTTATTCTCACTGGAAAACCGAGGAACCTAGCTATATTCAAGTGTGAGTACCTCATTTCTTTTTATCTTGTTCTTTATCTAACTTTTCAGCCCTGCTGTCGATGGGGTCCCAAATAGACCCCAAGCAAATCTACGTATACTTGAGCCACTCCTACCTTTTATCCAGGGACAAGAGCCGAACTTTAACACCTATGAACCTACCACTTCACGCAATCAACAGTTGGCACCTGCCTATACGATAAATCTTTTGCCGACCCAGGAGGGAGAGCCGAGCTTTAGAGCCTACGAGCCTAGCACCGCGCATAACCAACAGTTGGTATCCGCCTATACGATAAATCCTTTGCCGACCCAGGAGGGAGAGCAGAGCTTTAGAACCTACAAACCTAGCACTGTACACAATCAACAGTTGGTACCCGCCTATACGATAAATCCTTCACCGGCCCAGAGTAGGGGGTGCAAAATTCGATATAAATCAAACCCCGGTATATACACTTCCCAGAAACAGCCAGGGCAACGATTCCAGGAAATACTTTCAGATACAAGTGCCTCCCGAAACCAGCAAGCACTATATGCAGAGCAAAATCTACTAGGGGAAAGCTCCTTACAAAACCCTAACCAGAAAAAGCAGTTATTGGTAGTTAAGAGGGAGATCCCACAGTTGAAGCGGGAACCAGAATCGTCGGTAAAGGTTTAGGGGGGGAAGCGGGGTCAGAAGCGAAACTTGCCGAGAGATATTGAGAAGGATGCACAGCAGCCGAAGCAGAAACGAAAATCGTCGGTAGATTTTAGGAAAGAGGAGGTAAAGCAGCTAGATCTAAAAGAAAATAGCGAGGAGGCACAACAACCGGAGCAGGAGCAGGAGCAAGGAAAGTTAGTAAAGAAAGGGGTGCAGGGTCAGAAGCGAAAGTTTTCGAGAGATATTGAGGGTGGCGCACAACAGCCGAAGCAGAAACGAGCAAAGTTTGGGAAAGAGGAGGTACAACAGCTAGATCTAAAGGAAGATGATCAAAGAGTACAGCAGCTAGAGCTAAAGGATGATATCGAGGAGGGGGTGTGTCAGAAGGGGGGCTTGGGGAAGAGGACGCAGCAGAAGCGGAGGTGCAAGCGGGGACAGAAAGTGCGGGAGTTGAGGGATCAGCAGGAGCCGGTACTGGTGAAGCTAGAACAGAAAAGGACAAAATCCTGGGGCAGTCTCGTTCCTACTCGGAATTCACAAACACATGGCACAATTGATCTGTGCACAGAGTCCATAGTGATTAGCGTGGTATTCTCCAAATCCACAATCAAAGTCTCAAAACCTACGGATGGAGGCGCCTACATTACACCTCAACAACTTGGAAAGTGTACCATGCACAACTCTCGTGACTGGAAATGCTATAAACCACGAGGATGCAAGAGGATGAAGCTTAACTATAGGTTTGATTCCATCATCTAGGCAATATGAAATATGGGAGAATAAGAGTAATGATCAACTATAGGGACATCATCTGCTTTGGAGATAGGCATGATAAACATTACCTAGAGTTTATGCTCAAAACACTCTGAATATTGGTGCATTCTACAGCGCTCTTTCGTCATGGACTTAGGTGTATGTCGCGGAATTGACTGTTTGTTTATCCTAGCTTTGTGTGCGTGCAAGTGAGAATCTTCCTAGGCAAATACAGCAAAGCATCAGTTTGAGAGAGTATGATTCCATGCCTTCAGGCCCACGGCAGTGCTACTAGGCCCATATTCTGGGTATCCAAACCTTCGTGTTCACGCCTAGCTAGGTTATATATTTTTAGCGGTAAGTCTCCTTTATCATCTCTCATTTTATATAATATATTTATATTGAAATGAGGCTAAAATCGAAGTCCCCGGAGCTTGGACCCAATAGCCTACCGAGGGCATCCCGAGGACCCGGATCAAATAATCCATATAACTGATGCTTTTATGTATTTGCTTAGGATGACCTTTGCCCCCTCACAAAACAAGAGGATACCTAATCGTGGTCTAATTTGCGGCCCGCACCTAATCATGACGTACAAAGGGCTCTGTGGTTTGCTAACATTCATAATATATAGGTCTCTGGAAACGCTTTGTGATACTTCAGTTGAAATGATAGTGCATGTAGGGTAGAGTTGGAAAACTTTAGGGGTATTTGTTCTTTTGCTATACTATATATGTGGGGAATGAGGGGGAGTTAAAAATTTATTCCATATTATCTTTAGGGGTTTATATATGTATAGTTACTTATATTGTCAAGTCTTTTTTTATTCAGTCTTATAAAACTTGGTTCACAATTGTAGTAGGGAAGCAGCTAGAAGATAGGCGATTTTGGCCCTTTTTGGTGTAGTTTTGAGTGTTGTCCGGACGCTACCAAACTATAACAATAGGGAAACATATAGAACTTCCTATACCCGCGTGTTAATTAACAACTCGGAATGTGGTTACAACCACCAGATCGAATGAGCACAGTGATGTAATAGCAACAAGAAAACTACATGCAGTTAGAATCTCATAGCATTACAATTGGTAATTCAACTAAACATTAATTAGTCTTAACCACATTCAGTGTCTATTTACTAGGGTTTTCTTGATGGTGTTTTGTTGTGGTTATGAAAATTCCGAGTTATTAATTAACGCGCGGGTAATAGAGCCACTTATGACATCATGACTACCTAAAGATAGCTTACAACCGTCGTACTATATATTAAGCGGCTCTACCTTTCAATACTCCCCTAACAAAATTAAAATAGCTGAATCATTTACAATAAAAATAATTGATATAAATTGCATATAAAATTAAAGCTGCAGTGTACAGGCGAGCTGTGAAACTCCACCTTGAGTCTCATCTATCTCGTTCTCAATCTTATATATATGCGCGCAATGAAAAGAGAAAACAAAATTCCAAAGTTAATTCCACCACATAACTACTCATTACTGGAGATATGCCACTCGAGTTTCCCCTGGTATATGGTCTTCCCCCCCGCTTGAAGTGCTCTAGTTCTTTAACCTTAGCACGTATTTTTATCCCTGCCTTTAGATGCCTTCTAATAACCGCTGAATCCTTCTTGTGTACCAATCCTGATATGAAGTAACGATTACGGAGCCGGATGCGAGAGTCATTACGCTGGTTAGGCAAGAGGCCAAGCCAGTATGTGACATTGGGGGTAGGAGGCTTCTCGGGGGACACACTCCCATGTACGTCTTCCTAGAATATCAACCTCGATTTAGTGTAGTAGGTATCTCTATGATCAACTTACAACGGAATCTGGCAAGACCCATGTCTAATTACTCTAGAAGCTGACTTCGGGTAGGTGGTCTTAATTGGTGAGGTGATTATTGAGGGCCTGGATGTTGTATATGTGTTCGTGGAAGGGTACTGTACTGGGGAGAGAGGCCAGTATTTATACTAATTTTACCCACCCACGCAGGCTTTTTTTAGCTGGGAGACTTCTGGAATTTGACCATAGCTTTAGGCATGTGATACTAGCCATGGTGATCATGATATGTGTGCGCAACGTTTAATGCAGTACAATATTAATTATATAAGACAACGAAGATTTTATCCGAGGTAAGTGGTATTCCATAAGATACTTAATCTTTACCGTTCAAGAGCTCTACATACCCAATAAATATCTATAATATCATGCACCAAGCTGCTTCTACTGCTTCTACTGAGAAAATAAATTCGGTTTGGTTCGATACTACACCAGAGTGTAAGCTAGATTGCGTAAGTAGTAAATCATTTTGTGGAAATCGTGTGAAATGGATCATTTAGTAAGCAAATCTTTAGGTAACGCATGCGACACTCTCTTATAGCTGAATCTTTCTATCATTGATATTTAAAACTAGAGGAGCTACAAAACATTATACACCTAAATATCATACCTAGGTATGTATACATTATAGAAAATTCTTAGCACTTTGTACATGTAAACTTAGACTTCCATAACACTATGCCCACCACCATATTTTCGGCTTAGAGTATGGTAATTTAGATGACTGCTAGTAAGAAATTTAGCGGGGGCAGGTTATGGGGGGTCGAAATAGCTGATTGATTACTTATTTATATATGGAGAGATCAAGTGTAATAATTTATATATAGGCTCATAGAAGACAGATAAATTGAGTTCTTGTCGGGGTACTGGGGGTGCAACACTACAGTAGAGGAGCAGGGAACAGTGGTCAAGTATCATAGTTATATATATCAAGGTTTGCAAATGCACTAAATCATTGGCGGTGAAATACATGTTAAAATCTTTCTTGAGGCTCTGATTTATATATATGAAATGCGGAATAAAAAATCCTAAATTCCCTATAGCCAAGCACAGACGCCAGTGTCAAACCTCCAGTCAGTTTTGTTGTCCTCGTCTTTATCGACTGTGTAAACAACCGGACAAAAGTAGAGGAGACAAAATTGATGGACGTTGTAAGGAGAGAAGAGGGCACTTGTAAAAAATCTTCCTTATGGGCTTGAATGGATATTTATACCTGTACTAGTTAGAACTGTTTAGGTCATCTGACAAATCTTATACACAACCCTGCAAACAAAACAGGATTCAGACGAAAAGTCGTTGCATTACATATCAAGTCCCTTCGATCGTATAAACGAGTCTTTAGGAGCCATGAGACCAATTCAGTCGGATTTGTAAGAGGAGGAATATGTGCAGGTACCCAGACCACCTATTCAAATCTCCCCCCTAAGTGATGAAATAGCGTGCGCATGCCGCTATAACACAGATCTTTGACCAGCAATAAGCACAATAAAGGGCCTGCCTAGGAATCTTGAGGTGGGGGTATGTTTATGATGGGAATCATGCTTTTGGAGATTGCCACGGCTCATGCCGGAATGATTTGGACGAGGCGAGTGATAAGCATTAGCATATTTGGGTCAAATACCTGTATAGAAAGCACCTCACAAAATAAGCCTACCCAGCATATCTTTATCACATATGATATCCAGCCCCCCTGTTTTTAGTTGTCTGTGATGGTAGGCCTGTGCACCAGATCGAGAGAACACCCAAATATATAAACTAATGTGAGTATCCCAGCCCCAAATTTCCGTCTTTCGATCGATACCCATTCAAGAGTTTCAAAGGAAGCCTTTGACTAACGATGAGTCAACCAAAATACGAGGAGGAGGGTATTTTACGAGTGTATGAGTTTAGTTTTAAATCTGAAAAAGCGCGAAATCAGGTAATGAAAAGCGCTCAAAAAATTCTGAGGCTTACAGCCTGCTAATAGATTGGTGCGATTAGTCGATGAGAACGGGCTACGGGTACATGATCGAGACAAGCTCAAGCACGCAATTTGGACCAGTGAGATCTTATATTCCAGTAGTGTCCCAAAATAAATCAGTTTAACAGCTTAGTCCTCTCACTAAACGATTGTCTAGAGCCACAGCTTAAGCTTACAATCAGACTACGTGTCAACGATCGAGACTATTATAATAAAAGCTGAACCGTTGAGACCTATTAATCCTGCAGGGTATCGAAAAGGTCTTATGTATGGGGACTTGAGTATTGACCTGATATATAATTAAACTCCGAGCCGAATATAAAATATAATGAGTACATATATATTGGGTCTGTCCAACTTGTTGTATCTAGGTTGGAAAATACCTCAATTACATGAATCAACTACCTAATTATCCATCTACGGCAATATGTAACGTACACCGTTGATGACATGCCAATTATTCCTTTTTTCATCATCTGTGAAATCATTATCCTCAAAGAACTGTCTGATCCTCCCTTCAGCCCAAGCAATGAAGTAATTGTGACGGTATAACATGCATTTAACGCGTGATAATCTACCGGGGTCAAAAATGACATGGTCACTCCCCTCGTCGAAATCAAACCCGCCAATCTTATTGTACCTCTGATGTGCGTTGGAAGGTCCTTAGCATCTGATATCATATTAGAGAATCTACATGAATCCCTCATACCAGATAGTACTCGTCTGGCATTGCTATCGCGGTCTTTGTAGCGCGATGCGAATTCCCAGTATAAATCCCAATTACTGGTATTTGATAATTTAGCAAGGAACATATAAAAAACTATATTAATTGACCTACGTTTTAACGCACGATTCGGGATAGCAATATGGGCATTGGGTAAAGAGTAGTGTTATAAATACCATCTAGTTTGGACGGTAGTTGGGATAAATCTGGCATATTGCATCTCAAGAGAAGTAGAAAGAATAATTTCTTCGCTATCGAAATTTTAGTTGTCTTTTTGAAGCGGGATTGAAGGCCAATACTAGCTTACCTCCATAAAATCAACCCATCACGGAATCTATGTAGTTCGGCATTCGCCTCCACCACTTCCATAGGCTGCCATGGCAACTATACCCCTATCTTATGCGTCTCAAGATTCGGGCATATAATTTTTGGTTTTATATATACCTCCACCGGTGGTTCCAGGCATTGTAGGGGTGTCGACATTGAAGGAGCGTTTGGCAAACGATTAGTTGGAAGGTAAGAGGGTTATGGTACTGGATAGATAGTGGGCGCTATGGAGGGTTATAACGGTTAAATCCTTAAGGACTACACACAATAAAAGCCGCACAAGTTGCAGAGAATCATATACTTAGGCTGAAATTAAGTATTGTCAGATTCCAAGACTAATTTTTATGGCGTTGCAACGAAGCGGCTGACAATACTTAATTTCAGTCTAAGTACTTAGACGGAGAAATAAAATCTATGTTCTGGTAATCAACACCGTATTGAAGGAGGCGTGGTATCTAGAAACTGGCACCCACTTGGAGGTGCCTGTAGTTCCGCCCCCACATCTCTAACTCAAGATCTTCCCCTGGTAGCAGAAGACAAGTCCTATTTCTAACATGCATGTGCAATCATAACCCACAAATGACGGCCAATAAGCCCCCTCCTACAATCTATCCCCGGCTCAGACCAGAATCAAGAAACTTTGATCAGACACAGAAGTTGCTTTTTCTATTTTCCACCGCAAAAAACCCTGCCAGTAAACTCAGTACCTCATTGGAGAAAGTATGGCACTTCTGTGCAGTTAGTCTTTGGACTGATATACATATGATATTTATGTTGGTGTCTTTATCAATGACTCTGATTTTGTGGATAAACTGTACATATGTATGATAACCCACTCCCGAGGAGGTCGCCCCTCCGGGAAGCTAAGACTCTGGTTCAGGTCTTTCTAATTTCCCAAACACAGCTAGCTTAGATGACTCTAGAGACACTATTAAACCCTGTCGGTGGCGCCTAATCAAGCTATTATCAGAATTACTTCTTTAGTTCTACGTATACTAAGGCTCATGATTTCTGCGTGCAGATCAATGGTCATAAGGCCTTATAATGTCTTAGTTTCATGTTTACCGCGGTCAAGTTAATATACTCGTCCCCCAGGAAAAGAACCTGAAAACAGGGGTGGTACGCACAGGCGTGACCGGGGGGGGTGTTTAAGTGGCGGAAGCACGCATTTTGACACGATTTACTCAATAATATACCATTTCTGGTAGCGGGAGCTTCTTGAGTCATTATAAGAGTAGGAACAGTAGCTTGTTGTTTGCCTTATTTGGGGCTACTAGGTGGATTTGAACTTCCGAGACACCTTTGTGCGTACCCCCCCTGTTTTCTGGTTCTTTTCCTGGGGGACGAGTACTACCTATAAAAGTGTAATGAACATTAAAGACCGACTTCGTTTGAGCCATGTAATCACATCTCGACTAATAAGCGCCCTTATCACCCACCATCTTACTTGGTTATTAGTCACGCAAGAAACTTGGCACTGGTGTGTTGGTTGATCCTTGGCGCAAAGGTACCACCGCCACCGAATTACCACTCCCGAGCACTGAAGTCCCCTCTACGCACCACATTTCTACCGAGCACGGTTGCCGGAGATGACTGAGCCCTCTGGAAAGAAGCGGAAAATACGAGAATCGTCCCCGGGCAAAATCCCTACAGTCGACTCTCCTTCACCCTCTACCTCAACACCTGAGGACGAGCCCTTTTGTTCTACAGGAGGAGCTACAGCCATAGGAAAGAAACAGAAGACAAAAGAATCACCCAGCCCCGAAGAACACGGCACTGAGGACAGGCCCTCCGGTGTCTCGGAGGGGTTATCCCTGGAGGAGAACCTAGAATCACTTGCGGATTTACTAGAGGTTCTTGAGCCCCGAGTAGCCGACATCCACCACCAAGTAGTTGACGCCCTAAAGAACAAAAAAGAGCTTGCGCTTACCGTCTCGGATGTTCAATCTTTCCAAGCTTCCCTAACAAAATTCAAGAAGTTTCTCGGCGGACCACCGAGGAGATTCAAATGCCCGAGTTGCCCAAAAGCGTTTGCCCGCCTCGACCGCTTACTTGTACACTGTGACAAATATCATCCTGAGAGACCTTACCTGAAACTGGTTTGTCCATGTCCACAGTCGTTCAAGAGCCTACGCCAGCGTAACAACCACTTAAGGAAGATTCACAAGGACTATTATAATAAGGAACAGGAGCTTCTTATTGGGGGACGTGAGTTTCTCCTATATCTCGACCATACCGTCAAGCTAAGCCCTTGGTGCAGGTTCAAAGGAAGAGACTGGAGCCCGTGATGAAACTAGGGTGATTAATATAAGCAAAGATGGCACTATTGATACGAATACGGATGTCGGTTATATTTACAAAAATTCCGTTGCTGCTATTGATAAACGTACAGATACTTCTATTGAAAACGATGTGGACACCCTTCTACTAGCTGTTGGGGGCGTGAAAGACGATTCAGGACCCCTACAAAGGGAGCTTACCTATGGTGGGCTTCCAGTCGTTATTCCAATTGGTATCAGATCACTAAAGGTAGCTTAGGATCCCGTTGTACTGGATCATCTGAGCACTATAGTTGGATTGACAAATACCTCATGGGTACTGGACCGAGTATGATTTCTGACCACCCCTCCTTTGTATGAAAACCGCTAAAACCTCGCTTAAGGGAATTCAAGATTATCCGGGAAAGAGTCCTGGCCCTGGCTCAATACTAGCATAATATCTCACATATATTTAGTATGATCCTTAGCTGTTGCTATCCTAGGTTGAGATGAACCATAGTAACGTTGGGGTACCCTACAGTATGATGGCATAACCGATAAATAAGTACTAGAATGGCTGGGAATAACCTTCTGATTTAGTTATCTTTTAAGTATATCAAGGGACGGGCAGGGACTATAGCGGAACACCGCCACAGGATGCATCGCGGAAAGTCGACCCTCGTATTAAGTTTACCTGGTACAAGTTCATTAGTAGTAGAAGCACACTGTTATAGTTTTATGATTAGTTTATTTTCATATGAAATACATTCTATATATATTTCAAAGGAATTACTCATATATTGTGTTGCTGGCACTAATTTGGGCTAGGGTGATTTGAGAAATTAGAAAATTCCCGTACTAAAAAGCGAGGCGCCTCGCTAATACAAAATCCGGACTTGGCACTCCACAGAATCAGCCCCAGTCTCTAAAGCTGCACAAGATTAAATCCGTTCCCCAGCTGATAAGTGGTATAAATAAATTCTCAATATTTGTGGCTATCCATTCCACTAATAATCATGGTTGTTAGAACCTAGATGAATGTGTGGTGGATATGGCAAAATAGCGATTTTTAGTGTCTTTTCGAGTCCCGCTCAACATTTACGGCCTAGAACTATAGATTATTTGTATATAGCCTAATTTCACGTTTGGAATAGAGGCCTATAGAGCCCTATATGGGCTTTATGCAGAGAATATTTTTTTCAAAACAGACAGAAGCGACAAATGAGAGCCACATCCACCCGAACAGACGAAATACAATTACTAATAACCCAACATAATAGCAAACCCACCATTGCCCCTAAAGCTACTAACAGCAGGATATTCTACCTCTATCCCACCATCCCATAACAGAACCGACCCGATGTTCAAAGGGAAATTAATAGATTCATTTGGCGCAGATTCATCTGACGATGGTCCAACGGAAGGCTTATGCGAGCCTTTCACAAACTGCGGGTATCCAATATCAACCAGGATTGGAATAAGAACCAGGATACGACCGGGGGCTCGCCCGCGCGGGACCAAATATGTTGTCGCCTTAGTGTGGAAGTGGATAAACTGCCAACTTACAATTGGCCGTGTATTGAGGTCTGGAATTGTCGATTTTTTCTAATAGTGTTAGTAGTGCTGGTTAACCCTACAGTGGCACCTACAGAGCAAAGACTTACCTCCTCAAACTCCTCCTTGATTCTAGTGCATTTGGATCCCCACGGTAGGATTGTTAATGGGCTCTCATCGTTTATTACCTCGATGGTTTCACGCGTAAAGAATGATAGCGGTATCCTTTCTATTATGTTCTGAACATCGGCAATTGCGCCTAGATCCATAAAATCTTCGATAAAAGTAATGCCGTCGTTTTCAAGTGTTTCAGGCATGTTTCGAAGCCTCGGTGGTGGTGGGAGTGCAGGATGGTGGCTGATGAGGGGTTTTGGCACCCTATGAAAAAGTTAGCGCACGCAAAAACATACAATCCTATTGTTCTCCTCAACTCAATATAAGATAGTCTCGTGGTATGGGTGATAGATAGATAGCTAAGTAGGGTGATAGATTAATTATAATCTGTACCAAGACATATTTGAGCCTCATAAACTCTAACATAAAATAGAGTCATACGATCAATGTGCATAAGGCAGGCTTTACTCCAAGGTAGCCATGTGTGCAGTCGGAGAAGCAGAGATATCATCCAACCAATTAATAATTAATTCAGAAGTTTATTTTTCTAGTAAAGATTACTTGTAGGGGCTAGGTTGAAGCAAACGAAATTTTTACTTCTTAGCCTCTCTTAAAACCCTAAATACACACATCATATTATATATCAACTAGAATTTCACTCGGAATAATTCTACTCAAAACATGAGAAAATGCTATTACACCATAGATCATGCAGACCCTATTCTTGGGAGTACGTATGGGTAACACGCCTAGCTACTTAGTAATTTCTTCTAGGATCATTCAATTACGTCCTCTCCTTAAATTCAAAATAAAGCCCCAAGAATTAGCCTAGAAATTCTCCCATGAATCTAGGGGTACTATAGGACAATATCTTCCCTCACTAATATAAGAGGACTACCCTACCCAGAATAGCCCTCCAGGAGTGATCCACGTATCCCCAAAGCTACTTATTGTTTATATCACCTTAAAGCACTATAAAACCGCAGTCGCGAACGTCAGTCATCACCCACCACCTAATCAAGATTAATTCTAAAATCTTATAGGTCTTATAATGGGGGTCCTTTGCCGCTGCCCGAACAAAATTTTCATGCATTTCAAGAGCGAAAGTGTGCTTTTGCTGTGGACTTGCAGGCTATGCGGCTCAGACCGACTTTACTACATCTTTCAGTGCGAAACATGTAGTTTTAGGATCTGCAGCATCTGCATCTACAAATGTCAGTCGCCGCCTGTCGCCTGACCAAGATCAATCCTAAATCTTATAGGTCTTATAACGGACATCCTTTATCGCTCCCCGAACAAAGTATTCATGCGAAACTTGTAGGTTTTACAACAACAAATAGTGACTTCACACGAGCTAAGCTGGCGTACGTAAATCGAGTTAGAGGATCCAGGGAGGGTCCTACTAGTGCGGTGCTCTTCCATAGGCAATTGATTATTAGATAGACATTTTTACAAGCATCTTTTGTTCTAAACAGAGCTAGCACTCTCGTGGTAGCCGGATTTTTGAGTAATCTCGTATTAGGCGTATAATTAGCATGAATTGTCCCCCTGCTGAAATCTATGATGTTTACAGCCTCCGGCAAAATTGTTGTAGAAATATGGGGCCCCAGATCCCCTTGCAATGAGTATTGGTCACGATAATCTTGCCGGAGGGTGCCCAGGTGCAGGGATTGAGCATTACAGCCAAACAGCGCCAAGAAGCAATAAAAGTCTGAGACCATTATAATTTTCCACCCGCATATGAGTGATTTGGCATACTTCCACCAAGTGCCAAGAATCAAGCAATCTGCCCCCGCATGAGTGATTTAGCGCACTTCCACCAAGTGCCAAGAATCAAGCAACCAGCTGCTTGTGAGTGATTTAGCGTACTTCCACTCCACGCCAAGAATCAAGAAACCCAATAGCATGTTTTAGCACGGATATTTCTGCTAAGCACACTAGTTTCAGCTGCTTATCGCAGCGAACTAGTGTTCTCCGATCCTATTTTATTTGGCTTACTCATGTCGCCGTTTTGAAGTCGCGTTTCATAATCAGGAAACTTTCCATTCTTAAGCCAAAACTTTCTAGACTTGCCTGAGCCAGGGAGTTTTTACATATGTGTAGCTAGAATATAACGATATCTCTCTGAAAATTGACACCCTAAAGGTCCTATGGGGCAGGGAAAGCTGTTGAAAGAGCACCGAGAATATGCCAAGCATACTTTCAACCAATAGTAGAGACATATCTAGTGGTGTTTGCCTGATTAGGAAACGCGACTTCAAAACGGCGACATGAGTACATGCAGTAGATCACTTGAACACTCTGTACAGAATATACTCCAAATTATGTAACAGTGGTATCGGGCTTGTTTCGCACGGTTCTGTTCTATCCCTTGTTGGTTGGCATTGCAAATTGATCCATGGTTATCACAAAAAATCACTCGCAATGTTAGTGGCGCTTATAAGGATGTGTTACGTAGTGCGATGGTCTCCAGAACGTACCCCTACCATTATATTTTGACCTGCTGATCAGGGCCGGTAATACCGGGTAGGCAAGTCTCATATTGGGGGTCTAGTCTACGTACGCGATTGATAATTAACGGCCCAAGGAATACGTCTACCCGAGCGCCCTAGGTCCTTACAACCTGGATTATCATCCCACACATTTTTTTTTAGTGATGGTAATCCTGTAGTGGTGGCGCACGGGCTGCATAACCGGCTATAAATCCGAAGTGCCAAAACTTGTGAATGCCACGAGGTGCTTCTTCCTTGAATAACTGATACGGCTAGCTATCTCATCATCGTTTTGTGACCCCCAAAGAAACAAAACCACAAAATTTAGCTCCACCTCTCTACTCATACCTATGATTCGTCGCCTCTATGGGGGGGGTTCAAGTGGACCAAAAAAGAAGATAGGATCGTTCTCAAAGCAAGACTAGATGGAGAAAAGTGGGCGGATATCTCAAAAATTCTCACAGGGAGGCATAGGTCTCCAATCTCATGTAGACTCCGCTACCAGAACTTTCTACGGCAACCAGAATATTGGCCTACAGCGTACGGTGAAAAAGATCGAGAAACCAGGGTCTGTTACAAGGGTATTGTGGCCAATCCTACTACTAGAATCTTTGCCAAAAACCTAAAGAACGGATAGGGGCGCTGATTCTCGTGTCTGGCGTTTCTCGATCTTTTTTACCGTTCGCTGTAAGAAACGAGAACATCTCAACCAATTATATAAAGAGTAGGGAATCCAACTCATGTTACTCTGGCAGAACCTCCTAACGAATGTAATAAAAGTAGAAGGAAAGGAGAGTTTTGGCGCTCGATAGCAAAAGAAGTGGGTGTCCCTCCTGATGTTGCCGAAGAAATGCACTGGGAGCTGGGGCTTGTTTCGCGTGCTAGTTTGGACCAACGTACAAAAGAATAAAGCCCATCACACGGAAGACAAGATGGAGCTTGAAAGGTATAGACCCCGGTAAAAGGATTAACAACGGGGTTGACATGTCAATAGATAATTGGCCTAAGCTATAGTTTTCTTGACTTTGGGGGATCTGCTCCGTCCCTAGTAAAACAAATTCAAAGTTCTCTAGCTAGCTATTTGGTGGATAGACTACGGACTATAGTTTTATTTAGGGGTTCACATATCTTTGAAGACTTTAGATTAGCTATAGAGGATATTTTAGATTTATTATTGAACCATTTAACGCTTTGTTTCATCCATACATATCTTTAAACCTAGTGTTGTTGGTGTGGGTATTATACCTATGATAACAGCTTAGGCGGTCCTATAGCTTCAATCATAAGCTATTGATAAATTCTGACGTACGTTCAATTTGAGTAACCCCCCCTATCCGGTGAGTATGTGTGAGCTTTGGTTTCATGTAGCAAGGAACACACTTATCTAGCAGTGCTGCACTTAAGCAGGAAAAGGGAATGAGCTGTTTGGCTGGGTCATTTGTCTCGAGCGCATGGTTCCTCGTTGTCTCTTGAACGTAATGGAAGTCCTGTACGAATCTCATTCTTACTATCGGTGATTGGTAATATATGGGGGCCCCCGGCCCGAGCACTATAGAGTCGCTGTATACTGTCTTAGAAAATTCATTGGTTGCCATATATCCTACTCGTGCATGTATCTCTACCCAAGGATAAATGGTTTGTTTCTTGGCCCCAGGTGGAAGTAAAATTGGCCCGTCACGTTTAGAACCCACCCACAAACAGACACAGATGATCCCCGGGAGTATGATCGAGATCAACCTTGATTCGATATCACTATAATAGACCAATACGATGAACTTTACATGGGTTTTGGAGACTTAACAAAGCCACAGTGGGTATAGTTGCTAATTGCAGCTATCATAAGCCGATGTCCTCCGGTGCCACAGATATACTCATGCTGCTGAATTGAAGATATCCCTTACTCGGGAAATATATCTGGAATTACAAAGAGACACATAAGAACAGGAAATCTTACGCTAGGACTCGTTTTTAGAATAAAATTTCAGATCGTTGCTTTCTCTGTCAACACATCCTCAATCTAGTGGCATAAGTAAAGAATATGCGGGAATTTCATACTTTATCTAAGACATGGCAGAGTACCCACCCCCAAAACCCGCCCAGTGCATGTCTATAGATGTATGATGTTTAGAATCCCTACTGTAGTATTGCATATCTAAATATCACTTAATGTAGCCTTTAAATCTAAGAATCCCCCTATTTTCCCAGAAAATTACCATGGACATCTCATCTATGTAGGACTGTAACGGCAAGGCCGAGGCTACTCGGGCCGAGAGCGTGGAAATAAGGTTACGTGGCACCATGACACCCGTATGTGTAAGCGGGGGGCTGCCCACGGTAGGAGAAGGCACGCTATGTGTGCGTCATTGCTGTATATAATGGTGTTCTGGGACTAAGAATAGAACACTATCGGTTCACTTGCATATAATATGGTACCGTGACATTACAAGGACTATAATCCTCTGGGCTCTCCGCGGCTATCAAATGCCTTTGAAGAAGTGCAGAAACCAAAATTGAATGGTAGTTTTTTATCTCACCCCACTATTAGTTCCTTATTTTTTAAGGGCCATTCTCCGGCTAACTTACTACCACCTGCTCCAGCCGAGCAACCCTATCAAGACTGCCTAAATGGTGATGACCTCATAAAATTACTTAAGGTTTTGCTAATGGTAGTTTTACACCCTAACCTATAAGTTGCCTAAGTGGCTAACTATCCTCTAGGGGTCGCTCAATGTTTGTCTATAGTTTTTATTTAAGAGTGTTCGATCTGGGACTTTGTAGCCTGCAGGCTGTAGCTATTTTCTCTCGCACTAGCTTCATAATATCCTTCATTCAGAGGAGGCTTATAATTTGTTTCCGCTCATATATAACCAATAAAAGATACATACTCTTCTAGTATTAGAGGTAGATAGCAGTTTCTACAATAGATTAGCCGACCCTAGCTAGAATTACCCACTATAGTGATGTGAATAAAAGCCTCTAGTATTGTGTATCTTCGGCCAGCTGCCCCGTTCTCTGTTTGTGGAGGTGTAATACCGGTCACGCACTCTAACCGCCAGGAGTGTTTGGTATCAACCAGAAGGTTACTGAGTTGTATCATGGCTTTTTCCCCCCTATTCATAAGCGATAGTCGTTACTGATCAAAGTATTCTCGAGCCAACGCCTATTTTTACTACAGCTATATGGATAGCTCCAATCCCTAACTTTCTCTAAATATACCCAGTTCTTGCCGTGTTGAGAAGAGAGGAGTAGTGTTCGTCATGGGGCGCCCCGGCCCGGGTTCGGGGCCTGATTTTCGGTGAAGAAACCGCCCCAATGGGGGGATAACTGGCGGGGCTCCGTTGGGGCCACTACAGTCAATTAGGTTAAATTTCGGTTAATGGGGGATTTTTAAAGGGCAAACCCGACCCGGCCGGGGAATGGGGGGGTTCGGGGCGGTTTCTTGGCGCGGTTCCCCGGAGATCTTGGGGGACCGACCCCCCCCCATGACGAACACTAGGGGCGACGTCGAAGGTGACTCACTTCCGTAGGTGTTGGCTTGATTTGGAACCGATCGTTCTATACGTTTGCCTGGTATCTCCTGAGCTGCCCGCGACACTTAGTCGCCGTCCAAGTTCTCGCAGATTCTTAACAGTTTTGTTGAAACTGCGACAAATCTCTACTGTCCACTGAGTCACCTAGGTACCTCCAGAGCCCCGCCGTTACACTGACATACAAATTAGTAAGCCTGTATCCTAACAGAGCACTTGACTCTCAGGATACAGATTTAGGTTTGCTGATGTGTGTTTACCTTTTAGTATGTCTTGGAGTCCAAATAAATTCGTCTTAAAGAAATCGAAATAATGACTAAATATATAGAAACTAACATAAGTCTGCCCCTCTAGTATACTATTAAAACCCATTCGAAATTCTGTTATAGCTTCTCACTTTCTATTAACCCCTCCCTGAAGATATCATGTTTTATTGGAATTGACCCATGACTTAATAATTAATCCCATGGAATTCAGGTTACTTTTCTGTTGTAAGATAGATTTTTTGCCCTCTAAGTTGGGGTGTCTTTGGTGGAGTATCCGACAGTGCTGTAGGTAAAGCGCGGGCATGGGAAATGTTTTCTCGGGGGGCAATGTGTGCCTTAGAGGTTTCTGGTTCGGTTTGGTATTGGAGAGTATTCTAAAGGTGTTGTTGCTAGTGTGTTAGCATCGGAAAGGTCTTCTCCATGTTTCTCCCCTCCTCCTTGTATTAGCAGCCTTAACACCACTACCCCCCTCTTCTCCCCTAGTACTGCTCGCTAGTCGGGTCCTCCTGTCGAGCACCTATAGTAATCCACTAACCGATATCTTCTATGTCCTCATAGTTGTATAATTAATACTGTTAGTATCATCCTATACAGGTAGCTAGGGTTAGTCTATACTGGGTTTAGAGCTAGCTGCTGCGCAGAGGTGAGGTAGAGCTCAATGGTTTCCTGCTAGGTTTTAGGCTTATATATTGATTTCTCAATGACTCCGAAACAAATACGCTACTGGAGGCCTAAATACAAATGAGGCTAGTGGCTTCAGGGTAGAATCTGTTTCCATAGTGAAATAAGGTGGATCAAACCTCATTACATACTTAGATTAGATGCAAATAACAGAGATTTACTACTGTGTTTTCTTCTTTGGGTGCAGACCCCGCTACTTGTACCCACCTCCATAAAGTTTATTTTCCCACGCTAATAGATACAAGATATAGTAGACGCAAGATTTCAAAACAAATAGGAAATACAGAAATAAAACCATAAATGCTAACTAACTAACAACAGTACATTAAGAAAACACTCGCCCACCCTAACCTAATTTCTTCTTCAAACACTGTTATAGTTCCGGAGAGAATGTGTTGTTGGGAACATGCCCTACAATGACTAAATTTCCTATATACTCAAACCCCTAGCAAGCTTAAGGCCCTACCCATATAAAGAATGAAATACCATAAGAAGGAGAGATAAGGAACAAAATTCCTGTAAAAATTGACATGCAGCAATACCCAGATGAGATATTCTTCGTACTGTCCAAAGTTTTTGATCAGAAACTGTAAGATCGTAGGGAGAAATGAATTTAGTAATTGAATCAGCCCAATGATGTCATCCCCATGATATCTCCTGGCCTTGATTTGCAAGAGCTCGAGGCCTTTTCGTTCCTCCTCAAGTTGGTCTGCTGAAGTTTTGAGTTTCCCTCGCGAGACATCTAAGCCCTTTCGTTCCTCCTCTAGTTGTTTTGTTGAATCCTTGAGTTCGGATTGTGAGGCCTCGAGGTCCTTCTGTTTCATCTTGAAGTTCTTCCGTTCCTCCTCGAAGTTCTTCCGTTCCTCCTCGAAGTTCTTCCGTTCCTCCTCGAAGCTCTTCCGTTCCCATTCGAAGTTCTTCCGATCTATCCTTAAGGTAAGATCTGACATTTGTAGGTCCTGTTCCTTCTTATTAACCTGGTTCGGTAGAGGTAACACCCTATTCCGGCTACCTCTACTTAATTGTCGTTCTTCGTTGATTTCGGCCCGTACCCTTCTACGGTGCTCATCTAGTTGGGCTAGTGAAGCAGCTATATGCTCATCTATAGCCTGCGGTAGATCAAGGGTATAGATAATTTCTTTCAGACCCGGTCTCTTTCGCGGATTCAATGCAAGACCTTTCGCGAGCAGATATTGATGACATTTGCTATGAACCAAATCCTTGGAATCCCACTCTCCCGAGATATATTCGAGCTGAGTGGAGAATTTGAACTGACTATCGGTGGAGTACGTTGGTATTTGGAAAGGGAAATTTTTAGTTAGCATTTGGTACTAGAAAGGAATTAGCTATGTGGGCATCAGGGCTGAAGACAGGACTACACGAACAAATACGACCCATAAAGCCCAATAGTCCTTTTCCTCCTTACCCACAAACTCTCCGCGACACAATTCCGGTGGTATGTATCCAGAGTGGCCGTTGAACACAGCGGAGGATCCATCAAGGGGACTAGCTAGAGATAAATTGCAAAGCTCTAAATTGATACGACCTTTCAACATCTTAACACCAATATTGTCGGTACAAATATCTGAGTGGCTAAACCCGGCCTTATGTATCCATAATAAGCCGTAACATAACCCAAGGAAGGATGGAAGTACGTTCGCATCGTCTATATCCTTTGTCGCACTTAGGCAGTGCCAGAGATCGTAATTGAATAACTCTAGTACAAGAGTTTGTGGCTCACGAAATTCGATAAGTCTAGTGACGTTTGGGTGTGGGGCAATCCCGGCAAGGGCATCACGCTCTGCTAGGAAATACTGGCGTTCCACCACTTTAATGGCGACGTACTAAAATAAATAAGCATATAACTATCTTTGCTATAATTTGGGAGAGAGCTACCTGTTTTTTCAATCGATGGCGGTAAACATGTCCGTGTGATCCTTCACCAATCGGCTCCCCCATTCCATAGCCATCTATATAAATAGGACTGGTGTTTCTAGCTATGCTACGTACATCTTCATAGACCGTCTGAATATCGCTTTCTTTAGGCTGAAATGAGTCGCTCTGTGAGTTTCTTATCACTGTGGTATTATGAGTTGCGGCTAACCCCTTATCTCTATGGTTTTGGGTTATAGGGAGTTCTGCGGAGAAAGGTAATACCGGTCTCACACCAGTGGGCTCTAGCCGGGTGCTGTTAGGGGTATATGTCTTAAGCTTCTCTCCGTCTCTTAACTGCTGGGTGTCTTTGCTTCCACCTTTGCCGTCAGTGGCGGGAGTTCCCGGTTGGGGTTCAGCCGGGTCGCCGGGTATAAGGTCCTCAGTGCGTTCGTAGCGGTTTTGCCGACTGTTGGTCGAGGTAGCTGTCTCGAGCTCCTCTCTACTATCTCCTAACTGCTGGGTGTCTTTGCTGCTCTCTTCACCAGCTCCTATTTGGGATTGCGGGGTGCCAACGTCTATATCGGAGAAATTACCGGATACAATAGGACTTCTTGATTTATAGTGCGGTTCTTCATTATACCCCACACCCTTGGATGTATTAGCATTGTCCTCTTAATAGGTTGGTTAGGGGTTATACGTATTCTTGCTCTCTGTTTTTGACTGATAACATATTCCCTTGGAATATCTGACCAAAGTATTTCGATGAGCTGTTTGTCGTGACTACCCTGGTAGTTTGTTCTGGGTTTTCTTGCTAGGTAATTAGATACATACAAAACCTAGGCTCATTTATAGTCAGGGGAAGTAAGGTTGGAATCAACAAGTGCTCTAGCGTACTCACTCACTGAAAGAGATTTTCAATACCAAGAAACCCTAACCCAGTCGAACTTTAAACCAGGCTGGTGGTTCGCATCGGGCGCGCAACTACCAGCCTCCAATAGGACTATTGAGGAAATAGGGTTGTTGCTATTTCTCCGGAATCTGGCTGAGAACATGAAGACCTCGAATCTAGTGTGTCACGCTTCTCTACTTGTAGTCGTCAAGCGTTTCCGGAATATGGTAATGGGGAGAGCGGCATGCCTACCTCACAAGCTCACATTGTGAGCTTATGTGATTTTATTATTGGTTAAAACTAAGGATTATCTTTCTTTAGTCCTCAGTTCCTTAAAATTCAACCTATTGCTGCCTCAAGCCTTGTGTACTTGATGGATCTCAGTGGGCGACATGGCGTTCCCAGTCACCCTGTTCCGGAAACGCTTGACAACTACAAGTACATAATGGCCACATCACCGCATACCGTATTCCCGAGGCGTCTGCCAACGTACGGTAAAAAAGGTCTAGAATGCTTAGCAAAAATGTGTCTCACGTTTCTCGATCTTGTTTACACTCCTCTAACCCAGAAACAAGTAAGGCTCTCATTGGTTGGAGATCAGTATATCCTGTTGAGATAGCTATGATTTGTCCCCCCATAGAAAAGGGGCAATGAAAGGATATGGGATACGCTGTACTGACGTTTGTAAGGCGATCGGTTCTGAACACTGCCGGCGAACAGGGGTTCAGATTATGGTCAACAGACCATACTCGTAATGCCCTGACGTTTCCAGAATGGACTGCCATTGCATACCATAGACTTGACACAGTTTTTGTATAGTGTGCAATAGCAGTCTAGTTCGGAAACGCTAAGGTATTACGAGTACTCGTATCCTCATGATGTTTGTAGAATGGACTGCTATTACATACCATACAAAACCGTAGTTTTATAGTATGCAATAGCAGACCAGTTTAAAAACGTCATGAGATTACGAGTATAGTCTCCAAGAAAGATCGAGAAACCAGGGTCGGTGAGCAGGAACTTACAACTAGTACAATTGCTAGAATATTTTCCACAAGACCGAAATTCCAATATAAAACCTAAGTCCGAACCCCACGTTTCTCGATCTTTATTGCCGGAAGCTGGTGTAGAGCCCCTGTTCGCCAGACGGGTCATCGCTATGAGGTTGTTTTAACTTGAATCTGCTCAAGCGTTTCCGTAATACGGTAACAGGGGGCGCCATGTCTTGCCTACTGTCACATTGTAGCTATAACGTGTAATGCACCTCATGGGTGTTTTGCCTTGGATCTAAGGCCAGCCGCTGGATTTTGTGCTCCCCAGGAATAGGTGCCCGAGTTGGCCAACGGCACAGGCTTGCAAAAGTGACCTCGTAGGAGGCATGGCGCTCCCAGTTACCGTATTCCGGAAACGCTTGAAGACTATGAGTATGTAAGGCCTGCGAGGTGTTTCCAGTTATAGTATCTCAGAAAACTGACGGAGGAGCTGTATCCGATTGATGCAAGGTGCTGACCACAGGCTTCAGATATCAGATGATTGGCTGGCAAAGCTGTGAGCTCGGGTCCATTTGCTTATTAGCGCCATGCTCTTTTCGGGTCGGTTGCGCTGGTGCAGATAAAAAAAAAACACAAAGTTTAGAGTACTCGTTCTCGTCAGTCGTTTCCGGAGTATGGTAATGGGGAGTGCCATGTCTTGCCTACATGACCACATATTGTAATCAGCCCCTAAGGTGTTGTGTCATGATAACACTCGATTTGTTGATCCCATATAGCCGAGGATTAAAGAAACTGACCTCGAAGGATAGATATGACGTATTCTATTACCAGACTCCGGAAATATTTGACAAGAAGGAGTACAGATAGTACAATTGCTAAAACCTTTGCCAGAATACTGAAAAGCCAACAGAAACCCTAAACTCATCCCACGTTTCTCGACCTTTATTGCCGGAAGCTGTATGAAACTCGTTCGCCAAAAGAAGAAAAAGTACTAGCGGATTCTTGTACATGGGGCCCAAAGGCTAAGCGGATTCTTGTGCAAACTTAGGACTACCAAACACTCGTGGTTCTCGTGACAGTAGAAACAGCTGCAAATATAAATGAATAGTAATAAGATTGATAGATACATTAACAACATTTGATAAAAAAAAGTTATAGTAGACTAAGAACCACGGCATATCTCCTCTACGAGAGGCTTTATCGCCAGCGCAACGAACTCTGCAGCGGCAAAAGTACGGGAATACCCGACTAACCTATTCAAAGGCGGACTATAGAACCAGCTACCAACACGAAAGAATAATTGGAGTTTCACGATGCGCTTCTTGATTAGTTCTGCGGCCTGAACCTCATACTGCTGATCTATTTCCCCTAGTTTCTGCGGGAGGCCGAAAGCTAGCATACAAAAATCCGGAGGAATATCATATGTGTCTGTCCTATGAAAGAAAAAGTTACTCAATAAAATATTAAAGTCAGAATAGTGATTTTTGGAGTATCATACAATCTGACATATTTGAGGATTACTCCCATTGTTCTTTGGAAGTGGAAGGAGGCTTCCAATACTAGGTCGCTATCCTCGGGCTGCTCGCTAGTGGGGTTGACCTTATCAGTTATCTCAGATAGATCCTTAAGAACATAGTTTAGGGTATTATCATGTTGTGGATTTTGGCTAATAAATATATATAAGTTTCTGTTGAAGAATAGCAAGTCTTGGGGACCAACATCTTTACGGATAACGTCTTGTAGACTGACAACAAAACCACGAACGTCTAGTAACTTTAAAGCTGTTGTATCTGGTGGTATTGCATCTATCGTGTAATTGCCTGCTACAGCCCTGTTGGTATGGAGTTGAAGTTTGAC
Source organism: Verpa conica (assembly GCA_033030425.1). Classification (NCBI taxonomy): domain Eukaryota; kingdom Fungi; phylum Ascomycota; class Pezizomycetes; order Pezizales; family Morchellaceae; genus Verpa; species Verpa conica. The sequence goes on along the minus strand of JAUFSD010000010.1, from coordinate 251,143 downwards.
CTCGGAGGGAGTATGATCTATAGAAATAAGTGTTTCTGGAAACCAGTGGTATTGTATAATAGCCACAAAACATGACAGAACGAAAACGATAATTGAAGTGTTGAACATTTTGATTGTATTGGGCAGGGTTGAATAAGAAACAACCTTTGGATAGTTACTGGTCTACTGGTATATGTCTAATATTTAAGCCGTTTTATTGTGGAGGATAACGTGTACCCCCAAAAACCTGCGGAATAGACCGATCCACATAGCCATGTTTTTACCGTTACGTAGACATGATCGACCCCACCTCAGAAATAGTCTACCGGGGGTGGGTATTAACGCTATCTAATTGGTCTCATAGCCCCCTTACTTGTTATCGTCAAGTGTTTACTTGGTTAAAAAAGATCCTTATATCTAACCAATGATACAAGCTCACAAGCTCAAAATGTGAGCTAGTAAGAAAGGGATGTCGTTCTCCCCATTACCATAATCCGGAAATGCCTGATAAGTACGAGTAGACTACTTCTCGGCTTCACTCCCGGCTTCATACTCCCAAAATCACTCACTCACTCCCCTCCCCACGCTCATACTCTCGAGGAAGAAAAAACTACCTTTTTACAACGGATTATTAGGTATGTCTTAGTTCGAGACTTGTTTATCGTTACTGACGCCTGTAAGCAAGTCCTCACTAAAGCTCCTAACGGCCTGATGTCTAAACTAGAGCGGGGTTGTTCTACTGAGGAGCAGTCTTCAGTCTATTTACAAGAAATCAACACACTCCGCGAGCAGCTCCAAGCTTCCAGAGAAGAAGTGAGACAAATGCAGAAGAATGATTATAATTCTCGCAAGAAAGCCCCGACGGAATCCCACGATGCCATCAGTATTGAGTTCCTTCAAATGTTTCAAAAATTAGGGCATTGGGCCCGCGAATACTTCCGCATCGGCCTCCAATTTATCGATCTCGATAAGCATGAGTTGTTCAAGGAGCACCTCGATAAGGTCTCATGGTGTGACATCGACTGGTTGATGAGACCTAATAAACTGAATTTCAGTCATCTGGTTGAAGCTGTCGTTGCTTCAGTGCTGTCACAGCGTATCTTATTACTACCATTTGCTGGATGTGAAGATAATTTCAGAATTACTTCAAGTCGAATATATGAGGCGTTTTTACTCGAAGGTTAGCAGACTTTACACCTTATCACAGTAGATATATGCTGAATTATATACCTAGGGAATGTTCCAGAAGCAAACAAATGGCGAGCCTCTACCTGGGCTGTATATGAAAGATCAAACCTGTGGCCTCAATCTCAACACCGCGAGAAATATTATCGAGAGATTGCCGCCGAGATCTACTCGATTATTGGACCTATTACACTGAGGTCTTTCCCCAAAAGTTCTTGTCGCGAATGGGAGCAATTAATGGGATTTATCAGAGCCGCTGGTAATCTAGCGATTAAATTGGGGGCGCAACCCGCAGTATTAGAGGTAATGGACAAGTCCTGGTTCGAAAAATCAGGGCGCGCATTTATTTGTGACGATGACAGGATGAAGGGTAGGTTGGGCGAAGAAGATGAAGATGGAGATGAGGATTACGAGGTCGCCCTTGTACTGAGACCTGGGCTTTTGAAGCGTGGGAACGACAATGCCGAGGATTACCACAGATCTGCTGTTTGGGTCCCAGCTATGCTAGAGCTAACTGTGGAAAGTCCTAAACAAATAAAAATATTGCCAAGGAAGGCTCACTATGTTGAGATATTGAGGAATTGGTCTACGGAGAATCTGTAACGCATTTTATGTCCTATGGTTTTCTTTATCTCAGTGTCTTTCCATTCTTCCTTTTTATTTATGATCAATCTTCATTATACCACATGACATAAACTTTATGTACTTATGATAAATTCATTCATTCATTCATAAACTTTATTCTTTACCGATAATTGTCTGGATGAATCACCATACAGAATATTATACCCGTAGTCTCTGTTTTCGGAGCCAGGCTACGGGGCAGCTACCGACCAGGGAAGCGAGGCCAACCTTACTACCTATATTTGCCCTTGATTTCTTTTAGGGAGTCTATGAAACAGTAGTTGATTTATATCTAGAACCGAGATAGGAAAGAAAATCACTGTTCACTCAAGCTGTGGTAGTGAGTATATCATCACGTAGGTAGCGGTCCCGGGCGCCTGGCTCCGAAAACACTATGAGATTACGAGTACACAAGCTACAAGATCATTTTAGATTCTGATTCCTAAAAAAGAAGTTGTAGTTTTGGGGCATGATCGAGTCTACTATATTAAGAATGAGAATTTTGTTATGACCGGGTATATGCTGAGACTCAACTATAGCCAGTGAATAGACAGGTCAGCCTAAATACCATTTTGGTAAGCAGCCCTATTTGAATACTGTGGCATTTAATAATTGGTTAGCGCTTGCGTATTTCGTCACTTCTTTCATAGTTTTAGAGTTAAATTCATATATTAAATTAGCAGTTAAGCGCCCACTTGATCGCTCCTAGAGTAAAATTGATAGAGGGATGAGCCGTGGGAGGCTGGGTCGGATGGTGCAGGAGTGGGTGTGGAAAAGGCGCGAGATGCACCAACCGCGGACTCGTCGGAGCTGCTTCTGGGCGCATTCCCTGGTGCTTTAATTCGTTTCTCCTACCCAACAGCAGAATAATTTGGCCAGAGCATTCTAAGTGTTTCATCTCGCCACACCTCCATAGTAGCGCCAAGTGTGTAGAGTAAAAAGGCATGCTAATCTACAGTGCCACGACTTATAATATCATAATACGAATCGGAAAACACCAAAAATGCCTAAAAACAGGCATATTGTAACCACTTTTCCCTACACTCATTGAAGGAATTACTATCTAATTTTCTATAATAGAATAGAAATCATACATAAAAGTGCTTTTTAGGCTTGTATGAAAAAACCACCCATTATAATGTGGACTCTAGAGGTTCTTGTGGGATGGATCTCAAAAGTAGCGCCAAGACCCAATATTTGTATGGGGTCTTGGCGCTTTTTGATTAAATTGGCAACCTACCCTATTTCTGGTCTACACTGCTGCTCCCATATCTGGTGGATAGGATTCTTTTTTTGAGTATAAGGTCTTTACTGGTATATCTATCTCCCTTACTCAAATTGTAAGATTTAGAGTATAGATCCATGGTCTGTAATGGTGTGAAAAGGCTCTATTTTGGTGTGTTTTGGTGTGTTTAGGTTATCGTATCATGACTTAAGTCGCGGCACTGCATGTAGCACAAGGATATCCACTACTCTTAGTCGATTATGACTGAAATTATTTAGGTAATTTACCCCCCCGAAAAGGGGATTTTATTCGTTCTTGACTGCCGTAGTATCTGAGAAAACTCACTCCGGCGATCGAGTTCTGAAAGCTATACTCACCAAAAGAGAATAAAAAAAGGTATGTAGAAGTACCTCTTTACCATTGATTTCGTGCTTCGGAGGTATATAGCTGCATAGCTAACCACCAGATTTTATTTTTCTGAGTACAATCACACCTCGATATGCCGGATGCCAAGAATCCAGAGTGTTTCATACAAGACAGCAAGGGATCTGGCATATTAAGATCCGGCATAGCGAGGTGCGACTGTACTCGTAATGCCCTGACGTTTCCGGAATGGACTGCTATTGCATACCATAGAAAACTGTGCCAAGTCTATGATTTTGTATGATATGCAATAGCAGTCCATTCCGGAAACCTCAGGGCATTACGAGTATATCCCATAGCCCTGCAGGTGTGGCCCGACTCCTGTAAAACAGAAATGTGAAGTTTGAATCGAGAACTAATTGATTCTCAGCAATACAGCTTCCGGCAACAAAGATCGAGAAATGTGGAGTTCGAATTTAGGGTTTCTATTGGCTTTTCAGTATTGTGGCAAAGATTATAGTAATTGCACTGGCTGTTGGGCCCCTGCTCACTAACCCTGGTTTCTCGATCTTTCTTGCCAACGACTGTATGGGCTCAAGATCTCGGTTTTTGCGCTAGCTCCGTAGCCGTGCTACGGGGCGATAGGTCAATCCCCAAAACCCCACGGGCCTAGAACAGTCTTCAGAAAGAGAGATCGGGGAACCAGGGTCAGTGAGCAGGGGGTCTACAGCCAGTGCATACAATTACAAGAACCTTGCCACAAGTCCGAAAGGCCAGATACGAATCCCAACTTTTGTTTGCCGGAAGCCTATCTTCAACCCTCTAAATCCCCTCAACCTCCTCAATTTACCCATAACCCCAGGTTCCTAGTTATTTGATTAGAGAAGTTCCGTCCTATGAGCTTATGCTACACAACCAAACCGAGCAACTTTAATTTTAACCATCTCTGCAGACATACGGGGGCGATCAAGTAGAATATTAGGTGAAGTTGTTAGTACTCGGGGCAGGCAAAAAGAAACTTAACATGCAATCTGCAGGCAGGGGATTTAGTCCAAATAATTTCTGAATCAGCGCAAATCAGAAGTCATTATCACCAAAACTCATGTTCAGGTTTTTGCTTGCCCGGAGTACAGTGACAGGAATGATCTATAGAAAAACAATGGGGTTATGACCAGGGTGAGTTTGTGTGGCGAAATATCTGTGCACGGCGCTACACAATACAAATCTAACGCGTCTTTTTTCCGTAGATTACTCCGGTCTCTGTAGCCAGCTACTCGTAATCTCATGACGTTTGTAGAATTGACTGCTATTACACACCATACAAAACTGTGCCAAGCCTACGATCTTGTACGATGCAATAGCAGTTAATTCTACAAACGTCATGAGAATGCGAGTAGAGGAAATCCTCCATGTTTGTTGTGTCACTTTTCCCGTTACATTCCAGTTAAAATATAGAATATGCAGTTCTGAAACACAATACTGCATTATCTCTCAAAATTCGAGCTGGGAGCCATGCAGGAGAGCTCGGGTTAATCCGCTCAGATCAAGATCGGCCAGCTTTGCGGGGCACCTGAGGGATTTATGGGGTATTTGAGGGATTTATGGGGCACTTGAGGGATGTTTGAGGCACTCTCCTTGATAAAGATCGAACTGCAGGATTCGTATCCGGGCTCCTATTGGTCTTTCGGGCTGCATATCATACAAAACCATAGACTTGACACCAGTACCCTGAAGTGAAATTCCCTGAGCGAAGTGTGAAAGGGTTATGGGGTGCAAAGCATAGCGGGTTTGTGATTGGTCACTTTGTGAAGGGCATGCGACGCCCCGCTCGGCAGAGATCTCCTAGGCACTGGCGGGCTTCGAGTATGTACAGCCGTGTCCAACAAATTCCCGGAGCCCCCCCCCATAGCAACGGGGACATTTCTGCGATACATCAACAACCGTAAAGTTTCTACAAAGAGAAGTGTTTAGGATAAGCTAAATGAGGTGATTTAACTCTACAATGAGGCCTCTGGGTCACTTGGCTCATATGTAGAGGGTTAGTCCCCCAATCTATTAAGAGCTCTATCTCAATACTCATACAGGCAATAAGGGCCAAAAAATGCGCCAATTGTCACCAGATTAAATACATATATATTATACAAGACTAACTTCCTACCCTATTAGTTCCAAACTATTTCATTAAATGGTTGATGAACTAGAATTGATTAGGTGTTTGTTTTGGTGTGAACTGACAAGACTTATTGAGGGTCACACCACAGGGGTCAAAAGACTCCCAAAGTGGTATTTTTCTCGGATTTCTTTACATACTTATATCCCCCATAGTCTCTTTAGTACCTATATGTATTCCCATATTAATACTAGTATTTGTGGTTGTGTTGAGGTCTGCGGAATTGCCGTTGCCATGGGGGGGGGGGCTCCGGGAATTTGTTGGACACGGCTGTACGTGGGTGGCAAAAAGTGATACATATTTTGAACTAGCAACACACAAATACCCTGGTTTCTCGATCTTTTTTACCGTACGCTGTAAACACCTATGTTTTATCATAAAAAAAAGCCAGAGATAAATGCGGATTTTAATGATAGTCTTAATTTACCCTCCTGTAGAATTAAATATCTAGTTTTTTTATAAAAGATCACATGTATTAAGCAAAATATAGCATAGGAGCACCAACCCCAAGCCAGTAAACACTAATATAGCTGATACCAATGAATATTATTGGGGTTTCTTAGCACAAATAGATTCTGAATATTCTAGTTGATATTCATGTCTTTCTTCATATTAATCAGTTATGTGGTTGTTGAGAATTAGCATTGTTTTCTGAAATGTGCATTACTTTCCACAACCCTACGTACAAGGCTCTGGCATAAAGTGACCGAACGGTAGGGGTCTGCATACAGTACGGGGCAGCATACAGACGGCAGAAATAATGAATAGTTGTAATGGCAATTCTCTAGCAGGACATGTTGATCTTTGGCCACAAGTAGCACAGTCACTTAACCACACTGAATGGCTGAGGTCTACCTGAAGCATAATGACAATTAAGGGTGGAAATTGTGCTCCTTTTTCTCCTAGGTACTTACCAAGCAGTATTAGACTCTCTGTGATTATGTTGCATACTTTTTCCTACATTCTTTCTTAGTTAAATAGTAGAGTAGGACTGGGCTGTAGAAGGACTTTGTTAATTCGTCCCTCCTGATGTTTAGTGGTGGGTCATGATCACCCCCGCCTGTCTCTTAGGCAGACCCATGCCCGTTCGGTCACTTTATGCCAGAGCCTTGTACATATATTGATTTGGCAAGTCAGCTTTATTTGGAAGATCAAAGTGTAGGAGGCGCTCCCAGTTTAAGCGACCCAATAAGAATCGATCAAACTAACAGTACATAGGTCTTGATTATTATATACTCTACTTAGTTATAGTTATTAGTTATAGTTATACCTTAATTATACCTAAGTGGTTATTGGCGACTTCTGTACCCGGCCGTAGGCCAGGCGTGACTTGTATACGGTATGCAATAGCAGTCCATTCTATAAATATTAATACTAGGTATAGGACCCCTGTCCGCCGATCTGATGTCTTATCGCGAGAAACCTGGGTGGGATTTCTGGGCTTTTGTTGCGGGTAAAGGGCTAGGCATTTTATTCGATAATCTGACGGGCTGATATTGCATATAGTCTTTGGCAAGAAAGATCGAGAAACTAGGGTTAGTGAGCAGGGGGCCTACAACCAGTACAATTGCTAGAATTCTTGAAAGGCCAATACAAAACCTAAACTCAAATCCCACGCAGCAGTCCATTCCACAAACATCAGCTTTTTACGAGTACCTACTGTATTCTCATGATGTTTCCGAACTGGCCTACTATTGCATACCATATAAATCTGAAAACAGGGGTTAGCGAGCAATGGTTTTGTGGCTAGCTGCCCACTGCTAGAATCTTCGTTGAAGACAGCAGACCTCTGAGACCTGAGTGGTGCCTTTTCGCATTAATTCTACCGGAGACTGTATGTATGTAATAGTAGACCAGTCCGGAAACGTCATGAGATTACGAGTGCCGCCTTTTCATGAAGCGACCAATCAAAAGTCTGCTAGTCCTTATCACCCCATAGCTCGAGACGCCCGCCAGTGCCAGGGAGATTTTTGCCCGGTGGGGGCAAGATGCCAAAGAATCAGATAGTGTCCTATTGGTCCTAATACTCTGTCTGCCAACAGGCAGTACTCGTTGGGCGATCGCATCAAGTAATCCATAGTGTATCACTCGGTACTATTATCAAAACTTAAATAGGCGAGCATATGGGGGACAATTGAATAAACACGAAATAGTAATTAAGCGCTGAAATTCTACCTGCCTCTCATCCACATTTGACATGGACAGTCCGATAATTGTCTCGGGGATGAAAGGTATCTCAAGTAGGATATCATCCCCAGCCGGAAAAATATTTGATTAACACCTACGAAATAGAAATCTACGGAATGGCAAACAAATTCCCACTTGCCTCTGACATGTATTTGAAAAATAAGGACACATCAAATAATGACTTACGCATAAGTGATAGCGAAGACACTGGAAATAGTAAGTAGAATTATCTCCAAGTAGAATAAAGTCTCTAATTTACCGTCATAGTATCTGAAATCGGAGGCAAGACTGGTTCTTGTCATGGGGATACAGATGAAACATGGGAGGAGGAAATGCACTCTTCCCTTTCTTGCTCCCACTCACCCCCTCTTTCACCTCCCCCCTCACCTACCTCTTCGGCTTCAACTCAAACGTTTTCTATGAATACTATCATCCCAGGTCCACGAGAGGACGTTTATAGATCTACGGAATGGGTGACTAGTAAGTTTTATGTATTTCGATTTTTATACAAAAACTGACATGATTTGCAGCTATTTCCGAGCTGGCGGATATCTTGAAGGAGTTCAAACATATAGCAGCCTCGTTTTCAAAGGAACGGGAGGTTATATCTCAAGGTCAAGAAATAAATGATGAATTAGAAAGACGGATAAAAGAGCTCAACCTTAAGGAGAATGACTTCCATCTCCTCGAGGACCTCCGATTATCGGTCGAACTTAGGGCGGGGATCCTCGAAGCTAAGGAGGAGGCCTTCAAAGCTAAGGAGAACGCCCTCGAACTCAAGGCGGGGATCCTCGAAGATAGGGAGGAGGCCTTCGAAGCTAAGGAGAACGCCCTCGAACTTAAGGAGGAGGACTTCCATCTCCTCGAGGACCTCCGATTATCGGTCGAACTTAGGGCGGGGATCCTCGAAGCTAAGGAGGAGGCCTTCAAAGCTAAGGAGAACGCCCTAGAAGCTAGGGAGGAGACCCTCAGAGCGGAGTTTGAGTTAAAAACTCGAGAGTTGAAGGATAACGCTAGGAGGGATGTGGAATCAAGGAAAAAGGCTCTCGGAGAGGAGCTTGCTGAACTTCACAGTTTGAGTGTACAAGCTCTCGAGGAAAAATTAACATCTATATATTGCAGAGAATTCAATATAAGATGTGAATTCCTTGAAAAAGAATATCAGTTAAAAAGGGAAGAAACCAAGAGAGAAAAGGATTTATTACATAAGTACAATGCGGAAGAAGAAAAAAGGCTTAATGAGTTATCTAGTATGTTCACCGTTATCTCTATCTTAGTAACTACTAACAGGCCTAATAGAAGACTCACTAGCTCCTATTTTGGTTCCGATGGGTATCATTTCTCTTTTGTATGCGGGGGCGGTATTTCATGGATGGTTTCCTATGCTTGGGTAGAGTAGGGATATTTAGCCGAGGATTTAAAGAATACATGCCATAAGTTGCTCAAATTAAGACTGCCATCTTGGAACATAAGCCTTAAACCCTAACACTCTTGGGAACCAATATGCATTCTGTAGAGTGTAAGTATCCCATAACCCGGTGAAGTTGCCCCTTTTCCGTGGGGGCCAAAATTCTGTGGCTAGACTCAGGCTTCTACTATATTTCATAGGCTACTATATGTTGAGCCATCACCACTCTGGGGGGCAGCATTTTTCACCGGGTTATGGGATACCTGCATACCGGTTGATAAGGATATCACTTGCGTGTATGTTTGCCACGTTTTGAGATTAGCCATGTAATGATGGACGCAAAGGCTTCCAACTAGCCAAGAACCCGTATTTCTCATCGGGCGGGATTTGAAGAGAGTGAGTGTACTTGTTCTAGCCCTGGTAAAATGTGCTGTAGAAAATTTAATGCTTTCTTTTTTCCTCAATATTACTAGTATGGGTTATAATACCCCCGATTCCCTCATGATTATACAAAATTTCGCTTTTGACCGACCAAGATGTTTTTCACTTGCCTCCAAACCTTTGGCAGCAATGCGAGTAGTGATAGACTCCTCGGAAAATTTGTTCTCATCACCTTCTTCCTCTTTTTTTTTACCTACATAATAAATATCTACATTAGTTATATAAAAGAGTATGTATCCGCTGCTATAGCCATGCCTATTCTTTCTAATACTAACTGAGCTGTAAGCTCAACTCCCAATTTTATACTATCGAAGAATCAGAAGTCTCTACCGAGATCATTCTCACCTCTAGATCAGGAAAGGAAACAAGGAAAAGAGCGCCAAGTAAGAGAACAGCTACAACAACGGACATTAGAATACAATGGAGACCAGCTACGAGAGCACCGGACATGGGAGCAGATAGAGCAAGAGGTGTGGCTTAAGGGGAAACAAAAGCGGGAACAAGTACGAGATCAAATACAGCAACTCACAACACGAAAGTATCGGGTGCGAAAAGAAATACAAGAATACCGAACGCGAGCACAAATACGAGAGCACCAGATACAGGAAGACCAGGTGCGGAAGTGCCGAGATTTAGAGCATCAAATATGGGATCTCACATCCGCCTTGGTATATCTCAAAATAGCTACACAGGAGGAGCAAGAGCAAGAGCAGAATGAGCAGGAGGGAGTGCAAGGTTGGCGAGGTGAAAAGCAGAACTGTTTGGGAGAACAGATGGTGTGGGTAGAGCAAAATTTCATGGAGTTAACCAAAGAGTGGCAGAGAAAACTACTTGAGGAAAAACGGCTCGGTGCGAAACTACTTCAAAGGAGACGGCTTGAAAGGAAACGACTTCAAAAGAAACAGTTTGGGAAAAAACGGTTCGAGGAGGAAGAGAAATCGCTCAAAGAAGAGAAGGAAAGGTTCGAGGAAGAGAAAAAATCGCTCGAGGAGGAAAAACGGCTTGAGAAGAGACGGTTCGAGGAGGTGAAAAGACTTGAGAGGAAATGGCTTGAAAAGAAACGGCTTCAGAAGAAACATTTTAAGAAGAGACGGTTCGAGGAGGAGAAATTGCTTGAGGAAGTGAAGAGAAGGCTCAAGGAAGAAAAGGAAAGACTGGAGGAGGAAGAGAAAGTGCTCAAAGAAAAGAAAAAATCGCTCGAGGAGGAAAAACGGCTTGAGAAGAGACGGTTCGAGGAGGTGAAAAGACTTGAGCGGAAATGGCTTGAAAGGAAACGGCTTCAGAAGAAAGATTTTAAGAAGAGACGGTTCGAGGAGGAGAAATTGCTTAAGGAAGTAAAGAGAAGGCTCAAGGAAGAAAAGGAAAGGCTCGGGGAAGAAGAGAAATCGCTCAAAGAAGAGAAGGAAAGATTTGAGGAGACGAAAAGACTTGAGAGGAAACGACTTGAAAGGAAACGGCTCCAGAAGAAGCGGTTCGAGAAGAAACGGTTTAAAGAGGGGGGAAAATCACTCAAAGAGAAGAAAATGCTCGGGGGGGAGGAGAAACGCCCCGATAGGAAATATATCGATAGGAAACCACTTAAAGAGAAACAGTGCGAGGAGAGCGAGGAGACCCAACAGGTCAGGGAGGCAGCGAGAAGGCTTTTGGAATCATGTGGGCGAGTAAAAGAGAAATGCCGCAAGATTGTAGAAGATTTCGAGCAGAAAGGGACTTGGCGGGGCTATACCAACTGAAAAAGAGTCAAGGAGGTTTAGCTGAGTGTACCTTAATCAGAAGATATACTACTACTATAGAAATTTTAAATACACCATAAAACTAGATGGGAAATAAATAAAAATTTACTAACCTGAAATATCTTAAAGACCTGTGCTAGCGGGCTTTTGGTTGGCTGCTTAGTTTTTTTAGAACCCTAACTATTCTGGCGCTGGCGGGCGTCGTCTCGAGTTAGTAATCAACATGTTATGCAGAGGTGCATCCATGTGTCGTCCCCGCCATCCAGATTTTCTGGCTCCCTACAACCCTGAGGTTATCTACCTCCCCCCTCCATCAAATCAAAAAGCGGGACAGCCAACTATACCACCTGGCTAATCCACAACGCCATCGCCCCCCTCCTCAACCCCATCCACGTCTTGAATGACAAAGTCGTTCAGCTAAAAGCGACCGTGGCTCGCTTACAGACCAACACCCGTCCACAACAACATCAGCAAGATTGCACGGTTCTCTCTGAGGCCTCTGAGGCCTCAGAGACTTGGGATACCTAAGATAGAAACCGACGCTCAGGAGATTGACCTCATTTAGGATGTCTCTGATGCGCACGTACATGTTTCAGGGCTCTCCTGAGCTCTGCTGAGAGTTCTAGAGACCCGTATAGTACTTTCTGGAGACGTCAAGAGACTGCAGGAGACTGCAGGAGACTGCAAGAGAGACTCTAGGAGACTTGAGTATTTGCTTGTCACGCTGGCAGTCACGCTGGCAGTCACGACTGTAGAAATTTATGTATTTTGCTATGTACGTGTCAAGAACGACAAATCATCAGTCCTCACTCGGTCACAAATTGTCACTCGACCACCAGTCAGCCTTGCCCGTTTCATATCAGTTTCATGTCTAGTCTCATTTATGTTTCATGTATGGGATGACGTGGCTTGCCGCATCATCAGAATCTTCTAGTTTCATATCTTGTATCATTATCAGCAAGATGTTTTTTGTCTCCTGAGACACGGCAGCCGTCTCCTGATGCAAAGCTTGTCTAAGTTTTATCCCTACGTCTCCCGGGTCTCCCAGGCCTCCTGATGCTGGCTGCAAAAGCCTTGTCTCCTGATACTACTGTGACGATTTAACCATCGTCATAACTAGTCTCAAGTACCTCTCCATATAGAGACACCTAAGAATCTCCCTTGAGGCATAGGACTAGCTATCCCATTCCGGTCAATAGATACTAAGGAAAGTCATTACTATGATAGCCCGATCCCTAAGCGAGCTGGCGAGCTCCTAGGACGGAGCGAAGCTCACCGTCGTCGGTATGCGACAGAGACCAGAGTAATGCGTCTGTAGCTTATAGCTACGAGAGATACTAGTGCAATGAGACTGAAGCAGTTACCTCCATGAACAGAGTTAAGCTCCTGTTCCTCTAGGAGGAATAATAACAGCTTCGCTGATGGCCAATCTTATGGGAGGCCGAGAGCCATGAAACGAGAGCAAAGCTATGCTTAGTAGTTAGGGCCGCCAGCAAAATAGATAATTAACCTGGCGGCGTCACGAATCGAACCATACGGGGCTATGCCTTGTGCTTCGCCCTAAGGTCCTTATGAATCAAGATTACCTCTTCGCCACGTCCCCAGGTTGGACTAGGAACGTGAGAAAGGAATCTAAGCAACGGCAGGAATCGCCAGTGAGTTACCCTACCTAGGGGACTCTGTGTTTTCTAACACCCCCGAGGCGCCCCACTGTGCCACCCGCCGTTCGCAGAGGGGGCCCCCCTGAGTTGCAGATTCCCTAACAAAAAGACAAGTTTTGGACCCCAAAAATAACCCCAAAACCGTCAGGAAAATTCGTCCAACCGAACCAAACTCGGAGGGTATATGGGGGACAGTGCTGCAAATCCATAGGTGCAATTGGATTTGAAATCGGACCATTTTAGCAATAGTTACAGAGCTTTTAGTAACCAACGCTTTTTAGTTGCTAGTCTATCGACCCCGCTAGTTCTTAGGAGCGCTCTAGACTCAGTTGATTTCCAAGCGCGGAGGAATTGTTCCCCCGCTTCTTGGCAGCCTGCTCGCAATCAAAATCATAGCTTAAACCCGTCCTTCCCCCGAGGACAATCATTCTTGCTAGTCAACGAACAACCGTTGTTCAGAGACCCTCATACTCTTTGCTAAAGACGTTTGTCTTCCCCTGGGAAGCAGAGCCTTTTAAAGTCTTTAGTTATCTATCCATTAAATCCTTATTCCTGTTTTGCCTAGGGACTGTCGACCTTCCGTGTTGACGAGCGGTTCTAAGCCTCGCTGCTGAAGCTTCTCGTCAGAAAAAAAGGTTGTTGGTTTTTTTGGTACAGCAGTACTCCCCTGGGAGTACCCCCGTTACAAAAACGGAATAGGTATAGGACATCTGAAAGGTACCGAAAGAACTATTGTATTTTTAGTATTGGATTAGTATGGGAAAGTGACTTGGAGGAAGGATATGGCATATCTAAAGAAATTTGTAATTGTAAAACAGTGATTTTAAGTAACGTGAAAAAAGGGAAAATAGGTGCTGAAATGACCGGGATTTTGGTATATAAGCAGGACCTCACCCCACTTCGTAGAGAATTTCCTTTTGATATACAATCTCTTGTTTCCTAATTTTTATACTAAGAATTCAATATTTTTTCTTGGATCTTTTACGTCTAAGGGTTTTATTGGAAAACCATTGTCGCTGTCAAAGTCCTTGCCGTTGTCCTTCCACTCTGTTGAAAACATAGCGAAAGCCCGCTGTCCACCAGTCACCTAGGCGCCTCCCCAAGCACTGTCACTACAGGTCTCTCTTAGAAGTTTGGGGGACTGAGTCCTTCATGACAAACACTAGTTCTGAGAAATGTATTTGCACATCAAAGATATCCTAAATGAGGCCAATCTCCTGAGTGTTGATTTCTATCCTACATCAGTAACTTTGGGGAAAAAAACAATTTTTCCCCCTAAACAATTATATTGTATTCCAGTACATCCCTAGCCTCCTTCAGCCTTTTATTGAAAACTCAAAATCTGCCTCAGGGTGGAATCTGCCTCTTCTGAGGCAGTAAAATGCTGGGGATACTGGGGAGGCTCGAAAATATTCAAAAAGACACCAGATTCTTCAAATACTCTTGGCGGAATCTTTTTGAAGTTGCTGATGTAGGTATCTCAAGTTTCAAAGGCTTTAGAAGCTTCAGAAAGAACTGTGCAATCTTGCTGTGGCGGGGCGGTTGGGATGGTACGGTGAAGCCTAGGCAACGGAACGGTGACAGCGACTAAGACGGCGACAATAAACGGTGTTACGACAAAAGATATTACAAGTGAAAAACTCTGTAATATTTCTTTACTAAACAATATAAACAAGACGTTGCGTGCCTAAGAAAATCCTCGGGGCGAGGCCCCTCCTTATACGTTTCCCCTCTTTTCCTGCCTACAAAATAACTTTTACACCAAAGAAAACTTTTCACTCCGATTCCAAAATCCCCCACTGTTTCTGTTGGATATGTCATATCCAACAGAAAGGTATCTTTCCCATACAAACCGCATACAAAGTGTACAAGAGGACTTTGGGGGCCTCCGACAACGTTACGTAAAATCCGAAACTAACAAAATGGGCCGTCGGCCCGAAAAACCTTATTGACAAATACGTTTATCGTTATCAACCTCGGGTGCGCGAACATAAGCCTTCCCGCGCCTATTATTGCCTGTTTGTAGAAACGTCCCCTCCGCGCGCACTTAATCGACTCGATCGTCTAGTGGGGGCGATGTCGAAGGTGACCCTCTTACGGAGGTGTGATCCGGTTTTGGCCTTGTTTCGTGTGACGGTGGCGTGGGTATCCTTGGAGCTGCCCGCGACACTTGCTGATGAATATCATTTCATTTGTTCAAGTATTGTTTTTATATAGACGGGAAAAGGGTCTTTGGAGAAAGGTAATTTTTTAGGCCATAGTTTATAATGCACACCAGATTTTGTACCTAGGATCAAAACAATAAAATATAAAAAAAAAAAAAACAGAGTAATACCCTAGATCCTGATTTGCAGAATTTTAGGCATTATCGATTATTTCAAACCTCTCCCAACAAGGAATAATTTCTACATGACTTAATGGCCACAGTTCACTGATTATCAAATTGTAAAAAACATTAAAAAATAAGAGATAAGTACATAAGATGTTAGAAATTAGCAGAAATTCTTAGCCTAATATTTATCCTTTCTCCTAGTTTTTAAATAATTATTGGACCTATGGGACTATGCCGAGACGGACCTCACCCCACAAAGCAGCACGAGAATGATCTGTTTCTGGTGTGGTGATATTGCCATATTGGGTACCTGTGGTACGGGACCCTTTTCTTACTGATAAACGGTTGCGCGCTATCACAGCTTCGATTTTCATCGTTAATGGGTGAGGAGCCCGTGATTCTCCTAAAGCAGAACGCATTTAACATTATTCTTATAGTGAAAAACGGGTATGCCTAAGCTCGTGATTAAATGCAAATGTCTATGGATGTCAACACTCAAGTTCTTCACTACGGAGGGGATCAACCACCGGTAAAAGGGATCCACCGGTTAATATAAACATAGCTGAAGGTAATATCAAGCAGTAAACATTATCGTTTCAACTTGTGTGACGAGAAAATCAATATATACCGCACAAATATAGTATAGCGCCTTGGCACGGGAACTTGGATATACGATTGCACTGATTGGCGGTGCGATACCCTTTGTACCTTGAACTATTATATAATTACCCCGCAGGGGAAGCAACGCTTATGCCTCAGTGTTAATTCCCCTCCAGTGCCGTAATTAAGGCAGTTTTCATATATAGCGTCAGCCAATTGATTCACCTCCATTAGCATTCGACAATGAATCCAGCACGGATATCTTTGGCGCTGCGCGCTGCTCTACCAGCAATCAGGAGTCCCCATATTCAGCGGCGGTCGTTTGCCGCTCTCACAAGTGAATTGCCTCAACCTATCACCAAACCAGCACCAATTCAACCCCCGAATTCTTCCTATTCCCCTCTCCAAGATGCTCTTTCAGCAAAGGAACCCCGCCATAACTGGACAAAGGCCGAAATTGAGAGCATATACAATACTGGCACTCTAGAGTTGGCTTTTGCTGCTGTACGTTTCTTCCTATTCAGTAGACTAGTAATTGAGGGGCTTTTCTGACTTTTGCGCTACCCCCGCTCTTTTAGGGAACAATCCACCGCCGGTTCCACGACCCGTCATCAATCCAGATGTGCACTCTAATGAACATCAAAACTGGTGGTTGTAGTGAAGATTGTTCCTATTGCTCTCAGTCATCCCGCTATGACACTGGTCTCAAAGCCACAAAGCTCTCAACGGTGGATTCCGTCCTAGAAGCGGCAAAGATTGCGAAGGAAAACGGTAGTACTCGATTTTGCATGGGTGCGGCATGGAGAGATATGCGAGGTCGCAAGACGAACCTAAAAAGGATCAAAGAGATGGTATCAGGTGTGAGGGGAATGGGTATGGAGGTGTGCGTGACGCTGGGGATGATCGATGACCAACAAGCCAAAGAGTTGAAGGAGGCCGGGTTGACGGCGTACAACCACAATATCGACACTTCGAGGGAGCACTACCCTAAAGTCATCACCACGAGGTCCTACGATGAACGCCTAAACACCATCTCGAATGTTCGTGATGCAGGGATTAGCGTGTGTACAGGTGGTATCTTAGGATTAGGGGAAAAACAGGAAGATCACGTTTCATTCCTATATACCCTAGCGACTATGCCATCACACCCGGAGTCACTGCCCATCAACTCCTTAGTTCCGATCAAGGGTACGCCTCTAGGGGATACCAAGCCATTGCCGTTCACATCCATACTCAAGACCATATCGACCGCCCGCTGTATCATGCCAACTAGTATTATCAGGCTGGCTGCTGGAAGGATAACCCTCAGTGAAGAGCAGCAAGCACTGTGTTTTATGGCCGGGGCCAATGCGATATTCACCGGCGAAAAGATGCTAACTACCGATTGCAATGGATGGGATGAGGACAAGGAAATGTTTGACAGATGGGGTTTGCATCCGATGAAGAGTTTTGCAAAGGAAGGCGCCACGGCAAGCTTATCGTAATGCGGTGCGGATTCACAAGAAGTGATTCAAGCGACGGGAGACATGTTTCAGGGGCCAATGATCGCGAGGGTCACTCAGGATCTGCGCTCGTTTTACTTCACGTTAACCGCTTTTCCTTTCATCGGTTGATAGGTTATACCGTTTTCAATGGGGAAGAAATACACTTACCGCATGATTCGTTTATCCTATTTCCAACAAGAGTGATATAAAAGCGTAAATTATCGATTTATTTTCAGCCCCTACAGATAGCCGCCCCACTATTAGTTTAACCAGATAAAGAGTGGTCAACCTAGAAATCGTTTTTTTTGAAAGATAAAACACACCTCCACTTGTAAATAGGACGACCAACACGCCCAAAACCAAACGAACCAAGGGAATAGTCCAGTTACTATTTAGTATCATGTGTGTAGATAGGTGCGATAGTACCGCTCACTTGACCTTTTGAACTTGGCATGTGATTTATGGTTATTGCGTAGACGATTGGTCCCGCTAATCCACTGCCCATCTCAGTGAAATCTAGTGCACGGAGATGAGTGAGTATCATCGTCTCGCACTCGTATTATAATCATCACTTGCTGACTGGTCTTCCCAACCACCGTAATATGGGGCTATACGGAATATCAGTGTCCCATGCCAAGTACATATCAATAGAACTCCTAATCCAATAGAAAATGCAGTATTAACCCCGGGGCGGGGATTAGCCTTGCATGGCGCAGCGGCAAGTGACCAGGGACTTGGGGCGCCCATAGCACACGGCCAAGGATCAATCGACGACGTCACGGTTCAAGATAGCTTTATGTAATGGTGCCTTCGTAAACTTGAGCTTTGTATATCCAAAGCCTGGAAGACTTCAGGATCCAAGAGTGGGATATTTCTTGTGACCTGATGGGAGTCTGGTTTCTCAAGTCTTGTCCACTGGTGGATGTTAGTATTAGATGGCGGGAGCGGCTTGGGCCACCTGGAGGTCTCTCATAGCCGATGCCTATGTCCGTGCGATTTCCCGTGTCTCAACGCCTTTCTCGCTTTCTTTTCTTCTTCCGGAGAAAGTACTGGGTACATACAACACGGTAGATACATACTTCTCCAATGCCGACGTATTCATTGTTACAAACATTTTTTCAAGAGGCTCTCTAGTAAAGCACTGCTTCTGATGGGTATTGTGATCTAGTGGGGTAATTCAAGGAGCTGTATTTGTATAGCAGAGCTGATGGGGTGAGAGGGAGACGTAGAGGTGAGGTGAGGTGAGGTGAGGTGAGGTAGGTGAGGTGAGGTAGGTGAGGTACTCTACATGTAGCAGCCAAACATGACGGGAGTGCTCGGGCGCTATGATTAGTTTCATGTGCTCTAGCTTCTTAGCTCTCAGCTCTCAGCTCTTAGAGCCCCCTCACTACACTCTGTGGCTCCCCTTCGTCTCCAATGTATCCCTCTTCACCTCCCTCTCCATCTTCATCAGACTTTCGTATTAATCTGAGGAATAGACCCTTGGTGTAAGCTATCTAACAGCTGGAGATATCACTGCGACCGCTGACTTTGACCTAGCTTCTAACGAAACACCTAGACGCCACCCAATCCAGAGAGATACGACGAGAAGAATCTACGTAAGCCGATACGGTCTAAACAAAAGATACTCCCCCTTCTACAGACATCCTGCATAACCCGATGATGGCCACCGTCGCCCCAAATCCGAACAAGTGGACACCTAGCCCTACGAATTTCATTTCTGCCACCCGTATCTTCACCTTTTCGAGTGACGGCGGTCCTCCAAGAGCAAAGG
This sequence comes from Verpa conica, assembly GCA_033030425.1. Taxonomy (NCBI): domain Eukaryota; kingdom Fungi; phylum Ascomycota; class Pezizomycetes; order Pezizales; family Morchellaceae; genus Verpa; species Verpa conica. Next base: position 231,977 of record JAUFSD010000010.1, on the reverse strand, counting down.
ATCTCAGAGGATCCTTCAGTCGTCTCAACTTTCCAAAGAACCCCCCGGAGAAAGAATATATCCTGCTCGGGGAGGTAGTTACCGATGCGGACTCGATTTGTACGCTCCTTCAGAAATGGATGAAGGGCCGGCAGTCAGAAGGCCCTACTGAGGAGGATCGCGAAGCCGTTGCAAGTTTCTTTAAAAAGTTGGTCTTGGAGGAAAATAGCCAAAGAAAGGCGTGCGAATGTGTCCATACATTCAAATATGTCTTGATCGAGATATTCCGGTGCGAAGCAGCATGGATAACAACCGCTGAATATTTAATGGATGTTGTGAATGAGGCTATACGAGCGACGGGTCGGCCGCCTATTCAATTTGAAGAACTTCAATCCTTTTCTGCATATGATGTATGAGCATTAGGGATAGTAAATTTAAAAAGTTACTTAAGTTTATGGCGTTTCTTTAAGGTCGTTTCTCTGTTTAGGACAAGTTAGCTACATATATCTACTCTATATAGTTTCCTCCCTGCTACTTAATAAATTATTGTATATCTGAATTATGGAAACCCTGTAGTTTCTGTATAAAAAGTGGGAAATTTATACATGGACGGAAGCATTGCCGAGTGCTGGGTGCATCAACATCCCACGGCACGTGACTGGATGGATGAGGCTCAACTGGTGCAACACCCGGCCGGAGAGCTACAGCTGCACCCGGAGATAGGTACAACAGGATAATACACCAAAGCTCCATCCATGGAGAAGTCTTTTGTAATTCATCCCCTCCCGTAAGCCCTTGAGCTCTTGGATATCTAAACAACTAATACTACAGTGACTGGCCAACCATAGAAACTTCGCTCTAACAAGAAAGGACCACAGCAGCAGCAGCAGTTCGAGAACCATGATGACGGGCTTGACGATATTGAAGACTTTGAGGATTCCCCCCCACGGCAGAAGAAAGGACAGCTGGCATTTCCCAGATCTCAGGGACCGCCCCGTCCCTCGGCGGTGGTCAATCGTGTATCAACACCAGTGCAGCCCCCCCACCAGCCGAAACCTTCCACGAGTACTGGCAACTCTGGAAAGAGGAAAAGCTTCTATGATGAGATAGACCCCGATTTACTTGCTTTGGCATCTGGAAAAAAGTCAAAAAGAGATAGCATACTCACTAATTCTACACGCTCTCTCTCCTCTTCACAACACCAGAATGCTGTAAGATTTGACCCGAGATCTTCATCTACAGCGAGTATAAGACCTACAAACCCCAGCAGGACCCCAAGGCCAGTGCTAGGATCGAACCCTACGGGAAAAGACACCACAAATGAATTTTCAACCCTAGCGGCAGCTAGCGCCTACGAAGCACCAACACCAAAGCCGCAGTCTCAATTCCGTAAACCTTCATTACCATCTACATTGACGGAAAGACCCAAAGGAAAAGGGTTCGAGATAGATCCAGATCTACTTGCTACAGCATCCCCGGTGAAAACCAGAACTCAGCGAGGAAATCGGAAACAACCCTCTTCACAGTCTTTTGTAGCCGGTGATCTATCGTCTAGTGCAACTGTAACCCCACAACACGGGAGAACTTTGCAAGAACTCTCACCATCTAGTGCCCCAGCTAGAGAAAATGTTCCTCAGACAACAACTTCTACTACCAAACCGAGCCAAGTTCCAGGGGATGAAATCAACCCTGAGTCTCCACAATCCAGTGCGCCTCTGCCGGCCAGCACCCCCACGCCTACGCTCCAGCAACAAAAACGTCCTGTCCCTATCTCCCCCTCATTAAATTCCATCGCAGATTCCATAGAAGATCATAAAAGCTCACCCATGAAGCTGAAACAACAGAAAAGGCAGAGGCCCAACGATATAGAGGAGATTGATGTAGATGCCGATACTGAGTCTAGTCTCTCTCCCCACCAAAAACAATTTATTCCCCAATCGGTCAAGCCAAAACATATGGATGATGCTTCTACCAGTGGGGACTCAATCACAGATCCGGATTTTATGGAAATCGATGATGACATGCCACAAACACCGCCGTCAAAGACTCCCATGTATAAGCGCATGCTTAAACGGTTCAACAAGTCAAAGCCCGCAACCCAGCCCGACTCAACACCACGACCCGGCTACGTCAAACTTCTTGAACTCCACAAAACAATAGTTCTGCCAAAACCCCCTCCACGGCCGCCAGGGACCCCACCCACGAGGCAGTGGTTTGTCGACAATGGACTTGCTGATACAGTTACAGATTGGAAAGAAAATATACACGGGACGAGGCGTGTTTTGTTTCAAGACGATAGGAAAAGATCTCCGCCAGCCAAGGACTTCAGGATCACCGTGGATGAATTTCTAAGAGATGGTAATATGGTAATCATCAAAGGGTTAGGTGTAAATGGTACAGAGTCGGAGGGGATATTAAAGGCGATGATCTCGGGTACAGCTGCACAGGAAATTAACGACATTGGATGTGTGGTGAGATATGCGAAGCCATGGTTTCCTATCAGGCTATTTGGTGAAGAGGAGCCATATCGGTGCTTAATTGGTCCATTGGATGTCGTGAATTTAGTAGATGCTGATGTTCAAATGGCTGGTTGAGTTTAGTGATTTGTGATGATTAATAGGTGTTCGTGTGTTTCCGTAAGAGTTTACAAAACAAGCTATCTATTTTGATCTGCTACGTCTGCGTATTTCTCTGTACATAAATAGAGAGTCTAAATGACTAAAAAATACAAGATTTAATTAACTAGTGAACGCCGAAATATATACTTCACTAAAACTGATGATATAATATAATTTCTTACTTGTTTAAATAGACTATACCTAGCTAACCTATTATATATCTAAAAACTCACTACAAATGGCGGTCGGTGGATTTCGTCATATCTTTCAAATCAGAGTTATAAAGATGTTCCGGGAGCTCATTTCTGATCATATCACCCAGGTCGCAGCTATACAGTTCCACCAGAAGCCTGTTAACATATCTTCGATATCGTAGTTATAATTATCCCTCGGATACTTGTGTACCATATCTTCAGTGCCGAGATTACTGAGATCGGTCGGAAGCTTTTGAGCCGGATTATTATTATCGAGTTCCATGCTAATGTTAGTGTCTGGAAAGCCATCTTGCTTGATTAGTGCTGAACAGTAGAATTGTTGGAGTTTAGACAACGCCAGTTTGAGATAGAGTGCATCACAAAACTGGAGTATTAATTTCTCCCTCTCAACGATCTAGATGTTTTGCGATTACGATGGCCAATCCTTGCGAATCCTGATTTCTCATGACCATAGCCCGGGAATAAAAACTCTAGCCTTAGATAAGATCTATTTGGGTGCTGGTCTTCAAGGTGCTCTAGTAACCGGCCTATCCTAGATGATGATTTGGCTTTGTACTCGGGGCAGTAGTATCCTGGTAGCGGGTGTGATGATAACTGGTCGTGGGCTGGTCTTCTTTTCCAAGTAGGCTTGGAGAGTTTCAAGATTAGACAGGAGCGAGCGGACGCTCTCAACTAGGTGAGGCTGGTCAGTTTTCGCTGTAGCTGTTGCTAGAAACTCGCTAGTTAGGCTTAGTAGTGCTATCATAGATTTCCTCGCCATCCTCCGAGATGTCTTTGGCACCATAAAAGTATCTACCACATACTTTTATTAATTGGCGGAGACACAAATGATAGCACTTCGCCACCGGTTACCCCAACATGGAATTATATGTATTCTATGCTAAGATCTATTCTCAATCCCTAGTTGTTCAGTGCCGCTTGATATTAGCCTTAAGTTCGTAAGGCCTCGATGCTTTAAACCACAAATCAACTACCGGTGTAGAGTATAGTTCTATGGAGTTTAATCCGCATGAGAGTTAATGTGCAGCAGAAACTCTAGGACACTGAAAGGGTTTCCTGCATCCAGCTGGGGTTGCCGGTTGATCGTGGGGAGTGGCGTGGCTGTGGGGTATAGTGCGAAATATCGAGAAAATCTCTCATGCCACTGATGTTCATGATTGGCGCAACAGGAATTCGAGTACAGAGGTCGGGGGGTCGGGGTTATGGGAGACGATTTGTAAGGATCTAGTCTAGCCATGGACCCACCCCGTGGGATCGGTGAGAAACCATGACTGAAAACATCCAGTTATTTTAGATTGGCGATCACAGGTAACCCAAACCTAGTATAGCTGTTATATGATATTATTCATGGGAAAATATGTAAAATTTGCCAACGAGAGATTCTAGTCTATCGTAGATTGAGACATTTGGTCGGCCGGCCGGCCGGGGTGTGGAGTCTACTTCTGCTCGGATCCCCGGAATACATATTTACCGTATGCACTTAGGCTCCTGGTCACGATAGTATAGAAAAAAAAGTACACAAACAAAACTATGGTCCCCTTTGTAAGTCCAAACCACAGATATCTCTTGCTTGAAGTTTGTAGATTTTCGTGAAGGCACAATTGTGTCCTATAGTTATTAATGAATTGGACTATAATATTTGTAGAGATTAAGGCGACGTAAGGTATCTCTAAAGTACTAGCCTGCACTATGTATAATCTCACCTATTCACCGCCGAGAACATGGTACCAATCGCTCTATGAGTACCAGTAATAATCATAAGCTGTCACTCGAAACCGGATTTACACCCGCCCAGCCGTTTCAAATACCTCGATCAGCTGTTTAAAGTTTGTGACGTATGCAATCAAAGATTAAAATATGTTCTCTTATAGCAGGATTTACTTATGTTTCGGGAATGAACTGACTTTGCGACAAGACAGTGATATTTCCCTGAGTAATCAGCTTTTTGGGGGTAGATATTTATCCGGTATCTAACTTGAATAATAGTGGGCGTTGGAATGGTTTGGATGTTACTTGATACTATGACCTCGGCAATATAATACAAACTCAAAATCATAGCACAAGTTATATCACACAGATTTGGGGTCTCAGTAGAAGATCCTTTCCTTTTGGGTTTGAATGTTTGCTTACTCGGAATCTTGTCATTACCGCTGTGATACAGCTCCCTTGTAAGAGCTCCCTTGTATATAGCCTACTATGGCTGGGTAGGACAACGGAATAATATTATCCGGGGTTAAGTTATAATACAGTCCTAAGTATTTCTAGGGGACAGTTACAGCAAGGGATCGATCAAGAAAAGCACTGCAGGTCAGGGATATGTGGGATGACTTTGCTGTAACAGGGCTCAGGAAATATGGTACTAAGTATTGGAGATTCTGCCTCCAAGGGTTTAGAGCAGTTTTTTGTAAGCCCAGATGTCTAGATTTCAAGCTTAATAATACCTGTTTTGGTCCCCATGGCTAAGACGCGTAAGCTTTGGGATAAAAATCCCCACCTATGTGGACAATATATGACTGCCACTCTGGGCTAATATTACTCGTGTTATTATGCCTGAAACGCAGCAACCGCATCAATGCAATAGCGCGTTAGTCAGTACTTCTGCTCCTGACAAATAAAACCTCTTTCAATATCATCCTATACTTTAAGTATAACTGGACATGCGGAAGTACTCATGTCGCCGAGGTCCGACCTGGTCACGTGACCGACCGTCCCAGTTCTGGATAGTGGCTTCTGTAAATATTATCAATAGAGCAGTGATGGCCTAGTAAGCTATCAAAAGTTCATTAAGTGGTAGGGTTATGAAAATGGAGGCCGCGTAAGAAGGAAATTTCAAACCATCCAGGGGAGGGTAAACAGGTACAAACTGGGCGGATGACTAGCGGACACTCCGAGAAATGCTGCTGTTAATTATTATGCTTGTTGTAGTGAGTACTCTCTTTCGAGGAAGCTGTCAGAAAGGCAGGCATTAGCTTGGAAACAGCGATCTGCAGGTTACAGTCACCGGCAAGAAAGATCGAGAAACCAGGGTCAGAGAGCAGGGGCCCTACAGCCAGTACAATTGCAAGAATGTTTTCCACAAGGCAGAAAGGGCAATAGAAACGTTTCTCTATCTTTGTTGCCGGAGGTTGTACCAGGCTAAAAGAAATTTAAGCATATCTTGGCGCCGCGTGTACTCGGTGGTAACCGTAAACAACCATGGACATCTAATCCATGTAGCCATGATACCAACGGTCTTCATGGGGTTGGTTTTGGAATCCGTGGTATTCTATTGGTTGGTTAGTTGGGAGGTTGTGGGTGTATATTATGTTCTGTAATATACACGAAACTAGTACTCGTATATACCATAAAATATTGGCATTACTACGTACTCAATAGTTGGCTGGCCTCTGTTTTTCAACAAAACCTCATAACATGTAATCATTTAGATTCTTATACTAGAATTTCTTTTCTCTTCCATTGCTGTTCAGGGTTTGGTTAAGGGCCAGGAAAGAAAGGCTATTTCGGTCGAGTATCCATATACTAGTGTAATTGCATTTCATATTAGGATCATCGTTGCCCCACAGTTCAAGTGGCGCCGGTCCCCCTACAACGGGTAAACAAAGCTTATTGATGGGTTCTATACCTGACATGGAACCCTGGTATCTGTCCTGGCTCTTCTTGGTAAAGCTTAATCGTAGTCCGATGTCAAACATCAAGAGTGCTGTTATGGAGACCCCCGGATTTACGTCTAGAGAGGGGTTTATCCCGCCAGGGAGCCTAGACGTGATGTGCATGCAGTACCGGAAGAGAGCATCTCAACCGATTATTTGTACGAACAAGGCATGAGATTTAGTAAAGTTGCTACGAGAAAGAATTCTGTATACATTCTTCATAAGTATATAAAGGCTGGCTGTGTGCTCTTAGCAGCATCAGGCTCATCAGTCAATCTCCACATCGTATATTTAGACACTCACTCCTATTCGGATTTGCCTTTCCTGAAATTACTTTTTTGACTATCACAATGGTCAACACTTCCCTCTTTCTCACGGGCATTCTTGCCCTTGCTTCGAGCCTTCCTCTTGTTTTTGCCCATGGCGCTGGAGATTCGCATGCCGAACTTGTTGCCCGCAATGCTATGATTGAGAACTCTCGTCGTTCTCTCGAGGCTTGCCAGAGCAAGTTGAAATCTCGCGATTTGGAGGACAGGCGCGCAGAAAAGCGCGATGCTTTCGTCAAGCGTTTCCTAGAACAAGAAGAGAACCAGAAAGTGCGCCGCCAAGCTGCTACCACCAGCACCGCAGCTCTTCCAACTGCCACTGATCCTTTTAACGGCGTTATCCCCACCTGTGTTCTTGCCCCTCAGGAGGAAATTGGCCCTTACTGTAAGTAAACCCTGGTCTACTTGATTCAAAAGAGGAGATAAGAATACTGATATCCAGGTGTAGACGTGTCTGGTGAATTGGTCAGAGATGATATCCGTGAGACTCAGCCGGGTGTCAACATGCTTCTCGATGTCCAGGTCTTCGATGTGGATACTTGCGAGGTCCTACCAAACGTCATGCTCGACTTCTGGCACTGCAACTCCACCGGTAAATATTCTGGATTTGCCGCTGAGGGTACTACTGTAAGATGAAACTGATTAATTCTAAATTCCTCTTCCATGCGGTTTTCTAACATATTGAATACCAGGGATTGACTTTCTTACGTGGACTCTCTGTATCTGACTCGGATGGTATTTCTCAAGTTATCACCAAATTTCCAGGACACTATGGAGGGTATGTCCCCTAGGTTTCTTTCACTATGCTTCATATTAATAACACCAATAGTCGTGCTACACACGTGCACATCATCGCCCACCTTGGTGGTACCATTGGCAGTACCTATACCGGCGGCACCATTCCCCACATCGGCCAGATCTTCTTCCCTCAGACTACTATCTCCGCAATTGAGGCCTTGTCACCTTACAACACAAACACTGCCGCAATCACTCTCAACACCGCAGACCGCGTTTACACCCAACAGGCCTCCGTTACTTCTGGCTATACCGATATTGTCACTATTAAACAGCTCGGAACTAATATTAGTGCTGGTGTTTTGGCATCCATCTCTCTTGGTATCAAGAAGACTGCTAGCTATAGCACTGGTAGTGGTTCCGGTGGTGGACCTGCTAGATAAAGTCTTGTACTTATGCGGATTATTTGCCCGAGTTGCAAGATATATAGGGTCTCTGGAAGATCGTTGTAGGTACCTATAGGAGAGTAGTTGGTATAAGCTTTGTTGGTGATTCATGGGTTTTGACTATATAGTTTACAATAAAAATCTCCTTGGCCAGGAATTATAAACTACATAGGTGATAAGCAACGCTTCTCATTTCCGATCGAGTCGAGTGCCCGAGTGAGCGTTTGTGACATGTAATAGTGAGAATTTAGCCATAGAACCCACCCACCATCTGACAGGTCTCGGAGTCGGTGATGAGCGAAGTAGGTAGCAGAAATGAGGGGCAGGGGATGAAACCCTTGGAGGTGCTACAAAGAAGGGGGGAATGGGTCAGACCCGGGGTTGAGAGTGGAGTTGAGGCTGGCGGACCGGTTCACCTGCTCGGCTACGCAGCATGTAGCTTAGGGTCTGCCTGCGTATATCTTGTCCCCGTTGAGCCTCACAGGTTACACCCTCGACATCAGTGGTGGGATGCAACTTCACTCATCATGTATAACCAAAGTAAATCAGTTAATCCAAATGATTCTCCGCTGGAGGCTAAGGCACTTGTGGGGCGGAGCAAGAGACAGTCATTAACCAGTGTGAGTTCATGATTGTATTGTTGGTCCTGGGCTGTGGGGTACGCATACTAATAACAACCCTAGTTCATGACCAATAAACGCCTGAAAGACCACGGAAACAAGAATCTTCTTCGTATACCCGCTATTGACATAATCATCAATGAAATCCTCAACCCGAGTCTCGCAAAAGACCAACCCTTGCCAAAACGTTTGCACACCCCCGTGATAGAAATCATGTCTAGGGGTAGTTGTGGCAAAACTCATCTTCTCTACCTCATCTGTGCAATCTCAACTCTCCCTAGCTGGCTGAATGGGAAAGGTCGGGCTGTTGTGGTGATTGATTGCAAATTTCAGTTCTCCGTGGATAGATTGTACCAGGTGATGAAGGGATATGCAGTGAAGCAGCGGAAATCTATGGGGATGGAACCATTGACCGATCGCCAGCTCCACAAGGTAGTCAAAGAAGCCTTAATTCACGTTCATATTTTTCAAACAAATGGTTCTCGTCAATTGCTTGAAACTATAAAGTCAATCAAACCATACCTGTATGGTGAGAGTGACCATAAACATTTTTCAGCCCGCAAACAAGTGGACTGCATCCTTGTCGATGGCATCTCGGATCAAATCTGGAAGGATCGTTTGGATGATTACAATGCGGTCTTGGTATCTCAGGGTCACCCGAACTATATCAACCTTTGGGAGCGATACGAGGGTATCACGAACGAGCTACGCGAGCTAGCAAAGTCTTTGGACTGCTTTATCGTCGTTACGAATATAGGATTTAAAGGAAGACACAACCCAGATGCTGCACCCCTCTTCCGTGCCCCTGGAGAGAAACAGATGTATAGACCGAGATATATGGGCAGATCGGAACAGCAATTAAATCCATGGAAACTCGATCTTCCACGGAGGCCACCTAAATTTGATCGTCCATACCTCAAACACCGGCTACCACAACCATGGACACCGTTCGTGAACGTCAAATTGGTCGTGCGGCACTGGCGTAAGCCACGCCCTAGAGTAAAGATTGGATTGATCCAGGTACGGATGATTGAGCGTGAAAGGAAGAAGAAAGGGAAGAAAAAGGTGCCGAAGTTTGTGGGATTTTCTGATACAATTGGTTTGGGGGAAGGTCTCCAGAGGAAAATTCGTGCCATAAATCGCGGAACTGGACATTTTTATTTTTCAATTTCGGAAGATGGCGTCAAGGTTGGTCAAAGTTGAGACTTGCCCAAATTTCGAAGTTACGATTGTGGCATTAGTCATTCCTGTGACGGTGAGGTGAATAATGAGCGCCTAGCCAAGGGATGTTTGTGTTAAACCGTGAGGCTAGGCTTAATTCTGCAGGGGAATTTGAGATCGAAGTCGAGTTCTAGATCGAAGCGCAAATGTAATGAATGAGTCTGTTGGAAGGGTTGCGCGGTAGGGGAGCTCTGGCGAAAACCTGTGGTTAGCGGAGTTTTTTTTACTTTTACTGCATGTGCTATTCTTATCTACCTTTCCTTTATACGCAAGAATTTCATTTATTGGTTGAGTTCTTTTTACCTGTCCTCTTTCAACGATGTAGCTAGCCTTATTACCAGTGGGGTTGTTAGTTGGCAGGGACGTATCAGCCCTTCGCTTCATATTTAGGGTATTTATTTTAGCTTCGAATTCTCCCCTCATCTCGCTTTATGCTTATTAAAATGAAACTAAGAATGCGTTGTGCAGACCCGAAGAAGAGAATGGCCTTTGGAATCTCGGGGGACATAAACTAGTAGGCGTCCCAACAAGGACCACCTTATGTCGAAGTACCTAAATATGCATAGAATCCCAGTCATAAACTAATCCTTAGCTTTAGAGAGATTTTATGATGGCTATCTGCTATTTCCATCCCCCGGAAATACTTGCAGAATTCTTTGCCACACAAAAGTGACTGTCCACTTGTTTTAGTTGCTCGGCTCATTTTAACCATATGAAAGAATTTCGAGAAATGTGATAGTACTAGCGAAATATTGGGAACAATTTCCCATCTAAGTCACCAACTACAGATGTTATAACTTCTGGGTTGCACTGATCTATGAAAACAGGTGTTGGGTGTATTAGGGACAGCTCGATTGATAGTGTAGAATTTACGAAAATCTATATCTAGCTTGAGCTTCGGTTATAGTGAAACTACACTTGGGTTAAAGCAGACCTCACAACTGATTCTTGGCTAAAGGACGCGGGATAATAGTCTTTTATTGCTTCAGTCATATACCACATCGGCTATGTGCAATTATCAAAACTTCCTCTTTCACAGTACAGAATAAGGAAACTAGGAAATAAAGATTTAGAATTTTCTCTCTTCTTTCTTAGTTTGATCCGTTGACAACTTGAGAAAAATCCAGGGCACAAAGAAAGCTTGAAAGGAGAGAATTGTCTTGCACAATCATCTGCTACAGTGGCCTATAATAAAAGTCAAATAATATTCTTGATAAAAAGGGTATGCCGACTTATTATAGGAGTAATGTACCAATAAATAAATTTAGGTAATACCTGGGGGCCTATCAGAAAGGCTAGGCTCTGGACATTGATCTTGACCATCCCCAGATATCTTTAAAAGTCAATAATTACTTTCATCGTAGATGAATAATTGGTATCCAGACAACTTACACCATACACTCAGATTGTCTACTACGATAGAGTCCCCCGCACAATTTGTCTGAGTCCAAATCCTGATTCTACGAGAGCCCCAAACCTGCCAGGGCCAACTCCAAACCTGGGGGTTGAGGTTACAACATGTCCTAGTGCATGAGTAGTTCCGCAAGTCCTTGAACGTCAACGTGTACCTTGCAATTGCCGGGGCAAACAGGTCATTAGTAGTTGTTGGTTCGGGTTCATCAGGTACATCTAGGAGGGACACTGTAGGAGTGCCTGTAAATGTTGTTGCTGGGGCCCTCGGACCATCAAATGAGGTTGGAGTTGGGGTGGGGATAACTTCAACTGTGACCGAGGTTGGCGTATCTGTAACCTGGCGTGGAACCAAGGTTGGCTGGGGTAGGGCCAAGGCACCCCAAAAGATGAGAAAGGTTGCAATAATAGTAGGGAGAAACTTGGGATACATTCTGTCTGGAAGTAAAGAGCTAAGGTATTGGAATGAAGATTTTTATGAGTGCCGAAGTGTTTTTATGAATACTGCTGTAAGCATGGAGTGAACTGTAGGTGTAGCGTGGCTACCTTCAGGAGGAAAATTAAGTGTTAAATACCTTGCGCTCTGATATCAAAGAAGATTGTTTGACCCGCTTATTACAGACTATGAATAGCAATGGTTTACATGGATATTGTTATTGCATTAGGTAGTTTCTCTATTCAGCCATAGTTTTCTTTTTAGTCCTCGTACTCTTTTTAGACTAAACGCGCTTTCCACAGAGCCATGTACGCTTCAATTGATACCCAATATGTCTTTGGGTAATAAACGTTCGATATTTAATTTTAGTAGAAGAAAAGTCGTATAATAGGACTTGGCGGTTATGGATTGTGGACACTGGAGCAGGTAAATCGAATACGACAAATAACTTATGCAAAGCCTCCCGCCCCAGAGGCATACTGTTAATGATTTCCACTAAGCCCTAGTCTTCACAATTAGAAAATATGTAAAATCTACAAATATAACTCGTGAGTTCATGCAGGATCAACCTCAGCAGTAAGGCTCTCGTACTATCTTTAAAGATCTTTATAGAGACTACGAGAATCTAAGACATTATCCTCGCTAATGTGAGAAGGATAACTATATGCCTACATGTATGTCCTATATTTTAGTGAGGTTTCTTGTGGGGTACTATTCTACCTAGGTGTGCCTACGAGCTATAATGTTTTTTTTTGCAAGTGTCTTCTAGGATAGCGGACCTAAATTACGTGTAGCTTGATTACTCGTAATTACAAGACGTTTCTGAACTCGCTTGTTATTGCATCCATAAAAAATTATAGGCTTGGTACATTTCTTGTAAATACCTAATACCGGCTATGTCGGCGTCAACGCCACCTATGCTCAATAGTGTTCTCTAAACTCGTTTGAGCTTCCTCTAAACCCATTAAAGCTAGCTCATGGTAATGATCCTTACGATCAGATAGCAGGTTTACATTCGAGAGGAAGTGGCGGCGGCGCCCGCATAGATAATTTATCGAGTCAATACGGTAGTAGGCCGGTTTGGAATCGTCTTGCGATTACGAGTATGCATGAGTATCACAACACGCTTGTCATTGTGGAGCCAATAGGAATGAAATTTCTAAGAACTCTACCTAAAATTAGTGCGTGGGGTAGGAAAGGACTCGACTGTGGTAGGTGCTTACTTTGATAGCATCAAAAGTGGGGGAAATGTGGTGGTACCTACTCGAGTCCTATGGACCCCATACCCTTAAGAGAAACCGGGGGGAGATTCTCACTCTATGTTTCTAAGAATCGCTTTGGTATATCAAAGGATCCTACCCAGGCTTAAGCCCAGAGATGAGATGGATAGTTAGGGTACTCTCAAACGCAAATACTCTGGATAAGCTTGTTAGGAGTTCTGTGTCCATGTTTTATTCTCATATTTCTCCTCTACAGCTGGCCGCCTCATATGAAATCCATAGGATTCATGTTTACGGCCTTTGAATATTAACAGGCTCCCTGCGCTCAAAGTGCTATTTTTAGATATTGGGCGTTTACTACACTTTAAAGTGCAACAATCAAGATCATACCTGAAACCGTATTTAAGTACTAGAGCAAGCTGATATTTACCTACTTTACCATCAAAGGTGCAATAAGTAAGAACCCTACCTGTGTTACTTACTACCCACCCTCATGACCATTCAATATTAATCACCGAAAATTCAAACACGGTCTGTGCTGGTTTGTTCCACGTGAACTATTTAAACACTGGAGAAGATATCAAACTAGAACTTATAGCCAGGGCTTAAATTTAGCTCCAGGAAATTGTACCGGTTGATCGAATTCTGGGTTATGCATGTTAGGCCTATATAAAGCGCATTTATATGTATGAATAGACTATGTGTTTTCGATTAGCTAGGTGATAGTAGCCGAGCCCGGGACTGCAAAGTCATACGATAGCACTCGCTCTTTTCCGACTTTAATCCTGATTTTGCAGAACTGTTTGTGAGCAGTCCGGCATTGAAGCCCACAACTCTCATAATAGTAATAGTATGCATTTGATAATGTTCTATATCTTAGATAGCTTGTGAGATAACAAATATTAATACTAATCTCGTATTGAGTCCCATAGCCTAGAGACCGCATGAATACCCCCGGCCCCTCTCCTTCTATTGAATCTACCACTCTTTCTATTCTTGGCCTAAGACCTCCCAATCTACCTGCCCTCAGCTTCAACTTCAACTTCCACATCACCGATCTCCCTCCATCTTAGACCCTCCTTTGCCCACCTCCACCTTAGACAAGCTCTCAATTCTTTATCTTTCGGAACAACCCGTCTCCATTCTTCCTCTCCCACCTGGTTACCATCTCCATCTATCGTATTCTTCCTAAAATCATCTCTACAGAAAATCCTCCAACTATCGAGGGCATATGCACCAACGCCCGGCAAGTGTGCAATCTCCCACTCACAACCCTGCTCAACTCCAAGCTTTGGCCTCTCACCAGCTCCAAGATAACTAGGTAGGGGTGGGAGATTAAACGGTTTCGTATCACGAGCAGGATAATTGTATTTCTTGACGCCTTTTCCTAGAGTAGGCGGGTCTGTAACCCATACTTTAGCCATTTCTATTAACCTCTTTGCCCGTGTTCTATGCAATCCGAGAGGCCGGAGAAAGTTTGTTATTGTGTCATAGCTGCCATTGGAAAGGACCTGAGGGGTAGGGTAGTCGTTGAGAAATTGACGGAGTAGTGGGACCGCAACAGCTGTGATGAGATCAGCAGGTGACAAAACAGCATTTCAAAATATCACTACGGACATCCTCTAGTTTTATTCAAAAATATTGTAGACACAATCACGTGAAACTATAAGTTATTAGCAATAGTATATTATTTAAAAAGCAGATTCGAGGCTTACTGAATTACTTCGTAACTCCTCTTGGATAAGTCCAAAACTATCCGCAGCTAAAGGGGGCCATGGAATTATGGAGGTGCCAGCTGGGACTCTCTTTTTTCGAGCTGTTTTTTTCAGTGGTAGTGGTTCTGCGGCGGAGGATGCAAAATATTTTGAGACTTTTCCTGTTTTCTTGATTTTACGATTGCTACCTTTTCTAGATGTAGCTACGGAAGTCTTTTGGGAGGAAATTGGTAATGCTGTATCTGGCGTATCCACATATAGATCAACTGCAGTACTAGAAGATGGTGGGGTTTTTCGTATAGCATTTTGGCGGGGTAATGTAGATGTTGGTTTCGTCTGAATATTGGCCGGAAAGTGATCTCTGTTCGGTGAGCTGAAGCTCTTTGTGGTATTATGGTGGGGTGTTATCGTCCTAATCTTAGGAGTACGCTGGTTTGACACACCAGCACTCGATGGCCAAGTGTTTATGTCTAGTATTTGCAGCTCATTGCAGTTTTGTTTAATTACTTGTAAAGGAGGAATCTTGTTTGTAGATATCCCACTCGGATAATTCTTGGCCCAGTATTGTGAGATACGGGCTTCTAGTGTGTCTTCTTCCATCATATGCTTGTCCACTGTGTTCATCCATACCCCAAGATCCTCCCTAGTCCTTTTATAATACCCCTCTGGCTGCGTGCTGGATATCTTAAGGCTGGTCTCGGGTGAGAGCGCTGAGGGAGGCGTTATTAACCCGGTAATAGGAATCTCTAATGTAGGATCCCGTTTCCGTTTCTTCGACTGTCGGAGGCCTTCCCTAGGGGATTCGATTTCCTCAACAGATATGCTTACTTCCTCTTTCTCCAGCTTTCTTCGCTTTCTCCGTCTTCTCTTTCTCATCTCTTTGCCACCTCTTTCGGTATCCAGCGGTCCATCGGACTTAATTTCGTCTGAGGTTGGACTCGACTTTCGACGCTCGATAACTACCGCAAATCCAGCGTCCCTAAAAAAATCCCCCGGAGCGGGACCTTGAATGCACTCTTTAGTCTCCTCCCCTGGGCAGTGTGACCCATTCCAATTTGGTACTCCTGCTGCCACCGAGATGTCGCTCTCTGCTTCTACCTTGACCTCCCTCAAACCCTCATTCAGTTTTTTTCGTTTATCCGTCCTACTCCTCCTCCTCTTTCGTCTTTTCTTCCTCCCCCGTAAACCTTTGTTGTCACGTTTTGATTCGGCCTCAGTTATCCACCCATCTCGGTAATCCCCCATCCTCTCTAAAAATCTCTTCTCTGTAACTACCACCACGCCTACAAAAGTCCCAAGAGACTCCCCTTCCTCTTTCTCTTTTGTAATAACAGTACTATCCATATCTCCAGCCCCTCCCTCCATGCCACTCTCACGACCTCTCGTAGCTCTCCGCCGCACCGCACGGTCGGACAATTTCGCCAGACCCTTTGAGGGTATCGGAAAATATGGCGATCTTTTCCTAGTCTTCTTGAATATCGGTCTTCGCGGCTTCAGGGGTTTTGAGTTGGGCATTCTGGTAAGGGGTATTTAAGGAAAGACTGCTAGAGTGAGGGACGGGTTATGTTTGTTTCTAAGGGGGCTTGTTATATGACGTCATTATACATAGTATAAGTATATTATGACTCCTAATTGTGAGACAATTCAGACTGAGAAGATATTTAGCTATTTTCTTCCCCTCTTCCCGTCCCTCATTCTCGATAGTACAAGGCTCTGGGATAACGTGACGGAACGGACATAGTCTGCTTTAAAGATAAGCGAGTATAATTCTGTGCTATAGCTAAACGTTGCGGCCTTCATAAAAAAAAAGTACATAAGAGTAAAGAAAATTAGACTCTTTAACTGTAGCTCAATTTTCTTGGGGATCCTATTTTGTGTGGTATTTCATGGTTGGTCTTGTAATGAGTGTGGCCACCGTTTGCGGAAGCATAAGGTAATCGTTTTGCTTGTTATTACTTCTTACTCTTCTTGGGTAGCTCTCAGGTTATTAAGGAACTCTCAGTGCGCGACCTATGTTGATCAATAAAGAAAGGCAAGGCGAATCTATCTATATATTTAGAATTGTTAAGCTCTATTCTTTTTAGATTCATATCCCGGGTTAAGTAGTTAGATGGGTTAGGGTTACCAGCTGGGATAAACATCTAATCTCATCTGATAATGGCTTTCCGTAGTTATCTCTCCGCATAAATATATCGATGTTCATGCACAGCGATTTAAATCATAGGCCACCCTGCGGGGCCCAAGCCACAAAGGTATATACTAGAATAGAGGGGTAGAGTTGACATAGAATACACTTAGCCACATTGGTGAAGGCGTAAATAGCCCCACTGACACCCACACTGCCCCAACTCCACCTCCTCTATACTACAGTAGTATTAGGAGACTCTCCCCCTCCCTACAGAATACTACAGATCATTTCTGTCCCCCTTATTAAATATACGGTTCATTCGGTCAAAGTGACACAGCAGAGTTGGGAGTATACCTGGTACTTTACCCGCAATGTACTTAGCGCCCCTGTTTTTCAGGCACCCCCCCCAATCCCCCCACTCTAGAACTACTACTCCTTCATCTCAAGTGACACTATAGGTTTCTCTAAGCTCCCCGCTTACTTCCATCAGACCCGAGAACCCTTTTCAGTGACAAACACCATTGCTCGATCTCCACAAGCTGGCACTGCTATAGCCTCCGGTAAGATCACTGTGAAAACAGGTTACCGGCGAGGCAGTGAACCCTCACAAATATAAAAGGCCAATAAAAATCTACGGCTCAAGCCCAACTTTTCGCAGTAACCCTGCTGGAGCCTCTATGCCTAGAGAACCAGGGTCGGAACCAGCACTTCTCGATATTGATCCAAATGGCGACCTGATTCTAGATGTGTCCTCCGAAGACACGAAACGCTCCATTAGAGTGTCGTCCAGGACTTTATGCCTCGCTTCTCCGGTCTTCAGAGCACTACTGAGATCCTCAGACTCGTCGGGTTTCCAGGAAGGAGCAGCATTGCAAGCCAATACCGGCGGAGCCCCAATAGAAATGAGACTCGCCGACGACAACTATGACGCACTGTTACTCGTCATGAACGCCATGCACCTCCGCACCCGTAAGATACCACCCATAGTGACTATCGATGCGTTCTACCAGATTGCGGTCGTGTGCGATAAGTACGACTTGGCAGAGATTCTTCTCCCCTGGGTCTCTGTATGGACAGACTGTTTTCGCGATGTTGCAAAGAAACCAGGCTATGAAAGGTGGTTCTTGATATCGTGGGTTTTTCGGCAAAGCAAGATTTTCAACCAAGTCACACGGGAGTTGATGCTGAATACGCGGCTGGGCCGGGATAATCGCTTGGTAGCTACTATATTTGGTAATATTGGGAACGGAAGTATCCCGAGTAGTGTTATTGGTAGGTCTTCAGATATCATGCCTTGGAGAACTATCTGCCTTGGAGAACTATCTGATGTGTCTAGACGCTATCCGAGATGGGAGAGCAAGAGTTATTTCATCCTTAACTTCACTGGCCATAAACGAAATGGATAAATATAATTCGGCTATACTGAATGGACAGAGCATCTGCAAAAAGCCAATAGATCACTACAGCACCAGCCTGAAACGAACTATGTGCGACGCCATTGCCGTCGGTACACTCCACAGATGTCTGATTACGGCTGAAATATGGCCCGTACAGAAGTCAACTACACGTCGAAAAGTTGCTAGTATCATCAAAGCTCTTGAATCTATAGAAAGTTTTGGAAGTGAAATTGTTGAGAGTGTTTCAAATAAAAGAAGTCCAGCAAACACACATGCTAGTTGTGGTTCCAAGAGAGCGATTCTTATTGGGGTCACAAAGGTTTTGAATGACCTGGATGGACTTAAATTGTCTGATTTCTATAGTAATGACCTAATATTCTTCCCAGATGAAGATGATGATGATGATGATGATGATGATGATGATGATGATGATTATTAATAAGGTTTGGGCTTTGTTCCTACATTATTCTCACGTATGGCCGAATTTCCTTCCAAGGCACTAATTAAACTTACTGAATAGAAGCAATTGCTATACCTGGAAACGTAATGTGGTATCTACTGGAGGGAGGGATGCAGTTGTATGGCAGGCGGTCGTTTATTCTTCACACTATTCACATAGGATATGGCATCAGTAAACGTTTTGTTCGATGACCACCCCACACAAAATAAACCTTAAATAGTGAACCTAGTTATGTTTCAATGAGTCTGTTTTTCCTGATGGTCTTCTGGGGCGATGGCAGGTACTCGGGGGAGGCAAGCAGTACCCGAAAATCTAAGACTCGGACAACGGGGCCTTGATTCGATGTGATAGCCTCTAGCGATTAAATTATACCTTTAATTGATAGATATAAAAAATGTATTTTCAGGTGCTTCATGCCTGCCCCGAGTATCTAGCCCGTCAGAACCTTAATGTATCCCAGATAGAGAAAGATTTATATAAGCAATTCACAAGAAGCGGCACGTGATTGTACCCAGGCTCAGCATGATTTCAGATTAAACATTGTTTCAGCACCTCCGAAAAACACGGAATACCAGTCTGTAGCACCGGAAAGAAAGATATTACGGCTACATCTGTAGGACAATTAAACCGACAAACTCACCCCTCCCAGTCTCATCTTCTGCCTGCTGATCCCTCTGCTTAATCCCAACTAGACTCTTTACAACCGTTTTCTCCCCTACACTCGGGGGCCCAAACTCTTCTCGACCATTTCCTCAAACCCCAACTCAACCTCGTTCACATAGTCCATAAATAGCCCCCCACAGTGCTCTGCAAGTGCACATGCAACCAGATGCTTACATATCGGCGGGTTCTCCACTCCCAGCATCCTCCCACCCCATACCCATTCACTATTCTCTAGGTGCTGCCAAACCCGCTCCTGTTCCTCCTTCCTCCACTCTTTGTGAGTCAAGTGGTCACCTGCCCCACCAGCGATAGTAACAGGTGTGGATTTCCCAGCGAACGCGGCCATAGTGAAAGCTTCGCAGCCACAGTACCAGGAACCTACGCGGACAGTGTAGATCTTTGGTGTGAATTTCTTGGTATATTTCCCCCTGTTCTTTGGGGGGAGTTCTGAGGATGTGACGTGGTAGAAATAGCGATTGGGGGGTGGGTGAGTTGAAAGGGTTTCTCGGTATACTTCAGAGTTGCCTCCTCCTAGATTCCCAGCTGTTGCCTTGAGGGCTATAGAGCCTGCATCCTCCCCTTGAGCTGGTATCTCAACAGCAGGCCCATCACTTCTAAGTTGATACCGTGTTACCAGACCTCTATCAAGGACGTCCAGTGCCGGGCCGATACCATCAGGAAGCAAATAGTCGAGTGCTATGAGTAGATCCTGGGCTGGTTGTGGGAGGCTTTTCATTGGGTTCGGGTGTGGGGGTTCACCATCTTCATGAGGGGCATGTGCCTTCTTTGTAGGTGGATGAGCTTCTGATGTGTGAAGGGCAGCTATCTGGTTGATTAGATCGGTTAGGACGAGGCGGGGGGACGCAATTGAAACCATGGGAGGACTCTCAGAAGGCACTGTCCTTGCAGCGAGCACGATGGATATCTGGCGGGTGGGTGGGATATACGATTAGTAAGCAGAAAGTTGTAGTGGGCACAACTTGCAATTCTGTAATAAATGCAAATAAGACTCTAAAAGTCAACACCGCTAACCATACCGGTATCGGAATATGAGGACTACCGATGGCTGGTCCGCGCTCCATAATTGGCTCAGGATCTCTTATGGTTGGCTCGGGATTCACTACCGATCTGGGTTCTCCAGTATTTTGTCCTAGGGCATCATCAGTCCGCTCGGTCTCACTCTTCTTTCGCTCTTGCTGGATCTCATTGCATAATTGGCCAATTAATTGTTTAGTAGTAGCCGCACTTTCATATATGAGCACAAATGAGTACCTATTAACTATAGACATAAGCCGTGTTAATTCCTATAGTAACACCCACACTAAAATTATAATCACCACCGAGTTTAGAAATATATACCATAAGTTAAAAAACTTATCTCTGGTATGTCGGTTATTTAATTTAACTACTCTCATTATACTCCTAGAGGATTCAGCAAAGCGCAAGTTACCCGCAAAAACGTGAAGAGAAGCGTCCTTTAAAACTACGTAACCCAGTATAAATTAGGTCTTTTTATAATGCTGCCTATAACCAATATCACGGTACTTCTCTTGTGGTGGTTAGTCTCTTCATTCAGCTATGGGCGACCTATATACACATAATTAGAGATAGATCGATGATCGGTAGGTGACGAAGTAGAGAGTATGGTTGAGTTGGTTTAGTTTTAGCCTGGGTTAAGCTAATGTGCTCTAGTGACAAATTGACATTCATTATACCTTTACATACGGGGAGCATACAATAGGTGAGGGGTATACACGTATATAGAGAATCAGCCAAGTAATTTATTCGCTTCTTTCAATAGATTTAACAAATACCAACATATGGAAACCGAGTGATAGGTCGTGATAGTAGTAAATTCCCCCATTGAACGATCTGCTTCAACAGGTCTATTCAGAGAAACGTGTAAATAGTTTAGTTTATGAGAGCTCTTTGGCATAAATAAGACCTTAATACTAAAGCAAAATAAAAGTTGATACTTAGTTATGGTTGGATAAATTCGTGTCTAAGCATTATACCTAAATACACATTCATAATAGACTTGGTATAATTCATGTCTACCAGTAGTATAGTACTAGGTATTTGTGTGTAACGAGCTTTTGCTGTAAGATAACTAGGGTTAGGGTTACATACTCTTACATTATTCTCTTTTCGGTGAGACTTCATAGACTTCATAGTGGAATATGAGTCTAAAGACCTGTAGATTAAAACTTCGGTAAAAAGTGGAAAGGTCTGATAGGGGAGCGCCCTTCCTGAAGGTTACTAAGTAGATCCAGCCTCTAGAGATTGAACGTAATAACATAGCGAAGGTGAATGCGGTTTTATACAAAGTGGTTAATCAAACTACTCTATCCGAGCGGACTCCCGGTAGATTATACATAAAATCTGCTCTAAAGAACTAGACTATACTCTAGTACAGATAATCTACTATATCGGAGCTACATATCAGAGTCCGACAGCCATGATGATGATGATGATGATTATTCATAAATACATGGAGCCCTAGAGCTAAGGTATTCGCACTGCACACTGCGCACTATAAATATAAAAACACAACAAAAAACAAAAACAGCAAACAAAACAGGCAAACAGCAAACAAAGCCTCATCCCCTCTACTCCGACTCTCCGCCTGCCTCACTTTCTCTCTCTTCCCACAAATCCCCCCAGCCCCATTCCTCCTCTCTGTCTTCCCCTTCCCTTCCCATGTCCGCCTCTCCAACTCCCTTCGCTCTCCTTATCCTACTTCTCTTGAGTCCGACAGCCACTCCACAACACCAGTCTATAAACCTTCTCACAACATTAAAACATCTAGCAACAGAAGAACAAGATCTCCCTAGCCTTGTAGAGGTAAATACCTAACCTCTAGTCTACAATGGAATTGGATGATAGCCACTAAACAACTCCTCCGGGTCGTACTTCCTCTTCAACTTCTTCAACTTCTTCTGCCGCCACTCTTCATACCCATATAATGCACCAAAGCCCTCGGTCCCCTGCGCATAGTTCATGTACACCGTGGGTCTCTTGAACCCGCCTGTAGCGTGCAATGCAGCCGTTGCAGTATCCAACCACTGCTTCGCCGGCGCGTCCAGTGTTGCATCGGGATACCCCGCGAGTACGAGTCTATCACATTAGCAAAACCACACACACTCGGAGGATGGGAGGGGGGTTCAAAGAGGCGAATGGAGGGGGGGGGAGGAAATACATAATATGTCTCTCCTCTCTATGTGGATACGCCGTATCGGCGTCCGGAACCGCCTGCACAGCCTGCACCGGATACGTCTCAAACAACATGATGCTTCCCGTGGCCGTCGGGTTTGCAGCAATAAACTCGGCATAGTAGTTATACACTTTCCGAATAGTCGGGATATCATAGTGCTTCAGTGATGCTCCGTAGCTGTTTTTCCGGTCAGTGCTGGCACATGCGATTTTGCCGACTTGGAGGGCGCCTAGTTCGTTGACTTTGCTCCAGGGGAGGACGGAGTCGGCGCGTGTGAGGTAGGGGATGTGGCCGAAGGTGGCATTGAGCTCGGCAGTTGCTGTCTCTGTGGTGGCGGAGGAGACGAAGCTAAGTGCAATGAGGGGCTACCGAGGTTAGTGATTGCCAGAGAGGAGAGTAAGGAGAGGGGTTGAACCGTGTGGTCTGGTAGTGGGATAAGTACGACTAATACAGTTGTTACGGGGGATTGTTTAAAATTGTTAATTGCGGTGAATAGTGCTTCGATTTGGTCGGCAGAGTAGGTTATATCTGAATTGAACTGTTGACCTGAGTTGGTTTGGTCGTAGATCTTGAATACTGCCTCTGTGATGATGCCAAAGTTGTGGCCAGCGCCACGGAGCCCCCAGTAGAGATCTACGTGTGAGGTGTTGGATACTGTAATTATCTCTCCGGTGGCAAGGACTAGACGGGCTGAGATAAGGTTATCGAGCATGAGGCCGTGGAGACCTTGTAGTCTTCCGTGACCTCCACCAAGGGTTGCACCGAGGAGACCGACGCAGTCGCATATTCCGGTTTCTGTGTAGTAGTGTTAGCTATGGTATTTGTAGGGGTAGTAGGTGGGTGTCAGAGGAAGGAGTCCTAACGGGTTTCTTTCCCTGCGGCTTGTAGTGTGGTCACTACATTGCCAATTGTAACACCGCCACCGACAGTCATTGTATTGGCGGTGGAGTCTATCGTGATGGTTTTGAGCGTATCGATATCGATCATTATAGCGTTATGGATGCTATTCAGTGAGACCGCCCAACCGTGGCGACCACTCCCGGCAAGGAAGGCGCGGTTTGTTCCTTTGGCATAATTAATCTGTAGTTAAGGGTGAGTATAGGATATAATATTTCTCAGGAGTGGACAAGGGGGGACATTTCACACACAATTTGAGGAACATCTGATTCTGCGCCTACTTTAACAACAGCGGTGATATCAGGGTGGAAAACCTCTATGTATCTTGCTGTTAATTCTTGAAAATAAGTTGCGTTATCAGTTGGCAAGATTATTGTAGCTCCCGGGGAAAGAAGTGGTCCTAGTTCATTGAGGATAGCATCGGCCCGTCTGACCAGTGTAAAATCATCTTTGAACAATGCTGCCAATACAACATTAATAGCTGAAGCAAGGGGGAGGAGAGTTAGGTATCTCCTCATAGTGGCTGTTTTTGAATACGGTGTCTTAAGGACAATGAATACATGTAGGGAAAGTACATACCTAGATATAACCCCCCTCCCTCAACCACCAACGTAACCCTGGTAGGCGTTGGATAAGCCTTACCTGGATGATAACCAACCCTACAGCCAACGCATGATACGTGGTTGATTACCCTATCCATACAACCCGGGCCAACCCAAGCATACTCGGGCCAGGCAATAAGTACCGGACAATGCAAGTCTTATTCTGACCAACCAATATGTACTCGGGTCAGGGAAGAAGTTTGGAAAAACAAGGGGGATCCCTGTGGCGAATAAGAAGTGTTCTTTCAATGACTTTTTGTTCTTCTAGCCAATGAGTCTGGCTTGAAGGGTCTCCCCTGTTTTTCCAAACTTCTTCCCTGACCCGAGTATACTTAACTACTCGCTAAAGACAATTACCTCCAATAAAGAACCCATACTCGGGACTTGCATTATCCGGCACTTATGACCTGCCCCGAGTACACCTATACCTTGAAGAGCATCACGCACATCTGTTTGTCAAGGGCTAAGGCAACCAGGTACGTGGAGATAGTCCGATATGTAACTCTTCAGGCTGGATCGAGAAACAAGTGCAGATATTAGCTGTGAGGCATCCCGGGGCTCTCCGGACTGTAAGCGAGGCCGTATATGATCTGGTGTAGAGTATCCCTGGAATAAAGCCTATCTGTAGAACCAGATAGAGTATTCTTCAAGAATCCCTTGTCGATTAGGTGCTGATAGCCATCCGAGGTCTCGGCCAAGCCCTACACGGTGGACAGAAATTTTGGTAATCCGCCTAAACTCGGGGTAGCAACCACCATCGATACCCCAGTACGCTTGTGCTACCCCCACCAGGAATGCGTCAAAGGTTAGAAGTTTATTTACATATATAGTTTAAATTCTATCAATCTAAATTAGTATATTCTCCTATATTTGCTATTTAGTATCTTTTTATACCAGCCTTTGGCCTCTATTACCGCTGCCACTCTAGAAAACATAGACTCCCACAAGCACTCTAGGAACTCGGGCTTATAGCTAATGTATAGGTGTAACGAATATAATAGTATTGCTGTAAAATGTTGTGGGGATCCTGATGTAGCACAAGCTTCATAGATAATACAATGTTACACCTGACCAATCCTCTGTGGATTGAGGCTCAGAATCAGATGGACATTAGATTAGGTTAGTTATAAATTTAAGGTTATGTCGAACTCTGCTTTAATTCCCTTAACCTCGGTTCCGTGGGCTTGCACTTCTCCCTTTTCCGTTTATCATCGTTCATGTCTATCTCCTACTGAACTATTTATCACACTCTTTATCCAGGTAGCAGCTTTTTCAGTAGTCTCATAAATGAATGGGCCGGCCCCCAAGGCCCCGATAGGGCTATAGTGCTACAATGCTGTGAACCAAGAGGCTTCAACATCTACCATCTCTTTCTACTGATTCTCCTAAGTCGCAAACCATCCTAATAAAGCTCCTCTATTGTTACGCTGGTTGGGGGTTATGCTCGAAGCGGAACCACCGGGTGTAGGCTACCTCTCTTGGAACAGGCATAGCTAAAGGGAACTCTCGAAACCGCGCTACATCTTGTGATGTGTTGATCAGCATAATGAGAGAGCTATCTTGTATATTGAGAGTATATAGGTGCTTTGGTATACCATTAAAAGTGCTTTGGTATACCATTAAAAGTGCTTTTAGCATAGATATACAGATACAAAAATTTTTAGAGTATAAAGCAGCCAAAGATTTGGTATACTTAGACGCACTTGGGCACACCTGGACATGCTTGGGCCACACTTAGGTATAATAGGGGTGTTCTACACCCTAATCTGTCCGGTACAGCTTTACGGCCGTGCGCACCATGCAAAAAGCCGACCTCTGCTGAGTAAAAATAGGAGATAGAGTGTATCCAAGCCAAATACCAGCAATTTATAAGCCCTGGTAGAATTATTGTGTAGGCGTGGATTATCAGCCAAGATCTTATAGCAAATACAATGACGGAAAGAGGGGTGCTTTTACTACCGCACTGGCGGGAAATACGGTCTTAAGCTGGATGTGCTACCGAGTTGATCAAGGGGTCCTGTAACACAGCCGACTTAATCTAGCATTCTCCGAGGTATCACATCAATGCCGTACCAAAAACACCCCGCTTTCCCGTACTGTAGTACTGCTAGATTCTTTACCGAGAGCCTAAGAGTCAAATAAGAACATTCAACCTCGCACGCCATAATTCCATGGGGGCTGCAACTTTATAGATTGATGAAAGACGCTTCAAGAGGCCTGAATACTAGCAAACGGAACTAAGATCTGAAGTACTTTATGCAAGAGGTGTGTTCTGCGAGTAGTAAGACTTCTCGCTATGTTCGACATTCTCTACAGGTCAAACAATACTTTTTGGGCTGGCCTCGCCTAGGCCTAGTTCACGTGCAACTATAGGCGGACCTATAGTCTGCATAACCAAACCTAGCTGAGGTACTTCCCTTCAGGTTAAAGATTCGGGGAAAATAAGTATAGTCAATAGGACAATATATTCAACCGTCATATGATTAGAGTGGGCGCCATATCCCGTGGCTATAGCTTATTTTTGTTCTACGAGTAGTACATTGAAGTATAACTCAAGGTGCACTTATAATATGGGGGATCCTAAAGCATAAAGTTAGTAAAAATATATATAGGTATTGTGGTATATAATCGAGTCAGGCTTATGACCTATACAAAAGATGCCTTATGGTGCTTAAAAGTGCTTTATAGGGGGCACAAAAGTCATATATTACTTCCGTAGAGCACCCCTAATTGGCAGATCTGAACCACCCCTAGTATTATACTGCGGGAACCCCCCTGCTATTGAGAAACGACTCAGTTAAGATTTGATGTCTACGGCAGAAAGCGGAGAATAGCCCGAGCTAGTGTCATAGCGATACCACTTCCGGCTGATTTATTGTGTTAATTAAGTCATATTGACTGTAGTATTCTCATTTGACTGTTCAGTCATGCGATAATATGCATTTTTTTCGATGGGCTCAGGGATCTGTGGGGCCATACTTAGGGCTCTATGACGCAATAAGGACTGGGTGGGCTGTAGTATGTAGTCTCTCCGGTCTTGAAACGGGCCGTAGATCACTACAGGCCCTATAGGCATCTGTAAGTTTCGTTATCTCATATATCCGCCCTAAAGGCAGTGATCCTTATCTAAAGTGTGTATTAGGTTCACCCGCTATAGGTTCACCTGCAGCCATCCATGAATATCCACTTGTCCTCCAGAGTAAGAACCAGAAAACAGGGGGTGTACGCACAGATACGACCGGAGGGTGGGGTAAGTGGCGGAGTCTAGATTTTGATATTATGTACTCAATTATATACCATTCTTGGTAATAGAATTTTTTGAGCCTGCTTAATACTGGGAATAATAGCTTGCTATTTACCTTATTTGTAGATTTCAGCTGAATCCATAGTTCCGAGACACCCCCCCTGTTTTCTGGTTCTTAACCTGGAGGACGAGTACATTATTTCCCTACTATTGTATGCAAGGCCGCAAAGAGCGGAAATGTCTCAGATGACCGGACCCCGGTGAAACCCCTTACATGGAGTGCCGGAAAATAATGCACATTTTAGTCTCGCAACACAACACAGCACCTAGAATAAGCATAGACTTCAATAGTAGGTTTTTTCTAATGGAATATAGAACGATATATCTGGTGTTACCTTATAAAAAAACCTAATACTAACTCAGAACAAGAACTAGGGGATCAATTCACACTAATATGAATGAATGAATGAATTTATCATAAGTACATGCAAATTCACACTAATAAATGCTATCATGATAAATAATCACAAGCCTTCTCTAGTCTTTCTTAGCAGAAAAAATATCTACACATTGTAATTGCCCATACATGATTGTATCACACAAATTAATCATGTAGTTGTTGAGAATTATTACTACTTTTGGGAATATGCATCATTGTCCGGCACCCCATGCATGTATATTCCTGGAAGAGATAGAAGTAAGGGCGCTATCGACTGAAATTTTTCGATCGTATGCTATATGGTTTCAAGGTAGTTTATATTCCCAGGCAAGAAAAAAGTATAAAGAGGCCTAGAATCTCGTTCAATTCAAGAGTCAACAGCACCAAACCTCAAGCCTTCAAAACAACCCACTACAAAAATGCCATCCACCTACTCGATCAAGATCAAGAACAAGTCTGGGAGCTCCCAGCAGTACATACTCTTCTCAAGTGAGCCGGAAGTCAATAAAGTTCCCGGAGGTCAAGTCTTTACGAATGTCTACCAGACTGCACCGGCGGTCCCTTCTGGTAACGGCACTGCAAGTTTTACCATCAACAGTAACTTCTACGCCGTCTGTGGGACAAACCCTAGCCCTCTTGGGGCCAATGTTTACGTCACTACTAGCGACTATGAAACTGTTACCCTGGGTACCAGTACTACACCGGGGACGACTAGCATAATTGAAGTGACGAATAATGCTCCCGAATTCGATACGAGCGCTGTTACGCCAACAGCAGCAGTAGGCGGATATATGATAGGTACCAATAGCGACTTTAAATTCCCCAACCCGAGTAAGTTACTATCTAAAAATCATTAGTTAATATCTTAGCCCCTTAATCCGTCTCCAAGGAGTTGTGACTAACTGTTTGAAAATCACAGATAACATCTTTATCGGACTCGGCGCTGATGATGGCGATGGCGGTGTCATACCAATTGCCACCCTGCAGGCTTCTCCTAGCCGCAAGTACACGATCTGGCCTGTGGTCAAGTACTACATTAGCACTGGAACCTACACTGCAGGCGAAATCATCGATGTCCAGGACCTCGGTCTAACTCAACTCGTTGACTTTACCGGGACGAATCCGCCCAACGTCACGATCACTCACAATGCCGACGGAACGTTCACCCTCAAGTGATAAACGGTATTAAACGGTTTGTTCAGGTTACGGGGTGACCTTGTAGCAAGGCCTAGCTATAGTGTATCGCGAGGTATAGGAATAAATGAGGACAAGGAATTATGGGATGTTTCAGGGCAATATTTCTTTTATGGAGGATGTTTAGGGCCAATTATTTAGCAATAAAACAGGATATCTGATTTGATCTCTTAAAACTGAGAATTCTAGTGAGCCCATCAACAATGAAACCATCAGCATAAGGTATGGATATACCCAAATTAGTTTATCCCAAAAACCATAGCCGTGTAGTTTGTCAAAAATAAAAGTATAGTTGTCTGACTAAGGGCTGAGAAAGTGCATCGAGGCAAAAGTGTCCTTTAGAAAACGCCACAGGTTCCTGCTTACTCGCTGTGGTCCGTAGTAAATGGCCTAATCTAGTAATCCCTGTTTATGTGAACCAAATGTGGCGTAAAGCGCGCCTGCTCGGGCGGTATGAACACTCAAGTGCAAACATGTCCCTGTAATTAGCGCCGGGTGGGCTACTAGTGATCACCCGTACCTGCTTAACCGAACCCTGGCCCTGACAACGCTATCATTTTAGAAACTCACGGCTGTTCCTATCTGCTATCCTCACCTATGACGCCTTCCTATATAGTTACCCGGTATAGAATATAACAACTCGTAACCCTCAAGCCAGTCATACATTCTCCCTATATCTGCCTGACCACATCCGTAGTTCTACTCTCCATCACTAGACTTATCATCAATTATCAGTCTTGAATCATCATCACTGGCTATTTACCAAATTCCCGCCGCCGTGAGCCTCTCACCTAGAAATACATAGTAACTGTACCCTACTATGTTCATTACATCCAGAGTTTGACTTGGGCTTATTTGTGTCATAGTAATCTGTTATCTGGCCGATCCGGCCCAAGTCAACCTCTAATTACATCCCTAATCTCCTGTAAAATCCCCACTAGTGATACTACCTCTCTATTTTCCTATATTTACCTCCTTACTAATCCTAAGTCTCTAGAAGTTTATCGAATAATCTTTATACAGCTCGAAAATCATCTTTTCCCTTTCGTGGATATACATCTGTGATGCCCACTATGCTCATCAACTGTCTAGACTTTGATTGCGGCACCTCCGGATATCTCGTCCTCAGCTACGATATACCACCTACCGGCGACTTCACGACTGGTAGATGTATAAAAGTTAGGTATTGCCCTTTTTTTTAGCGCATACACGACTCTTCAACAGGGTAATTTCTGCGAGGCCTGCCCTTAAGATGGTGGGTGCTTTACGCCTGATAGGGGTGTAAGGCGTTTACTCGAGGATCCGGATATCAAAAGTATGAGACAAGATACATGTCTGCCCCCACCTGTCATTCTACCAGATGAACCGACAACGGAAAATATGACACGGTTGAAAAGTAGGAATCGGGGGCTACGAAGAACCATCATTCTGGAACCTGGCTGTATTCTTCATAACAAAGTTTATAGGTCTATTCTATTTTTTAGGGAAAAAAAACCCCAGTAATCTTGTATTAAATACGGACATTACCTACTTTGCAAACGCTTTGGAGATATAAGTGATCCTCACGATGAGGCGTTCAAGGATCTGAGTTAGTAGTACAGTATCTTTAATTAGGCGTACTCTGCAGTTTTCGGCAATATATCGAGAAACAAAAATATTTTAGCTGTATGAAAGTATAAATCGGTCAAAAGTAGTCTTCCCATCAGTGGTAGATTAGAGTATAAAAATGCTAGATTCCAGCGCTTGTGCGTACTATTCCCACTGAATCCAGCACCCTGTACTTAAGTCAAAACTAATTTATTGAGACAAGTTCTTAGATATTAGTGATAGTGGCTTACCTCTCTAGTGGCTTAGTGACCATAAATCAGCCATATAAGGGAATCACTAATTATGCAGACAAATACTCTAGAGCCTTTATTTTTGTACATTTCTCTCAGGGCTCTGAGGGAGAATTCCACGTGCCACTAATCGCTGTTGATATCCACGTGACCCATTAACCCTCCAACCGCACCTAGGAGGTGGGGGAAAGTCTGGCGATCGGGCGGTGCAGTGGCTAGCCCAGAGATCACCTCGACTACCTCCCAGGCCCCTCTTCTACTAGAACGTCAATATGTCGGGGAAGGGCCTTAAGGGTAGTAGACTTTATCCTAGGGAGAGAATATTAATTCATGTAAATACCTCGTTTATATCGAAGTATTCCCCACAGCTACACTGCCCGATCGCCTACAAGTAACATTTACACCACAACCATGTATCCTTTTGCTGTGCTGGGCGACAGTGGCTCAACTTAGTTGTTATGCTCCTACAATAACGACAACCCGTGAGAGGGAGGGTTACAGGGCACTGTGCAGCCTGAGAACGTGGCTCGCGCAGCACAAAACAATCTCTTTAACATCTACTGATACTAGGAATTTAGGACTGCATATACTTCGGCGCTTACTAATATCTCGGAACAAAGTTGAAGTTGAAACTGCGCAACGTACATGTACTTCACCTATATGAGAACCACATAAATAATTGAATAAGAGCAATAAAAGTGAAGAATAAACACATATAGTGAACCCATGCAGCTGTTACATCATGATTACTTGGCAAGACTATGTGGTTGTAGCCTCATTACAAGATTTTTTTTTTTTTTATATCAAGTGATTTTATTGCTCTGGGTACAAAATCTGGTGCGCAGTATCCCATAATCCGGTGAAGCTGCCCCTTTTCCGTGGGGGCCAAAATTCTATGGCTAGGCTCAGGCTTCTACTATTTTTCATAGGCTACCACCGTAGGCACTCGATAAATCCGGACCGTTGCCCAGAGCCTTATTTTCTAAGCTATCCCAGTTTAGGGGTCAAAATAACAAATCTGGAGGGAAAAAGGGCTTCAGCACACGGTTTGACATACAAGAAAATTGCTGTAGTTGGTTTAATATACTCGTATTCTTGCAAGCCACGCTCTCAGCAACGGTCCGGACTTATCGAGTGCTTACGGTATATGTTGAGCCACCGCCACTTTGGGGGGGCAGCATTTTTCACCGGATTATGGGATAAACTATGACCAGCTCATTACGACATATTAATGAACAAGTATATCTCCACTAAAATTTTTAACAAATAAAAAATACATCCAGCATAAAACTATAGTATGAAGCTCTTCCAATAAATAAAATTCAGAATAGGCATCCTTGAAACTTTGGTTGACTCCACCAACACTTTAAAAAATGTATTGCATTGTGAAGATTACCATTCCACTGCCCTCTAAATCCCTTGGGTGCCTCGGATCACATATTTAGGAATCTCATAACATAAAGTCGTTCATAGACATCGAGCCAAGCCGATTAGAAGTGTCGACAGTATTTTGACAAGCCACTACCGTATCCTAGAAGACTGAGCTGATTGTATTAAATTATAGAATAGGGGCACTTACTTTCATCTGCCATATATTAAATAAAAGTGGTATAATGTCTCTAAACTTTTGAATATTTGTAGGGAGCTGGAGCAAAGAGCCCGTTTTGCTCACATACACATAGCTATTTGGTGTCCACATTTGAATAGACTGATAATGTAGACCTAAGCACAAATTAGACTAATTACTGTGGTAAAAGAAACAAAACTTTCAATGTACCTGCTATTACCACCCCAATTACGGTGAATTTTGGTACGTCGGCGGCGCTTACAAAATTAACAAGGCGAGATAACATATCATTGATATGTGTCATTACTTTCCAGTAATCATCAAGAAAGTCGGTTGCTGTCTCTCCGGTAAAACTGAGCTTTACTTCTACTGCACCGTATTCGAGAGGATTTTGCGAGCCAACTGCACGTATTATTGCATCTGAACGTTGGCCAGTACGGCGGTAATTTCCTTTCCCTGTCCGGGTCCTTCTCTCATTCAATTTTTGGGTAGTAGCCGAGCAGGCTATTTCCTTGCTTCGAAAAAATCAGTAAAAAAATACAAGTAAAAAAAACCAAATATCGAAAAAAAACATACCGGTCTACCTCAATGTCTTCTGCATCTAGGAGGAAAACATAGTCGAAGATAGGGCCCCAGATGTTAACCTCGAACCAGTTTTCTCCATGTTCAGACAGCAGTCTTGCCCCATTACGGCGTAATAGCAAATGTCTGGAAAGCCACAAACTAATTAGCATATGAAAATTGCTATCTATGAAATAGGTAAATTGAATACATACATATGCGTCATTACGTGATGGACCCACTTAGAATATATCTCAACCGACGGAAGATTTCCGGAGATCACGGACTGAAGTTGATCCATCGTAGTAACCTAATGAGATCGCATTAGCATAGGAAAAGAAAAAAGAGTGATAAGGAAACATAGCATAGTACATCAAAATAAGTTGATAACGAACGCCAACAGCCCTTTGTTGACGCCGACAGTGGCTGCGCAACGCATGACGTAAGTATCTCCTCCCACTCCTCCGCCGTTAACACAGTCTTTAACCACTGATCCTTGTTACTGATTATCCACATGTACACTAGCCCTTCATCAGGTGGTGACTTAACCACTGCGTCATATATACTATCTTCCACAACTCTCCCAGTACTTAGTATCCACATGAGATTTTTATCCATGCTTTGATACCTACGAACAAACTCGTCCAATGGAGTACTATTATCAATAGTAAGCAATGAAGTGGCTTTGAAGACTTAAAGGGAGGGGGGAGTAAATATATATAACGCTACCTAGCTGCTGGTCTCTTTTTCTTCTGGTTATGCTCTTGCTGCGTAGCATTTCGCCCATGCCCTACCTCTTCGTCGGGATCCATATAATCGTCACCATCACCATCACCATTGTTGTCATCTATGTACTCATCACCTATGTGCTCGTCCACATCTATGTATTCGCCGCTATCTCCGCGCCGACTCTTGCCCGAATTGCCACTAGTACAGTAAGTACCTTAATACATAGGGTAGTGGTGATATTGATAGGTACCTTAAGTCACTCTCCTTTGAGCTTACTCTAAAAGTTCCATGATTTTCGAAGTTCCCAGCAATACCGAACGTAGAATTTTTTATATAGACTGAGGGGAGCTGTTTGGACTCTGGCATTGTGGATGCCCAAATCTTTCTTAAAACCGTCTTGTCGGTACCTTTTCTCTAAGAGATAATTTTAGCGGATTAACAACCCCCCACCACAGCTGCGCAATATCTTGAAACGGGCAAGCCTCGGCTATCAATCAAATGCTGGCATTAACAACAGAGAGAATCTGTGTCGGTGGGGACTAGTGGCGGGGCTAACATCTGTATCAGGCAAGCCATTGATCCAAGTATTTGCAAGCCCCTGAAGAACACTAGTATTGTGGCTCGGCTATAAAGCCCCAAAAGATCGCTACTATATTATAGAGATTTTTTTTGAAAAAAAAATGGGAGGTTCTATACAAACATCATGATATTTCCTATAGAGGTATTGGGCTTTTGTCCCCCTTCTGCTAACTTTATCGGGATTCCGCAATGCTTCAAGTGACTTAGTATATGCGCCTAGTAATTGGTGTACCGTGCATTTTGGGTTTTTTTAACATAATATTCTCCAAACGCCGCGGCTGACCAGCCCCTACAGTTGACTCGTATAAAAAATTGATCAGCCATGTAGCTGGTAGTAATAGAGCTGGTGGTAATAGAGCTGGGTGATGGTGATGGTGATGGTGATGGTGATGGTGATGGTGATGGCGATGGCTATGGCGATGGCGATTGCGATTGCGATGGTCATGTGTATCTCTTAAATATAAAGGTGGTGGCTTGGGATACCAAGTCTTTTTTGAAATGAGTCATCCTAATGAAGTCATAGCGCCAAGATTATGACCATCAATCTTATCCGACTTACATACCAACCTCCCGTTTTTTTTAGTTGTGTCATCAGATCGACAATACACTGCCGCAGTATTGTATGTCGAGCTTTCGGGCGGATAGGGGGGTGGTAGATCCTTTTCGGGTCATTTATGGAGCCTGTTCATGTTCCCACTCATCCTTCGGTTTAATATTTCTAGACCAATATTAATGCCAAGCATTAGTAGTGAACCAACAAGTCTTTACCCCGGAACCGACAAGTCCTACTACGTGAACCAACAAACCTTCCCCCCTGAACCGGTAGGTCCCTAGATAATCTTTTTAATAGTAAATTCACGAAAAATGTATCATTCTATAAAAAAATCCCAACATCGAAGCTGGAATTTTTGAGTACTAAAGAACATACTTCACCCCTCTTGATTCTATACAACTCAACCATCCAGCTACTTCAGTAAATCCTAACAACCTAACTCGCCTTTAGTCAACATGCCCAAAGCTTCCGTTACACGCAATACTATATCTTCCGGTTCGCCGTACATAGCTAGTAGTAAGCTGAACAAAAACAGCACCCCAGCAGAATGGAAAGCTTTCAGGAATCAACGGAAAGCCGCTGCACCGTCTCAAAAAGTCTACGCTCCTAGTACCATTAAGCAACTAGATCTTCTAAGACAAAGCTGGGATAAGTACGTCTATAATATTGCTGGGCCAGGTCTTTGCCGTATATTTATGCTAATACACCTAGATTTCACCTCGAAATGTACAAATGCAACCCCCAACAGGCAATGAAAGATATAAAAGACTCAGGGAACATAACCCCTTGGCTCCATTTTGTATCATCAAACGCAAAGTGTCAAACAACGGTTTCCACGAATTTTAAGAAATTTCAGATGCTTTATAGAGACGCCACGGGGAGTAAGCTTAAACCATCGATTAACAATCAGGTCAATGCGGTTTGTTTATAATAATCGTTTTCCTTTTCTCTCTCTGGTACTAATAGTTGAGATAGTATATCAAGAGGGATATGACCATTGAGTGTGACTTGTTTGTCGGTGAAAAGGAAAAGCCGGTTGTCTCGGCGGTGTGTTTCATTCGACTTATCGAAGGTCTTTGGAAGTACCATAACTACCAACCTAGTCGCCTAATGCCACAGATTCTATTCAATATGAAGATTATGGCATACACCGCTTCAAGACCTGGCGCTTTAGTAGAGACATCGGCCTATAAAGGCGAAGGGCTGCTATATAAGGTATGGGGAATCTTGATAGTCATTGTTAAAGAAATACTAACACCCTCCAGGATGTGAAATTAACCCTTATCTAGCACGAGCCCGGAAAATTCGCACTCGTACTTGAAGTGAGGTTAGAAAGAACCAAAGGCAAAAGGGCTGTTGATTTGCCGTCAGTATTACTACATTCGGGCATTAGTTATATTGGCTAATAGATTTTAGCCTTACGTTTCTACTTCATGAGATTCGTGATAGGCCGATTATCTGCCCTCTATTCGATTTCCTCTTGTTGGCTTTCCTTGACCAAGCTTTCTGTGACGATTTAACCATCGACATAACTAGTCTCAAGTACCTCTCCATATAGAGACACCTAAGGATCCCCCTTGAGGCATAGGACTAGCTATCCCATCCCG
Organism: Verpa conica; assembly: GCA_033030425.1. Taxonomy (NCBI): domain Eukaryota; kingdom Fungi; phylum Ascomycota; class Pezizomycetes; order Pezizales; family Morchellaceae; genus Verpa; species Verpa conica. The sequence goes on along the minus strand of JAUFSD010000010.1, from coordinate 195,714 downwards.
GTCAATGGATACTAAGGAAAGTCATTACTATGATAGCCCGATCCCTAAGCGAGCTGGCGAGCTCCTAGGACGGAGCGAAGCTCACCGTCGTCGGTATGCGACAGAGACCAGAGTAATGCGTCTGTGGCTTATAGCTACGGGAGATACTAGTGCAATGAGACTGAAGCAGTTACCTCCATGAACAGAGTTAAGCTCCTGTTCCTCTAGGAGGAATAATAACAGCTTCGCTGATGGCCAATCCAGTGGGAGGCCGAAAGCCATGAAACGAGAGCAAAGCTATGCTTAGTAGTTAGGGCCGCCAGCAAAAATAAATAATTAACCTGGCGGCGTCACGAATCGAACCATATGGGGCTAGGCCTTGTGCGTCGCCCTAAGGTCCTTATGGATCAAGATTACCTCTCCGCCACGGCCCCAGGTTGGACTAGGAACGTGGGAAAGGAATCTAAGCAACGGCAGGAATCATCAGTGGGTTACCCTACCTAGGGGACTCTGTGTTTTCTAACACCCCCGAGGCGCCCCACTGTGCCACCCGCCGTTTGCAGAGGGGGCCCCCCTGAGTTGCTGATTCCCTAACAAAAAGACAAGTTTTGGACCCCAAAAATAACCCTAAAAACCGTCAGGAAAATTCGTCCAACCGAACCAAACTCGGAGGGTATATGGGGGACAGTGCTGCGAATCCATAGGTGCAATCGGATTTGAAATCGGACCATTTTAGCAATAGTTACAGAGCTTTTAGTAACCAACGCTTTTTAGTCGCTAGCCTATCGACCCCGCTAGTTCTTAGGGGCGCTCTAGACTCAGTTGATTTCCAAGCGCGGAGGAATTGTTCCCCCGCTTCTTGGCAGCCTACTCGCAATCAAAATCATAGCTTAAACCCGTCCTTCCCCCAGGACAATAATTCTTGCTAGTCAACGAACAACCGTTGTTCAGAGACCCTCATACTCTTTGCTAAAGACGTTTGTCTTCCCCTGGGAAGCAGAGCCTTTTAAAGTCTTTAGTTATCTATCCATAAAATCCTTATTCCTGTTTTTGCCTAGGGACTGTCGACCTTCCGTGTTGACGAGCGGTTCTAAGCCTCGCTGCTGAAGCTTCTCGTCAGAAAGGGAGGTTGTTGGTTTTTTTTGGTACGGCAGTACTCCCCTGGGAGTGCCCCTGTTACACTTTCGAAGACATAAAATCTCCAGAACAGTTGTATTGCCTTCAGGTGCCACAGGGACTCGATAGCTTACACATCCCTTTTAAGAGCGATGTGATGGATCTGCCAATAAGTCGTGGAGAAGGCGAAAAGCCCTTGTCATATTCCTCGTTGGATTATATGGTAAAGCACGCAGGCATGGCCGCTGGTTTTCAACAGGCACCTGGGTGTTATTGGCTACGGAGAGGAGCAGCAAATGCTATAGACAGTAATGTGCCTATCCCTTCAAAACCATGTTTATTTTCTAATTTTAGAGTCTAGAGGTTTCAACATCTGCCGAGCGGAGGTTGATCTTGGGACATGAAACAAATGCCATATTCAACAGGCACTATCTTAATAGAAAGATTCAATGTGATACACAGTCTGCTTTCTTCGGAACGGCCCCGGAAGCCAAAACATTCGAGGTTCTCAGGCGCATAGCAAGAAACCCTGCAGCTCCACAAAAATTGGACCCTACAGTGAGACTCACACTATGGGATGATCCTGCTCTAGAGGACTTGATTCGCGAGAGGCAGAGGATTAAGGAAGATCTCAAAAGCCAGGGCAAGAGGTGGAACGATCACCCAACATTTATGACCGCATATAAAGCAGTAGAGTCCTGGAAGTCCAACCTTCGTAGGGCTGCTATCGCGGAACAAAGGGCTACATTCTTTCAGGGCGCTAGCAGCAATGAAATTCGTCACCAGCTCGACTCGGAAAGTGGAGAACCATCACAGCATGAGAAAAATCCACGCAACTACAATTCAGATCAGCAAAGAGAGCTTGTGGAGGCGATCCTCGGCTCTTCACTCCTGGCGCGCCCATGCCCCGAGTTAATTAAGGATTTCATTGACTTCTGTCTGAGCGACCCGGATGCCATAAAATGTAATCCTACATTCAACCTAGCAGTCGCAAACCAGAGTCTGGGGCCGGAAACAAGCCACTCACAACTGGGAACGGTCGACTCGGAACTAGAGATGGTTGATCCAGAGCTGAGATTTATCAACATTAGGCCGAAAATACCTGGATCCATTACACCAGAAATACCTGAGGAGGTTACAATCAGCCCCAAGTGCATCAAGGTCTTGAAATGCCCTTTTTGCCCCTCTTGGAGAAAGGAGTTCTCGGCTCCAACTAATTTAAAACGTCATGTAAGAAAACAGCACATGAAGGCATCTAGTAATGCCTCAGGCCTGCTCTCGTGCCCTTCTTCTACATGTAAAGACACATATGAGAAGCCCTATCTTCTCCAAAATCATATTCTTTCTTTTCATGGAGTTACTCTATAATAAGGGTATTTGTATGTGCTAGTTGCTTTAGTTTCCTTAGTTCATTCATTACGCATATTCTATTTTCCTTGTTATTTGTAGCCTGGATGTACCTCTTTATATACCGTCCTTATATTTCTTTTATTTCTTTTGTTGTAATTTTAAATTTTGCTACGTACCGGGACAGTTATATATCATGGTCCACGAAATCAATCTATTTTCTTCAGGACTAGCTGCCGAGAATTCTCCCTTACAACCGTTCTTAGATAAGATTATTAAGTAATTGGTGATTAGCCGCTGGTCAGGGAGTTCATATGGAGTTCCTAGATATTCTATAACCCGTTAAAGAATGCTGCCTCCAGAATGTGGTAGTGGTTTTACGTGGAGAAACCTCGGTGACTAGTCAGAAATTTTGGAGTTTTGGAGGGGCATCATTGACGGGCTACGGATAACGAGCTTGAGAGCATGTATTATAATACTAGGTTTCGGTGCGATAATTAGACAGGATTGCCGATATAGCAGGAAGAATTGACATAATCCCTCCTACAGCTCTGGGAAACAAGTCCTGCCTTCTCATACCCTAAATAACTTTCCCGGACTAAAGTTAGTAAGAAACATATCATAACACTCGGAAGCAGCGCCTAGAAGGATAAGAGAAAGTTGACTAAAACTCAAGCGATGCGCTAGTAATCCGCCGGGATTTTTTCCCTTGAATCTAGGTCGTTCCCCCAAATAATGACGGTAGCCAAGATATAGCGGGGGTGGGGAACGTACGGGGTGGGGGGCTGTAGGGGATTGGGAGTCGTAGGGGAAGGGAGGCCGTAGGGGATGGGAGGCCGTAGGGGGTGGGAGGCCGTAGGGTGTGTGAAAACGCCATAATAATCGTGTCTAAGATATCGAGCACGGGGTGGGAGACCGTAGGGGATGGAAAGCCATAGGGGATGGGAAGCCGTAAGGGGATGGGCTTGTGGTAGCGAGAGTGGGTCTAATAATATGTGGCGGCGAGCTTCTAGCCACTTACACATGCTATCTTCCTATTCTTAGCAGCGGGCTTATGCCTACTTCAGAGGACTCTATTGGGCGATCCTCCAACATCCTCCAACATCCTCCAACATCCTCCAACACCCTCAACGTAGTATAAGCGTATATAACTGGCGGCATGAAGCGGGAACAATGCTAAACGTTACATGTGAATCTTGATTTGCAATATGTGCTTCAGCTGATAGGTGCGGCATGCAATACGCGTATTTTGCACCTACCGCTTCTACTGGGTGCCAGGGAGCTGTCGTGCCACTACGTTTGCCACACCCGAAATGCTACATGTGATACGCGAAACTTGATTTACAATACAGAATTAACCAATGATATATGCGCCAGGAGTTGCTATACAATACTAGATACATTGGCTTGGTACCTCATTTCCGGATATAGTAATCTCTGAAGGCGGATTATATTTTGCATTGCTAAAGTGGAACCATAGAGAACGTAGTCGTCCTGAGGGGGGAGCTGGACAAAAGGTATTTAAGAGCGTACCAGTACGCTGTAAAGTTTCTGTATCTCAAGCTTCTCATTCACCAAACAACCATAGATTCGATCAACCAAACGCTAGAAAATTCTTCTTTACTACCTCTTGACAATATGAGTGGGCCGAGTAATGGCAATACTTATTACCTACCACCACCCTCCGAAATACGTATACCTTATTACCCCCACATACCAGTATATCCTCCAGTTGAACCTCCTCCCTCGCAGAATCGTCACAGGGTTCATCTTCCATCCATCCAAAGCCCTACAGAGAACGGTATCGACCTAGGAACAAAACCCAAGTGCTTGAACATACCACCCCCCCAAAACTACATACAGGCTCCTGTGTCAATTACGACTCGTTCTCCGCAGAATGGTCACAGGGTTGATCTTCCATCCATCCAAAGTCTTACAGAGAAGGGCCCCGACGCAGGAACAGAACCCAACTTTCAAGGGGGACAGCGTGGGGGCAGCGTAACCACAGGATACAACTAACTCGATGGCAAGGTAACTATCCGTTACAAGCAAAATACCAAAGGTTTGTGAAGTAGGAAGTGGTTTCAGCGATCGCGAAGCGATGAAGCAGCAGAGAGGCAGCGAAAAGAAAGCTTGTATTGAATCTAACTGAAGAGACGTTGCGTAAAGAAAGAAGAAAGAAAAACTATTACAGCGGGGGAGCAACGCTCCCTATTTATACAAAGAAAACCCCTGCCTCGCACAATGTCTTTGTTCCCCGCTCCCGACACCTGTTACCCTATCTCCCTTCTTGCATGAGTCACAATAAGGCTCACCCTTGCGCCCCTGATCCCTCCGTGAAACGCATCTTCCAAAATACGCGCTTAGTGCTAAGCCAAGAATTAAGGCACCCCTCGCTTGTGACTATCGCCACATACGCCGAAAATACGCACTGTGGTGTCATCAGGCGTCAGTGTAGATCCCTGGCCCTAATTGAAAGGAGTTGCATGTGCGGTTGCCAGTAGTATGTGAATAGCTTAAGTACTAGGGTTCAGGCGTCCATATCTTAAACAACTAGACTCAATTAATTATGAAGACAAAGGCCTATACCACCGAGGATATCCATACCATCCTACGTTTGCACGAAAAATACGGCGACAAGCAGTGGGCGAAAATCCAGAAAGAATTTAATACACAGGCAGTGATACAAAGATCACAGGAGGGTTTGCGGAATAAGTATTACACTACACGGAAAAAAGTAATCGATCCGCTAGTACTATCACTATCGTGCCGTTATTCAGCTAACGACCTAGAAACCAACTCCTACACCCGAACCAGATAAGGAGCTTCCCACCTCCCCCGATAACCACCCTCAAGGCTACCCAAGCGTCAAGGAGCTTCCCATCTCCCCCGACAATCAACCTCAAGGCTACCCAAGCGTCAAAGAGTCTTCCCCAAGTTCACCCTCGACCGGAAATAGCAGCTTAGTGGGATTAGTTGCAATGGGTGAAGGAGGTATGGTCAGTGTTTAATTGGATATGGTCAAATGGGGCGCAAGTGGCCATCAGAGTACTTTATTTAGTCCTAGTGCTTCAAGAAGGCTTTTGTTTCGGCCTAAATATAAAATATCGTGGTAAAAATACTATTAATATCTGCCATAAGTGCTAAGTCTAAAAGGATGCATGCTGTTATCTCAGTGAATTTCGTCAGTAATATATGGCCATTTAAGTTTCCTCTTAATTACAAATACCAGAAAAACGACGTATTTACGATTAATTCATTCATTCATTCACTAGAACAACAAGTATGAACCAAGCACAAGCCGAAGACGAAGAGAGACGTATCTACTCCGCTAAAGAGTCTTCATTCAAAGGGTCGGCAAGAGTTCGGCTTGATTCTATTCAACCAACTGATGGTCACTCACTTGTACGCGATATTGACCAGAAAAACCTTGAGAGGGTCAAGAGAATTTTCCACACCGAGGGGTGTTTCCGCCTGGACAAAGAAAACCATATACCAGTACTTGTCGATAGAGATGAGCTTCAGCACGCTAAGAGACATGAAAGTCACGGTGATGGGCCTTATCCTCATCTGATATTTCGTGTAGGAGCACTCAAGTGTTTAAATGGGGGACATCGCCTCGCCGCCGCATACGACTATTTACCCCCGGTAGATTAGTGGTGGATTGTTGACCTTTACGTAGATGGTATTTGCTGCTGAACCCATATATGGTGAAATCGTATATTATTCTGACACTGGTATTAAAATAGCGGATGAATATTTACGAAACTATATTGGTCAAGATTATTCGAACTCTTCAAACATTAGTGATGGGGAGATCTGGCGATATATCCGTATATGCAATAAAAATGGTGATGATGCAGGTGAGAGGAAGTGGTGGTCACGCCTATCCAAAGGAAAGGACCAAGACCTGCACCAGCTTTTGCGGCACCCCGGGTTTTGCCAGGCATTCGACCAGCTCATCGATATCCCTGGGCTATGGGTTGGACTTAAGCTGGGTACTTTACATAGGTTTTTAACTCTAAAATGTGATGAGGTATTTCTACTATAGCCTCAGCTACTAACTATTCGGGGGTGAGTCTTGCTAACTAATGTATAAGGAACTCCTCCGATATCTCCACTATATTCACGAAGTATGGTCGGGGATATTCGCAGGTTATCTAGACTTGATGAAGATAGCGGACTATACCTCTATACAGGCCTTACAATCACGTGCTCCAATGTCATCAAGAAAAGACTTTGCTGAAATAAAAGATCAAATGGATAATGGGGTAATATTTCCTCTAATTAAAGATCAGCGCACGAGGGGTCAAATTCTTCACAACATACATGCAACAAAGCAGATTATACCTAGTATTTTTACTTTCTTTGAGGATCTCAAATATCTTGAGCCTCTTGCCAATGCGGTGAAGAAACTAATTGGGTCCATAAAAAGGTCAGCTAAGACCTCTGTATTTAGGGAATTTCAACATGCCTTTGCCGTAACACATATAGGCGACAGTCCATTTGAGGTACAAATAAATGAAGGGGTATTTAGATCCATTCATGGAAGTTTGCACAAGAGGATGGAAGTGGGATACCGACAGCTCTGGATGTATGCAATGCGTCATTTCCCGGAGTTGGTCTCCCTCCTACCACTTAAAGAGAACGGGCAATCTAAACCACCTATCAAAGAAACTGATCCTAGCATCTTAATCGAGTTTGCAAATCTGGCACATCGATTTGGTTTCGACTCGAAGGAGATACAAGAGATCAGGTCAAAGAGCCCGGACAACGAAATTGCTCTGGCATTTTTAAGGAAAGCTAGACCTACGGAGTTCTACAAGTACAACGAGGCATTTATTGTAGCACATGCCAGAAGAATATCTACAATTCTCGGGACCTTCAAAAAGCAACAAAACTCTACTATAGTGTCGAGTATAGCATCTGAGGAATATCCTAGTAAGGATCGCCTCCGACGGAGGTGCGGCCGCCCGTTCCAATTTGATTATGAGCTAGACAAGAACTCTCTTTTCCTTGACAACTTCCATCAGATTCACAACGAAAGCCAAGAAAAAGAAGATGTCTGCTCATTCTTCGTAAGAGCGGCTTGTTACTATGCTTTCTTTGGGCCTGATGACCTTGGTTCCAGTGATGCAATGGTAAGAAACATTCCCATATATATTATTATTATCATAGGTTGAATTTTTTACTAGGATATGATCACTATGCAAGCCGAAGAAGCCCAAAACCAACGGTCTAGAGAAGAAGAAGGCATGCGGGAGCAACAAAGAGAGCTTGAACGTCTACGAGAACAGGAAATAGAAAGAGAATCTGAAAATCTGCGACTCAGGGGAGTAGCCGAAATAGAAAAAAAGCGGCAGGAAGAATCTGAAAGAAACGGCCACCAACTACGCGAAGAACAAAGGCGGAGACAGGAACTTGAAAGAAACAAACTTCAGGAAGCTAGGCGTGAGCAGCAACAGCCCAGGGGGGCCGAAGTGAATGATGTGGTAGAGCTTGAGAGCGTGATGTCTGTTGTAATACGCACGTCACCAGACAACATAAAAATTGACGCATTTAATAAAGCAGGCGAATTGAAGGCCAGTACCAAAGGGGCAAGGGAACTTCCGGCAATTATAACAGAGTACTTGCATGCTGGGTTTATACTTCATGACGAAAAAGGCTTATCCATACAGGATCCAGAAACGTATTTTGGGAGAAACCCGGGGACAATTCGTCTTATGGCCAAGGCTCAGTTCCAGAAGGGGAGCCGGTGGGAGCAAAAGGGGAACCAGTGGCAGAAAAAAGGCAATCAAGGGGATCAAGGGGATCAATGGGGTCAAAGAAATGAGGAAATGGGTAATAGTACAGGTAGTGATGGAGAGTTTGAGAGCAGTAATGAGATGCAGGTTGATGCCGATCATGGGAATATTGGGAATGCGAGTAGCAGCTATGTGCCTCCGAGCCAGTCTAAGTCTAAATTGTATCATAAACCCAGGCATAACCTCATCTCGAGAAGGGCACGGCCTAGAGATATATAACTCATAGCTATGTAGGTTTATTATCTCAAAGTAGAGCACAGAAGCGAGAATTACGCAGTACCCGCGCTTGACGTCACCCCTAAACTGTGATAGCTTAGAAAAATAAGGCTCTGGGCAACGGTCTAGATTTATCGAGTGCCTATGGTATGGTACTGTGTTAATTTCCATTACATCACTTAGAATTTTGTAGAGTGATTGGGGTAACCTAATTTCGACTAGATACGCTATTGCCGCCGATAATTGTTTTACACATATAATATGAGACATCGTACTTCGCTTCCATGAGCTTATTTAGGTTTGCGCCATAAACGCCAGACATCCATCACCAGTAGCGCCCAAGGTTATCACATCTCGTGCCTAGTATAGTTGACCTGCAGCTTGCCACATATAGCGCTACGTATTAGCCAATGGAGGGGTGAGTCTCTCCTATCGCGAGCGCCATTATCACTCGCTCTAACCACTAGGAGTTTTTTATCGTCTATTACATGGGCATTCCGGCTATCCGGTAGGAGTACGTAGCACACTACTCTAGAGGCACAAATACATCGTAGAACATAATAAAGATCTCAGGCTTTCACGGCTATAGCTTATAGTAAACAGTAATTTAATTTCTTAATAGTACTGAGTTAATACTAAGTAGCTGTAAATAAATAGAATAAAAAAGTGCATTTAATTCCTCAAAATCTTTACCTAAACTCATTACAAATTGTCTAGCCCCACCCAGTACAAAAATTAATATTCCTTAGATCTTTAAACTTTAACACATCGCCGCTTGGCTCCATGCACAAAATCATACTCGGTGGGAGGGCTTTCTTTTAGGTACTTTCTTTTTGAATGATTCGAAACCCCAAAGAAGGAATCCAGACCTTGAGCATGAATCAGCGACGTCATCGAAGTTGGGAGCCCGCTGATGCTTCGCGGTTTTGTAGATGGGCTCCCTAGGAAAATAGACACTTCCTCATTCAGGTCCTTTACGCTGAATGCAATGGTTTCTTGAAATACTGTGCTGTATGGTCTTTCACCTAAAAGGAAATGGGCCGAGTTCTGAGATAGGCGGTTGAGAAATACTGATCGCTGGGCTCCAGAAAAGCGGCAGACTATACGACCTGTACATTGGTACCGCCCTTTGTAATATATTGGTAATGCATTTAATTCAAAATAGAACTGTTTTGCAATGAGCGACTCTGCCGCGTCAACTTTGTTTTCCAGACTAGTCTGGGCTCTTCCCCTTTGCTCCAGCCCCTGCATCTTATCAATATCATCTATAGCAGGCTCACTGCCGTCATATTTGATATTAAATCTGAAATACCTGTCTTTTGACTCCTTTGGCAATTGGTTGCAGAGATGTTTCCATGCATCCTCACCATCCATGGAGCCTAAAAATGAACGTACAAGGCGGGGGATAAAGCCATCTCTCCAAATTCCCCTAGGACCGAGAGACTCACGAATGGGGTCGGGTAAAACTGACGAGCCAGTACCCATTGAAAGGACAATATCTAGCTTACTCTCATTTGGTGACCATATTACCTTTGATTCCCAAAGAGCGATGTTGACTGGATTATTATGTCGAAGACCTCCGTCTTGGAAAGTCCCTAGGCCTGGTAGGCACTTTGGTTTAAAGAACCATGGAGCAGCTGAAGTGCACCGGGCCCTAATCTCCATATCAGCGCATGAAAATGAACGGAATTTTATAAAGCCTTACGCTTCCCAGATAGAGACTTTCTTTGAGCTATCCTTCACTATTCTATAACCTGTAAAAAGGTCAGTATCTATAGAAATTGAACGGGCTAAGAAGCTCCTAAATACCACACTCCGGTGACCTAGTCCCAATACCATTATAGTTGGTGAATATACACGGAGAAGAGTCTTCGATTGTGGTGGCTGTCACGGCAACCTTGGTCCCAAAATCACGCTTCCCAGACCAATCGAGCATAGCACCGCTTCCGAATGCTTCTTTTAGAGCGTCCTCTATTCCGGTTGCGCTATATTGGCTATCTGCAAAATACGAGATCAAGATGTCTTGTATTGGTCGTATAAAAGGAATATGTGCGAATTGCCTAGGGCTGAAGGCTCTCTTGGCGAGTTTGACAAATTTCTCTAAACACTCTTCTACTGACCATCCGTTGAGGAACAACCCAGCAACAATGAGGCCACCTGTGACTGTTAGAAAATTCACCAACAGCATAGACCCGAGCTTACCTGAGCTTGTACCATACGCCAGATCGAAATTTTCCTGGATTGGATAAGAAAACCCAACTAGATTACTTATTGTCTCCTCCAGCTCACATAGAATAGACAAAGGGACCACCCCGCGTATCCCACCTCCATCCACACTTAATACCCGAACACCTGTAGTTGGAGGCTTTATCTGGGCCTTGAAACCCGAAAATCCAGCACCACAAAGGAACAGCTATCGATTATGAATGTATACGGTTCCGCTAGTACTGAATGGCCAAATACCTGAATACAAACCTCACACACAGCATGACCACAAGGAAGGCCCTTTTCAGGTCCACGGCCGAGGCAGGAGAAACATGTTGTCTCGCTTCTTAACCCTTTTAGAACCTGCCTATGATTTTCGAGAGTTTTATGGTGTAATTGTGCGGAGGTTTTATCACCTTTTTCAACGCAAAGAACAAGGCGCTTGAATTGTGACACAAGCAGGGATGTCAGTTCTGTAATAGGAGCCTGGTGTTCATACAGTGAATGATTTTGGATAGCAGTTATGCAGTGGTCTTTATAAAATAGCTTGAATGTATCAACTGGATCGAAAACTAGAAGCCATGTTAGAAATATTTCTAATTTTGAATGTATTTATTACGCGAGTAAGGAGGGAGTGAGTGATATTGGCCCTTACTATGCATATCTGGGGGGCTGCTATCCAGAAGCAGACTTGAAGCAATCATGGGAAGGCCCAACCTAATAAGCTCCGCCTCAGTAGTCAGATGCTCCAGGAACTCGGCGATATGCCGGGAAAACCCCTGTGGTACTGGGTTTCGAACCCTTGAAGACTTAACAAAATCAAATGGCTGTGTGATGGTTTTAGTAAAATGATCGCATCCAAGCATAAAGAGCGCCGTAAAATGTTGAAGTGAGAAGAGACTTTTGGTCATTTTGCGTTTTTTCTGCATATCATCTACCTCAGGGAGTAAATAGTCCAACAGTGACTGAGGAGGGGCGCAGAGTACGGTCAAGCCAGAAAAATAACTGGATATTTTCCCACTAGCCTCCGCCTGTAGAATGTCCAATAGGAATTGGGTTGCCACCAAGTCTGTATGAGGAAGAGAGGCACAGCTATCCACAATAACAAATACTGTTGGGCAAATGGCTTGTGGTAGGGTTGATCCACGCCCTCTGCTCACCACGGTAATCAACATCTCCGCAACGCCTACAAGGCCCCCAAAGTCTGAAGAAAAAATGCACACTATATCACTAAATGGTACTAGTAAGCGGGCTAGTAGTATTTCTGCTACAGTTTCCGGTTTAATTTCTTGTACCGACTGGTTAGTCCACAGCAAAGGTCTCCCAGTTATTTCGTGACAGTCGGTATGAGAATAAACGTTTTGGCCCGGGTTTTGTACATAAGGTGTATAATCTGCCAGCAGGATTGGCCTTTTATGCTTAATTGTAGGAAAGTATTCATGTATATGAACACCAGTATTATACTCTAAGAGACTAGGCTCTCCCGATGATGACATTAGCTTTTTTATGGCCTGTGTCTTAAACCTGCCGCCGACAAAAGTGATTAGAGATGGTGTTTGTGTCGAAGGGTTTGGGAACGAATGTAAGAGGGTTTGGAGTCTGCTAGATTCAAGAAGTGTAGTTCCATGCGAACCGGTCGCAAGGCTGAGCCATTCTGTGTGCCTGCACATTGTCAGATATTATCGATGTTCAAGAATATATTTTGGAATTGCATTCTAAACGTGCAGATATCTCCTATCTTTATTCAAAAGTTGAAATTTTTTTGAGGGGGCTAAAAACAAGTACGGTGACGGGTAGGTTTCAAGGGGGACAGCGTGAGGGCAGCGTAACCACAGGATACAACTAACTCGATGGCAAGGTAACTATCCGTTACAAGCAAAATACCAAAGGTTTGTGAAGTATGAAGTGGGTTCAACGATCGCGAAGCGATGAAAACAGCGGAGAGGCAGCGAAGAAAGAAGTTTGTATTAACTCTAACTGAAGAAAGTAAAGTAAAGTAAAGTAAAGTATCTTATTTCCCATCTAGCCCCGAGGGCCACTAGGTAAGCCACTAGGTGGCACGAACTAACTAACTAACTAACTTATCGGTATCGAGTACCGATAACAAAATGAGTGAACGGGTATCTATGAACTAAACGCATAGAGGGACCTCAACAAAGAACGTAATACATAGAACTAACTAAGCGACACCAAAGAAAGAACATGTAGTAAACCAAGTATAAACCCATCCCAACTCTCCTAGCACTAATCCTCCGATCCAACGACGTAGTAACGAGAGAGGCTGATTCCTGGCGTGTAATCCGGTCCAGTCGTCCTATAGCTCAAGGCTATAATCATCCTAGGGGAGCTCCGGTACCAAGGAAAATGTTCTACCCCCGCCGAAGCGGACACGGTCACATAATCTGGTGAAAAGGGAAAAAAGCAAAGGTGTAAAGAAGGTTAGGGGCTCGGACGGAGCCGAAGTATGGTAGTGTAAGGCATGGGGCCGGTGTCATTCGGTATGCCGTTGAGGTAGAGGGGGGGTTGGTGATCTCGGATGTCAACCAACTGTCAAGTAGAGCACTTTCTCCGGTCGGAGAAAGTGTTTATGGATAGTAAAGGACCTGGAGAATCGAGTCTGCCTGGTCCGGTAAAATAAAGTGTTGTTGAGGGGGACTGCCCGCTCGCTGGTGGTGGGGAGGTTGGTTCTCGGGTGAGATACCTCCAACATCATAATGAATGCCCGAAGGCAACGAGTAAGGGCTCATCCAAACCAAATGGAATGGAGAGGGTTTCCGGAGGACTTTGACAGAGGTTCCAGCGCTAGGCTTACAGAGACTGGCAGTGTGAAATCCGGAGGTAATGGGGGCAGGTGGACGCAACTCCCCGAGGGGCACCTGAACGAAGTTTGGGTCGACAAAGAAGTTACAGCGCGCCCGAAGGTTTGCTTCAACAACTCCCGTCCTACGTGCCCAGTATTGCCGTAAGATGGAGTCTCAGCGCGCCCGAAGGTTTGCTATAACTCTAGAGTCGTAAGAATGGGGGGACCGATGGTGGTAGCCGTGACCGAGCGAAGCTCGGTCGCGGCGTAAGAAACGTTGCGTAAGGAAAGAAGAAGAGAAAACTATTACAGCGAGGGAGCAACGCTCCCTATTTATACAAAATCCCCGCTTCGCACAATGCCTTTGTTCCCCACCTTCGACACCTGTTACCCTACCTCCCTCCTTGCATGAGTCACGATAAGGCTCACCCTTGCGTCCCTGATCCCTCCGTGAAAGTAGGGTGTTTTATGAAACTTTGTGGCCTTAGATTATAGGGATATAACATCTTCTAGGCGTTTGATACCCATAGTTAAACAGGGGTAAATCTAAATGTAGAAGTCTAATTATGGAAGTTGAATTAATCATAAGGGAGTCAAAACTAGGTTTACGAAAATAGGAAGTGGTTCCAAGGAACAAGAAGTGGCCCTAGGAGCCTTAGAAGGGCTAAAAGTGACTATAACTCGTAAGAGATGTGAGCTTTGCCTACATTCAGGGATTCTATACTATCTGATATATATATGAGTATCTAGCTATGGCTAATAAAGCACATCAACTACATGCACTCTACAGCCACTATGATTATAAAACCCGATAACTGTTCTAGCTGTGCTGATACCAATTTCATCCTATCACAAGCACGACAGGAGCTGAAGGAACGTCAACAACAAATAGAAACACTCCAGGATGAAATAAAAAAACTTCGGAACACGTTATCTTGGCGTAGAATTCGCATGCTTCATGACCAAATCGAAGCTGATCACCAACGCTTCAGGGAGGCCACATTGGCTGCTATCTCTGCAGTTTCGGAGGTCCTATCAGATTTCAGCACCCCCCAGGGGGCAAAAAAGGTGTCTTTGAAAAGAGTTTTTGCAATTGCGATTGATGATGAAGAATTTGAGTATCAAAATTCGAAGAAGTAGGTATGTAGTATCTCCTAACCCTCTTAAGTTGACCAGTACCCTCATTACTTCAAACAAGACTTTCTCCGGAGATAGGTGTTGATATATTTGGACAAGATGCCGATTAATGGTTGTACTGGAAAGGAAAGTGGGATTATTGCAAGGATCAGGTTCTCGTGCTGTTTTCTTTACTTAGAAGGTTCCTGTTTTTAAGTAGTCGTTATCATGGGGTGAAATATTTAAATTTATAGAAACTTTTAGCTATACCTACATACATGTAATCCCCAATTAAGTTGGGTCCTTTTAGTCCCTTTTCAACTGCTTTATAGTTCCGTACGTATCTTCAAGTTATATAAATAGACATAATAAGACATGAGAAATACGACCTTATAAAGCACAGAGGATGGAAGGACAAGAATCCCCCATGGATGCATACACGAGATGCTCTTAGGGTTAGGGTTAGTATATTTATTTATTAATGCTTCAGTTTGTGATGTCACACGTACTTAGGGCGCACCGTCTAAATCAAATCCAATCGCGAACAGCCCAAGTAATTATAGAAATTAATTTCGAGAGACAGATAGCCGCCTCATTTTTGTCTTGCTTATGAAATACATGTGCTTTAAGCATCTATACATCTCCATTCCCTCCGTACTGTCGCCATAGCCATCTTAATATGGGGTACTAGACTACTACAACTGGCGACCCTCTTTAAAAAGTGATGCTATGGCTTTTACTTAATTAATCTGCACGGCTGTTCAGTGGTAGATGACTTACATCGGCTAAATCATTATTCATTGAGGGCCAAGAGGTTACAGTGATAAAGCTCTTGGCTTGCGCACTCCAGCGCTCTGGGTTTTGTAACGTGGGAGAAGTCCCACTCAGACCTGCAACCACAAAAGCGTTCCTATCCATCATCTGCATAGCCAAACGACTCAAGGGTTTGATATCGCGCGTATCCAGATCACTCTGGCTAGACCCTAGTTTTTTGCAGTGTGAAAAATTTCCGATCTTGATTGCACCACTGATCGAAAGCAACACGTTTTGGGGATTAAGTTCTCCATGGGTCAGACCTAAGGAATTCAGAAACTTGATCCCGTTTAACACCTCCTAAATGTGAGCCCCAATCCGAGAAAAATAAGATGTTAGCCAGCAAACTTACTTCTAAGCACACTGTGGCTATCTGGTCCTCTTCAAGATCCCAAGTACATGCAATTACTTCCAACAAAGAAACATCCATGCATTCCTCAATCAGAAAGATTTTGTCGTGCATGTGATACCCCTCATAGCAGTGAACAATGTTTTTGTGTTGATTCGCTAACAGCACCTTAGCCTCTTCAATCGTACCTTGAAACCCTTTTACAGCAACTACTTGGCGCTCTGGTTTTCTTCGGTATGCAAGTATTGCTGGCCCTCCGAGCTCAATGTGCAAGAAGCTTTTGTAATATTTCCAAGGCTTTCCCATATTGAGGACAACATGGCTCCCCTCAGGTATGTCTCTGGGAGCTACTGGCATATGTGAGGGCTTTAAAATTAGTTCGGATAGATTGGCTCCTGATTCCGATATATTGGTTGCTGGATCGGATACATTGGTTCCTGGGTCGTATAGGTTGGTTCCTGGACGGGATACATTGATTTCTGGATTAGATACATTGGTTCCTGGGCCGTATAGGCTGGTTCCTGGACGAGATACATTGATTCCTGGTTCGGATAAACTGATGACTGATTCTCGTGTGCGGAAGCCCTCATTATACTGGCCAGGCCAGCGGGTAAGTCGATTCTCGCTAGTTTCCATGGCTGGTTTCGTGGTTTGTTCTTGCCAGGGAATTGGTGATAAGAACTGACCTAAGTGAAGTTTTATAAGAGGCTATAGAGTACTCCTAAGACTAGGCCCATGTAATTACCCGAATCCCGATCCAGTATAGGAGTATCCTTGACTAGCATATTTAAGCTCTCTCGAACTCACGCCGGCTTCATGTAACCCACACCGGCTCTCCGTAGCTAGTTCCAGCCGTTTAGAGCCTAGTATAACCAAAAATAGATCCTCTATAGGTAATATACTTAGTGTATAAGAACTACCTTTCGTAACACTTCTATTGAGCCAGTCAGTCAAACCATGGAAATCACTCAATGGTACGCTATTTCGCTCGGGGCTCTGGTAGCCCTCTCCCTAGCCTATCATCTACTTCTTGCTACACTCTCGGTCGCACATACTTATGGAAGATATTTTATCCTGAAGCACCTAATTTATCCTCAAATCCCCAAACTTCTGAGAGGTAAAGGTACGATAACTCGGTTACATTCTCTTATTATATTATTATACACTGCTGGAAACGTCCTGTGTGTGTCATTCAGGACAACAAGTATTGCCCAGCTAAGGGACCGAACAGGGTTGATGTCCTTGGTCAACGTGATACCTCTCTGTGTGGGTGGTCGCGTAACTATGGTGGTAGATATTTGCGGTCTATCATACGAGAACTACAGTCGTATGCACCGATGGATCGGCAGGGTAGCGGTTATTCAAGGCCTCACACACGCCATTATTGCTATTATAGAAAAAAAATCGGAACTAGGGCTTGTCAAACCCCCTGGGTTACTGGTACGTCTATCAATTTCTAGTTCATCAAAATCATCCACGTATTTGACTTATATTTATGCATGTGTATCTTTAGGCAGCTGGAGGGATTTCGTTGCTTTTTCTCTTATCACTTTCTTTTATCCGTCACCTATTTTACGAGATTTTCCTCAAACTCCACCTATTTTTTGCAGTAGCAACGGTGATCGCGCTCTGGTACCATGTTCTATCCAAGACCTCCAAGATCTACCTCATCGTAATAGTATCAGTTTTAGGTGCTGCTTTTGTCTTACGGGTTTCCCTATTGCTGTATCGAAACTTCGGCCAAGGCCGGTACGCGGGGAAAGCAGTGATTCAACGAATCCACAGCGGTGATGAGAACGAAGCCTAAGTCAACGATACGGTTAAAGTGATCCTGAAAGTTCAAAGGCCTTGGAAGTTTCAAGCAGGTCAATACATGTATCTTTGCATGCCTAGAGTCAGCCTCTTCGCCTGGTTTCAGTCTCACCCATTTGTCCTTGCGTGGTGGTACCAAGATGTAAACGGTAATACGACAGCAGTTTTCCTAATTCAACCCCACAAAGGATTTACACGGAATATCCTAAAACATGTGGGCTCCACACTTACTACTATTATTGAAGGCCCCTACGGGGTTGAGAAAGATTTTGGAGCATATGGAACTGTTGTTATGCTTGCAACTGGAATTGGCATTGCAGGGCAGCTTCTCTATATAAGGAGACTTCTCGAAGGATACAATAACTGCGAAGTCATAACCCACCATATCTTCCTCCATTGGCAGTTTGATAAGGAATGTAAGAGTTGTACTCACCTTATTGTCTTTAGCATTGGGCTGACCGCATAATTTGAAGGTCATGAAGATTGGGTAAAGCAATGGATGAATGAGCTTTTGGAGCTGGATAAACATAAAGTAGGCATTCAAAAAGGTCTATAAACCACTAGGTTACTAACAAAACTCATCTAGATTCTCAAAATATCCCTTTTTGTTCTCGGACAGTTCAAAAACCCAAAAAGCCAACCAGGTCATCAAGTAAAATATGGGAGTAGCAATCGCATCACTAAGTTTTATCAGAGCACGCCACCGGATATTGAGGCATTCGTAAGGGACAAGATAAAAGAGCAGAATGGGCGTATCGTTTTCGCAGGTTAGACCCCCGAAATAGTATATATTAATTACTGAGACTATACTGACCTTTTTTCCCGAAGTCTGCACAGACTCTAGTACTAAGGACAGGGTGCGCAAAACCGTAGGGAGAATGCCTAGAAAGAACGTTAGATTTGAAGCGCTAGATTTTTGCCCGTAAAAGGGGATATATCGCTATTATTTTTATCAATTCCATAGTGTTACCATATAGACCTACTTAGACTCCCACTTATCTCAAGGAGGCTGAAACTAGCGTTGCTTGTTGGTACGACTCACTGTAGATCGTCCTCGTATTAGGCGGTATATAGCCGCCGCGCCTGATAGAATTGATGTCACGGTTCCAAGAGGTGTCGATGCAACTAGTTTATGGTCCTTGCCCCTCCTCTAGAATAGAATCTAAGCCAATAAGCGATATTATTTTATCGTTTGGTGACGGTTCCCACGGCTTCCCAGACAGTTTCAGACCTAGATTAAACTTCACCCCAAGTAAGAATCCGGGAGACCCCCGGGATCGCTAGAAGCTACAGGCTCTATAAAGACTGGCACCTCACAAGAAATTCCATCCCCACCGACACGCAATTCATACCACAGGAACCATGACATCAAAAGAGTCTGTAGAGAAACGGAACGCGAGAAACAAGTTCAGAAGACGGAGAGGCGCCATCATGAACAAGGCTTATGAGCTCAGCAAGCTCTGCGACGCAAAAATTTCCTTAATCATAGAAAAGGACGGCCGCTACTATACCTTCAGATCTACCGAGAATGAATCGTGGCCACCAACGATGAAGGAAATTGTTAGCTAATACCTCTCCAATACCTACGTCTGTTGCTAATAAATCCCAGCAAAAAAGTTACCCTTCACCTGAGCACAGGCTCCCAGCTCACTTTGAGAAACAGCGTGTCGCTGAGACAACTCCCCCAAGAAAACCAAACCCCGTCCTCGTACCTCCCTCCTTAGACCCAGACCAGATACTATCGGACTTAGTTCCTGGCCCCCCGAAGGATTCAGATCAATAAATATCTAACCCTTCCTCAACCACAGAGAAGATCATATTTGGTGGATTATTTGCAATTTGTATTTCTTTAAGAATAGTTTAAACTAGATCGTCTATACGTTTATTATCGCCTGTATGTTTATTATCGTCGGAGTTACTACTATAATTGTACGTACCTATATACATGCATCCTACCAGTCATAGCAAACCAGAATAGATATATATGCGCGTAGTACACATGCCTCCAGACCTACTATAGTGTAGCCATCGTGTGGAATAGCAGATTTCTCACATGCTACCTATCGGAAAATTTAAATACATGACCTAGCTACCTATAGTTGATCCTAGGAAATTACATGGCTAAATTCGATCTTTAGCTAGCTGAATGGAATGAGTTCAATTTACATTTCCTTTTACTTCCCTTAAATTCTTCGATCAAGGTAAACCATTTTTTCAAAAAATATATATTTTTATTTAGTAACTTTAAAGAATGCCTATATAATAGTACTGAAATTCGAACCATATACGCGCAAATTCAAACTAATTCCAACAAATCCCACAAACTATCTAGACCATATACGCGCAAATTCCAACTAATTCCTCAAACTAGCTAGCACAGATGGATCAAAGCCACACTAGATTCATAACAAGCACAACTAAAGCAAGATGAGGACCGGATGACCCAACTCCATTCGGGGTGGCTGAGTGGGCTGGTGTACTATTATAGCCGGTAGCTATGGGTTGAAAGGTTGTTGTAAGGTTGCCCCCATTTCCGAAAGAATCAGGCGTACCAGTCCAGATACACCCAGAACATATACTTGTTTGTTCGGCTTGTCCTGTGGAGTTTCCCCGAGAAGTGTTAAAAGAATCTCCTGCTCCCACGATACTCCCATTGCCTGCCCAGATGTAGTCAGATCCGTTACCAGCCCATCCAGTTGGCCTCGGATACAATTGTGTGTTTATTTGCTCAGTTTGATGTGTGGAATTTCCCCACAAAGTGCTGAAAGTCCCAGTTTCCACGATGCCCCCAGTGCTTGCCCAGGCACACCTGGACCCGGTACCGATAAATTCGGTTGGCCCCGGACACATGTAAGTGCTTGTTGGCTTAGTTTGAACTATAGAGTCCTCCCAGATATGAGAGGTCTGGGAACTAAATTTAGGTCAGTGGCATACATCAAAATTTCATATAGAAAGCATAGTAGGTACCGGACTTTGGACTCCAGCTCAGCTGAACCCACAGAGATCAAAACACCAAGCACAAGAATATAAGGTGGGAGATACATTATTAGAAGTCTGACTCAATTTTTCGGTTGCTTTTGTTTTCCGAAGTGGAAGTAGAGGCGGTCGCAGGTGATTAAATATACTGTGGACATGGTAGCTTGGTTTTTTCCTGTGTTTCATCCTCCAGACTTAGCCATAACTGACTACATGGTCATGGCTGGCGTTGGAACCACAATCAGCTCTACGGGGTGACAAATGGCTTTGTGGAACCACAATTGGCTCTGTGGGGTGGCAACTGGCTATATAGAACCACAACCGGCTCCATACAACCACAGCCAACTTCATGGAACCACAACTAGCCCTTTGAGCTTACATATAGCTAAACACTTTGTATAATTTAGGTGATATACATAAAAGGAGTACACTATCTTGTTCTGGTCAGTTACACTACTATATTTAGATATATTAATTGTTTGCGCTGAGGTGAAGTCGTTCACCTAATGGGAACTAAAAACAGTCGCCTACTACTTGCAACTCAAAGTTGCTCCTCGCAAAGATATAAAGTCTCATTACAGACCTCGACTTTCTCACAAGAAATAATAACACCTAAAAACACCATCTTAAAGAACCTAAAACGTCCTATACATATCCCGCCCTATCTATCACAACTCCCGACAGACATACAGACAGACCTTTCTTTTCACCCTTAGCTACTACACTCGCATCTTTCCCATATTCCCTTTTCTTAGAGTCTTTACCATACCACTCAAATATGGCGAAAGACTCAAATACGGGGAAAGTTCAAAAGAAAACCATGGCTGAAGTCGCAGCCCGAAAGACCAAGAGAGAACTTCTGAGCAGTTGGAGGAAGATTTTCGAAAATTCAACGAGCAGAAAATTTCAATTAGAGAAGCCTGTTATGGACGGCAGTGCCACTGAGGTTGAAAGGCTCGAGTACGAGAAATTACAGAGCGAAATTGATGATTTGCAACAGAGTATAGACACAGCAGCTGCGGAAGTAATGGATTGGGAGAAGGATGAAGCGGAAGAAGGGGGTGAAGAGAAGGGAGAAGGGAGTGAAGAGAAGGGAGAAGGGAGTGAAGAGAAGGGAGAAGGGGGTGAAGTGAAGGAAGTAGAGGAGCTTATGGATGATGTGGTGGAGGAAGTAGAGGAGCCTAAGGAGAAGGAGAAACACAAGAAACGCCAGAAACGTGGGAAATACACCAAAGAAGAGCTTGATGAAGATCCAGTATTTGAACTTGATAATAATATGTGGAGCTTTAATGGCCGTGTCGAAGGCTGTATGAAGTCTGGGTTTGGACATCGATTGCTCATAGCACGTGGACCACGGAGATTCTGTATCTACCGCCTAATCGCATCTAGCACGTACCCTGGAACATGGACTAGTGCTGGGAGTAACAAAATTGCGGGCCGGAAACTTGAAAATGATAGTTCTAAGACTGATCGACCTACCTTTAAGATCCTCGGGGTTGCATACGACGATAAGGGCCGCGGGCCAGATATCATAGATCCATCGAATTATGCTCCAGGCAAAAAAGGAAAGTTCCCGCCTACGTATATAAAGGTACGCTGGAGTGATAACGATTCAACTACTTGGGAAACTAGAACAGTGTTGCGTTCATTTTATGGGAAAATGGGTGCGGACAAGTGCATTTTCCAGGCCGCAGAAAAGTTTGAGGGGGATGCGGCGCGTTTTCTCAAGAAGAACCCGAACTGGCACAAGAAGGAGGATCCTGATTGGAAGAAAAAGCATATCAAAATTGAAGATAGCGATACCGACGACAGCTCCGACTCCGACTCCGACTCCGACTCCGACTCTGATGATGAAGAGGAGAAGGGGAAGGAGGAGGCGAGAAAGGAGAAGATAAGGAAGGAGAAGGAGGAGAAGGAGAGGAAGGAGAAGGAGGAGAAGGAGAGGAAGGAGAAGGAGGAGAAGGAGAGGAAGGAGAAGGAGGAGAAGGAGAGGAAGGAGAAGGAGGAGAGGGAGAGGAAGGAGAGGAAGGAAAAGAAGGAGAAGGGGGAGGGGAAGGAGAAGAAAGAGAAGAAAGAGAAGAAGGAGAGGAAGAAGGAAAAGAAGGAGAAGGGGGAGGGGAAGGAGAAGAAGGAGAAGAGTAAGGGGAAAAACAAAGTGAAAACCGAAGGTTTGACTTAATAGACCGACATGAAATATATATTGCAGCTGGCTGTAATATAACACTACTTTACTATATGGAGGTGCTGCGCTAGGTTAACTTTATTTTTTATTTTTTTTACACATTCCTTTTTAGCTCTATTCTGTTTTTGTTTCTTTGTTTCTTTCCTAAGATATGTTTCCCGCGCTAGCGCGATGTTTTCTCAAAAATACATTCTTTCTATTCTAAAATCCCATCAATTAACGCCTTGCTATATAATAAACTATGAAGCACAACAGTAGCCTAGTGAGAAACTAAAAGAAGACTACCGAGGTGAGTGATAACTAAACAAAAAACTAAACACCGATAACATATAACAGTGGAAAAATCCGCCTGATAAATCACGGAAGAATACAACTTTTCGATCTCTATTGAGGGCCAAATTACCCCGCTATATATAGATGATAGCTTACATCGATTTCTCCGTAAAACAGGTAGTACACCCATAGATATCCCACAAAGTAAAACGTAGTACAAAATAAATATTCAACGAAATAAAAACTAGTATCCAGCGAAATATCAACGCTTTGAAACACGATCGAGGGTTGCCTATATAGCGCCACCCATCAAACTCTTCACATTAATAGGGCTAATAGGGTGAGGGGGCGGGATTCGATCGGTTTGAGTAGTTTCCCCCCTTCGAATATACCGCTGACGTAGTTCTTATTTTGATATAAGAACCAACAAGCTTCCATAGTCCCAGAAGTATATGCGTTTTCGAATGGCGAAAGGGTTTCCCCCTCTTGATGGACTAGGGCACCTTTCTCAAGCAGCAAGGACATGTACTCGACTATACCATCATGTCCACGCGGACCATTACCGGCTAACATGCAGAGGGGACTGCGACCTTTACAGCCGCGGTTGACATCAGCGCCGCGCTCGATAAGAAATTTTATCATAACTTTATTAAACTCGTAGCATGAAAGATAAAATGCTGTTGCACCATGGGGGTCGAGAGTATTAATAGATATGATACCCTCGCTAAGAAGTTGATCAAGGAACTTTAGTATAGCCGGGCTGCGAGACTGGAGGGCTGCAGTGCAGAGAAGGGGGTTAGGGGTATCCACCCAATCGCCAAGAATGCGGTTCCGACAAAGAAGCTCCACCATTTCTATGTTATCCAGTAGGATTGCGGCATGAAGTACTGTATATCGATACCCAGTCCCCCCCACCTTGATATTGGCTCCGCCATCTATCAATATTGAAAGACTCTCAAGATCCCGAGCTAAGAGTATTGGGGGGTTGCCACAGGTTCCTATCTTGTCGATGATACCAGCCGGTTGATACTTCTTGTGGAATCTCATGAGATCATGATTATTACACAGTACGGCGTTGTAAAGTGACAGCTCGATAGGTATACGGTCATATAACACTTTACCAAGCGAGGAATTAAGCATATGGCAAGTTCGGCGAAGGCGGGACAAATCCTTGTAGTCAAGGCACTTGGCTATGGCAAGGATTACTTCCATGGGTAAAATAGGTAATGTGGACATTCTATATCCTTGAGGGAGATGGTGGATAGGAAGATGAAGAGGCGGAGCTGATGGGGAAGAGTTGATGGAGGGAACTAATGGAGGGAAGAAATAATGGAGAGAAAAGCTGATCGAGGGAAGGACTGAGTGGCATTTATACCAGTTGAATCAGTAAAGCTGTATGAAAACCCCCGGCATAGGCAAGGCGTACGTCGTAGTATAGTATCCTATCGCATTGTGAACTGCTACATGTGAGACACTACACGCGAAACGCGCTGCAGTGCAGGATCATTCATACGGTATAATATTATATCATATTGAGAAATGCTATATTTGAAACGCGCCACAGGGCAGGCATTACTAGCTTCAACCTAAGTAACAAGACTATCCACTACTCGCAAAGAATAGGCCCCTCTCTACCGAGACTCAAATTACCTAACTGGTAAATAGCATATATCCTCTATGGGGTATTTGCTCTACTAGAATTATTACTATAATTTAACTTAGCTTACTAAAGAAAAAATCATAAGGGAGATAACTTACACCAATTTTAAGGCAGCAAGCCTCATTAAGTCTAGGGCCGTATTCTGAAACCGTATCTTGCCGATACATGCATACATCACTACCTCGACTGCATCTGCTTCCGGAAAAGCGGGTATGAGTGCTTCGGTAGAAAAGCCGCTATATGCCATGAACTCGATGGTATTGTTGCGATCAGTGCTATTCTCTTGTGTCCAGTCGATATTCTCTACTTTTTCAATAAAGTAGGTACTCTCAAACTCCTCATCTGACATTTCTTCTAAATTGATTCGTTGAGTTACCGTAGAGGCGTTTCCTCCTCCGCGGGTGTAGAGGTGGCCGAGAAGGTAATACTGTCTTCATAACGATACTGTGATGATGTCCTTCTATGGTGTTCTCACTATGACCCAAATCAACTTAGTTAGAGGAAAGAATACAGTGCTAAGGGTAACTTACATCAAGTACTCTGGATCGTCGGTGCATTCTTCGAGAGCCCTGGCCGTCCCTGGCAAGCACAGTGAGGGCCGTACGTTCGTGTCTGCTGTCAATTCGCTTCGAGTTTCGGAGGGCTGATCCACTACCAACGTGCATAATAGACTTTCTTCCTGATCTTCTGGGGCTCTAAGCACCTCTTTAACGTCTAGTATCTGACAGAGATCCATGTTTACTACCTTAGTCCAAATACTTGGGCTTCAAGCCGTTTATAACAAGATTGACCAGAAAGAAAGCTCGATGATTTAACTACCCTAACCCCGGAGTTTTGACCTCTGCGCTTTGATATCGCATCACGCCGGTCGTTTTGTGAAATGCTACATGCAAAACACGCCACAGCGCTAAGCATACAGTTACCGCACTTAGCGTATATATACACAGTCTAGATCTCGTACTTGAACCCCTTACTTCGTAGATCCTAATATACAGTAAGGATATTTCCAGGGGTACAGGAACGGTAAAAAAAGATCCAGAAACCCGAGACACGAGAATCAGCGTTTCTATTCGTTCTTTAGGTTTTTGGAAAAGACTCTAGTAGTAGGGTTGGCCGCAAGACCCTGTTAGCAGACCCTTATTTCTCGATCTTTTTTGCCATACACTATATCTACCGCACATACAACAAATTTCCAAGGTCACCCCCAAGCTTTCATATATTCTTTTAAAGTGTGTGCTCAACCGCGTGTCTTGAGCGCTAAAGTACCCACCTGCCAAGATCTCGAACGCTGCCAAGCCGAGTAAACTTTATTGTTTCACCCCGCCTACCCCACTTCCTCCCTCACGCCACAATGGATACAGATACAGTTGCTTCGGCGTCGGCGTCGGCGTCGGCCTCAGCTCCCAAAATCCCAGCGCCAGCAGCAAAACCTCATCAGCTAACAGCAAAGACAGTCTATTCACTTATTACGGTTACTCACACTCGCAGAGTTGAGATAAATAAAGGTAGGCTTGGGAAGATGGTAGAATGATTACGGAATACCGGGAGTCCTGAGAAATTCGACTAATTCGGTCACCCTGTAGTGGTCCGGGACGTTTATAAAGCCCACCTAAAAAGTGTTGATGTTGCATTCGAAGACATTCCTGAACAGACTATGATGAAAGCGGTAGAGGAGTTAAGGAGAAAGCTGCCTGATGTATTCGAGCAATGCGAGGGGGATTGGTACGGAATATGGCTGCTACATAACCGACATAGGGGGAGATTCCGGGGAGGTAAGAAGATCAGTGATCTTGAAGGAACACCTGGGTCAGGTGGCGATGAAGAACAAAGTATGTTTTGACCAAAAAAGTAATTTATTGTTATAAACTAAAGTTGTGATTTCTTTTTAGGGGATGAGGAGAAATGACCAGGCTCGTTTATAGTTTTAGATTTGATAACATATTTTATAAATTTACGATCTCTAGTAAACGACTCTTTCTTACTAGTGCTACAGAAATTATGCAAGGACACTACATGCGCGTCAAAAACTCATACCAAGATATCCATCGCTAGCCAATAATTAAGCGGTCCTCAAAAAAGACTCCCGATTGCTTGTATCGACGCCACAAGAACTACATATACCCACAAATTAGTTCCCATAGTAACGAACATAAGCTCGAGATGCTTTGAGATAAACCTTCAACACATACCTTTAAAAATTGAAAATATAACAAAATACTGAGTACTACCATGATTGAAATCCAAACATCAGCCATGTAGAACTCCCTCTCCTCAAACAAAGACACCGTAGGACCAGCCGCCCCAGATTCATCAATTGATTCAGTCGGTGGCATCTAACTCAGTGTCAGCAACCGTTATAACAGCTAGGAGACATATACAAACCGAAAAAATGAAGAAAAAATTATATTGATCGGAAGGATTTCACTGGACTCGTAGAAAAACCAAGTTGCACTATGTTATTGGCGTATGGATAGAAAAAGAATTGACGGGGTTATTGAGCCATTTATCTACTTCAAAAGCTGTATGTCTGGCTAGATCAATCTCTGTACGGTTTTAGGGAGTTTGATTATCTTTGCTTTTAGTAATAATCATGTTGTATATTATCTACGTGGCACGTTTATCATTTCACATATCGCATTTATCATTTAGCGCCGTGCGCACGGGAAGCCTTGCATGCTGCGAACGCTCCAGCCACCATATTCCTTGGCGAAGCTACGACGCCGCCGAAACCCCTCACAGATTCCCCCAATTAGGCGCCCCATGTATTTATGATTAATTCATTCGTTCATACCCCCAATCAGGCCCAATAAACTCAAGCAGGTGATTGAGGGACATTCGCAGCACTGTAGCTTAGGCTTAGAGACAGAACATAAACCATGAGAAAATAGTGTCAAGTCTAGGAATATTTCTTAATAAATTTATTTACTATATAATATAATCAATATTAATTTCTAACTACGGTGAAACTACTCAAATAGTTTCAACTGGATAAGTCCGTAATATGATGGCCTCCTACGTAAACCATGTTGGAAGCTGTCCTATAGCTGTCTAAGTGAGTTATGGGCCTATCTAGACGCAATCACCGGTCTTTTCTTTTTTGCGGGAGTTCATTCCGTTGCATATGTAGCAAATCGTATTTAGCATTTTGCGCCAGTGTGTACTACCACACATACCATGAGGGTATTATTTCATCACATGTTGAGGTAATTGACATAGCTCCAATGGGGTGCAGTCTATGCAAGATACTGGGGCCATCCACTGCCTTGGGCCTTATCATACGTTGGGGGTGTTAAGGTATATTGAGGGTGTCTGAGGATGTTGGAGGATGTTGGAGGACGTTGGAGGATGTTGGAGGATGTCCTAGTAAACTATGGATGTCGGGTTACGTACACCTGGAACTACCTTGATACAGGTCAGCTCCAGCCGCTTCTTTGGTCGTCTATCTTAGCCAGTGATATTCAAGGTGTTCGTGGTCTCATAAAGTTCTGAGATGGACGGGCCTATATACTACCTAAGTTTACGGGGGTTTAACATGAATAGTGGGTCTTTCACATAGTTGAGACGAATGTGCCTCTGTTCGAGTGCTCGGTTTTGTAGAGGGAGTGGCAAGAAATTTGACAAAACCAGACAAGGTAGTTGACCCTTGTTAAAAGCCTGGCTAGAGGTAAGGAAGTTTAGATAACATTTTAAGGTATTTATACTACGTGCACATCCAGCCTACTACGTGCACATCCAGCCTTGTGCACTCTGTTACACTGCAAGAATATCCTCCCTATAGTAGAAAAAAAATGACAACGCAATTTCCTCACCCGGGACACATTGTGCATTCTTTTCTGCCTCGGTCCCCCCCCACAACATCCCCTCCACCATCCTCTCTAGGCCTATCAGACAGAGAAAATTTCATAGATAGTATGTTTAACCGACCTTTCCCTCTTTCCCTATCATCAGACTAACCTATCCGTAGGGTCTTTGGACTTTGACGGCATTCTTGCAAGCCTGGTGACGAAGCCAGCTGCAGAAGCGGCCCAGATTCTCACGGAGATACACCTAAAGGCTTACCGTGAAATTACCGCAGAGCAGTTTTTCCAGGCCAGTGATTACAAAATCACACAAGAGAACCGTTATCTCGATATGTGTTGCCATATTAAGATGCTGTGCAATTTTGTGAAGAGGCTACAGGATCGCAACGAGATTGAACACTTTGTTCTTATTGTACATGTAAGTCTAGATCCTTATACCTATTAAGGTATGATTTATTCATAATGTAATAGGAGTTATGGGAGCAAGGGAACTATAACCTAGCCTTACCTTTGGCTATAGATCTATCCTACCGCCTTGGGATCCTCTCCGATTCTGGAAAACAAATTCTCGACTCCTTGAGCAAGAATCAGGGTGGTCCAAACCATTCCAACTACCGCAAAATCCTTAGACAGAGAATCATTAAAGGAAAGGAACGGATCCCAGTCCTTTTTCTACACCTCGTAGACCTTCGTGTCTTGACCCACCAGAATCTTACAACCGACGAGTGCATGTCGGTCCTACTCTGCCCCAAACAGATAGGGTTTTGTAAGAGGTTGTTGCAATTCCTGAGCATTTCATGCGTTTGGGGGCGGTCTAAGACTAGAATGAACTAGAGCGTTGGTACATGTGTTTTATCGTGGAGGACAAATTAAACTGGTTACATACTTCCTTTTACTCGAGTTGTGCTTTTAGGATTAAATCTGATCACAAGTTCAATTACTATACTTTCCATGAGCCCTTAGGATGAGCCTGGGCATCCTAGGATATATAAACCAATCGGGCGCAGCCTTGTGGCTTCTTGATGGTGCGCAGTACATATAAGATTTACACGTTGTGAACATACTAGTACAGTCGCTCGTGACCAGGGATCTAAAGAGTAACGGGCTGGAAACTCCTACCGCGGTTAGCCAAGTGACTATACGTAACGCCAGTAACTTTCATACCCGGGGAATCGGTGGAGATAAATCATTGGTGTTCTTCCTTGTAACTAACTAAATAAGACACATCTCGTTTCAAGCTATAATGTTATGTTTATTTTTAGGGTGTAAAAGATGGGAGCGGGTGCCAAGAACAACACCTTTAAACCCACAAGCGCGGACACACGAAAGGGGCTGAAAATCTCGACACGAGTATTTAACCTCAGAGGAGTCTGCCCCGCATCCCATCAACACCACAGCAAAGAGTATTCGGTATGTCAAGACAAGTAGCACCAGAGTTTAGAGCGCTGATGGAGCAAATGGGAAACACCCTTAAACCAGAACCACTCCGGGTATATTAATTCGTATAATAGTGTGACATTACTATGCTAACAAAGAGTAGGAGATATTTCGAGAGTACTGGAAGATCGACGTACGCCGCTGGACAGAGTTGGATGATGAAATCATAAAGAAGGTTGAGAATGAGATTAGAAGGAGGGTTTTACCTACACGGATTCCTCAGGATGAGAATGAGAGGGAAGAGTTTTACGCATGTTTAACACGCTTAACGAATGATGCATGGGGTAAGAGTTGGCAGAATAGGAAACATGAAAACACTAGGAAATCAAAGCAACTAAAAAGGCTAAAGGGTAAGTCATTAGATAAGCCCCCCTCCCTCTTTGTCAATTAACAGATACTAGGTACTAACAAGTCAATAACAAGGATCGAGTGAGGGCTACTCCAAACCCGACCTCAAGCGAAGCGACCCCAAATAAACCGATACTAGACCAGGAGATACCAGACCACGAGGCCCTAAGCGAGGTCATGCCAAATACACAGGTACCGGACGAGGCACGGAAGACAGGGACAGAGGTGGCTTCTTTTAGGCCATGGTGACGATAGAATTCGAAGATGTAACGTAACTGAGAGGGCTATTTGTAGATTAGATATAAGACATAAATTGTTTAATGGAAACCTCTTAGTATTCTTGGCCCTAGCTAGAACTATTTTAGAGTTTATTCCCGCCTAGGAAGGCTTGTGACGCTCTAGCAGGGGCAGGAGTGATATCACTACATGTCCAGATATATATCTTAGAAATCGCATACCGAACAATTCACTATCCAGCGTCAAATCTCCGGATCACCTCGAACTAGCCTTAAACCTCCCCAGAAAAGCCTAGAATCACCCACAAGACCCCCAAGCCCCCAGTTAAGCCTCAGAACATTCCCTTAGAAGCTAGTGGCGGAGATAGTGAGTAGATATGGTATATTTTTCCGCTTGTCAGGTGGTTATAGATTTGGTATATCATATATGCCATTTGGCGCTCGGTACAATAAAGGTGTTTGAGTTTGTTAAGGGTGTTTGAATATGTTGGAAGATGTTGAAGGTCGGAAATTTGACAGTGCGGGACTTTTGCCGGCCGACGAGAGCCAGTACTTTATGTGGTGGCGCATGTAGCATATCACATATACTGTTTCACTTTCTCCTCCCGTATCGTTGCACATTTAGCGTATCGCACCTACCACTTTCCTGCTGAGACTGAGTGGCCCGGGGCAATCACTGCACCCAGGAGACCAGGATACCCGGTGGCACGTATACCGTTTCACTTTCCCTTGTGCACCAACTTGTCGAACCTAGCTTGGCGCATCGCAGCATGCTAGAAGTAGTGTACGTCAGGTACCTAGCGGCTCTCGCCTTGAGTACTGGTTGGGCAAATAAATACCTAAGGGTCGCCCCTACCTTCTGATAGTAACTTTCTTGTAGTATCCTCTAGCATCTTGGTACTCCATACGATCTGCTGTAAGTATTCTCCTAGTTTTAGAAAATAAACTACAACGACTGACATTAGTGAAGGAAATGTGCATCACCACGCAGCTATCTTTTACATGCCATACCTATACTACGACATTATATTGCCTCCATGTGGATACTCCACGATGTAATTTGGCTTCGGAAACGAGAGTGACCGTGGCCCTGCGAGCATGTAACCAACTCTTCTGCGAAGCTCTTTCTAAAAACCCCCCCGGATCTACTTTCACCTATGACCTTATGTTCCCAGTCTCGGCCTGGACAAATTCTTCTATAGTACCTGACGCCTATAGGACTAATTTCTTAGTCAGGATTCCAAAGCATACGGTTATGAGGTTTGAGACCCAACCATCCCTTTTAACCTAACTAACTCTTCCTCCCTAAAGCGCTAGCCAGTGCCACCAGTTATCAGCGATACCCCCAAAAGGGTACATGGAGGTGAAACAGCAAGACTGTTACTACTGGGCTTACTGGAACTGTAAAAATGCTACCTCAAAATATATACTCGGTTACTACGGGTCGCGTGATCAGGTCCATGATCGAAGGTTACTACACACCGAAGCCGAAAATCAACTATCCTACATCAACGAAGGGAGTTCGTTTGCTGACGAATATCAAGGATTAATTGATAGCAAAGTTGGAATCTTAGGAAGTCCGTAGGGCTGTATTTAGCTGCACATGGGGTGATTGTATCTCTTAGTTAGTAAGAAAGTTGGAAAATGACTTAATATCATATTCAGTTACGCAGAAGTTAGGATTATTTCAAGTGTGGGGTATAAGTGACTGGCCATCAAGTAGATATAATAGATTATATAATTACCATTACCTCTACCAAACAGAAATTTTTCTAGTAATGATACATGTAGCTTAGTCGTCCATTAAACGTCTCTTCCTTGACAAATGGGCCATTAAGAAAATTGCCACGTAGTCACACCTGCCCACTATTGAATTCTCTAAAGATGGGCAGTTTTTAAATAAAATAGAGTGCATAAAGCAAATAGTGATACACCTATAACATAATTGTGATATCAGTACCTTTTGAGCTTATGCCAGAAGGCCGGCCGGAAAGCACTTCATATGCCGAGCGAGCCTGAAAATCTTAAAATTTTCTAGCCCCAAATACCGAGCGCTATTAGCTGATAACTTTATAGCATCCTTAGCCTCTTTGTCGACACATTTTTACATATTGTGATTCTATTACGTCTAAGTGGGTGGTAGGGTTAGGGTTTATATAATCTCCTACTAATGGTACCCCTTGTTGTCATCGCATCCCCAAAATCCCAGCTCCCACAACGTGCCACCATAACCCAAAGCTCCACGCCTCGGTAAGACCTCCTCTCGGATTTGTGATTTCTTGGGGGTGATTTTTGCTAATTATTTCTTTTGCTAGTATTTGATTTTAGCTATGGCTTCTGAATATACCGTCCTTGAGTCTACGATCCGTTCGGGATCGGGGTCGGTAGGACCGCGTTCAGGCCCTAGTCATATCACCGAAACAGTTCTAGGATCTGCTGGGGCTGCAGAGGTTAAGTCCTCTGATACAGCCCTTATCCTTCGTGCTATGCGGGAGATGCGGGAGTCTAATGATATTGCTCTGGGGCTGATTAGGGGGGATATCCTAGACGGTTCTCAGACTATAGGGAGGAGGTTAGATGATTTGTCGGGAAAGGTTGACCACTTGTTGGCGGAGGCTGATAGCTTGTCTAAGAGAGTCGATGAATTGTCTGGGAGGGTTGACCAGTTGGGGGAGAATTTCCTTAAGTTGGAGGCGCTTCTTTCGGACCAGAACAAGGATATTGTTACTTTATGGAAGTATTGTATTGAGAGGGGTCAGAAGGACACTGAGTGGAGTCGCGAGGTTACCACTATAATTCGTTCTTTAAATAATACTGTGAGAGAAATGAATACTTAGGGTGCGGTATGTACTTTTTACTTTCGAGCGGGGCGCTTGGGTCTCAGAAGAAATTTCTATAGGGTATCTTCAAATAAAAGAGTAAGCTCAGAAGTTTCTCGCCCTAAGTACCAGTTAGCTGATACCTGGGGACCTGTTCAGTCCTTTTATTGAACTCATGCAAATACGGTCGCATCTTGCTATGCCGGAGCTTAGACGCCGGGCCCCTTGCTGCCTCGTACGAAGTCCCCTGGCCAAAACTTTTTTTTTTTTACTAAAGAATACATTCAGTATCCCAGATTCTTCCATATCCAGTACGAGGCCCTCTACACTGTAAGTATAAAAGTATAAACTCTAGCCCTATTATATGCCCCAGGTATTGAGCCGCGCCATGCCATGGAGAAATTGATTACATGAAACGTAAATCGAGTGCCATAGTACTTGTTTATAACAAAGGACGTACACTATCGAGAATTCCTAACGACCAAGCAAGACCCCTAATTCATAGCCCTAAGTATATCACTATCAGGATACTCATGCTACAGCTCCCGGTAGAATTATTCTGGAAATGTGGCGCGCACGATAGTTCGTCTTCTATATTTTTGACGAAGGTTTGGACAATAGCATTGGCTAGAAGCCCCTGCTCGATAATCCCTGTTTCCAGAATAATTCTACCGGAGGCTGTATCTGGATCACTGACCACTTGACGCATTACATTGTAGGCTTGATAGGCTATAGGAATTATAACTTTACTGTGTGGTACCACAACAGATGGAAATCAAGGCGGGATCTCCGTAGGGTGGCGAATTATTGGTGAGATGCTGGCCAGAAACACTAGTCTCAGGCTCCTATTTGGGGTTCTATCATGATGACGAGATCCTTGCCAAAGGTACGGACTAGAAAGTAGCAGCGCGTGATCCAGCCCGCGCAGGCCATAAAAT
The DNA here is from genome assembly GCA_033030425.1 of Verpa conica. Lineage (NCBI taxonomy): Eukaryota > Fungi > Ascomycota > Pezizomycetes > Pezizales > Morchellaceae > Verpa > Verpa conica. The sequence goes on along the minus strand of JAUFSD010000010.1, from coordinate 161,488 downwards.
ATAGCCATATCACATTCCACGTTGGTTTGGGGAATACGTACTCGTGCCGTGGGTGAAGTATTAGGATAGACTAGGCTATCACGGATTTGAGCAGATATAGTTCTGTTCTGTTACGTCTATCATCGTGTTTGGCTGTTTTTCGCTGGTTTTATTGTATCACGGATCTGAGCGATTGTTATATTTCCCTTCTCAATATATCCTAATACTTTAGCCTTGACACGAGCACTAAAAAAGTATCGAAATAGAATAAACTGATGTGAAGTCAGCTCAAGGCTAGCAGCTGGTGGCTGTGATACGTTGTGGGTGTTGTGGTGCATTGTGGGTGTTACAGTACGTTGTGGGTGTCATAGTACGTTGTGGGTGTTGCGATACGTGTCTGGTGCTGTGCCGCCTGCGCCGCTATCCGCTAGGCTGTGCCGTAGGCGCCCGGCGAGCCAAAATAGGCAGGCGCGCGCTGTTAGAACCGAGCGTATAAGTTGTTTGTTACAGCCTACAGCCTGTTATAGCCCAAGCGTTTGAATAAAGCAGATAGCGTCTAGGTAAAACCTACCCCAAAATAAAAAGATCCCAAAACATGCTCTCTACAACCACTTTAAGATGAAATAAATCTCGAGGCAGTGCATCTGCAGCAGGCCCTACAGGTCGAATCCATGTAGGGGCGTATACCTCAGAGCTGTGTGAGAGCGCAGAATATTACTAGTGGCCAAAGTCTGTTTGAGTCGAGCTTGGCGTCTAGCTTTACTGGCCATAACTGAGCCTCAATGTGCATTCAACAAATCTCAGAATTCCTTTGATCACACAGTCGTGTTCGGTATCGCCGAGTTATTACGGTACTCTATACTCAATATAGAGAGATATTTAGTGTTGAGTGGCAAAGTTAACTGGGAGACCAATTGTATAGGCTCGTTTAGCAAAGACACATAGCTCTCCTGCTACAGCTTCCGGCAACAAAGATCAAGAAACGTGAGGTTCGAATTTAGGACTTCTATTGGCTTTTCAGTATTGTGGCAAAAATTCTAGCAATTGTACTGGCTGTAGGGCCCCTACTCACTAACCCTGGTTTCTCGATCTTTCTTGCCGGAGACTGTAGGATTCGAAAGCATCCGCCCGGGCGGTTCTTTCGAATCCATACGGTACCCGGAGCAACCGCCATAGTATTACTGTATTCAAATCCCCTTTAGGGGGCGCCAATACTTTAAGAAAAAAAATATTTGAGAGCACTATAGGTTTAGCGGCCTTCTCGCCCAGCCAACCAAATTTCTCCACCAAGAGCGCCTTTCCCTTGCCTCCTCTAATCATGAATTCTTGACTCGCTTATCCCAGCATCGCCTTTAATACCCACTTCTCCCAGAGGAAACTCCCAGCTAACCCAACGACAACTGAAGCCCCCCTGAATTCTGTTTTGATGGGAAATTTTTCCCGCCCCCTCTTTTCACTAGGTAGGGGTATGTATTGATGGGCCTGCAGGCACAAATAGCCAACAACACTTGATTTCTTCGAAGCCTACATAATTTAGTCTAAAGATTCAGCTTTTTGTTGGTGTGGTATCATAGCCTCTAGAAACAAGCGTAGCTGCGAACTTCACTAATAACTTGGTACTTAAAGGGCCAGCATTGATCATGTCATGGTTAAATGAGGATTCAAGATGACCCCCGGTTTCAAGATACGAAAGCGCTCTTTGAGACATAAACTGTACTCATCGAGTGATCTTTTAGAGGATTTGAGAGTTATTGAGGCCCTTAGGGCTAAGTTTAGTGTTCTCGCAAAAATAACATCAAAGTAGCTTTATTTGAAGGGGAGTCTTGCTCAAGATAAAAGCGGTCTTAGTGTCGCGAGCAGCTCAGGGGATACCGGGCAAATGTATAGAACAATTGATTCCAAACTGGACCGGTGCCTGCGGAAGCGGGTCATCTTCGACATTGCCCCCACGAGGAGATCGAGCTGATTGTGTACGCGGTAATACCCAAACTTTACGAAGGCCTGTGCCGTCGCATGAGACGTTGATGGGATGCTGAATTTTGGGAGCGAACGTTTGTTATACCATGACCGACAGGGGTCTAAGTTCCTTTTACCATGTCATACCATGTCTCTCTACCAAAACCCGAACATAAGTGCATAGGAACTGTGCGTATTCCCTCTTCTGAAGCTGCAAAGACCCATAGATACCACGCTATAGCCCTCCCCCCCCCAAAAGTACGCGTCGCAGCAATAGACTATTCGCCAACATGTGCGCTCAGGAAGTCAATTGCCTCTATAAAGCCCCTAGGGCGCAGCCTATTAGAGAGAGGAGTTTAGTCAGGTTCAGTACTTGAGATCATGGTGATTTTAATAATAGTATTGAGAGTGAATGTGGCAGTAGACTGACTCTGCAAGCTAGTTAGTATGCACTGTTTGTATGCATTTATGTTCAGGTTTTGGTAGTTAGACATGGCACGACATGGTAAAGGAAACTTGGACCCCTGTCTTTCATGGTATATTAAACGTTCGCTCGAATTTTGGGGGTTAAGCTTTCTTCGGTAGCACCCTCAAGGCCCAATACCAATTCTCCGGATAGATCTCCAACGTACCGTAGGCACTCGATAAATCCGGACCGTTGCCGAGAGCGTGGCTTGCAAGAATACGAGTATATTAAACCAACTACAGCAATTTTCTTGTATGTCAAACCGTGTGCTGAGGCCCTTTCTCCCTCTAGATTTGTTATTTTGACCCCTAAACTGGGATAGCTTAGAAAATAAGGCTCTGGGCAACGGTCCGGATTTATCGAGTGCCTACGGTATCTCACCCCTCAGCCTCAACAAACTCATACAAATATATCCACCCCGACTGCGAACACAAAGTCTTCCTCACATTCCATCAGGCTCATGATACTACACGCCCCCGTACGCCTGACCAGGTAGAGTCTCCTCACGCCTGGAGAGTTTATACAAAAGTCGCCGCTTCCACCACCTTACAAGTAGCTGCAGTGTTTACCGTTGCTATACGTCTGCCCTTTTACGCCGCCTAGAATGCCGACAAATTGAACCCCGTGGTCAGAGTAGGTGCTACAGCAGATAGCACCGGCATTGCCGATGTGGTCGCTGTAGCTTCCATAGCCACCGGAGGAATAGATGTTATGGTGGAACCACATCTATACGACCTTACCGGGGCTAAGGATAAGAGAGAGCACAGGGAGATGGGGGATTATTAGTACTCGTCATGGGGGGTCGGTGCGCCAAACGAACCGGGGAACTGCACCATGAAACCCCCCCCCCCAACTGCCCCGATCCCCGGGGTGGGTTTGCTCCCTAAAAAAATACATTAATCGAAATTTAACCTAATTAATTACAGTGAGCCCAACAGGTGACCCGCTGGTTGCTCCCCTACTAGAGCAGTTCCTTTGCAGATAATTAGGCCCCTAACCACCCCAAGACGAACAGTAATACGCCAAGATAGACATGGAGGGTCAATGTTTGCAGAGAAAAGCCGCCCAATAAATATACCAGTAGCGCACAAAAGACTCTCTTTCATTCGCTCTACGTTTCCTTCCTGATTACCATACTTTACTAAGCAGACATCAGAGACATAATTAGTAGCTGTTACTGATATCCAAGATTTTTAACAGTAAACCCGGCAGCACTGAACCCCTATCACTCAGCAGAGCTTAGTAAAGAAATTTCAAATGGTAAGATCGATACTTTATCTTACATTGGGAATGGGGGTAGGACGCTGAGACATGTGGCACAACCGGTGTAGTTGTATTATATTCATTGGTAAGCTACGCCATCCATGTGGGTAGATGCAGGTACGACGCGACAGGGGTAGCCGAGACTCTAAACAAGCCCCATCTACATCACCAGAGCCTCAAGTGCCGAATGCGGGAGTACGACACTATATCCACGCGCATCCGGGGTGATTCTCTGTGCAGTTGCTCACGGCTTGGCTTTAGTAATTTAGGTATATATTGATAGATGCATAACTGTCACGGGCGCTCATCAGCTATCACTCGATTTTCTGTGTCTCGGCGTTGACTTAGCCATAGCACCGTCCAACCCTCAGCTAATGGGCATATTTACTAATTTTAGAGCAGTTTGACCCCGCATACTCAGCAGAAATAACAGATACCACATGTAAGTATCTCTGCTTAGCTAGGCCGAAGCCTTGTGAGTTGTTAACAACTCTTTCCCCCGGCTACAGTTCAAGATAATGGACCAAGGAGTAAACAAATCATAAAAATAAAAAAGTTTCACTCTTGTTTTTAGCTACAAGAAAACAATACGGACCCTCCCGCCCATTCAACCCCAAAGCTAGCCATTTCCAGTCACCGAAATCTCAAACAAAAAAGCGGAAGATAAAGGCTACACTATGAAACATTGATTGTGAGAAATTGAAGATGATATCAACCGTTTTGATATTAGGGATTAGAGGATAACACATACCGTAGCCACATCCGGCTATAACCGAGTTGGTTAGAGTCCTCAGTAGAACTTAGCAGCCACAAGTGATGGCCATTCGTTGCTGACCTTTGTAGGCCCAAAGAGCACAGAGTCACGTGTCGAATCAGCGCCCTCAGCCTTCAGCTGAACCTTGACATACTGATCTCCACTGAAGAAATAGACAACGGTATTGTCTGATTGGCTCGTAAGCACGTTGTCCACGGTGTTGAACCCAGCAGTCACAAGTGAAGGCCATTCATCGGAAATATTTGCCGGCCCATAGAGGATGCGGTCCTGCAGCTTATTGCCGACAAGTTCGAGCTTGGCTTTGATGTATTTCGGTCCGCTGAAGAAATATGTCACACCACCACCGATTGGGCTTGGAAGAATAGCATCTACGGTGTCGAATCCAGCTGTTACGAGGGATGGCCACTCAGCGGAGATATTCGCTGGCCCAAAGAGGATGGTATCCTGTAGCGTATTGGGGTCGAGTTTAACCTTAACATACTTTGGTCCACGGAAGAAATACAACACGCTGCTGTCCAATGGGCTTTGGAACACGGAATCGACGGTAGTAAAGCCAGCCTCTTTGAGAGCGGGCCAGCCAGCAGTTATGTCCTTCGGTCCGCTGTAGACAGTATCGTCTGACTTGCCCTGTCTCCAGGTGATTCGTGCATACTGGGTACCTGAGAAGAAGTATGTCTGCTCGGGTTGACCGGGAACTGGAATAGTTGCTCGTGCTGGCATTTTATCTGGCTATTTGAAAGATAGGCGGTAACTGTGTGGTCTGAAAGAGAGCTTGAATGGAGCTAATAGTAAATCAAAAGAATTCGAGTGAAGTTTGTTCGTTTTTTTAGGTACCAATGCTGAAGTTGGTTGGGGTTTAGGCGTCTGAAGAGATATCGAAGCTTGTCCAGTTTCTATCCTGATGAGACTTGACATAGGCGTGTGAAGTAGTCTTAAATACTCTAAAAATGCCCGTGCATCTAGTATGGTCCTCATGATATATTGATGTAAGTCACGCGTAGGTGGCGTTCAATTACGTGCTTCCTGAAAATCTTAGCTATGGCAACATATCTTGTGATAATTTCGATCTACTCTTCCAAATAGGTGGAATGCATGATTTGAGGATGCAGATTACATGAAGATCGTTTTCTATGAGCTATGACCTCTACTAGACTCCTAAAAGCATTTCTAAAGGTTATGCGATTACCAATTCAGGTTTATGCTACATACGTACATGCTTTGCATGTATACGCTTCCTGCTACAATTAAGAATCGCTCGGGATTTTCCCGGTCACTGCATACTCCTGGTCGAACTCATTACTAGTTTTTGCTGACCTGCACACGTAATGAATTTCCAAAAGAAAAAGAAAATAAGTGTTAATTATACTCGAAATCTCGCACAAAGTGCTACTACATATGCATATTTAGTAGCACATTGACTTAGTCGACTCGAAAAATTACACTAGCTTATAAATTAAACGTAAATGGTGTCTGTTTATAATAGAGTTATAGAACAGCTCGGAAGAAAACTTAATCTCAGAGAAAAATATACTTTTATCAGAGACATTCTTTTATAACTACCTGGGAACCCTGTAGTGTGTTCACCTTCTACACAATCATAGGCTACTGATGCCTTTATAGAACCATTAATTATATTATCCAGCAGACTCTTTCCATTAAATATGAGTACGCATTAATTAGTATGCATGTAATATCTTCCCGAAAAAGGTTACAACCACATGGCCTCGCTAATGTCTATAATGCATGAGCAGTGACCAGCTGAAAATGCACGTCTATAAGCAGATTGAGGGATTATTCCTCGGATATGTATGATCTTGCGATGGTAGAGGCATTTATCTCAAAGGTAGCTCCCCACGAGCGTTTCGCTTTTATTCGTGTGTATCTTGTTAGGTTCATCTTTGTCCGTGGTGTTTTGCCCCGAAAATGATAAACTAGGCGCGCATCTGAAGACGTACTAAACTCTATGTTCTCCGATCAGATATGATCTACTGCGGCGGAGATTAAGATACTGAAACCATGGGCGCTGAACTTTTACGACCCGTGTTTGCAGCGACTATCATTTGCTAACACGCGTTGAGTAACCTACTGCAAAAAATCAGGGCAGAATGGAGATCGATTCTAAGTGTGAGGTCGTGTAGAGACACGGCACTTTAATTCGATGGCGGGGTTTCTTGGCAGCATTGCAAAAAGACAATACTCGTGAAAGAGCAGAAGGAGCTAGAAATGGGTACTGATGACCAGAAAGAGATCCAAAGATTTATTTTATGGGGCTTTATTTTGCCCCCCGATCTCAGCGCAAGACGTTTCTAGCGGTAAGCTTTGCCCAAGAGGACAACAAGCTACGCGCCGAGACTAACAGCCTCCATATAATTTCTACGCGCGCGGTTCCACAGGCTGCAATCTCGCAATTTGAGTTTTAGCCAGTCAGCACCAATATATAGGTACGTACCGTTTCATTTTGGCGCCCACCCGGTCGCGCCGCGTTTCTGCCTAGTTCTTTCATTTTTAGCTTTCAGCCTCACGTGGATAGCTATCTGAAATTTCCGGCTGTGCAACCAATAGCCTATCATATGAAAATTTCTAGCTGTGCCACTAACAGATATGTTCCGCCCCAGTTTTCTACCTAAGATATAGTAACACCTCTGGCTACCACTACTCTTCCTATAATGACCGGTAAGACTATCCGTTTACAAGTAGGGTTCTATGGCCGATACTCACTATTAGAACTTTCACCGGGAATCTGAAAGACCAGTAAAAACCCCAACAATAATATTTCCGGTAGCTTTACGATGCTGACATCTCCGGCTGTGCCATTAACAGTTTTTGCCTAAGGTATATCGGCTTTAATTAAGTCGTCGAATAGGAATTGTAGCCACGGGCCTCACAAACCCAGCTGTCAAACTTGGTAGGAAGGCCCCAAAGACTCAGAGCTAATGATCTACCGCAATTATATCTCTTGCTATATTGTCGCTTAATTTTGTCAATTACGAGGGCCGGGTCTAGTAAGTTTCATGGTTGTAGCCTCGATTCGATACCCTCAGTATAGTGACATCTCCAGCTATGCTACCTCCACTCTATTTCGCACACTGGCTACGATACGGTGACATCCCGGCCTATGCCACCAACAAGCCCTTTCACTTTACCCCTCAGAGTTCTGCCTGAGGTACCAACACATGAGCTGACTTTAGTCTTCCGCCTAACACGCCGGCAGTGGGCTGTTTGACCAGCATTAGGCATTGACACAGGAATTATTTTGTATAAATCTTGCCTACATCCTCCCTATCTTTGTAGTACTACCATGGTTCCCTCCGCATCCTTCCCTCAGTATCTCATAATCTGGTGAAGCTGTCCTCCCCAGATCTTGAGATTTTTTCATTGATCAGCCTGAAATTTATTGCGTATAAAGCCACCGCCACTTTGGGGAGGCAGCATTTTTCAATGGGTTATGCGAGCAATCCTCCTTGGAGTGCTTATGATTAATCAATTAATTCAATCCCTCTTAGACTGTGGTGATTGAGGTTGGCATTGTATTATCAAAAAACGCACGGTATGTATACACCACTAATTATTTAAGGTATATCGATAAAACAATGGACTCTCTGCTAAACACATCAACTCTCGTCTTCCTTGGTAAGAAGACCTGAGCAGATATTTGCTAGGTGTAGGCAGTCCGCTGTCATAATTGTATACAAATTTTCCTTGGCTGCGCGGCAAGCGGTATTAGGCTAGAACAAGACGTGCTTTCGACAAAGGATATAAGAACTGTTCATGTAGCGCTAATTCGAGTCAAGATATACGCAGGTTTACCATTTAGCGTCATGCTCGCCAACCCAGCCTTCTCTAATTCTTTGAATTTAATGCCTCTAGTTTTGTGGTTTTTTTTTTCAGGCATGAAATTAATTAATTGATTATAAGTACAAAGAGCCAGTTTTGTAAGTACTTTTTCTGAACTTTCGCTAGTTTAATTTTTACAGCCATAGGAGATACCAATCTTTGACATAGCTCGCTCCTGTGGATAGCGCTCTTGTGTTATCCAAAGTCTTATATATTTCCCTATAGTCAGATATTGACATATTTTACCCCCTGGTTCAGATCTCTTTCGTGGATGGTCGTATACCGCTAACAGTAGCCTTTTTTCGGGAATACGCTACGCGCTATACCTAACAGACATTCTTATCAGCAAGGGGGCACATGCTATTCCTGAGTGTATTGTAGACGCACCCTCTACCCACAGCACCATAGTACGTCCCTGGCGCTCGCCTCTCGCTCGCCTGGTACTCCTACACGTATAATCACTCTATAGGTTCCCCTAAACTCCTAACGCCATACCATGGTATATTACAATACGCTACCCTCAAGCTAAAGTAATCTCGGGGGATTCGGAGTGATTACCTGCTCTACACTTCTACGCCGCCATAGTCTCGACCTACGGGCGCCCCATATAGAGACTAGGCTACCGCTACCCCCGCTTGAGAACCGCTGCTATCTAATGTATAAAATCACTAGTTTTTGCCTCAATCCCTATTTTCTTTGGTCTCCGTTTGTGTTATACTTTGGTCCCATTTTTCATAGTCTTTGACTATTGTTCTTACCTACTGTGGAAACATTTTCTCATATATAGCTTTCATTCTCGGGATCTCCGTCCCCATTCTTCTACATAACCTCTATATTTCCCCACCTACTGGCCTACGCTCCCGCATATTAACTTATAGATAGATAGGTAAATAGATAGAAACTTTTTTTAAGGATATGGTATATGTACATACAGTTGTTTCTTACTATTATAGGTAACCTTTGTCTGCCACTTGTTTCTCTCACTAAGGCTGCTATAATGAACAAAGTCTACCGGAGATGTTACCTCTTACAACTACGTCATCTTCTAGTACTTCTAGTACGCCTGTACGAACTTGAAAGAAAGTTTCATAGGATAATTTAGTTAAGCTATATAGCTTAATTGCTAGCTAGCACATTGCTTTAAGATTTCTTTAAGAACAACACTCAGCCATATATACGTATACTATAGTTTGCAAGCTTGCTTTATGCCTCATGTCAAAACATACCAGAGATCCAACGAGATATATTTGATTTAACATTATAATAAATAAAGGAATATGCATAATGTATACTTTAGGGAAAGAAGTAGGAATAAAAAAAATAATCACACCCTTAGATCCCCGCACCCTCAGTTTTGTCCCATGCGCCCCTCAGACCCCGCAATATTGCTAGACTTACGGACCGCCACTTTTATATCTGATCCTACTACACAGAGGCCTTCAATTACATCGCCATCTATAAAATTCCCCTTACCCTTGAGACACCTAAGTATATATTCGAGCATTGCGGGGGGGACTTGGGAGTTCTTCCTTGTTGAAAAATTCTTTAGATTAGTCCAGTTATGCGTAGTATTACTAGGAGTGCTATGCTGGACTCCCGAGTAGGCAGATGATACACTTGGGTTTCTAATATCCGTATACCGCTTAGTTGGAGGCATATCCTGAGCCGTGGAGCAGGGAGGTTGGGCAAAATTTTCCGGTGGGAAATCCGGCAGATTTGTCTGCACATCGTATTGGGGTTTGGGGGTTGTAGGCTGGATTTCGAGCCAAGCAGGGGACACATATTTTTCAGTAGAATTCTCGCATCCCCTAGATGAAAGCGTACCCTGGGACAGAGGTGGGACGGTTTGAGAAGTCTGAGATCGTAGAAAGTCCTGAGGGCTCGGTGGTGTATTTTTATTGAAGCAAAGGGTGCTAGGCTTGGTTTTCGTAATTAGAGGGAGTGCTAAAACCTCCGCGATATTCGCATATCTCTTAGGTAGAGTTGCATTCTCGGCTGACTCTGTACGAAACAAGGGTTAGTAACTGAGGTAATATTCAGATAGGTTCGTCTTATTTATACTATACGTATGTATAGTATGGGAGGTACTCGATGGGAGGGAGTTAAGGCATAAAACAAACCTTGTAGGGGCTGTATTATACCGTCAGCATCCGCCAGCAAGAAATTTCGACAGCTGGTATATTTATTTTCAGGCTTATTTGGGGGTTTCTTGTGCTTGAATAGAGGAACATCACCTAAGTGACAATTAGCAATTAAGAAACTAGTAATGTTAGGCTCCCATAACATACGGCGTTCTCTAAATATGCTGTTTTGGCGTTTAGTAGTATCCTTATCGGATTTTTCGGGTAGGGCGCCGGGTCTGGTACCACGTTTATCGGCTTTAGTACTGCGCATGACGAGAGTCGGGTTCAGCTTTAAGCCTATTTAGTTGACTTCCTAGGTGCAGTAGGCGGGGAATTTGTGGGCAATGGTGTATGGGTCTGATCTGCTGAACAGTAGTTGGGATTCTTGCACTTATAAGTCTGCATAATGCAGCCCGTAGGGTCGTGGCTATGATTACTGCACATGTAGGTAAAAGTGGAACGTAAAAGTGGAGGGCCTAGGCCTGCCAGGGCTCACCTCCACTTTTGAGTTCCACTACGCTACAGGCCCTTTTCAACCTGTTGGTGGAGCTTCCACTATTGTGTTCCACTGCGCTGCAGGCTTTTTTCAGCCTTTGTTGGTGGAGCTTCCACTATTGTGTTCCACTGCGCTGCAGGCCTTTTTCAGCCTTTGTTAGTGGGCTTCCACTTTTGTGTTCCACTACGCTACAGGCCGTGTTTCAGCCTTTGTTGGCGGAGCTTCCACTTTTGTGTTCCACTGCGCTGCAGGCCGTGTTTCAGCCTTTGTTGGCGGAGCTTCCACTTTTGCGTCCCTTTACCCGTGGACCCACTCGTACTCACCCTCTAGAGAAAGAATCAGAAAACAGGGGGGGTACGCATGGAGGCGTCTCGGAAGTTCAAATCCACCTAGTAACCCTAAATAAGGCAAAAAAAAGTATTACTCCTACTCTTATAATGGCTCAAAAACTTCTACTACCAGTAGTAAATAGTGTCAAAATACGTGCTTCCGCCACTTAAACACCCCTCCGGTTTTCTGGTTCCCTTCCTGGGCGACGAGTATATAACAATGGGGGTGGATCTATAGGCTAGAAAACTCTGACTGTTTAATGTCTACAAGGATATATGAAGATCACGCCTGAACTACTGGTAAATGGCCAGTTACTGGACTCAAGTGTACCAGATTGACTCCGTAAATTTATTTATTTGCTTTATGTCTTAAGTGCAACACATCGTGATGATTAGAACAAGAGCCAACAAACCTGTTTTAAGGTGCATGCGCTATATGTAGTACTTTTGAAACTTGATAGCTGAGTTTTATGGTCTGTCTAGGCCACTCTAAAGGCGCGTATTAGATAAGAATGATTAATTGATGGGAATATATATAGCTCATGCGTTTAGAGCTAGTACGTGGTTCCATAACCTGGAAGTTACATGTACGTGCTTACTGATATAAACCAAAAGAGAAAAAAGAAATTGTATGTGTAGAAGTATTGCTAGGTAGCATCAAAATATTTGGTACTTTTTTAAAATCTTATTCCCGCGTAGGGAAAGCGCTGATCTATTCAAATATTCCTACGACAACGAAGTGGTATTTAAAGAAAATGAATAATAAAATCTACTCTCTTAGACACATTCCCAGCATACTTGTGAGCCTCTGTGAGGGTTTCAAGGTTACAAATTAAGTCCTCCGACAGAATTACCATATATTATGAAACCTTCATGCAAGTTTGTCTTCTCTCATTTTATCTATAGCGGACAAAAGAAGAGGAGATAAAAGAGCTGAACGTAAGAGGAATGCCCGGGGGGGAGACCCCATGGGCCATAGCTCGCGGGATAGAGGATGTGAAGCAGACATGGCGGTTTAAATAGAGCGCCTGTGCTGAGGTCGTAATTAAAATCTCTTTCAAGGCGCACAGGTAGTTATGTAATATTAATCCAAGGAAAACACCCTTGCTATTCTATAATAATTGTTATATGCTCAGCCAAGAGACAAATGACTCTGTACGCCTTATCTAACCCATTCTATCCTATTTCTATGGTCGTTGCTATTGCTATCGAAAATACTTACGAAAGCTATGTCTTAGCGTCTAAGCTAGTGGCGCTGCACCCCACAAGATAAACAAAGTGCCAATCCCCGAAGGTTGATAGCATTTTTGTTTTAGGTTTCTTTTATTACATATCAGCATCTTTTTTATTAGTTCGCCGAACGGCTCTAGTGAGAGTAAGACTTACATTGTCGGATACCCCTTGCCTGCCTCGAGTATTCCTAGTGTATTGGGTATAGTGGGATCGGGCGAGTAAGGAGAGGGTACTTATTATATATTATAAGTGTCGTGCTCCTGCCAGGTTCGTGCGGTTACTTTGGCAGCGAATCACCTTTAGACGTTCGCCGTGACTATACGATTCCTAAACAGGCTAGCGTGGAATGAAGATTTTCTTCGTCGCCCCCTCCTTTAATTAACGTTTATGCCAATTATCACCAACCAGATAAATATGGAAAGCGCGACCAAGAAACGAAAGACTGTACATGGCGGGGAAGAGTCTCTACAGGAGGGTTTTAAATCCCTTGGGAACGATCTGAGGACTCTCCAACGTCATATTGGAGAATTAGGAAAAGATATGGAGTCTCCAGTTGATGAATCTCTTTTAGAGACATTTCAGTCAATAGTACGCTCTCTCCAAGGCCATTTAAAAAGATTCAAAGAGATATCCGACAAACCAGTTCCGAAGAAAGTGTTTAAATGCCCCGATTGTCCCAACAAAAAATACGGTCGTATAGACCGCTTATACAGCCATTGCGAGCAAAAACACAAGAATAGAAGCTACCTGACGAAGAGCTGTCCGTGTCCTAAGACTTTCGGGACTTTAGCTGCCCGCAACACCCACTTAAAGAATACGCATCCCGAATATTATAACAATGAACGACAGCGTATTACAGAATGTGAGTTTTCTCCTAGCTTGCTGGTAATCTATATCTCATAATCTCATAGCAGTCGAGGAGGTTCAACTTGCATCCGGAGGAGATGGTAAGTAGTTTACCCGAAATCCGATAGTGTAAACATCACTAAGAAATTTATAGGAGATCCGGAAGCGGAGTCTAGCACCCAACATGATCTCGTTGACCAACTCTCAGTCAAGGGAGGAAGTAAGCTCCTACTCACTCTGGGGTTTTACTGGTATAACTCCCACTAATGGCTATGTAGGAGAGGCTGGAACGGGACCTAGTATTCAGCGTAACATCGATGCCATTGAAGGTGGAATCGAGTCACAGAAGGAGGATGGGCCATCTATAGGAGAAGCCGGAACTGGGCCTAGTGTTCAGCACGGTCTCGTAATTACTAAAGACTATCGGGTTAAGGAACAGTATAGTATTGTAAGTTCTGGGAGTAAGTCTTTAGAAAGTTGGGTGTGGTTTGACTCTTCATTACCATCATGTTGGCGCGAGTGGCGCGAATGGTACGGAGTGGCAAACAACACTTGGGCAGGTGGCGCATAACCTTTGGGCACGCGGGAAAGAAAGTATCGCCGTACTGAATCTAGTAATTTATCTAAAATTCCTTTATAAGAGCTCTATAGAATGACATAAACACCCAACCCAACATCAAATCTAGCTAATAGCTCAAAATAATAGCAAAGCCACCACCGTTCTCGAAATCTTGAACAGGAGGGAATACCATAAAAGCTGTAGTATTCCAAATAAGGACAGAACCTAGGGTTAAGGGGATTTTGACCGCTGATTCACCCTTGACACACCGTGGGTACCCGGCGTCTAGCCTGATAGGAATCAAAACATCAATACTACCGGACTTTCGTTTTGCACTTAATGCTTCTATCTCTTTAGGGTGAAAATGGACGAACACACGACTCGAGTGTTTTTGTGACTTTAGGCCATCGATTTGGGGTTTCTTCTAGTACCCGCCGCTCAGTTAGTAGTGTTTACACTTCTGCTGCGTAGAATACCAGTTGTAAAGATACTCGGGCTTACCTGTTCAAAGTCTCGAACAACTTGATCACATTCGGAACCCCACGGCAGGACTGTCCATGGACACCTTAGGGATATTTTCGCGGTCTGAGCGGTGAAATAAGCCATCTGTTCGGCAAAATCCGGTATCGTTTGCCCAACCCCGTCGATTAGCGAGGAATCCATAAGATCCTGGACGACAGCGAAACCATCACGCTCTAGGTCACCGGCAACTGATCGATCAGCGTTTGTTCCTTCTGACATATCTGGGTAATGTGAGGTCGAAATTTGCGAGGAGTTAAGTGAGGGGTTGATGGGAATAAAACCAACACAAGGGAAACAATACCGTTGTTGAAACTTACAACTATATCGCGAGACTAACTTTGCCACGTAAACACCTAACATGGCCGTCATTGAAAATACTTGAGAGCCTTGCTATGATGATGAGAGTGAGGAAAGTGTTTATAAACGTAAGGCTCCATGATTGTACTAATTCCCATGCAAGGTGCTCATTCTTGCAGTTCCACTTTTGTGTTCCAGTGTTATGCGGGCGGGTTTTACCCCTGCCGCCAGGCCAAACTCCCGCAGTTGTCTTGCGCGGCAAAGGCTCCGCTTTGCCCCTGGTCACCTGGACTTCCACTTTTGTGTTCCGCTTCCTTGGTCACCTGGACCTCCGCTTTTGTGTTCCATATTTATTCACCTGACACCCCTCGCCAAGACATACCCACTAGATCTCAGCGCTCTTTGTGAATACCTGTAACACTCATTAAGATGTCAACAGGCGCCTCGTATCCTAATAACGCTCGCGATGATCCATCCCCAAGGCCTACAGTGCCCTTCCGCCTCCTCGGACTCTTCGCCCACACACCTGTGGACGACTGCGTGATTGAGACGGTCAATACCGCAATCGGCCTGATTAGAGAAGACCCTGGTATTCCTCAGGCTATCAAGGACCACCTCACTAAAGTCGTTTTCTCGATACCCGATATACCGGATGTTGGCCGCCTTGCGCAGACGGTTATCTCCAACCAAAAAAAAGCAAACAATTGTGTGCAATTTGCCAAAGCTTTTACTGAGGGGACGCGCTTCCTTCGGACTAGTGGGGCTGGGCGGGGTTCAACACCATCTGTTGGAAGTTCCCATGCTAGCTTAATCAGTAGGTCTTTGTCCATCAACTATTTTTTTCTCAACGCTGCTCATACGTAAAACTACATAGGCGAAGACTCCACGCCACCTCCTTCGCGATCTGTTGCCGGAGAGCGTGAAAAGCGCAATAGAGATCTTACCAATAGGCTAAAAGAGCGCCATCCAAGCGCGCCCATTTGTGAGATTAGTGGGAGCACGGGTAGAGGGTCTGATTTAACTGGTGCTCATATCTTTCCCTTCTCGATTGGCGGTGGCAACAAAAAGCAGGAGCATTTATGGGAGTTGTTGCGTTGCTTCTGGCCCCCAGAGATGGTGGAAGCCATCATGGACGAATGCACCAGAATCGACGGGAAAGGTGGTATCAATCTTTGCAGTAACGGCATCGCCATGACTAAAGATTGTCATGATAGATTTGATAAGTTGAGGTGGTATCTAGTCCCGGAAATTGGAACTATAACGGCTACGGAATATACCGCGGTATTCCATTGGCAAGTCGAGCCTACTAGCACTGCGGCGGCCCCTCAGTGGTTCCACCAGGCCCCAATCGTGGGTCCTGGGGGATACAATTATTATCGCGGAATCTGTACCGGAGACCGTATAGTCTTCAGGACCGTGGACCCTGTGGTATATCCTTTACCGGATCCTGGATTACTTTGGGCACGTTCCATCATTACCAAGATAGCTCGCCCTCACGGAGGCGCCGGGGACGATGACCTCTCTGATGATGAATGGGGAGATACAGCAAAAGAAGGTGTTTCTTCTTGCTCGATCGAATCGCCCCAGGAGCTACTTGGGCCTTCGCTAGCCCCCCATAGTCATTTTAGCTCCAAGTCCGTCGCCAACTTCTTCGCCTTAGCTAATTATGAAACAAACAATGCTTATTCAGAACAGCGTCAAGTTATGGAGGGGCCATCTGGTGAAATGCTACATCTCTTTAGTGACTCATACGAAGGGATGAAGAGCCTGGGCGTACAGAAGGTGAAGGGATGGTTGGAAGGCCAGGAAGGGGAATTTTAGGGCTTAGTAGTTTAGGAATGATTTTATTTATGGAACTATATATGCGGTTGTGACTGGAAACTGAGCGAGCAACGACCCCTGAATTATATAGTATATAGATCCCCATTTTATCCACTTTTATTACTCCGTCTAGCCTCTAGGTCCTTTAACGCCTTTGTTTGTAGTCATGGTCTTGATCTAGGGGGTATATATTAAATTCAGAATATTTTAAGCAGAGATATTTAGCACTCACGGATCGTTCTCTTTTCCCCCTTCTAGTGACTCCCACTTACTAAGGAAGTCCGCGACTGTGTCGGAGGTCGTGTATTGTGCTTTAGGAATTAATAACTACTTTGGTTCCCTCTTAATTAACTCCTTCTCCCACATCTCAAGGGGACTCATAAATTCATCGTAGTGAGCTTGATAGAGAGATCCGAATAGGGTTTGTTTCAGATTGGTGCTGCCTCCCCCTATATATACCACCAAACGTATCCATTAGCACTCAGTCAATGTAGCGAAATTAGCAAGGAGCTAGATACCGAGGTTCCTGGTATAGTCCGGCAAGTATTTGACTACATCAGATGCTTCCATTTGGGTCCATTTTTTTAGCGTATTCCAGCCTTTGAGATACCGGTAGTTTTAAAAAATTCGTGAAAACCTCGGGCGCCATACGTATATATATACCATGGATTTCTAATTTAGTGCACAGTTCTGGGAATTGGGGGGGGACCAAACTTTATAGCCAGATATTTCTACAAGCTTAACTCATCAAAGCTATTTAGAATGCTCGATCGCTATTCAATAGATAGTGTAGAGCTACTAGCTAACTACACTCACATAAAAGCAAATAATCATTTGGGAAAAGAAAAAATCACTTCAATGCACTTTCTTCGGTCTAGAACATCAAATTTGAGAGTTAGGTGCATTTTTAAAAAAGAAATAAGGCAAAGAAGCAAAATGATACCTCTGTACCTCGAATAAGAGCTATGATGCAGGTCAGATGTATAGTAAGAAAGAATACAATGAATTTATAAGCAAGAAACTCTTGTTACCCGTAACAGGTAGATGATCGAGAACGAGCGCAGTTTAGAGTGATTTGCCCTTAATACTGCCCCAGACTACATAACCGACTACATGAGGCTGCAACACTGCCTCTTAGGAGGGGTAATTTTTTCTATCGGAATAAGTGGTAGCTGATCAGTAGACCATTCACCCAACAAGACATAAAAACTCGCTGGGCTTTCAGCCACCGGGCATTCGGAGACGGTAATACGATAGTTCTTCCTTTCAAAGGATTCTGCTGTGCCTGTATCTTTGTTAGCCAATTCCAGACCTTTAGGACTTATATTCTAGTTCGTTTATATTTACCGCGTGTAGAGTCCCCGGAGAACCATATACTACCGTTGATGCTTTCTTCTATACTAAATGTGACGTCTATCATGCCTTCCTATAAGGCTAATATCAGAATCATGGGAAACTGTTCAAAAGTTCTCAGCATACTTACCGGGGCATTATGCGGTGTTACAGTAACGGAATTAGTTCTTATTCCTTCTCCTGCGTGTCTCTCCTGCTTTTGAGTCAGTACAGATAAAGTCACGTATGGATTCCTAGGTATTTCCATACGTCATCTTTAGGTGTAAGTTCTATAGTGATGGAGAAGCGGTCTTGATTAGTCTGTTTGTATGCTGCCATCTCTCTAGAGAAAAGTGAAGTAGTGCGAAGTGCGAAGCGAAATACGTTTGTTAGATAGTCTGCTAGAAGCACAAGGCTGAGGGCTATTATATAAATTACCGGATTGGAGTGTAAGGGGCGGGTAGCTGAGTTAACTAGAGGTCAAAGCCATAGGTTGGTGGGGTCAAAGTGGAAGGCAAAAGTGGAAGACAAAAGTGGAAGGCAAAAGTGGAAGGCAAAAGTGGGAGACCCGGAGTGAGGTGGCAATGGCGGGCTGGGTTAAAATTCTTGCTTTTTCGTGTTGGCACGATCTGTTACATGGAGTGAGACATGAGAGACGAGCCCATGTCAGCATGGGTGATCTAAATAAGATCACTGCTCAGTGAGGGACTCACGCGGTTGGGATGGAAATGGTAATAGATCCGGAATTACCAAATGGTATATTATTATTCATTTCTAGAAAAAGTAACCAATTTCAAAATGGTAGTATTCCAACCAATCATTTCGTGGTTTCAAGTCGACCGTGTGGGTATCTTTGGCCTCCTAATAGATGGAAAGTATCTCACTAATCACTCGAGCTGTTTCTCCTGGTGAGAGGTGAAGCATGTGCCTTGTGTAGCATAAACTCTGTTGAGCTAAACAGCCTGAAAAGTTTATACAATGGAATCTCGGTATAAAGATACGGGCTAGTCCCATGGCCATCTCCCACTGCCCATAGAAATCTGCCTCCATAAAAACGTTACTCGAAATAAGCGTACAGTTTTGCGTTCCTTATACCAAGCCTCATACATATCAGCTTTAGTCGCTCGAGTTCCTCACCCTATCCAAACATATCTTCGTGAATTGGCCCTAATGCCCCCTCGGACCTTGGGCTACATGTCCCCCGCGCTCGGTAAACCTCCTTGGGGTAGATTTTTGCCCTTTGGTCATCAAACGGTTCGTGATTCTCTGTTGTTTTTATATCTGTTAGATAATACTAATAACTAGTAAGGCTTTGGCTTTTATTATAGCTCTGTTATTAACAAATATGATTTTATTTGTATATCTATGTCGGCGGGGCCGGGGAAGAGTGGGGAGTACGAGTATGACTATTGGTATAAATCTTTCTTTGTGATTGCTTCCGTGATAATCACCTTTTAATCCTAGTTTGAAGCTGACTGACAGTGGTATCGGCAATAGTCTTATATCACACCAGAGATACCGCCAATTTATTAGAAAAGAACAAGGTTGGGAGGTCCTACGCTCCCTATCTGTTAAAATATAGGGTAATCGGGGCAAAAGGTTTGAAGCTTCTCCAAGAACTTTGTGACAACGGCCGATTACAGCTAGAACTTACCAAGTTATTCATAGGGAATCATAAGCACAAGGAAGATACGATTACATGCCCGCAGCCTTTTGTAGAAGTAGAGTCTTTAGACTCCAAGAAAGTTCTAGATACCTTTATAGCCGATTATTATAAGTTTCTCACAGTCAAAGACAAATATTGCGAGACCTTTGCCGCCATTTCCCTAGGTCCATACACTAAAGAGCAGTGGGAGTCCTTTATCTCGTCACACCACGACTTCTTACATAAATTTTTCGATGTTCTCTTAGATTCACAACACCCTGCAGCAAGCCCTTCTATGGGAAGCCTTATTCTCGGGACCGATATGCCAGGAACTATATGGAAGTATGGTATCTCTGGTCCTTTGGAGCTGCTATTTGATATGGTATCTATTTCTGGGGATAGGGGGGATCATATGGAATACGTATCCACCTTTATTCACTATTTATATGGAATGTTGGCTATGTGTGGGTTAACCTAAGAATACTCAAGACTTGATACCCTATGCTAATTGTGTTGGCACAGTATACGAGATTATTCCTGCTTTTGCAGACACCTGGGCTAAGTACTTGGGTGACATCAGTACCTACTACCTAAACATCAAAGATAGTGGAATGTGGGAAGAGATTGCGCATAATTGGTACTCTAAAGCAGTCCGCCATATTCCATATGGCGGAAAGTACTACTACTACTCCCACATTAAATATTCAATCAATCCCGAGGCTCTCCAGCAGCTGCATTACTACTGTAGACAACTGGGTGTGAGCCAATCACTCTTTGTGGCCATCGGAACCATCATTGATCCTATATTTATTCCTGATAGCACGTCTCCGCAGCCTCAGTCAGTTGAAGCTTTGTTTACTCAACTACATGCTACCAACTATGAAATATTTAGTGATATACTTCATAAGATCATTCATGGCTTGGATAAACACGTTGGAGTCGATGGTATTTCAAGATGGGAGGTTAGTATAACTATAACCCTAGTCCTAGGATAGAACTTAATTAATACATCGGCACAGGCTTTTTTTAGCGACATTCCCGTATACCTTTTGAAAGGTATCATTCAATATAGAGATGGTGTAGTGTGCCCCGAAGATGCGAGGGTGTTGGTATACCACCTCTTACGGCTTCCCTAGGAGGATTTTGGGAGTGTCTTGGCAAATAGCTACAGAAAGAGGTTCTTAATTAGTTATGTTTTATGTAAGGTTGTGCTTTGTGAGCCAGAATCTCTCTATATACTTAAAGTATTCTTACTTCAACTCGGGAAACTATATAAGTAAATGCTATGCTATAGCATTGAAAGTGACCAATCTCTACATAATACCATTATCAGAAGAGATTAATAGATACGTCTATTTAGCTTATCATCGATTACCTAGATTTCCTCCTAGTAATAAAGATTAGGCAAGTTGGCTTTTTACCTGCCGGCAAAATTAAGGCCCCATCATGGAATCGTGGAACTAAGCCCTATTTACGTCACTCGTTTAGGCGCATAGAGTTACGTCAATTTCTTAGGCGCGTGTCCTCACAAAGGTTGCACCAATTTCTTATACGCACGCCCTCACAAAGAGTTGCGTCAATTGCTTACACGTGTTACGTCACTATTTAGGCACCCACAAAGGGTTACACTTATGCGCGTGCCCTCACAAAGAGTTACGTCAATTTCTTAGGCGCGGCCCTCACAAAGAATTGCGTCAATTTCTTTGGCGCGTGTCCTCATAAAGAGTTGCGTCAATCGTTTATACGTGTTACGTCACTGTTTAGGCACCCTCACAAAGGGTTGCACTTATGCGCGTCGTCACAAAGAGTTGCGGCGATTTCTTAGGCGTGCGCCCTCGCAAGCAGTTAAATCAATTGTCACTGTTTATGCACCATCGTAAAGAACTGTGCTATTTCCTTAGGCGCTGCCTCATAAAGGTATCAATTGAAGCAGCTTCTTAGCGTCATTATAAGTACCACGGGTAAGTCTGTTGACAGGCGGTGCAGAGAGTATGACTGGTACTGTATTTCCTATCTAAAATTAGCGCCGTTACTGCTAGGTGCCATTAGACTTATCCCGGTACCCGTAGCATTTAGGGAATAATATAGCCATAATACCTCTAAAGGGCTGCGTTAATAATATAATATAGGAACGTGTTCTTACAAATAATTGGGCTTCGCTTAGATGCGCACTAGTGTATAGAAGTAGCGATTTGATTTCCCTAAATTTTATCTAGGCGCCTATCCCCTACTAGGACTCACAAAGAGTTGTGTACTCAGAATTTATTAGTACATTCTTGATATCATTTTTAGCCTCACTTTACCTAAGTCCCCTAGCATTTGGGAAAATCTCCTAATTTCTGGTCGCGTTAGTTATTCTGAAGAGGGTCATATAAATGCTAGGTGTTCCAACATCTTTGGGTTGGGTCCGCAAACTCGAACTAGCCATCATTAGCCGTCATAAAATATGCAGGCAGCACTTCTACACAGTCAAAAAAATTCTTCTGACATTCCTGGACTTGACGAGTTCTTGCGAATTGAAGCACTAGAGAGGTTAGTACTAGAGAGGCTTCAAGAATCTTACAGTGCACGTGACTTACGGAGAGTAGTAGAGCATAAGGATTTGTTCATCCCTATCAGAAAGCTGGCAAGGGAGCTAAAGCAGGCTGTCGAGGCCGAAGTATGGTACATGCAAGCCAAGGAACTTTTTTGAGTTCCTGGAAAGTGTAGTGCAACCATACGTACCTAGGTAGGTATCAACTCCAGCGCCTTGATTGACCATCAGTTCATAAATAAAATTGACACAGGATTCAAATAGATTTCTAAGCCCATCTGGGATCGCGTCACGGTGGTTTTATGTCAGGATTTACAGCGCCGTCTGTAAAATATGAGGTCTAAAGGTGGGAAAGGAGGTGTTATTAGTATTATATATATTGTATTCTGTATTATAAAATATTTTCTCTAAAAAAATTTGCCTAAAGAGCTCTGTTAAGAAGGGCAAAAATGTAGCTCTTTGAACCGAACACCCTCTTTAAGCGTTCCAACAACAGTTCCACAAATTTTATCCTTTGTATTAGAATCCGTGCAAGCTTTGGAAGAAAATAATAGCATTAGCGGGGTCGTAATATTCTTACTTATATAAGACCTTACCTGTGACAACAGTGTTTCCTTTTTGATTTACCAAGTGTTGTGCTATAAGTTTCTCAAATTGGGCCCGCTCATAAATGGTGGCGACACGAATTTCTTTTCTTCTTTGTCCCCATAAAAGCCGTCAAGATCAAGTGTACGAGCAAGCATAAAGACTTTTATCTTGAGAATCTATGCAATATTAGTACTCTCGCGACTTTTGGAGTTTGGGTGCCTACATGGTGCGTGTCTAGATTCAACAAAGTCTTCATCCATTCATATACCCAGTACACGTGG
Source organism: Verpa conica (assembly GCA_033030425.1). NCBI lineage: Eukaryota > Fungi > Ascomycota > Pezizomycetes > Pezizales > Morchellaceae > Verpa > Verpa conica. The sequence continues at coordinate 138,610 of JAUFSD010000010.1, read as the reverse complement.
CCTTCTAGTTATTAGCCTAGCCCAGACTGATGATAATAGGTAGGAGATATTCTCACATCCACTATCCATCTCCCAGTATAGAAAGATCTTTCTGGTTTTAGTTTCGTAGTTGATATGTCCTTCAATCAGTGTTTTTATATAAAGTAGTTGTCCGGCGATACCGATTCCAGTAGCACACATTGTCAAGAACACCCATTTCCTAGTCTGCCTTGTCTGTCTCCTTGTTTCATGTATCGTTTCATATCTCGTAGGATTCCTGTTATTATTGGTCATGTAAAAAGTTGTCGCGGGCAGCTCCGAGGATACCAACGCCACCGTCGCACGAAACAAGACCAAAACCGGACCACACCCCAGTAAGAGAGTCACCTTCGACCTCGCCCCCACTCGGCGATCGAGTCGATTGAATGCGCGCATTGTGAGCAATTTAACGGAAAGGGAATAATGGGCGCAGGAAGGCTCGTATCCGCGCACGCGAGGTTGATGGGGGTTTGTGTCTTTGGCAATAAGGTTCTCCGGGCCGACGGCCCCTCGTGGTAGTTTCGGAATTTACGTAACGTTATCGTATGACCCCAGGAGCTCTTTGTACACTTTGTATGCGGTTTGTATGGGAAAGATACCTTTCTGTTGGATATGACATATCCAACAGAAACAGTGGGGGAAATTTAGTTGGAGTGAAAAAGTTTTCTTTGGCGTTAAGGTTATTTTGGAAGCAGAGAAGAAGGGAAGAAATAGGGGAAACATATAAGGAGGCTGCCCGAGGATTTTTAGTACGCAACGTCTTGTTTATATTGTCTAGTAAAGAAATATTACAGAGTTTTTCACTTGTAATATCTTTTGCCATAACACCGTTCATTGTCGCCGTCTTAGTCGCTGTCACCGTCCCGTTGCCTAGGCTTTACCATACCATCCCAACCGCCCCGCCACACTACGTTGCGTCCCTTCAAGCCTACCCAACAACACTGTACCAATGTCTGCCAGTAGTGGCCCCCCCGGGGACCCTCCGGCATTTCGCCTCCCAGCTACCCTTGATGATTTTACCACCGCCTATAACACCGACGCCGCCCAGTTCCACGCCAATCTTCTGCAGTATGCAGCCAAACTCCAGGAAAACAACATCCGACTCCGCAACGAAAGAAACGGACACCTTCAAGCGGCTACGGAGGCACAAGCCAGCCTCAACAATGCCGAGGAAGCCATCGTCACCGCTGAAGAAACCGCCCAACGTCTTACCACCGCCAACACCGTTCTTGCTCACCGAGTAACCAGCTTGGAAAACGATCTTCGTGCAGCCCGAACCGCCGCGGAAGGAGGGAGAATTCCAACTCCACCTCCCCTCGATATCAATGACCCCGTCGCCCCCAGAAGATCTGACAAAATCCCTGACCCTCCAATGTTCAATGGTAACCGCGCGGCCCTGAAACCCTTTGTCGCCCAACTTCGCAATAAACTCCGTAACAATGCCGATCGTTTTTCCAATGAAGCCGCCAAAGTCGGATATGCTTTTAACCGTCTGGAGGGAGTCGCCTTGAACCAGGTACTCCCTTATGCAACTGCCACTGGAATTGACTTTGCCAACGTTGAAGCTCTCATCACCGTCTTGAACTCTGCCTTCGCCGACCCTGATCCTCATGGAACTGCAAGGAGGGAACTCCACAACCTCAAACAGAAAAACAAGGACTTCTCCTCCTATCTCGCTGACTTCCGTCGCATCATGGCAGACCTTGGGTACGATGACTCCGCCAAGAGAGACGCCCTTCGGGAGGGTCTCTCTGAGGAAATGAAGGACCAACTTGTCGGTCGCCGCGTCCCTGTTGATGCCCATGGTGCAGCCACGTTCGATCTCTACGTCGCCGACCTTCTTGTTGTGGATAATGACCTCCGTGTTCGCAAGGAAGAGAAGAGGGGCTCAAGGTCCTTCGGAAACTTCCAACATCAACCTGCCCCCCGCGCTTCTGCTCCTGCCCCCGTTGCCAGTTCTGGCTACCATCCGTCATTCGCCCCTGGAGGTTTGGCTCCCATGAATCTCAGTGCTTTCGTCCCCCGTCCTGCTGGTCAACCCCGTGGTCCTCTTTCCCCCGAGGAAAAACAGAGGCGTTTTGCCTCGGGGCTTTGTATGTATTGCGGCCAGAGTGGCCATGTTTTTGCCAATTGTCCTTTATCTCGTTCCGGCCCACGTGCCACCCCTTCGTCCTTTAGTATGCGCGGCGCCGCAATTACTCCATCTCCTTTTGGTCTTCTTTCTGGTGCTGCTGCTTCTGTTTCTGGGTCTTCTGTTGCGGGCGGTGTCCCCATCTCCAATATTTCCGTTTCTGGCTCTCCTGTTCCTTCTTCGTCTTCTGTGGCCGGTGCGCCACCTAGGTCTTCCTTTGCTTCTTCTTCTCGTTCGGGCGGCGACCCGCGTTATCAATCTTCTTCTTCCGATCAGCAGGGTTTTCAGTAGTCCCTGGGCCTTTAACTGGCCCTGCCCAGGGACCTTTTAACGATTTTTCTTTGACTGCATTTTCTATTTCTGGCTTTTCGGTATCAAACATTGTTGTGGAGGAAGATTCTTTGGATGGTGAGCATTTGGTAGTAGCATGTACCTTATCCACCAATACAAAGACAGTAAAAACCCACGCTCTGATTGATACTGGTGCCTCCGGATATGCTTTCATTGATGAATCGTTCGCGCGCCAGCATTCTTTTCCCCTGTTACCGTTAAAAACTCCCCGGGCTCTAGAAGTCATAGACGGCCGAAGCGTAGCCTCCGGGGACATTACCCATCTTTCCCATCTTGGTCTCTCTATAGGGGGACACCAGGAGCATGCGCCGTTTTTTGTCACTTCCCTTGGACACTATCCTCTTGTTTTAGGCATTCCCTGGATGAAGCACCATGATGTGGCCATCAGGTTTGCCTCCAATCATGTCTCCTTCGGTTCCGATTACTGCATGAAACACTGCACCTCCTCCACCATTCCCGTCGTCTCCACTGGTATCTCCCCCCCGGCTCCCGCTCTCAAGAAAATTTCCATTGCAATGATTGGGGCTGTCCCCTTCTCCTTTTTGGCTAGAAAGAAGTCTTCTCGCATTTTGTCAATCTCCCTTTATGAGATTAACAAAGCTATTGACCATAAGACTACCAAAGAGGATTGGAAGGCTAAAGTTCCGGTTGAGTACCATGATATTTTGGATATGTTCGACGAACAGATCGCAAAAAACATGCCCACGCCGTATTTATGATCATAAGATTCCTGAGGGATGGAAAGGAACCCCCCTTTGGCCCCCTATATGGAATGTCTCGCGAGGAACTCGTCGCACTCAAAGAATACCTAGAGGACAATTTGTCCAAAGGATACATTAGAGACAGCTCCTCTCCTGCCGGTGCCCCTGTATTGTTCGCCAAGAAAGACGACGGAAGTCTCCGTCTCTGTGTTGACTACCGAGGAATTAACGAAATAACTATTAAAAATCGATATCCCCTTCCTCTCATTCGAGAAACCTTGGATCGCTTAGCTAAAGCAAAGTGGTACACCAAGTTGGACCTCAGGATGGGATACAATCAAGTACGCATGGCAGAAAACGAGGAATGGAAAACCGCCTTCAGGACCCGGTATGGCCACTTTGAATACACCGTAATGCCCTTCGGACTCACCAATGCCCCCGCAACCTTTCAGCACTTTATCAATGATTCCTTACGCAAGTACCTCGACGTCTTTTGCACTGCCTACCTTGACGACATTTTGATCTACAGTAACACTCTGGAAGAACACAAGGTCCACGTTCGTAAGATACTGGAAGCTCTGAAGGAAAATGGGATCTTTCTCAAACCTGAGAAATGTGAATTTCACGTTCAATCCACAAAGTACTTGGGTCTAATTATCTCCCCTAACGGCATCGCGATGGACCCTAAGAAAGTGTCTGCCATCAGGGAATGGTCTGCCCCAAGGAATGTGAAGGAAGTACAAGGGTTTATTGGGTTTGCGAATTTTTACCGGCGTTTTATTTTGGGTTTTTCTAATCTTGCCTCTCCTATTACTGCTCTTACGAAAAAGGATACACCGTTCATATGGTCTCCGGAGTGCGAAGAAGCCTTCGAGAAAATGAAAGAAGCTTTTACCTCAGCTCCCATTCTCATGCACTTTGACGCCGACCGACCAATAGTGGTGGAAACCGATGCTTCCGATTATGTTTCCGCGGGTATCTTGTCCCAGTATGATGAAAACAACGTCCTCCGTCCGGTGGCCTTTTTCTCCAAAAAACATTCGCCCGCCGAATGCAATTACGAAATTTACGACAAAGAGCTACTAGCAATCATCAGAGCCTTTGAAGAATGGAGACCAGAGTTGGAGAGTACCGAAGAGCCAATCTCCGTCATCACCGATCACCGTAATCTGGAATATTTTATGTCCACCAAGCAGTTGAATCGTCGCCAGGCCAGGTGGTCCGAGTTTCTATCTCGTTTTAATTTTAAAATTTCATATCGTCCAGGGAAACAAGGGGGGAAACCCGATGCACTAACTAGGAGATCTGGAGATCTACCTAAAGAGGGGGATGAAAGATTGGCTCATCAGAGTCAAACAGTGTTGAAAAGGGAAAATTTTGACAGTAAGCTTGGTTTGTTTACGGGTTCTTTGTCAAATGAACCCGCTCAAGGAACGACCCCACTGGAAAAGTTGTTTACCAAAGCCTATGCTAATGATTCCGCCCCTCAAAAAATTCTAGAACTTCTTCGCCAGGGTGTGCAACATTCAAAGGAAATAACCCTGGCTGAGTGCACCAACGTCAATGGAAAACTTTGCTATCGAGGCACCCTTTACGTCCCAGACCACAACGAATTAAAGCTGGAATTGCTGAAACAGTACCACGACTCCCCCTCCGCCGGCCATCCAGGACGCTCAAAGACCTTCGAACTTCTGAGTAGAGACTACTACTGGCCAAAGATGGGAAGTTTCGTGAAGCGATATGTTAAGAATTGTCACACTTGTAGCCGCAGCAAACCATCGTACAATGCCCCGTCTGGAATTCTTCGTCCCCTGCCCATTCCAAATCAACCTTGGCAGGACATTTCCATGGACTTCGTCACTGGCCTACCGTCGAGTAATGGGTACGATGCCATTTTCGTTGTGGTCGATAGACTCTCCAAGATGCGCCATCTCCTCCCCTGCCATACCACTGCCAACGCTCAAGACGTCGCACGTTTGTACCTTGAAAACGTCTGGAAACTTCACGGCCTCCCTCTTACGGTAATCTCGGATCGCGGAACTCAGTTCACGTCCCAGTTCTGGCAATGCCTGTGTAAACAGTTGAAGATTGAGTCCAAATTATCTACGGCCTTCCATCCTCAGACCGATGGACAAACAGAACGCGTCAACGCTGTAATGGAACAGTACCTCCGAAGCTTTGTGTCTTATCAACAAGACGACTGGTCCAGCTGGCTTCCCATTGCCGAGTTCGCGGCTAACAATCACTTTTCGGAAACCACCAAAGTTAGCCCGTTCTTCGCCAATTACGGATTCCACCCTCGGTTTACCCTTGACTTGGTCCCTCATGATAGGTCCCCCCCCAGTATCGACGCTCGGAGGTTTGCCCAGAAAATGGAAGACTTACACGACTACCTTCGCGGAGAAATGAAGCTCGCTCAAGATGCCCAAGAAAACACTGCCAATGCCCATCGTATCCCTGCTCCCGACTATAAAGTTGGAGATCAAGTTTGGCTGTCTGCCAAAAATATCCGAACCCAGAGGCCCTCAAAGAAATTGGACTGGAAACAACTTGGTCGGTTTACCGTTAAGAAGGTTATCAGTCCCTATGCCTACGAACTTGATCTTCCAGCTACCATGGCCAATCATCCCGTGTTTCACGTTTCCCAGCTTCGCCCCGTCGCCACTGATCCCATTCCCGGCCATGTTCCTCCCCCTGCTCCCCCAGTTATTGTTGAAGGAGAAACGGAGTGGGAAGTGGAGGAGATTCTCGACGCCCGGCTTCATGGCATCAAAGGCCCTCAGTACCTCGTCAAGTGGACAGGCTATGACCTACCTACGTGGGAGCCCCGAATACATTGAACAATGCGCTGCCCTCGACATCTTCTATCAGCGACATCCAACCAAGCCTGACTTTCGCCAAAGCCTCACTAGATTCTCACGGGAAGTCGAACGCCGGGAGGCCTCCATATCGCGGGCAGCTCCGAGGATACCAACGCCACCGTCGCACGAAACAAGACCAAAACCGGACCACACCCCAGTAAGAGAGTCACCTTCGACCTCGCCCCCACTCGGCGATCGAGTCGATTGAATGCGCGCATTGTGAGCAATTTAACGGAAAGGGAATAATGGGCGCAGGAAGGCTCGTATCCGCGCACGCGAGGTTGATGGGGGTTTGTGTCTTTGGCAATAAGGTTCTCCTCCGACGGCCCTCGTGGTAGTTTCGGAATTTACGTAACGTTATCGTATGACCCTGGGAGCTCTTTGTACACTTTGTATGCGGTTTGTATGGGAAAGATACCTTTCTGTTGGATATGACATATCCAACAGAAACAGTGGGGGAAATTTAGTTGGAGTGAAAAAGTTTTCTTTGGCGTTAAGGTTATTTTGGAAGCAGAGAAGAAGGGAAGAAATAGGGGAAACATATAAGGAGGGGCCTCGCCCCGAGGATTTTTTTAGGCACGCAACGTCTTGTTTATATTGTCTAGTAAAGAAATATTACAGAGTTTTTCACTTGTAATATCTTTTGCCATAACACCGTTCATTGTCGCCGTCTTAGTCGCTGTCACCGTCCCGTTGCCTAGGCTTTACCATACCATCCCAACCGCCCCGCCACAAAAGTACGCCTCGCAGGACGAGACGTCTATAGTTTCATGTAGAAGGAGGTTGCTCCTTTGGTTTCATATTGTCTCATCGTTGATCCCAGCGTCCCTCCAGAAAGGGTATAAAAGGGACGCATCTCTGTCAGTTAGTTAGTGCTTCACGCAACAACTTGCATTCGAATACCATTGTGACGATCTAACCATCGTCATGACTAGTCTCAAGTACCTCTCCATATAGAGACACCTAAGGATCTCCCTTGAGGGATAGGACTAGCTATCCCATTCCGGTCAATAGATACTAAGGAAAGTCATTACTATGATAGCCCGATCCCTAAGCGAGCTGGCGAGCTCCTAGGACGGAGCGAAGCTCACCGTCGTCGGTATGCGACAGAGACCAGAGTAATGCGTCTGTAGCTTATAGCTACGGGAGATACTAGTGCAATGAGACTGAAGCAGTTGCCTCCATGAACAGAGTTAAGCTCCTGTTCCTCTAGGAGGAATAACAACGGCTTCGCTGATGGCCAACCTTATGGGAGGCCGAGAGCCGTGAGACGAGAGCAAAGCTATGCTTAGTAGTTAGGGCCGCCAGCAAAATTAATAATTAACCTGGCGGCGTCACGAATCGAACCATACGGGGCTATGCCTTGTGCTTCGCCCTAAGGTCCTTATGGATCAAGATTACCTCTCCGCCACGTCCCCAGGTTGGACTAGGAACGTGGGAAAGGAATCTAAGCAACGGCAGGAATCACCAGTGGGTTACCCTGCCTAGGGGACTCTGTGTTTTCTAACACCCGCGAGGCGCCCCACTGTGCCACCCGCCGTTTGCAGAGGGGGCCCCCCTGAGTTGCAGATTCCCTAACAAAAAGACAAGTTTTGGACCCCAAAAATAACCCCAAAACCGTCAGGAAAATTCGTCCAACCGAACCAAACTCAGAGGGTATATGGGGGACAGTGCTGCAAATCCATAGGTGCAATCGGATTTGAAATCGGACCACTTTAGCAATAGTTACAGAGCTTTTAGTAACCAACGCTTTTTAGTCGCTAGTCTATCGACCCCGCTAGTTCTTAGGGGCGCTCTAGACTCAGTTGATTTCCAAGCGCGGAGGAATTGTTCCCCCGCTCCTTGGCAGCCTGCTCGCAATCAAAATCATAGCTTAAACCCGTCCTTCCCCCAGGACAATCATTCTTGCTAGTCAACGAACAACCGTTGTTCAGAGACCCTCATACTCTTTGCTAAAGACGTTTGTCTTCCCCCAGGAAGCAGAGCCTTTTAAAAGTCTTTAGTTATCTATCCATTAAATCCTTATTCCTGTTTTGCCTAGGGACTGTTGACCTTCCGTGTTGACGAGCGGTTCTAAGCCTCGCTGCTGAAGCTTCTCGTCAGAAAGGGAGGTTGTTGGTTTTTTTGGTACGGCAGTACTCCCCTGGGAGTACCTCCGTTACAGGTACTACTGAAAGTTCTTCAGGAGCCTTAGCCTATAAAATAGTAACAGGCTTCAAGAGATTAGTCAAAGATCGATTATTAACGGGTAACTTTGCGTTAGGTACTTGAACCAATCCTCCTTCTCACTCCTCTTCGCCCACCTACTCCGTCTCACTACAACATCTCGCCTACCTTCTAGCCATGTTTTAACTTGCTAAGATCCCTTTCTGGTTTTTGGTAACACCTAGCTCTAGACAAGAATAACTAAGAACTGGTGCTTATATTAGATTATTTGGCCACGGTACACCTTTAGAGGAGTAGTTCAAGCCAATACTTTCCATTCTCATAACTGATATTAACCTTTTGCCGTTTGATCGCGAATCCGGTAGGGACCCAAATTTTTATTTGCATTAACTTACTGTTACGAGGCATTCTGACGTTCTCCGCCTTAGGGATTCTTGAATGACTAGCTAAAGCATTCGCAAATCAGAAACCCTTGCTAGCTATAGTTCTATAGTAGACCTGGGCTTTTTGGTTGTTGAAGCGGACCCGAAGCTCATTGGCATTTTCTACCATGCTTAATCTCAAGTCATCCATGAACTACCGGATCCACAAATAGCACGCCTGTCACTGGTCATAGCCATGCGTCAGTGGATGAATTTCCAGTTCTGTTAGCATGAACCTGTGTTTCAAGGTCATATTTCTTACTCTATTGGGTAGTCTTAAAAACATCTCTGACAAGGCAGCCAGAGGGGCAAGGGGTGTCCTGCTGGGTAGGATAGATTTATCTATAAAAGTCAGGCGCGTGCCCCAGCTGACAGCTTCCTCATCTTTCTATTCCTCATTAAATACCCAACAACTCTTACACCCCCAGCAGCACCATCTATAAAAGCCAGGTACTTGCCCCAACCAACAGCTCTCATCTTTCTAATCCCCATCAAATACGCAACAGCTCTTACGCTTTCAACAGCACCATCTATAAAAGCTAGGTGCTTGCCCCAGCTGACAGCTCTCATCCTCATCAACTACGCAATAGTTTTTACGATTTCAACAGCACCTCTCTACGACTAGACCTCCAAAATTGCTATACTATTTAATTTGCTTTTCCTTCTACTTTTGATATGTATACCGTTCTCCTTACCAAGACGACAAGCCGCCGTCACAATAAGTATGAGGTCCAAGGCGCGTTGGTGGTTTCAACACTTGGGACCTCATTAGAGGTACAACAGGCACGCGAATCATCTCTCGCGCTGAAAGGGTACTACAATCCACTTCGCAGCCGGAACCAGGATGTCTGTATCCATTACGACTATCGCGTGACGCGAGGAGGGACGGCAGAGCATGTGGTTATCTCAATGTACCCGCCAACCATTGCGGAAATTTACGACAACGACAATGAGCTGTCTTTAGATGCCGTGGTGATCCCAATTTGCTTGGAGTGCAGGGGCTATGTAGATATAAATTCACTAACATGAATGGTATGATATACTATCGCTAGTTATACAAGAAACTTTGTTAATATCTCTATCTGCTAGATTTTCCCTCGAAGAATTTATATAGATTTTTACATGGAATTTCTCTTACTAGCTTGTCGTTCCTTTGCTGTTTATTCTTTATTACATGTGCTCTTGCAGTTTTATCCTTCACTTTGTTTACGTCAATTTCATATTATATTTACAAATATTATCCTAAAATTACCTTAAATCAACCCAGACCCAACTCTCCTCAATAAAGCCCAGGTTATAGAACTATGTACTATGTTTGACGCGATTTTATTAGTTATTTGTGATTTTAATTACACAATAAAGAGTCTTGTACTTTGCTGCGAACATCATACACCAGCAGCGCTGCCAGTCGTCCAGGCCGACGGTAGTCGATTGTAGTCGACGGCACCAGGCAAGTCCCGTCAGGACTACAAGAGACTGCGAGAGACTGCGAGGGACTGCAGACTTCCAGCCAAGCCAGTCCGTCCAATATGTGGACGGACGGACGGACTGTCTATTTTTAGAGCACTATCAACTTGTAAAATATACACTGGCAATAGTATAGAGTGACAAGTAGTAATTTTCCTTTGTGCCTACTCTAAATCTAGTACCTCCCAGTGCTGAATGGTATGGTTGGTCATCTTTCTTCAATTAGTACTCTAGATCACTTTCTTAGATAAAGATTGAATCATATTTGTGTCAGAGTTGTGGCAATGTGAACCCCCAGTGTTCTTTAATTTAGGGGACTGTAGTCAGTGATTAGGGACTGTAGTCAGTCTACCGTCGGACGGCGCCCAGCCGGTCTTGTGGAGTCCGTCGCGTCCTCAGACAGACCCGACGGCTGGCGAAGCTGTACACCAGTGCCACTGACCTCATTGATCTTCAGGCCTCCAGTGCCACTGACCTCATCGATCTTCAAACCTAGGTAACACTCCCGAGCAGCAGCCCAATTAAACGAATATATCAACATAGGAGCAGGGGAAATAGTTCCAGTAACTAATAAGGCTATTAATAGCCAACCAGACCGGCCTAGGCTAACATTTCATAGAAGGTGCGCTTACATAGGCGTGTGTTTAATTCCTTTCCAAGTGTTGTCTAGTCCCGTGCCTAGGTTACTATTTAGGTAGTTATAGTATAAGGTATTTATCTTAGGAAATCACCTAACCCCAATCCCCTACGGGCTCTCACCCCCTACGGCCTTCCATCCCCTATGGCCTTCCATCCCCTACGGCCTTCCATCCCCTACGGCCTTCCATCCCCTACGGCCTTCCATCCCCTACGGTCTCCCATCCCCCAAGGCCTCCCAACCTTTTCAGCCCCGCAACTATCAACGATATAATGATCAAAACACGGGTAACACTGTCACAGAGTATCCTGTCAAAAGCAATAGATATTCTATCTTTACCGTGTTCTATCCTCGAGAGTTTCTTTTTTTTTTTTTTTTTTTATATCAAGTGATTTTTATTATTCTGGGTACAAAATCTGGTATGCAGTATAAACTATGACCTAAAAACTACCCTTCCCCTTCCTATAAATAAAACGCGTCCCCTTCGAAATTCCAAACTTATATAAAATTAACACAAAGCATAGAGGAGGGGGATGGCACTGGTGACGGGAGTGCGCACTGGTGACGGGAGTGCATCCTCGAGAGTTTCACCTTAAGGATTCTTATATAAAAGATTAGCGGTCTGGGCAAAAACCATTTCTATATTTTGAAGGTAGGTGCATAAGGCACTAATATACTGACCTTTTTCTGCTGGGTGAGTTCTATTTCCTAGTTCTATCTTATAGAATTATGTGATTTACACCTTAAAGAATGGCTACTAGTTACTTGAGTTGCTACTTTTACACGTATAATCTCTAAGAATATTGTGATTATTGAGGGAGGGGGGAAGAAACTAAGGCTATTATGCTAGGTCAAGCCAGCGGACTAGGATAACCATAACGAATACGAAACCATATATTAATTAAGATACAAGTTCTATTCCTATGCAAAAAACAACAATATAATCGAATCTATATCACAGAACCATAGTCTCCATACCACCACCTTCATTCCTCGCATACAGAAAAACAAAGAGGGGGAATACCCTAGCCCTGTTCACTAGCCATGGGACTGAAAAGTGGAAATTACGTCTTTCTAGACTCGGGTATGTAAGCAGATATCAAGACTCTAGTCAAAATAAGGTGTACTGACCAAAGAATGACTTGATGAATAAGTCCAAAATGGTTTTTTAAATTCATATCGGTTTCCAACACCACATCTTTACAGTAAGGATGGGGGCAGTTTATAGGCAGTTCGATATGCGTAAGGTGTGTTTGCACATGGCGTTTCAGATTGAAACTCTTTTCAAAACGAAAAAGTCGTAGCGAGGGCCTTAAGGTGGTATCTCCGACGCAGAATAGGCAATGGTCAGGAATCTTAAAACCGACTGTCTCGAGGTGCGCTGTGAAATGGTTTTCCTCATAACCATCTTGGAGTCCGTCACCACAGATATCACAATCTGTGCCGGCTGAATTTATGTTACGAGCATTCGAAGCTTTGATCTGACAGAGTTTAATCAAATCTTCAATAACACTTGACCGAGAGGGTGGTTTATCAGAGAATAAAGCCGCGGCGATTCGATAGCGCTCTGGAAATGGGTATATCCGACTCTCCTCTGGAAATGCTGGTGAGAGATCTTGATTAGTCAACTGAGCTTTAATCTCAAGATCATTTATAGTATCAAAGAAATGCTCTCTCTTTTGCTTGAGCGTTTCCCTCCGAAGCTTGTTGCGTAAAGTCGCAAACTTTCGGTCTGCTAGCTCGAACTTCTGATGCGGATCGGTCCCGGAAGCTGCTTTAATAGATCCATATTTTTGAATTAGCTCCCTTTTCAGTTCATTGCGCTTCCTACCCAGGTCCATGAGCTCAGGTATTTTTGTTATTTCGTCCCGGGCATCTTTACCTAGGGCTTTAGGTGCCCTTTCGTCTCTTGTTTTAGCCATGCGGCCAACAGCAGCAATAAGATCTGCACGCGCCGGTGCACCAAGAAAGGCCGCCTGTGTATCGACCTGTGTTGTTTGCGATATATAATGTTTAAAAACGCTGGATCGAGAATGCCCCATGATTTGATTACGCTGTGCATCAGTAGCATTGGCTAGAGAGAGCAGGTTTTAGCGGTTGTCACGCTTCAGTTAACGGCTTAGGTTAGTTACCTTCTATAGCATTGGCTGCCCCTCTTCGAAAGTCGTATGGATTAAGCTTCTGGCTGAAGCCAGCGTTTACTGAGAGATTACCCATTTGTGACGATAAGCCGCTATAGCTTAAAGCCCTAGTATCTGAGATACAGTAGCCTTGCCCAGAGGGGCAGTTTTCAACAGCCCGAAAAACCGGTGTTTTTAATATCGACTTTTTCCAACAAAACTCGATAGAATTGCGGTTTCCATTTCCGTCTCGAACCCTCACGTCAAACAATTCCTGGGGTGTTTTAATATCCGCACTAAAAGCATTGTCTGAGAAGGCCAGTGCTAGGAATAATAGGAGGGGGCAAAACGCCAAACCGTCATCTCGCTCGTGGAGAACAAAAATCACCCTGGGTCATATAAGTAACTGGGGGACTGAGATGCAAATATAGGGCTCATACGGTTCTTTCTTGTTCCTTTTCCCCTTTAGTAAAGTTGTTGAGACCTCAAGCACGAGAATATCACCATCGTCCTCATTTACGGTGTTGCGTAGTAACGTTAGCTTCATGTTCTAACATAGTTAAATATAAGGTGATTAGTTATAATATAAACAAAAATAACCGAAGTATAGCTAGAGCTATTAACTTACCTCATATAGTAGCGCCTCATTAGTCCTTCTTCAACAATTCGATTCAACTATAGCACCTGGCCTGCTAGCGGTATACGCAAACAATTGCATAATAAGTGCTAATTGTATTCGATAGCGTTTGTGGAGGTAAGTCTTCATATCTTGGCGCCAAAGGTAGTCTAAGAGGATATAAAGGTCGCTAACCAAGCACACCGGTTTGTGCTTACTTCCAATAACTAAATCATAACGTTCGAGTAACTCGCTCCCAATGTACTATTCCAAAACTCAGCGGGATCTCCTATTGGATACTATCTAGGGTATACAAACCCTATTAATCTCTTTATTTAGCTCCACCCTAGTCGAATTTCCTGTGGCTTGGCGGTAGATTATCTGGAGGTGCTTCCAATAATACTGAACTGTTGTCTTACAAAGTTTCGTCTTTGTTGACCCTTCGACAAGCCATTCAAGAAAGGGCTTGACTTGGTTTTCGCCAAGATTCTTGAGAGTGGAGTCGGGATCTTGACCTATGATGTCATTGCAAAAACTAAAGCCATCCATTAGTATATTCCACTGTAAAGATGCACATAAATGCCTTACCATTGCCAACGCCCACGGAATTTATCGATATTTGCCTGGGTTGAACTCGCGTGTTCTACAGCGCTACTCTCAATCAACCCTTCTTGGTACTGCTGGTATCTCTTCTTCCACTCAGCTGTGGTTAGTGGAGGCATCTGGGCGTTGATTCGTAACTTGATTGAGAAGTGGTAATCGTAGATAGGTACTGAGTTATTGGTTTTAGATATCAAGGAAGCAAAAACACCCGCTAATGTAGGAGAAGGCACTCGTTTGTGAGTGAGAAGTCACTTGTTTGTGAGGGAGAAGGCACTCGTTGGTGGGAGAGAGGTCAATTGTTTGTGAGGAAGAAGGCACTTGTTGGTGAGGGAGAAGTCACTTGTTTGTGAGGGAGAAGACACTCGTTGGTGAGGGAGGAGGCACTTAGTGAGGGAGAATGTACTTGTTGGTGAGGGAGAGGGCACTTGTTTGTGGGGGGAAAGCACATTTAAAGAACCCATCAGTGGATATACTTAGCAAATCGTAAACAAAAGAGATATCAGTGAAACGAAATTACTTGCCGGTGAAGGAATAAGGCACTACAGAAGTTGAATTATTGATGTTACCTGTTGGTGAGCAGGCATGAGAGCAATTATTAGTGACTCTGGATCGCGAAAAGTGAAATAGAGTGGGAGTATATCTAAGGTGCCAAGAAGATCGAAAAATGGACCCTTGGTACCGTTTTCGGGATCAACTGACGACAGTAAATACTCACATGATAGACCTTCTGGAGGAGCCCAGATTCCTTTCTTCTGGCTACGCGGACGTAGGTTTGGTTTCCCTATAATTGCGTAATATTGCGCCGCTATGGCTTTGGATCGCTTATTGTCGGGGTTCTACCATTTGAGCAAGGATTCTATCATATGCAAAGGCGATCATCGACAAGTATTTGGCTGGCTATGTGATTGGCCACCCTAACTTTCGGAGCGCTAAATCCCTCATCGCCTATCTGCAACTTCAAACTGCGCCCGATAATTTTCAGCGGTGAATACGTTTCTGGAACCGCAAATGATTTCCTTATGTGTAGAAGTTATATATATGCTTACGGATGCCCATTTCCGGTACTCCAGATATCTCAGACCGAAGGCTATATATGTGTCTACTGAACATGAATAATGGATTTAAATTCTGATAATATATAATCCATGCAGTACATGAAAAAGGAGGAGGGGAACTAAAGGACATAGCTGTTCGCGCCGTGCTCGGGTACCCGTTTTGAACTCTTTACCTAAGATGGTAATAAATTTGAGAATCTAGACAGATGCTGATTTAGTAAAATCTTGTTATATGTGCGTAGGCAGTACAGTAACCGATTATAGCGCTAGAAACATTCCTTTTGTAGTATCTTTTCATGGGTTTTAAGGTACTCATAGATCGATTGCCTACCTAGGTAAGAGAATTCAAAGCGAGGCTTGCGTAAAGCTATCATTTTTCGGTAATACCGATATTTAAAGGCGAACATGGGAAGCCACAGAATACTCATGTAGCTTGATAGATATGGAAATAGATCTAAGAACTACAAAAAACTTCTAGAAATACTCAATCCCACGTCAAGGGCTTTCCGATCGCTACCATTTTTTTAATTTTGCAGCATGGGTACTGATGCTTGGCACCACCCGGGGTTGCCAATGTATCCCGCCCATTAACCTCGAGCTATATCTAGTCATCGCAATATACGAATACCACTCTAGTTAAATTTAAATCTATCCGGTTTAATTAGGAGATTAAAGATGTTCTTAGCGATGGATGATCTTACTAACGAATCGAAGTGAAGGAGAGCCCAATAAGTCTATAGATTATCTAATCGACATGAGATCTCAGGATTTACTGACCTTACAACCGGCTAAGGGGCCAACAATACATATCTAGTCAGTCGAGTACTAAGATATTTCTTTACAAATCTCTCATACCCAAATCGTGACCCTACGGGAGACTTACAAACATCCGGCTATCAAACGTGAAGTCACCATTGATCTCAATTACTATCTGACGGTTCTAACTTACTATATTTATTCCACAATTCTTTAGCCATGACAAATTTAAGTAGGGGAGAATGTCAAATTTGATGGGATCTCAACTTTGACCTTATATATAGTACGCTATACCAAGATCTTGGGGGTTGGGAGTGGTGTAAAGATCGTTATACATAAGTAAGAGAATTGTGCTGTCTTAGTAGAGTATCCAAGGCTTTCGAACTAGTCCTCTTTCAAATATTCTCACTATCAAATCCTTAATCTATACATTATACTGTTATATGCTGTGGCATCATTAAGGCTTACATCTCATAGTCCCAAAATGTCGAGTTTAATATAGGTGAATTATACTCAGGTAAGTAGGCTTATAGAGATAAGTAGACAGCGAAAGGGGAGGAGAAATAGCTCGATGATCTGTGAGCTAGGGTAATACCATACATAATGGATACGATTTATCTCTAGCCTCTAGGCCTGAAGTGCAACAAGGCATACTAGAAAGTGTTTATTGAACTTGTATAATCTTTTGAAGGTATTTTGCTAGCGGTGAGTGGTGGACATTAAGCGAGAGTAGGGCGCAATCATAATCTATTAACATGAAGCAGGTATATGTAGTAAAATTCATATTGGATTCCATTCTATAATAACCATAAATGATCAAGCAGTTGATGAGAGTCTAGATCTCCTCGGTGAAGGTACTGCTACGCATACTAACGGATATAAAAATAATATATAAAGTTTTCCTTACTAAATGTTGGAGGATTCTCGTGACGGAATAGAATAAAATGAAATTTGGTCAACGGTCAAGGAGAGAACTAAGAGGAGATAAGAACTGAGCTAACTGGAGTATCTTCAATATTCACTATACTTTTTGCTTTGCAATTTTGAACTAATATCTCATCAGTAGTGGTTCGATATACGGGCATGTAAACCGCTAGTAACTCTCTGATGTGTGGTACAGGCAGCACTTACCTGCTCATACTTCAGAGCATAATCTTCAAATGACCTCCCAGCATTATCTCTCGCAGTCGCATCAGCCTTGTTTTCCATCAACACGCTGACTATACGGCCATGTCCATGAGAAGCCGCCATATGAAGCGGTGTCACACCACGGTTATCCTTAGCAGAAACGTCTGCTCCATGTTGGATCAATAACTTGACACTAGCCTCGCTCCCGGAATCCGCAGCGCAATGAAGGGCCGACTTTCCACTGTAGTTCGCAGCGTTCACAGGGGCTCCATAGTCTAGCAATAGCTTCATTGCTGTCGTTTTTTCCCCACAGTATATTGCAGCAACATGAAGAGCAGTGTTACCACTGACATTGCGTAATGAAAGCAGTGGAGGCTTTACCGTTTTATCCAGCAGTAGACGCATTACCGCTGGCATCTGGCTTGCCCGCTTGCGAAATTCGCACCTCTTTTCATACGTCAGGCCTAAGAGAGAAGCTTCCGGGTATGCTTCCATCCAGATTGTTGTATAGACTGCGGTGTGGATTACTGTGTCGCCAAATTCGTTTTGGGTGTCAATATTGGCCCCGTTTTCGAGGAGTAACCCCACAAGTTCTACGCTACCGAACCTCACCGCGTAGTACAGTGGTGTCCATGTCCATATCCATTGCCGTGCTTTAGGAGTGTAATTGATGTCGAAGCCCTTTTTCAAAAGAAGCTTTACAAGTCCTATGTGCCCTTTAGAGGTCGCCCACTGAAGTGCTGTCATGCAGTTCCGATCCTTTACAGCGAACTCGTGGAGGAGCGGGGTCATGAGGATAGATAAGCGACAACTCGTCAAGAGCAGTGAGTAGACATCGCTTGAACATTCAAAGTTCTTTGCGACGAGCAGAAGTAGTTCATTCGGAAGAGCAAGCAGCAGGCAGGCGGGTTCCCGAGTGTCCATGGTTGTTGATAGAATTGAGTCGAGTGAGTGAGCATAGTCGATACCATCATGCTGAGCAGAACTGAAACACCTCACTAGAGAATGATTCGTTGGGATCTGTGCGCCACAGCATCACCAGACAGGTGTATTCGCATGCTTTGAAAGGCATTGTCCGTACGGCCTGCGATTACATAAGCTTGCTTGATGATACAATAGATTAGGGTAATTATTAAATATTTATACCTATGAATACTACCTCTTCATAAGGTATGTATGTATAAAAATATAGAATCTTTATGGCTCAATCAAATTATTAGCACTTCCTTGTTTGTCCCAGGATTAGTTGTGCTATAGTGCTGTTACTATTATGATGGATGAACCTTTGTGCCCCAACCAGATACGACTCTCCAGCAAGTATACAAGCAAAGCACAAATATATTATGATAAGCAGTGTCCTGAATTCTGCCATAGCATCAAAGTTCTTACACTTAGGCCCACTAGAAAACATTAGAGCATTGCGTTCTTCCTTACTCCTCTACTGTACTCTCCCCCGCAAGAGTAACCTAGGGGTTGACTAGTACGGCTAGGACGCCAAGTTGGACCACGGCCTTGGCTCGCCCATTACTTGGAACGGGCGATAGCTGCCCACAGCTTCAGCTCTAGAGAGGAATCACCACTCATCGCACCTACCATCTTCCCTTAACAGAAACAGTAATGCCGCCACAAACCCGTTCCAGAACTGCAGCAAAAGAATCCAGGGCCAAACCGACGCGCAAACCCGCCCCAAAGCCCAAGGACGCAAAGCCCAAGGGTGCAAAGCCCAAGGGTACCAAGCTCAAGGGTTCACACCCACTAGGCATTCAAAAACCATCCCGCCCCGCAAAGCGTCAAAAGATTACCGCTGCTGACATAGCAGCTATGGCACCTCTCGCATGGCCGGTCCGCTACCAAGCTCCCCCCCCTGGCATCCTATAGTTATTAATGGAGTGTAGTACCCAAGTTACACATACCTCGAGCTGCAGTCCCCAGACGAAGATGAAATGGAGTCCAACAACGGTCATGTCAACCGTCATCTCAAGAAAGCTAAGAAAGACTACAACGGTTCTGAGATCAAGATATCAGTAGAAGCGTATGATCGCCTTGTAAAAATGTACATCGAATGCGAGAAGCGTTCGCCAGAGAGTAATGGAATTGACCATATTTTCGAGGACTACCGTGGGCTTGGGACTATGGAGGTTATTGAAGCGCAGGTATGAAAATCTATACTATGCACCAATAGTGATGGTATTAGTACTAATAGTCTAAGATTCTGGATTACGCGAAAGAGCTAAAACGCTCGAACCCATGCGAATTTAAACTCTTCGCGATCGCCGAGGCAATGGCATTTTTCACGGACGGTGCGTGGGACGCAACTTGGTTTAGTATGTCCACGGTCCACAGCCTAGATTGGTCCTCAGCTAACACACTACAGATGTGGAAGACGGTGAAGGGGTTGACGCTCTTTTCAACCTTATCGGTACTATGTTTGTCGATTGCTTCCGTCGCCTTGACAGAGAGTGTCATCCGATGGCACGGGTTATCTCACCACCTCACCTAAGCCCGTTGAAGAATCTGGCGCTGGTTATGGGGCTAGCGGTGGGGTTTGCAGAGCAGATGAATGATCTCGTCAGTCAAGAAGAGCCGACGATCTGGCAGAAGGAAATTCTAACGCTGGCGAAGATGAGGGGTATGGTATTGAGGGATACAAAGGGTCTGATCGAGGAGAAAGATTCGGAAGAGGGTAGTGCTGAAGTTGCGGAGAGCCGTAAGAAAGAGGGTGATAAACTCGACTTTTTGGCCCAAGTAAGATATATTATTATTCACTAGACTGCCCCCACAAAATAGATCTGTACTAATTCTTTGGCATAGATGGCCATATACAAGAAGAGTAGCGGGAAGCTCGGTGGGACTTACTACGACTTGACCAAACAGGGCCCAAGCAGAAGGCGGAAATAAGTTTTATAGCCTTCTTGAGGGATTTTAGGGTAGGAGTACATTCCTGAAATTTAATAAAATAACTTTCCACTCATTAATAAGAGCTAAATTTAATATACCATTTTCACATTGTGGCTCGGGGTTTCTCATGTCTGATAGCCTTTTATTGAGATATTTTTACTTGTCTTATACAGCATGATTTTTGAGGTTTCCACTTCTTAGTCTTTATTTACTAGTGCACACATAGTTTTCTATACTTTTGATTATAGCTGATATGTAGTGCAAAGGTGCCTGAAAACAGGGAGCACGCACAAGAATTGCAATTACCTTCGATAGCTTTGAAAGCACTTACTTTGTCATATATTAGTAATTCTTCGCTTATATACCGAGACTATGGGTAGTATTTATGTATATATACAAATTGTGATATCTGGGCACCAATAGGATCCTACTCCCAACAGCCCTCAGCAAGAATCTAACTTATAAGCATAAACTAACATAATTCACGCCTTAAATCGACCCATATATTTACAGTGAAGAGAAGGAGAATATGAGTTGCTTTTCCCGGGACTCTTGCGGACATGGAAGGAGGAAGTCTATGGGCCTTTCTTTGCGGGAGAAGGTGAGCGGGCCTTAGCTGCTGGAGCAGCCTTCTTAGGTGTAGGAGCTGGAGTGGCTTTCTTGGGAACAGGGGCAGGCTTAGGAGGGACTGGAGCAGCCTTCTTAGGTGAAGGAGGGGGTGTAGTAACCTTCTTAGGTGCAGGTGAGGGGCTCTTGGGAACTGGAACAGCTTTCTTAGGTATAGAGGGACTCTTGGGAACTGTAGCTGCTTTCTTTGTCTGGGGAGTTGGTGATTTAGGCTTAGGAGCTGGACCAGCCTGCTTTGCTGGAGGAGTTGGTGATCGACCTTTAGTAGGTGTAGTAGCTTTCTTCGGTGGGGGAGTTGGTGATTTAGGCTTAGGAGCTGGGCCCGCCTTTTTTGGAGTAGGAGTTGGTGATTTAGGCTTAGGAGCTGGGCCAGGCTTCTTTGGCGAGGGAGTTGGTGATTTAGGTTTAGGAGCTGGGCCAGCCTGCTTTACTGGAGGAGTTGGTGATCGGCCTTTAGCAGGTGTAGCAGCCTTCTTTGGCGGAGGGGCTGGACTGGTCTTCTTTGCTGGAGGAGTTGGTGATCGACCCTTTGTAGGTGGAGCAGCCTTATTTTGCTGAGGAGCCGGGCCAGTCTTCTTTGCTGGAGGAGTTGGTGATTGACCTTTAGCAGGTGTAGCAGCTTTCTTTGGCGGAGGAGCTGGACTGGTCTTCTTTGCTGGAGGAGTTGGTGATCGACCCTTTGTAGGTGGAGCAGCCTTATTTTGTTGAGGAGCCGGGCCAGTCTTCTTTGCTGGAGGAGTTGGTGATCGACCTTTTGCAGGTGGAGCAGCTTTATTTTGTTGAGGAGTTGGTGATCGATTTTTAGGAGCTGGGCCGGCTTTATTCGGGGTGGTTGGGCGACTGTTAGAGGGGACAGCCTTCTTAGATGCAGGGCCTGGAGAGGCATTCTTCGGTGCAGTGGCGGGCTTTTTGGGTCCAGGAGAATTTGAGCGATTCTTAGGAGCTGCCGATGATTGTCCCTGCTTAGGGGTAGGTGAGGGGGCTCTTGCGGGACTCTTTGGAGCCTGGGCGGGCTTCTTTGGCGCAGTAGAGGGGCCTTGTCTAGGAGTTGGTGAGCGGCCTCTTGCAGGGCCCTTTGGTGCCTGAGGTGCTTTCTGAGGTGCGGTAGATGGGCCGCCTTGCTTGGGGGGGTTCGAGCCTCTAGCGTTCTGTGGGCCCTTCTTGGGTGTATTCTGCGGTTGACGGGCATTGGGTGGCTGTTTAGGGGCCTGGCCCTTAGGTGCAGGAGCAGGTATGCGGCTTCCAGGAGAAGCCGGGCGAGGGCGAGGACTGGCTGGCTGTTTAGGGGCCTGGCCCTTAGGTGCAGGAGCAGGTATGCGGCTTCCAGGAGAAGCCGGACGGGGGCGAGGGCTGGCTGGGCGGGGGCTACCAGGGCGATTGGGCCCAGGAGACGGTATACGGCTACCAGGGGCAGCCGGGCGGGGAGAAGCCGCCCTTGGATTTGTACCTCCGGGAGAGAGAGGAGAAGGTGGGCGGGGTGGACCGGTCGCACCATGGCCTTGTGGGGCATCACCAGCTTTCCAGATTCGCTCTTTAGCATTTGTTTTAGGGTCGATCTGTATGATTTGGTCCACAGGGAGCTTTTTTTTGTCTTTTGTGAGTGTTGGAAGCTCAGTTTTCCACCAGATACTATCTTCAAGTCTTTGTCCCTTCTTTGTACCCATGTCTCCTGCCAAAACATTAACCTTTCCAGAGGCACCTTCTGCAAAGTGCCCGGATGCCTTGTCAAACCATGTACGCGACGGTCTCTTGGGAGCGTTAACCTTTTGCTCGTTCATTTGCATTTGCAATGTTTTGAGGCCGTTATCTTTTGCATACTGTTCAGATGACTGTAGTTGGGATTTTCCATTGTTGTACCCACGCCAAAATAGGGCTGCATTTTTTACAGTCGTAAACTTTTGGGCGAGCACCTGCGGGGGGTCGGGACGGGGTCCGGGAGAAGCAGGCTTTGCCGCAGGAGCAGGGTTTGTAGGAGGATTCGTTGCAGGGGGAGGATTTGTAGGTGGATTCGTTGCAGGGGCAGGATTTGCAGCAGGAGTTCCTGTAGAAGACCCCGCTGTGGTCCCCGCGCCCCCTGCAGGGCGCTTCCTCCTATTTCTACCACTAGGCGTAGCAGAGCTTTCGGTGATAAATGATAGAACTACTAGGAGCACAAATAGCAGGTATAGGTGCCTGCTTTTTTGAATACGCATGTCGTAAACAGTGACTTTGTTTCTCTAATAGGGATTTCTGTAAGATGTGAAATTTTGTATTTTTGGGGTAAGAGGTATTAAACGGTTAGGATGTAAGTTATAATTGAAGAGATGAAATTATTAAAGTGATAGATAAGAAGACGTCCTGCGTCAAGAAATCAAATGAAAAGAGCGTGGGGGTGTAACGAAAGTAAAGGACGGGGAATCCGGGCTCTTGAATGAGTAGATTTGTTAGCTTTGGAACCCAGTGAGCTTTTATACCATCGTTATATCTGTACCCGGTGGGAGTATTTAGAAGTGGTGATTATAATCAAACTCAATTAGCTATTTGGGAGGCAGACCACCGAGAAACCGCACCGAAGACGATACTCTTACCGTAGGGTTTGAGTTCTAAATAGGAGTACAATGGCTTAAACCCATGGGATTTCTAGGCAAATCCAACTCGGCCACCCTCACCAACCGTAAGTATTTGTGTAGAGCACGCATTGTATTCATGGGTAATTCGGATGTTCCGGAGATTTGGGGTAGTCCGAATTGGGAATCTGGACTATGCTCGTATTAATGGAGGAATTGCTTCTGGCATAGTTAAATTAGCATCTATTGTGCCGGAATATCTTACAAAACCACTCCACCGAGTGGTACTTGTAGTTTTCATATCTGGTGACACAGTAGTTTGTACTGTTTATGATGCGGAAGCCAGTTAGCGGCTATTAAGCCCTTGCACAGTAACCCCTGTTTTTACCGGGTGTAGAAGAACGTCAGCGGGTGCCGGGGTTGTCGTACCGCACCCTGCTGAGGATCTCGGCGCTATAGTCAAAAAGCTGTGAGGGCATGAGTGCTTGGAATTAAAGTTTTAGGTTCGCCGCAGGGTAGCAACGGGAGGACTCACCGGTCAGGTACACACCCGGTCAGGTACGAAATGTGGGGAGAGGGAGGGAGGCTGGAGTCGAGTGATGATGCTGCAGCCTGCATGGATTGGAGGTGGTCCCCTGCTGACCTGCTTACGGAAGGTGCTCAACCATAGCTGACCACCCTTCTTCACTTCACAGCCACCGTTCCATCTCTCCCCTCCCCTCTTCACAGACATCGTTCCATCTCTCCCCTCCCCTCTTCACAGACATCGTTCCATCTCTCCCTCCCCTCTTCACAGCCATCACTTCCATCACCACTCTCCCGCTTCCATCATCACCACCTGCCATCTCAAATCATCTCTCACTGCTACCATCCAACTTGCAATCTGCTCGCTAGACGTCTCTTTACCATCTGTATTTACCTCTAGCCCTGCCATTGTACACCCCCGTCTTGCAATATTCCAACTGAATACTCCATCTACTCATCAAGACAATGGTCCCTATCCTCCCTAATGAAATCATAATCAAGATTATTGAGTGTGTACGTAAATCTCCCCCTGACAACGCAATTCAAATCTGCTTACTCGGCTACAAACTGGCTTGCTAGGCCGCTTTCCAGGATAAGATAGATGACTTCCATCATACCTACGCGCACTGGGTACTGCCAAACATCTGTCTTGTCTCGAAACGCTTTTACTCACTTGCTGCTCCGCTTCTCTATAGCGACATTATCATTCGCACGGGTTTCCCTATTTCTTCGCTCGTCCAGGCACTCGTGCCCCTACTTTCCCGCGAACAAAGATATAAGCTTAGGAACGCTGGATATAACGTGTTGATCGACCATGAGAGGATGGTTAACCCGCTGTGGGTTAGGAGGTTAATTCTCTTGGAGGCGGGTTTCTCCGAGAAAACATCTGCACAGAAAGCACTCCTCTGGTCCTGTATTGAAGAGGCTGTCCAGGGTATGGACAACCTGCAGTTTATTTGGTAAGGAGCCTTCAAGCTTCCCAAGGTCCTGGATCTAATACACAAGGGGTAGCTGGGAACCTAGATACCGTAGCCCGCGTCTGGCCCGGAAATTTCATGAACTTCCGCGACTGCTACATGTGACCTGCCATAATATAGGGTTACTCTTCCCACCAAGTTTCCCTCTAGTTCCGCTAAAATCCATTTCACTATATGATTTAAGTGGGCTTGTAGATGGGTGCTCTTGCCATAAGAGCTTGCGCGAGATTATCCAAGTATCGTCAAATTCACTAAAGGAGTTAAACCTTTCATTCAAACACATACCATCAGGTAGAGACTCGGCAACACCCCCAGAGGCCGGTTCAACATTCTCGAAAGTTTTCGAAACAAGTAACCTGACCACAGGGCCTGATGGTAGCACAATTTATCTATCACATGTACAAGATCTCTTACTTACCGGACACGGAAAAAGTACAATTGAGACCCTCACGAAAGTAATTGATTTTTCGCGATTGAAGTTTCTCCAATTGGCCGGGTTCGGAGAACGAGGGTGTATCCCCCAAGTATTTAGGCAGTGTAGCCTACCGTCCCTTCGCAAGCTGAGCGTATGTATAGTGCCTAGTTCTGTGGTGGATGTTCTCAACAGGTGTGAGAATCTTGAAGAAATCCATGTTGTTTATGAAAACTATGATCCTCAAGAGTTGAGGAATCCGACATTGGAAGTTTTGGGAGCCGTCTTAAGACACGGTAGAACGTTGACCGCCTTAACACTACATGGTACATTTCGCCAATATCCTCCCATCAACGCTGAAGGATTCAGAAAACTCGTCAACGGATGCCCGAAAATTGAGGACCTGAGAGTCAATCCGGATTTCTTTGATTGGGTACGTTCAATTACTCTTTAGAGCTTACACCTATCCTGAGGGATAAAAATAGTAGAGCTATGCGTCTCTTGGGGATCTATGTGACGTCTATAGAACGGTGGTGTGGTTTTCACGCAAAACTGTTCCAACCTTTGGGTAGTGTGTTCTAGGAGACTCCCCCGGTCTACATAATACCTTCTACGTTATATCATATTATTATCGAGGAAAAAGGCTGATTATATTATATCCGATATAGAGCCGTATAGTTAACGAGATTCCAAAGCTCCTATCTCTAAAGCACCTCTGCCTTGATATGATTGTTGATCCAGATCCTCCTCCATTTACAATAGACGGGCAACAGATGTTAACCTGCCACGGAGAGCCATGGTGGTACTCTAGCGACGACGGCGACGACGATAACAATACTGATGGGGAAGGCGAAGACGGGGGTGAACATGAATATGAATATGAAGATAACGATGAAGATAGAGATGACGAGTATATCCCAGCAAGTCAGTTAAGTGAGCTCGACAAGGCTGTGGGGCAGCTTTTAGAAGCGTCGGTTAACCATGCGGTGTCCTTGCACAATAAAATACAGGGTCATAGGCACGATAGTGCTATTTCTTGGAGAAGGTACTCGAAACTACGAGCTATTAAGATCTCGGCTCAGGGTATAAATCCAAATAATTGTTCAGAGATTCTTTCTCAAGGTTACCTATTGCGGGAGGGGGAGCCGGTGTATGAATTCGAGGAGCAATACTCCCTTTATCACGGCACTCGCTGGCTCGCACCAGTCGGTCACCTGTATAGCTATAACGCCCTAGGTGTATCAATCTCACTACAAACCGCAGAGTCCCACATAAGGTACGCCTCCGCCTCTAGCAAGGGGGTATCTGCTGGTGTTTCTGGTAAATGGGACACCGCCTTCAAAGCTGCAAGTAGACCCGCCGAACACCTTCTACGGGATCTTATACGCATGCACTAGTTATTGGAAGATAAGTTAGAATATTTATAGGACATACTAGACATCAATCTAAATGGTGTGGTGCTATTATATGAGCTTCTCCTGGCGATAGTCCAGAAATACATACTTTGTACACTCTAGAAAATGTATTTAACTCCACCTTCTGCCTTACCATTCTGTTGATGTGTATATTATCGAAGTGCCTGTCTCTAGTATCAAATATCTCGTTCATCCTCCTTTATAGACCACTGAGTCTGTTTTTCAACCCATCGACCTTGCCCTCCAGTCTAACCGTTTTTCCTTGAGTTCTGCCTACCGTCTATTCCACAATAGTTATCATTTCTACCATCTTCAGTGCCCTACGCACAATAACTATCTCAGGATCTGCTGCCGTAGCCTCAGCGCCAGGCGGGTATTGAATATCAGTTTCCAAAATATAACTGTTAACTCGGATCCCCGCGTGATTTATATTCTGTGGGCAGAAAGAGAGTAGGGTATACGATTGTTGAATTTGGTGTATCCGGACAGGGTTAGGGTTGACAAAACACGCCTCTAAAACCTCGCTTGTTTTTCTGAAGAGAATGGTAGTTAATAAAGACTAGTAATTTGCGAGTAAGAACAAAGGTTCTCTCACAAGAAACAAATTTTTTTTAGTACGGTTCCCAGAGCCTTTTGTGGGGCGCTCCTGGTGCTGGCTGTAGTATTGGTGATGCTTGGGGTGCTAGGGATGCTTGTGACGCGAGTGACTTCATGTGATGCAACAGCTGCTACACCAATTGCGTCAGGATACAATTGCAGGTTTGCTGATGTAGATGGTGATATTGTACAACTAATCCATGTTCAAGTATATACTCTAGTCGCGCACGTCCACTGCTAACGGCGGATGGGTTTTCCCTCCATGCCGTTTGCAAACCCAGGGATAATCTACAGTATCTAGCTACACCAACTAGTGAGCTCGAGAATGACCTAGAAATATCGCCCAGGCAGACATAGTGGTTTTAACTCGGAGCTATTCCAAGACTTTAATCAGGTACATAGTAAAAAAGTCTTATTACCCTAAGCAAGCGACAGTGCAATATAAAAACGCTCATCAATTGATGAGGAAGAATATGTCCGGGGTGTCTGTCCGTGGAATATATCCAACCCTCAGTTAGTCAGAAGCCGATAATGCATACAGGAGGGGCGGCGTGATAATGCTAATAGGGGCCAGAGCCTCGGGAATGATCAGAATGGCTTCGTGGTATATCCCAGGTTGGGGGCGGCACACGTCGGAGGAGGAGGATGTCAGACTTTTGGAATCAGTAGCTAAGGAGCTTCCAGTGGACAGGTGTGCCAAACTGGTACAAAAATCTGAGGTTATTGTCGGTATTACGCTCCGTCCTGATATGGGGATCTTCGCCACATCTGGAAGTCTATTTCGCGCACTGCGATACGTCTTCCAGTCATCAGTTGCGGTATTTATTATCTATGAGGCTGTCCACAGCACCATCTGTAATAGCCATTTCTCATCCTCGGCCGAGCAATGGCTCTGGGGGCTTTCTTGGATCATTGTTGGGGTATCAGCGTTCGCAACCCCCGATATGCCCTATAGGAGCCTAGTAGTATCCCCATAACTAGACAGACTATTGCTCATAGTGTCCCAAGCGATATTCTCTAGGACTAAGAGGACCGTACGGCCCTGTGGGGCCCTATAGACATTTGTCAAGAGATTTTCTTGCACTACTCTGGGAACAAAACATGTAATATCTGCTGCCAACCACAGCCTAAGTAGGAGTAGGTAGAGCCTGATAGCCGGTTTTGGGCGAAGAAAACCATAGCCCTGAATACCTGGCATCATTCAGGGCCCTGTAAGGTCCATATTCCCCGTTTCTTACGCCCTAGACTGCCGCGAAGAGAGGCTAGGACGGAATATAGGGTCACAGGGCGTCCGGTACTAGCCTAAAGACGGACGGACTGCCCCGTTGCGAACACAGCTTTTTTTTGAGTCATTTATTAGCCCACGAAGTCTTCCGAACGGTGCTTTTGCTACAGTCTCGCGGTGGGAGCACTTCTGGCCGCACATCTGAAGACAGACGACCGATAATATACATAGCGGACACGGTCGGGTATTGTTGGTACTAGTCTCGTGCCTAGTCCCCTATATGTGCTGTACAGTACCGTAGGCGTAGGGTCTGGAGTAGTAAAGTTTCGAGACGCCTCAGAGTCACCCCCCAGTCTTCGTAGCATTCGGAAGTCACTGGAAGCTCGGGGCACTATTTGAGCTCCGAGGTTGCTTACCACAACACTCGGAGAAAAATAATATGCCCAAAAAAGCACCGGCCAGGGCTCGAAAGGTAGTCATACTAGGCTCTATAGTACTATATAGCAAATATAGTATTAAGTAGGATTAGGTATTGTACGCTATCAAATTAAACCGAACACCACCGGGTGCAACCAACCACCCCCTCCTAGTATGATAACAAGCCTCCTACCACAACTTCAGTAGATAGGGTCGCAATAGAATTTAGGAGCAAACTCTACTTGTATATGAACAAATCTAAATTACTGCTTTAATCTTGTTGGTTGTTAATTTTTGTCATGGTCGCCCAGGGCTAGGGTTAACACCAGGTGGCTGTCGGTGTCACCCCCCTTAGGCACGGGCCACATGCGCGAGGATCGTGTTTAGAACGTCAGGCATTGTCGAGATGGGGGAAAGATCCTAGGCGGAAGGACCGGAGTTCCTTTTGGCCTAGGAGTATATCTTTCTGGCATGACCTAATAAAAGAATCATTGATTCACCAGACAAAAAACCCGTTTACAGAATATAACAATTTTACTAAGAGCTAAGAGCGTTAGGGGTCCAGTACCTCTCAACAATATATTAATAACTCCATCACCCTTTATCTAAAAAATACCTCTTTTTATTGTATAGTTATCGGCCAAGATAGGTAAAATTTATTCTAGTATAGTTGATATCTAGAAAGTAGATAAGATTACTAAAGGTCATCTTATTATAGGAATATTTATTTACCAGGGGAATCTATGACTTTACATTAAATTTCCTCTTGAGTTTATTTGTGCCTACACCTTGCATCCCAAAAAGCATTGGTCCATCAAAAGCATATAAGCCATTTTCAAAGGTTAGTATGGGCCTCTGTGGTCTCTAGTGAGCAGTGAAAGGTCTCTGTAGCACATTAGTAAAAGTTAGGATTTTGGGAAGTAGATTCCGATGAACAAGGAAGTCAAGCATTAATACCGGTAACAGATGATGATAATATATAAGGCTGTAGATTTTGAAGCCGGATTCCCCCATCATACAAACAATACACTATAAATAAAAAATTATTAAACCGGAATCAAACTCTCTACCTTCCGATTGGGGGCTCTCACAAATTTTCTTTAATTAAAGCAAAGATTAAACCCCCGCCCGCCCACCCAATACCTTTCCGCGCCTGTTAAACAAAAACTGTGAAATCTGCTTTAAAGTCTCTGGTAGAGGCAGACTTTTTACTTTTGTATTTTTAATTTTTTCTTTCTACCAGCAGCGCAACTTCTCTATCACCAGCAGCGCCAGCTTGAGTTGATATCTTTTGATTCTCATATGAGACCATGAACTCTACTTTTTCTTTTTCTCTCATATCACATACCACATTTACTACCTTTTTAACCCTCTTTAGGATCTGTGCGGCCGACCGCTTATCACAATTCATATGGTACAGTCATTCACCCCCGTGTGGCGAATACAACCACAACACCCCTAGATATTATAGAAGTTATGGTGGAAAATCTAGACTACATTCTCTAAGCCATGACCATTATAAACTCAATGGGTTATAGCTACTGGTTGGGTGGCAAAGCTAGAAAATCGGGGGATTGTGGCAAAGACCGGTCCCGCTCGGGACCGCTGACAGCCCAAGAGATAGTATTATACAGCCTCTAGTAAAACTATTCTCGAAACAGGGATTATCGAGCAGGGGCTTCTAGCCAATGCTATTTTCCAAACTTTCGTCAAAAACGTAGAAGACGAATTATCTTGCGCGCTACATTTCTACCAAGAGCTGTACTTTAACAAAATTAACTGTACACAATCCAATAGTATGCCTTACAAAAATACGGTAAGATAAAGAACACCAAGAGCGATATAAATGTATAATGAGAAGTAGGAAGTATTTCAGTACATTCTAAAACTTCAGGTGCTACTGGCCTTCTCTACTCGTACCCTGTGGTGGAGTTGAATGCCATAAATTTGACTGTGTCACATTGCTCGCTGTACGATTAAATTTGTTGCCATAAAATAAAACTATAGATCGAGTATACTCTATAAGTGTGCCGGCAAAATAACAGTTCCTATTACTCTTAACGTGACAAAACCCCGGGCTTATAGTATAAAATAAATATGATCTGTGAAGTGTTGAAAGACAAGATTAAGAACAGGAGTCCGGGTTATTCGCGTTAAAGACATTCAATAATATTCATTCAATAATGTAAAAATGCCTTTCCACTCAACATCGAACTTGGTAATAAATGCCCCAGTACTGCTTTTGGTTCCGGGTTCCTATTATAGGACATCAACGGTGAATAAATATAAACTCTAGAAACAAATAATTTCGACCAAAACTAATAGCTGTAGTGACTAATCCCTCTCTATTCACTACTCATCTCGCCTTCCTATTATTCCTATATATTAGAGTTAAACTATAAAGTGTTTCTTATGGCTCGCATACCTGTGGGGTGTCAATGCTCATGAGAATAGCTGTGGTTCGTGTAGCCGTATACGTATGGCGGGGATAGATTGAAAAGGGCTTTTTGAGTATTCTTAGGGCCTCACATGATAATTAAGTATGCGTTGATAGTAGGCGGGAAATGCTTTTATTATTTATCTATTTTGGTTTTTTGGGAAGACCAGGGCAGGGAGTCGCTGGTAGCGTTAATACTCAAGCCTCTAACGAGGCGTCGCCACGTAACATCCACCTCCCTCCTTCCCCCCCACCTCCCTTCTCCCTTCTCCCTTCTCCCTTCTCCCTTCTCCCTTCTCCGTTCTCCCACCAATAGCACCCCTTCCTATTCGCATCCCTTCTTATTCCCCTTTCACCCAGTATTTCCATTATTCATATCCCTTATATATAATATACAGGGGGACTCCTACTCTACCCCACCTACACCTACTGACATTACTTGACTATCTCATAATTCGGGTTAGACTAATGAAT
Source organism: Verpa conica (assembly GCA_033030425.1). Taxonomy (NCBI): domain Eukaryota; kingdom Fungi; phylum Ascomycota; class Pezizomycetes; order Pezizales; family Morchellaceae; genus Verpa; species Verpa conica. Next base: position 107,028 of record JAUFSD010000010.1, on the reverse strand, counting down.
CAAGATAATCTCCCTGTTACCAATACTTCTCATGGAGGGTATGTGTCCACATTCGGCAGCTGTAGGGCACCGTATACAGAGGTTATTTGCTCTCCCTTTCTATATCTAAGATTTCAGACTAATTGTTTTGAACAAGGATCACAGTAAACGCGCCCCAAAAAGTAAGAAAAGGAATGTGTGTACATTTCCAGGATGCAGGGAGCGTTTTTCAATGGTTAATCACCTTCTTAATTATCCATGACCTTCATTGCTAACTATTCTCAAGAAGTTCGAGCTGGCTAGTCACGTTAAGTTGGTCCACAATCAAGAGCTGGAGCTAGATTTAAGGTTTCAATGTTCACATACTTGGTGTGGGAAGACCTTTAAACATGTTCGTTATATCCCTGCTGCTGGCATTTCTGTCTATCCACGAAGCTTAAAACTAACGATTAACTAGAGAGCTTGGTACCAAAAACACGTAGATTACCATAAGAAATACTCGGAGAGCTCTGAGATGCCTCAATGTGTAAAGTGTCAGCTTACGTTTAACAGTGTTTGTTTACCCCTGTTATTATTTAGTCTAAAACAGTGCGGGCATCGCCGATATATATCCTGAAGCCATTGATAAGATTTAACGCTAACTACTCATTATATTAGAAAAGAGAACTTTCGCGGCATATGGCCGCCCATAACGAAACCCAGTTCCCTTGTCTATTCCCTGGGTGTGAAAAAATCTATCAAATTGTTAGTTATATCGTTATTATACGGTTTAGAAACTAATTATATATAGGAAAGTAGTTTAATGACACTACCGGGCCCATATAAGCCCCACACCATACAAGTGTAATCAGACAGGATGTGCGGAGTCCTTTGAAAAAGTTTGTTACTCAAAATCTAACTATGGCACTTTAAATCACTATTAACTATCAATAGCGCAAGAAACTCGATTTTCATTTATGCGATGTGCATCAAATAAACAGCAAGATTCATAAATGTACATTTAAGGGGTGTAAGAAGAGATATACAACTGTTTGTCTAGCCCCTTGTCTAATTTAACGGTTAAATACTAATTATGTATTAGTATCTAAAACTGCAGGTTCATGTTGGACGTAAACACACAAACGTTTATCAGTGCGAATATGGCGGGTGCAGGGAAGGGTTTGAAGTGGTTTGTCGTAATAGGTAGCTCCTGGCTACTTGATTTTAGAAACTAATGTCTGTTAGGGATATCGACTCAGAACACACTTTCGTGAGGCTCACGCAAGTTACGGTCACACTTGCACTTATTCTGAGTGCGGAAAGGAATTTGCCACTGTTTGTCATACTTGTTCTTCCGAAGTCCGGTCCTATAGCTAACCAATAATTAGCGTAGGGAATTAGATAGTCACAGGAAATTACACATCGGCACTCACCCCTATCGGTGCCCATTTTACCCTTGTAGATTTATATCGACAAATGTTATTACGCCGCCCTCTCCCACTTGAGAAAGCCGTGGGCTAATATTTGAATAGTGTCAAGAGCTTATAGAACATAAGAGGTTACACTACAATACTAGCCTTAAACCAGAACGATCCTCGGAAGGTAGTACTAAAGAAACTACCAATGCACCAGCCAATTTCCCCCTATTCCCCCTTGCACCAATAGTCCCGGCACCCGATACCCCATAGGTTTCTGATAATGAGCTGCTAAACACCTATCTTTATGTGGCGAAGCCTCTCTGATCAGCCAATGGGGCAACACTCCCGCCTTAACAAGATACCATGCATCTCGGGCTACATAGAAGAACCATGCTACGTAAACGCCACCGTACTGGATTGTTTTGGTTCTGTTGTTGGAGGGCTTTGTGACTTTATTTATTTATTTATTCATTACCTTGTTATACCAATTTTGTACATCCGATTTCTCTAGTGGAATAATATTAACACATATGAGCAAACTGCCTAGACGTCGGGCACTTCTACCACCTAATATTCATTCCTGGTTCCTCTTATATACCTCGAGTGCTATAGTCGTTTAAATGTTTATATAGGCAAAGGAAAACATTAGATAATTGCATATATACGGCTTCACGGTGTGATATATTTAGAGATAGCTACTCATTATAGTTCTTTGCACTTGAATCTCTGTCATAGCATTTATATCTAGTAAGTTTGTGAGAAGATTGAAACTTGGCGTAATCATGATAGAAACGTACGGAGTTTTGGTTATACACTACCTTGTGGCAACTAATCTCAGGGCACTCGAGACGTCTTTTACTTATGTGTTTAGACATTATATTCTCTTAAAGAATGAGTCTGATGGATTGATGGTTAGCCTCTCACAGTTGGTAGGGATTGGGCAACAAACATTCGAGAATGACTCACATATCTAATATATTCGTATCTGTATCGTTTTTTGGGGTTAAGAACTTTTTTATGCCCTTTGAGTTGGACTTGGTGAACTCCTTGTTAAAATAAGCGCATGAGCGTGGCTTTATATGCTCGCGTTGATGACTCAAAAGAATACTCCTTGAATTGAAATGCTATTCCAAGTTTAGTAAGGAAAATGCACGAAAAACGCAATACGCAAACGTCAAACACCTCAAAGCCTTCTAATTTATACAGAAATGCGTTTGATAACGCTACTGGCAGCCTTTTTGCTATCAGTACCCATTATGTTGAAAGTAAAGGCTATTGCTGAAGATGATAGTGTAATAAAATGTTACAGTAGCAAGGGTTTTACTGTATATGTTCTGGCCCGTTGGGGGGACCTGCCTATCGGGGTGACGTCCCCTGGATAGGCTAGCCTGGGAGCGGAAAGGTAGGCATCACATGAATGGGTTACCTGTTAGAGGGATACCAGTGTCACCCATACGGGTAGGTGGTAAACCATGGCTCAATTAATACAGGCAACCCTAAATAAATTAAGTTAGTAGACAGAAAAACATTAACCTATTCTGAGATGCTCCAAGTATCTATTGTAGTTCCTAATACAGTTATATTGTAGCTCTTGCACTATTAAATTTTGCTAGTAGCTCAATAACTTTGTGTTATCTACACATTTCTATAATGCTCTCCGCCTGGAAATTTCTATTGCGCTACTCATGCAATTTAGCTTGTACCCTGGTGATATCTTTAGGGTAGGGCTTGATTGTGCCTACCCGGCTGATAATTGGACTATCTACAATTCTCTAAATTCCGCTCACAACCTCTTACTTGCAGCTCATGTAGCACCCACCATGATCTCTAATTGCACGCGGTGTTCTATCCTATTTTATACTATCTCTACAAGCGCCTAGGCAGGTTGTAAATACTATAACCCATGACTCATGACCAACTACCTAGCTACGATCTACAACCTGCGACCAACCACCAACAACCAAAAACCTCCACACCACCACTATGGAGTGTCTACTTATATTCTACGCGTCATGCCGTACTACCTGCCACGGTGTCAATCACAATGATGTTCCTTCAAGTTACACATGAAGTTAAAGTGATATGAAGCCGTGAATAGGGGTCGTAGGATGTAGATAGGGGGCCGTGGATCATGGCAATTTACAACCACCTGCCTACTTTAGAAATAGTTATGTGCCTCACACACTGCTATCCTATAATTTGGTAAAATGCTGCTAACTCGTAAGAGCTAGTCATGTCTTTGGCTAGAGTGGTGGTCTTATGAGAGGTTTTCTGGAGTAGTTCTCCATAGCCCTTCACCTAACCAGGAAACAAGTCAGACGCTCATTGGTAGGAAGTCAAAACCCCATAGACACCCCAGTCTATGTTTACATAGCCAGCTTTCCGCCCCCATGGGCAGTGATGACGATATAGGATACGAAACGAGATCGGCTTAATTCTTGGCGTTTCTTCCAACGTTGTACTACGCCTGTGGAGGTAAGTCCTTGGACAGTAGCAATGGTGGCACCATCTCTCACCCAAAACTATTGGACCACCACAGCCAGGTGTCCAAAGACTTACCCCCGCAGGCGTAGTACGCTTTAATTAGTAATATGTTAACATAAGTTTGGGCTTATATTGGGGTTCTAGTTAGGAGTTGATAATGCAATAAATTTATAGTCGCACTTATGTCGAACACCAAGAATATACAGAACCTCATACAGCATATTAAATCTTTGCAGAGAACCTGGGGTAACAAATCTATTTTGTAGTAGAAAAAGGTTTGACAAGGCGATTTTATACGGGACAGCATACGGCGGCACGTGTGATGCGCACGGTCTTAAATCTGGACCAATAAAAATCGGGCTTGGAACACGCCTATCATGCCCAAAAGCGCCGAGTATGCTAATATTGTTGACTATGTACTTCCCCTCAAAGATATAAACTCTCTTATAACACTTCCAAAGGATCTCCAGTGACTTAAAGAGTATACCCCAGTATTTTTAGCATGAAAAACAGCATTTTGATATATAGTGCTGGAAAGATATACCTAAGTACATCTGGTCATAGGCTGGGTATAATAGGGAACGATTTTATATCACACTTTTCACACTGGGCTGTGAAGTGTAACACCAAACTAAGGATGTATTATATTGGTGACCTAGGGTCACATATCTATGTTTATATAACATACACTAGCCACGTACGCTAATGACGTGCCACAACACCCAAAAGTAAGGTTTTATTCCACAACAACCATAGCCCCTAATGGCCTATAGAAACTTGGGAAGCTTTAATAGTATATTATAAAGTTTCCCAAGTTTTTATACAAAATTCTATATATTGTGTTGGAATATTAGCTTAAAATGTTGGTCCGGGTTTATAACTGTGCGCACTAGTCTCGTTCCCAGCCCCAATGGTTGCTTTTGCTGTGCAGCCACCGTAGGTGACGCAGCAAGCTGCGCCGTAGGGGATGGGCACGAGACTATGTGCGCACTATAGTTATAAGGTCCAATCTACAGATTTAGCGTGGCAATGGCAACGCTCAGGCCTAAAACACCCAACTAAAATAAGTTCACTTAAAAGTATTCAGAGTACTATTATTAGGTAAATATTAAGTGAGATTTTTGAAATATTTAAATATTTTCTAGCCTGAGCTATGTCTATGAAGGTACAGATAAAAGAATGCGGTAGTCTTATGTTATGTATCCTAGTTGCCAGTGTGAGGGTTGCAAGAGGTTGGTATTTACCAAATGTGCACCCAACACCCAATTAAAATAAAAAACATCTCACATAGAGTAAATGAGAGTACTGTTCGTCTTGGGGCGATTCGGGGCAGTTTCTGGGCCAATGGGCCTGCCCCGACCCGGGTTCGGGGCCTGATTTTTGGTGAAGGAACCGCCCCAAGGGGGATAACCGGTGGGGCCCGTTTAACCTATTGGAGTTAGTTAGGTTAAGCTTTGGCTAATGGGGGATTTCCAAAGGGCAAACCCGACCCGGCCAGGGAATGGAGCGGTTCCAGTGGTTTCTTGGTGTGTTTCCTCGCTTAGTTTGGGGGACCAACCCCAATGACGAACACTACTAGATATTTGAAAACCTTGCACAATTTTACCTTAGAAATAGCACTCACCTAATCTATCTGAGATGATTTTATTTTATTATGTGGAGTGGGTGGGCGTTGCGAACCGTAAAAAGTCAGATCGGACTTTGGTAGGTATGAGCCGTCGTCGCTGGCTGCACTTTTAATTTTATTTTATGGTAATCTTAGCTAGAGTAAGCGTTTGCTTTGATCTTAACCAGTACAACTCTGGCTGAGAGTATCGCCCAATATTTAAAAATCTCGCTCATTATTAATTTAATAACAGTCCCCTCTGAACAATTTTAGATGGGCTTTTATTTCAGTTGGGTGTTTAGCCCTGGGTGTTGCCACCTAAAATTGAACTTTTGTAACAACGTGCCGCCGTAACAGCAACGGATCCCGCATCACAAGGTGCAACTGTGTTCGTGTCAGGGCTAAAGTATTGGGGCATTGAAAAGGGAAATGTAGCAATCGCCCGGATCCGTCACGAAATAAAAGACAGCGAAAAACAGCGAAATATGGTAGTAGCAACAGAGCAGAACTGCGATCACTCAGATCCGTGACAGCCTGGCCTGTCCCAATTCTTCACCCTGACACGAAGACTCTAGTTCTCGTTGATTTAAGACTAAAGCCATTTATTTACTAAATTATACACTGGACGATATATAGATGTACTATACTGAATATGTGGAAGAGTAGAACATGGATGACAAGGGTTCCAAGGCGGGAGCTCAATCAGCCTGCTGGTGATTCCTGGCGGCAATGGCTGCATCCTTACTTATAAAATGCCCGCCTGTATAGGTTGTAGAAGCGGATAAAGCATCCCAGGAACCAGTCCAGATACACGTCATCTCCGAGCAATAAGAGAGTTTGAGAAATTCAAACGAACTATGAATTGGACTTTGAAACTGTTAGCTAAGAAAACACAAAAAGGAGTGCTTTCGAACCTTATAAAACAGCCGGTAGTAAAACTAATGGTTTTATGAGATGGGTGATGGAAAATCCCCGGATTAAACAATGTAGAGTAAATGATCGGGTAAGGAGTAATAGAAGTGTTCATCTTGAGGTTACGGCACCAAGATTGACCACATTTTTGCGTGTGCTCACTACTGTTACGCTGGTGCTTGCACTTGATAGTGCCTACGTAAAGGCAGTATACGGTTCTCGAATATATGTGTCTACATCCGATAAAGTGATCAATCGCGTGAACACACATTTCCTTTGTAATTATTAGTTGCTATATTAAAAAAACAGTGGGGAAACACTTACAAGGGATATGTGAGGGCTTAACTATACACCAGTTGCGTGCTGTGAGGATAGAGGGGCCGCGACGTACTCAGCTATATAGACCTCCGGGCTTGTTTGCGGAGCGCCATGTCTTATGATCTATGGGCGTGTGTAAATCCCCATTAACGGTGACTTAATACATTCTACTCATGTCTCATGCCATACGACCTCCTGCCTCCTACCCATGTCATTAATCACATACTATATTAACTGGTGAGGTCTATTTCTGCACTTTGGGGTATAGACAAAGTGTCACACAAATATCTTACTGAAAACAGTTTAGGAGTAGCTTTTTCGCCACTCGCTACAATTCTCTCTTTTTTACTCAACTGAGGGTAGCAACTGCCTTTATAAGTTAGGTTGTTCGTCACTTCTTATCTCAACCCCAAGGTGTATCCCTTAGTCTGGTGGAAAATGTTGCCCATCCAAAGTGGGGGCTAAAAAGGGAAAGGAGTGGCTTTAACTTAAGAGTGGCAAGTAAGTCAAGTCTTAAATTTTTTTGTTAGTAGAATAGGCAGCACTACTGGGAGGTTTCACCGCTTTTGAATTATGGGTTAGGGATTCTTCCTAAAATCATTGGTAGGGTATCAAAATATTGTGGGGAGACAAAAATAACCGTGGATTACATAGTGACAACAACCCACCCCCACCACCAAAATTCAACAAGCTGATAAGACAAAGATGAGAACTTTATACACATGACCAAATACATTATTGGGAGCCCCTCTATGTTAGGGAGAAAATTCACTGTACTATTTGGGAGTTTCCATTCACAGGGTGCCTTAGTAGCTAAAAACTACTTTATGATTTTTATTAGGTATTTTTATTAAGTAGAAAGTATCACTATGAGGGTAGATACCGCATTGGATTTTATTTAATATGCACCAGATAATAGCCAGAAAGAAGGGATTTTGTTGAAGCAGTGGATCCTGCTATATCAAGTCTTTTTTTGTGGCCATAAAGAACCCACAATACAGTAAGCCTGGGTAATCAACAAGACATTTTTCCATGGTATAAATGTCCACCTAGGACTATTCTTTAGGCCAATAAATTATTAGACTGATATATTTACTCTTGTGGTTGTGGTGGTACTTTTAGAATTCTGTGTTTTTTGAGGTGTCGATCCGCGGTTATTTTTGTCCCCCCACAATACCTATATGCACCGCCTCGCCGGTTTTGGCCCCCACTGAGGGTGGGCAGTACCACCAGACTAAGGGATGAACGGGTTTGGCTAGTTAGTATGGTATTTTCTTAGGGGGGTCATCAAGCGGGTGGAGATGGCGCCCGCCAGGCCAGACCGGAGCGGTATTCACGAAGGACGGTGTCGCACCGAAGCAGCCAACAAGTCTTCCAGACACTTCGTCCGCACCCCACCCCTCCACATCGTTCAGGGTGCTCTGTTCAGGGTGCTCTGTTCAGGGAACTCCCCACGGACGTCTACCTTCTACCGACGGCCTCCTCTTACCTTCTACCTACTCATATGCTATACGCCATTTTAAAACGCCTTGTTAGGATTTCTTAGGCAGGTTGCTATAGGCTCCCCACGACTTTTTACCTACGGAATGAATGAATTAATCATAAGTACATGGAGCCTAGGGGCTAAGGTACTTGTACCACATACTACGGGCTAAACCCAACAAAAACAAAACATGCAATCATAACAATCAAAAATAAAACCTCAAACACAAAAAATATTTTAAACAAAAGTAACAAAAGTAACAGCAATAATAATAAATCAAACTTCTACTAAGATCATATCTAAAATGGACCAAAACTAACTCGAATCATAATCCTGTTTTTCTTACTTACGGCCTTTTACCTATGACTCCCGACATCCCATGTTAGTAATGTTTTATTTTCTACCCAGCATTAATCCCGAGCTACCTAGATTTTTTTGATCTTACATATAACAAGAACCAACCTCACCTGTAGAGCTGCCGGGAATTGATTTGGGGAGTATTTTTCAATACCATACTCTCTAGTGCTAGTGTTCGTCACGGGGCAATTCGGGGCGGTTTCTGGACTAATGGACCCGCCCCGGCCCGGGTTCGGGGCCTGATTTTAGGTGAAGGAATCGTCCCAATGGGGGGATAACTGGCGGGGCCCCGTTGGGGCCACTGCAGTTAATTAGGTTAGATTTTGGTTAATGGGGGATCCTTAAAGGGCAAACCCGGCCTGGTCGGGGAATGGGGTGGTTCGGGGTGTGGATCCCTGGAGAGTTAGGGGGACGGAGTCCCCAGTGACGAACACTAGACTGGTATTGGATAGTTCATTATGCTGGTTGGCTGACCGGGTAATTACTAGTTGAAGGTTTTTTCTTTAATATATAAGGTTTATGGTTTCTCTGTGTATTTAGTTCTTTAATTTTAGTTCCTCAGCAGCGCAAGGATTCAAAAATAGTCCGAGTTTCATTAGTCCCTACCGTAAACAGTCAAGAATCATAATGGCGCTAAGATGTCTAAATAAAGTGTGGCTAGAGAATCTTATATCGACAGACAAAAAGTATGGAGAAAGGTGAGAAATGAGATTTGGTGTTTTTATTTGCTCTTTAAGTTTCTGGCGAAGGCTCTGATAATAGGATTGGCCATAATACCCTGGTAGCAGATCCTGGTTCCGCCATACACTGTATTATAAATGATTTGGTAGTACTGTCTTTGGCGCTCGCTATATCAAGTGTTTTCGCTCTCTTTTCTTTTCTCACTTAGGGGTAGAAACTACCTTTGCTATATAGCTACGCCTCTGGTATAAAACATCGGGAAACAAGGGTACGGGTTCTTGGGACAACACTATCGATAGAAGCTTTATCGGGGGCATGAAAGCCCCGAACTTAGGTTCCAGATCTTTTCAACCAGAGGCTATAAATACTACGCCACATCTTATTTTAACCTCTTAGTGTCTCTCTAATTTATGCGGCAATTCTTTACAAAAGCTTTCACATGAACTAACTATTTAAAAAAGAATGTAAATATTTCCAACCATCAATCTACTACCTAGTGGATTTAGACGACTTATGTTTCGCCGCTAACAAACGCTCTGGTAGCCATTCGCGGGTCCTCCAGTATACACCCCTGTAAGGCTCAGTCTCGTTTGTCATCTTATTTAACAGCGTTTCCGCCACGGCTTTCCGTACATCTGAGGGAATCTCAGACCAGGTATAACTAAGCCACTTCGGTTCGGCCTTTACGAACTCATCCCAGACTACTCGAGTAGCTGTACAAGCCTTCTTAGTAATTTATACACCTTCGAGTCCTCGGGTAAGTGCTTACCATCGATTGTACTTTTCCTATGAATAGCTAATGGCATATTTAGCCATGAAAATATCTCTCCCTTTTTCCAGCCCGCTGGCGGTGCGTCGATGAGGCCACCATCGAAGGATGCTGGATCGGGAATGTCCAGCCTCACAGATATAGTGGCATCGGAAGTATGTGGCGGCGAACTGTCCGCTGGTGCTATAATGGGGCCGGAAGGCGGCGCCGTACCGATAATGGAACCGGAGGTCTGCGGCACCGGGTTATCTATAGCGGTACTAGAAGTCTGTAGTGCCGGACGGTTGCCCGTCTGCGGCGCTAGATCTTCCGTCTTCGGCGCCAGATTGTCTGTGGTGGGAATCTCCTCCAACGGCAGATTTTTTGGGGCGGGATTGGTGGTCTGTGATGTCAGATTTTCTGTTGGACCTATGCTTGTGCTGATCGTTTTGTCGAAGCTAGTCTCGCTGGGTGTTAGAGATTTATTGCTCATCATGATATAGATTTGATAAGAGGTGGTGAGGAGGAAGAAATTTTAAAGAACATTTGTGCGGGGTTATAGTGATTACGTAAACTCCAGAGCTCTTAGAGATCAAAGTGTCACCTGATGTAAGGAGAAATCACATGACCCATTCGCAGGCACCGCTTGTAATCCAGTAATTAAGTGTTTGGTTGCCTCTGGTATCGGCATTCTGGGTAACACTTATATGAATACGCCAAAGATATTTTCGACATTGTGGTTGGAGGCCGGCTTCAAGGGCATACCGCGTTGTATGGCATTGAGAACTGTGGGTAACTTGAGGCTAGGAAAAGGGCAAACAGGCCTCTTAAAGCCTTTCCCCTGTTTAGGCAGAAGGAGGATAGTACTTATAAGTGTTCCTATCATTATGTCAGCTGTCGCAACTGAGTTTAGTGCCCGCTGCATATTATATGCACTATGCCGTAATACGCTGGCTCACCAGCCATCTAGAGCAAGGCTACCCACTTTATGGCACCCAGTGCTACCCCCCTTCCTCACCCCTCCCCCGGCACGCTAACCCCTTCCTATGATCCGGTAAAAAATCCTGAGACAACAACAAGGGCGGGGGAGCATGGTAGCAATCTTGTGTGCATGGCAAAGATGAGGTGTACTTTACAATCATACCGCTATCCCTTTCTCTAGTGATGACCCCCAAGGTTAGCAACTTTTTTCATTGCACAAATTTCAATTGAGTGATCCCTAATGTCATACCTTTCCCATAAGTTGGTAGACAATTCCGACCCCCCACTAGGGCCAGAGTGGTAGATCTCTCTCTTGGGCTGGCCATGAATAGTTATACCAAAACTGTCTTTTCTATACATTTAATATATGATACCTGATGTACCTAGTTAGTATAAACATGGCCAGTATAGAAGTTTGGCCCCACTTGGGGTCAGCTTTACCAGGCCATGGGATAACTAACTACCCTACGGAAACTCGACACACCCGCCAACCCTTGTCTTGTAATTCGTAGCAGTTCCTCGTAGCTTTGGTGCTCTTAAAACAGATAGTGATCTCAGATAGGGTTTCTTACGCTATTTGGAATCCGGACTGCTACCAACGTTGTGACTGTTCGCGAAAATATGATGGGCATAGGGTTAACCACCTTGCTGCTTATCGTGAGTAAATCACCATCACTTTCGAGCTAAGTATACATGATATTTAGTTAAGTGCATAAAATATAGGATAAAATCATAACGTACAAATAAATTGTTCAGCCTCATTCCAATGCCCCCAAGGCGATGCTCTTATCTTTTGTTATAACTTTGCTAGTGCTATAAAGTCAAATCAGCTATTATCTGCAAGTATTTTCGTGGGAATAGTACAGCCGTGTCCAACAAATTCCCGGAGCCCCCCCCCATGGCAACGGCAATTCCGCAGACCTCAACACAACCACAAATACTAGTATTAATATGGGAATACATATAGGTACTAAAGAGACTATGGGGGATATAAGTATGTAAAGAAATCCGAGAAAAATATCACTTTGGGAGTCTTTTGACCCCTGTGGTGTGACCTTCAATAAGTCTTGTCAGTTCATACCAAAACAAACACCTAATCAACTCTAGTTCATCAACCATTCAATGAAATAGTTTAGAACTAATGGGGTAGGAAGTTAGTCTTGTATGATATATATGTATTTAATCTGGTGACCATTGGCGCATTTTTTGGGCCTTATTGCCTGTATGAGTATTGAGATAGAGCTCTTAATAGATTGGGGGACTAACCCTCTACATATGAGCCAAGTGACCCAGAGGCCTCATTGTAGAGTTAAATCACCTCATCTAGCTTATCCTAAACACTTCTCTTTGTAGAAACTTTATGGTTGTTGATGTATCGCTGAAATGCCCCCGTTGCTATGGGGGGCTCCGGGAATTTGTTGGACACGGCTGTACATAGAACTCATTGATCAGATTTGTAATATAATTTTACCCTAACTAGATGGAATAGGTCAAATGAATCAAATCACGGATACTAGAATCTATACTATTTTTAAGCAAGAACTCACACATCACCTCTTGTTACTGGACATTTTCTAGTGGGACCGTACTGCCATGGTGGTGGGAGCTATTCCCGTTTTCTTGTCGTGGTACTCGACATCTGTGTCATTGGCAAATAGGAAACTGGCTATCATCAGGTTTGAAAGCTGCCGAATATTGGAGTATTGGGAGGCCATTGAAACCAGCAAAGTTTATTTCTGCGCCTTTTTAGAACAGGATCTAGGTGATGATCTCTTTTATGTTATCCACTGCACGGTGCACACTAGAGGAGGTCATCAGCCGCGGGGCTGCCGTTTAGGTTGGTCTCTTGTTTTTGTTGGGCAAGGGCTAGATCTCTTCCTGATTTTCTTGACATATTACTGGTGCCCCAGAAAGATTATGGTATGACCACACCTGTGCTGGGTATCGGCTCGGATTACAGATAGAAACATGTGAGAGGAGGAAGAAATAAAGAGAGTAAGGTATATAGTGTGTGTGTGAAATAAATGCTTAACAAGGACAGATAACACGGTAAGCTAGAGCTCTGTGGTATGGGATTTAAATAAGACTTAGCAAAGGAAGAACTTGTTACATATCAAGTCTCCCTCATACTACCTGCCTCATAACTCATATACCTCCACCCTCCACCCTCCACCCTGTTACCGTAGGCACTCGATAAATCCGGACCGTTGCCGAGAGCGTGGCTTGCAAGAATACGAGTATATTAAACCAACTACAGCAATTTTCTTGTATGTCAAACCGTGTGCTGAGGCCCTTTTTCCCTCTAGATTTGTTATTTTGACCCCTAAACAGGGATAGCTTAGAAAATAAGGCTCTGGGCAACGGTCCGGATTTATCGAGTGCCTACGGTACATACCTCCTCATAATATTACATATGATATTTGGTTATACGGGCCCAGCCATCCAGTCAGACAACTTCTAGACTGGCTTTGGCCGTAGTCCGAGATTCTGTATCACCAGCTACAATAATCCTTAGCCTAATTAGTTCACATGGCGAAGAAAAGGTAGAGTTCTATGCGCTTCACCTGTCTGGTCCTACGCAAAATATTGTGATCTCAGCTGCGTGCCGCGTCCTCACCCCCTTCCATACAGTATCACCTTACTAAATTTAACCTATTGTAGCAGGGAATGGGCGTTCGAGTCGTGGGAATCTTTGGCATTAGGAAGGGAAAAATGTATTCTTGGTGTTTCTTATATACATACTCTGGTCAGGCGGACAAGCCAGGCTTTACTCGCAAAATGTAGGTGTGCTTTACCCACTAAAGAAAGCCCCTATCAAATTTGCTTGGTAATTCTTGTCTACCCCTGGCATATAATTCACACAGCTAATTAGAATGGGTAAGGGCCATTGTAGAGGCGGGGTAGAACCTCATCGATAGTTTCCCAATCATGTATGTATACGGCGCCGCTGTAGTTTTTCTTTTTGTAGCTCTAGGTAACATGTGTGACTACGATTTGACTTCTTGATAGGGGTATGGATACCGAAACAATCTGTCCCACTCAGTCAAAAATAACTCACCCTGTAAGAACAGCTCAACCTCGACTTCTTCCCTTATCTTTAACAAAGTAAGCCTATCTTTATATAGCCAAAGGGAATGTCTTTTACCTCTTGTCATACTTAGCCATGTCTATGGGCTGCCAATGTTGTATCATGAGGCCAGGCCTTTCGAATGTATCTCCTATCATTTTAGAATTGCTGCCGTTTCTGTATGGCTTCATTATTTTAGCGAGCCTATCCTCTGGGAAGGTGAAACCGAATTCGCTGTGCGCCATCAACACATATCTACAGAACGTCTTTGGTACCCTTGCTGACCAGCCTATTTTCAGATCCAACCTTTTTCATCGCTAAAAGCCGATCATCAAAGTCCTACTAGTGTAATGGGCTCGGGCTCCGTATGTCAGTAAGGAGCGGACGAACTGTGGACTATAGTCCGTCCGGTCCTAGGATGAGCTGGACCACACCCGACTACAGGCGCTGAAGTGATCTGCAGGCTTCGGCCACTTATCTCTCCGCCCTACTCGTAATAGGCATAAAGAACCTGAACATGCAAGTTGTATTTCTACCAGTTAATAGGTGTCCTTTGCTCGCTAGGTACAGAGCCTCTAACCAAAACCCTGGCTTCGATAGTTGTATGTTCATATTCTTTATGCCTGTTATCGATACAGGAACCCATAGGTACTTGCACATAGTGACTCTAATGTAAATTGTACACATTAGGTTCATCATATATACAGGCATTTGTATTTATCTACGGATATCTGTAGTCGCCTACAGCCACCTACAGGTATCTACATGCAACGGACATTAAGTACCCGAAAATGTAAGTCTCGGATACGGAGATTTTATTGTATAGGGAGTAGTGTGGTCCACAAGGCCGAGCATCTCGGGGCCTCGCCTTGTGGTATTGGCCTCGAGGAGGGGCAAGGCCAGGGGGGCCACGAGGCTGGGGTACCTTGAGGCTTCTCTTTGGGCTCGCCTCGAGGTGGTTCGAGGTAAGTAATAATAAATTAAAAAAATATCACAGGCTCTAGTAGAAGTACAAGTTGGCTATTCCCACTATAATTTGTCACACTATTTTTGAAAGTGCAGGTGCAAGCAATAGAATGATAATTTGATACTACATACACGTGGAGTGGGGTAAGCCAAACCTCATATACCCTATATGCCTATGACCTCATATGGATTGACCACTATTGACTATTTTTTAATAGCTTTTAATTATTACTAAAAATAGTTCTATGTGTCAAGGCTCCTCGAGGTACCTCGAGGCCAGACTCCTAATCTCCAAGGCGAGTCAAAGCCAGAGGCCCACAAAGCCGAGGCACCCCAAGACCACCCCCCTCGAGCGGCCTCGTGGGCCACACTATATGGAGGGCTTTCTGTGTAGAATATACCTATCGGTTTGTGGAGATACCCACCTGCATTTCCGGGGATCACCCGCGACATAAGGTACCCGAAAATACAGGTCTCGGACAGGGAAGATTTACTGGATATTGAGGGCCTTTTGTAAAGATTATATATATCGATTGGTGAAATACTCGCCTGCATTTCCGGGTGCTATATGCCTGTTGTGAGTACAGTCGCCTGCACGTATATCTAAGACACAACAGCCACAGTTTAGACTGCAGCCCATAGTCCTTGACTCTAGTGCCGTGTTCCGTCCTGGCGTACCTTTTTAGAAGGGTTATAGGCTGTAGTCTGCCCGGTCCTTAGGTCCAGGACGGATGGACCGTCCGATACGTATATTGATAGTACTAAGGTATATGCTCCCAGTCCCAAAGTGCTAGTATGGTAAATGGTCATGGACCTTACTTAAATTTTCCATTGGGATTAGAAAGAACCAGCGTGGTTTCTTCGGATGTGCATCACTTTCCAGCACCCCATGTACACTGTTCCCTGCTCCAACGCGCTCCTTGTTCCCTGCACTATCCTTGTTCCCTGCACTATGCACCTGCACGGCCTAATATTGACTTGACTACGCGGCATAGGTTATCCGCCTATACTCCGTACGACTCCCTATCTACGCCGTTCTCCCTACGACGGTCATCATATGACATTCTACCTACGGTGTTCTCCCTACGACGGTCTCCCTGCGACACTCTACCTACACCGTCCTCCCTACGACGGTCTCCATATGATGTTTTACCTACGGAATTCTCTTTACAACGGTCTCCATACGACATTCTACCTACGGCGTTCTCTCTAAAACGATCTCTTCATGACGTTCTACTTACGACAGTTTAAATAAGGCGGTCTCCCAACGCCGTTCTCCCTACTATACACCACTTTCAAGGTGCTATCCTAGTACTTACAAGCGAGCGCGAACCATATATCATATACCTTCAAATATCGAAGTTATGGTTTGGCTACTGAGCCCACAAGTCTTACCATCTGTAAAGGCCAAACAACCCAAAACATTCTTAGTCCTGATTAAGGGGAACCCCCAAGCCTAAGGGTTTTATTTTCTTTATGGTATTACTGTTTCCCTTGAAGATATAGGGTTACTGTGCTCTAAACTTTCAAGAATATGATAGCGGAGATAAATGTTTAATCATTTCTTTCATGCTTTCGTTCGGATCCCTTGTCGATGGGTAAAAATGCTCATAAGCAAACTAGATACGGTAGCTCAGTGAGGAGGCCACTCAGGTGTATCTCTTGTGGGGCAGCTCTAGTAATATCCGCCACACATATCGGACTTCTACAAACCCTTTATATCTGGTGGTGTTGGAGATCTTTTGGGTTTTTCGGTCGTCAGGTTCCTCTGGGTTTCTTGTTGTGGATGGGATCAGTACGCATATCCGCCTTTCCTTTGCATCTGTTCCTGATTTAGAAGACAGATTCTCTTGGTTTATGCGCTCTTTTACGATGGCTACCAGTGTCGGGAGTCGTCCAGGGTGGACGACAGGGCCCTGTGGGGTCCCACATCATGGTGAGCATAGGAGGGACCATATGCTATAGTCCGTCTAAAGCTGATAATCTTTGGACTATAGGACTATAGGGACCCCACAGGGCACGGTTGTGTAATTATATTCATCCTTGCAGTGTGGTAAACATTCCAAGCCTAATGCATCAGGTCTAGTAAATTCCTTATACTCTATTCATTATTGAAATAATTTGTTGACATATTGATTTTATGTAGCTCCTATAGTACTTCTAAAGATACACACCTTATATTGTTGGCGGGTTTATTCTGGATACAGCTATGTAGCATAATATAACTACATTTGACACCCCATCGCTCAGACGGGCACTTTATTTAACCTACGTGATGTTTTATCTGCGCTTGGTCGCTTTGCCTGCTTCGGCTAGGCTGACCTTGTAGAAAGCTGGCGCTTCTTCAATCACCACCGGAAATTCCCTAGAGCTGAGGGGCTTTTCTACACAGCTCACCTCTGAGCTTATCAACTCCACCATGCATGGCATTCAAAGGTTTCATTTAAACGTCCTAGGAACCCGGCTATATGTAGAGTGAAGCTAGCTAGTACTCTGAGTAGGGCCGCAAATCTAATTCATTACTAAGAATCAGTCTTGTCAGTCGGGCAGTATGTTCTGAGGTTGGACCGGATGAGCCAGAGCTTTAGGGCATCCGGATATGACTTAGAACTGCCCTGAGGAATGTAAGACTAATACTGTTGACTAGTTACCTGTAAGGTATCATAGTAGGCGTTGACTGAGGGGGACTACAAGAGACAATAGGGCAGTGTAAGAGGATAAGAGAAATGAAATATATTAATGAAAAAGAAAATGATATGTGGACTGTTAATGTCTAGCAGCTTCCAGCTTCTCAAGATCGTCCAGTATATACTGCTCAAGAGGTACAGTAGTCCTTTACAGGATACTCAAAAAACCTCAGGCCCCGCAGATCCCTATAGATCCCCGTTTCCTCATAGTCCTTCCGGCCCCCATAATCCGGGTAGTCCTACCCGCCCCACTGACAACACTGCTAAGAATGACTATCAGGGTTTCGCTGCTGCGGTCAGAAAATATGAGACAATAGCGATGGGTTTTTCCATTTTCTCAGGGTGCATGGGTTACACATAAATCATAACTTAAAATACGTAGATACCCATAACAGGCACAGTAATTGTTTTTCATAGGTAACGTGGCTGGGACTGTAAGTGAAGTGACTGGTGCTTTGATAATCCGCCAGGCCTATATTCTACAAGAACCAGAGGTTGACTTGGGCCGACCTATTTAATAATATCGGCCAGTGCAACCCTCTTCTGGATGGCCCATGCTTGTTATTGCCGTAGTGACTTGTTATCTGGTCCGGGTCTGGCCAGGTCAATCCTTCGACCAGGCCAGCCCAAGGCAACCTCTGAAAAGAACCTGCTGCATATACCGGCATAAGATGATCATATGCCTCAGACGCTACTACTTAGGACTGTTATGCCCTTATTTCTTTTCTTTTCGCCGGAAGTATAAATACGGCCATCTATAGTCCAGCTAGCACCATCACCACAACCCACCGGAAACATGCTATCCTCTCACTTTATAACCAATATCGTAGCGAATTTTATAGACATAAGAAACACTTACTCGGAAAGATTCTTGACGGCAGGAATTATTACACTCATATGCTGGTATATTATCCGCACCGTTCTTGCCCCATATAGTCGTATCGCGGTCCGTTTAGTAAGTTTCATATGCCCCATTCTCTTGCTAGTAGGCACCACCACCAGAGACATGTTATACTCTCGCTTTGCCAACACAGTCGCGAATTCTTTATATATCACGGCCACAACCGCAGACATGCTATCCCCTCGTTTTTCTAGTGTAAGAAACATCTACTTGGAATGGTTCTTGACGGCAGGACTTATTGTACTCATGTGTTATTTTATTATCCATGCCCTTCTTGCTCCATATAGTCGTATCGAGATCTGTTTGGTGGGTTTCATATACCCTACCCTCTCGCTGGTAGTCACTAATCAGAGATTAGCTTTTGCAATACTACAAACCTGCTTTAAGAAAATATTATAGGCGTATAACTCTGAGTTTCATATGCAGTCTTTTACAGCGTGGCGTGAAAGTGTGGCATCGCAACACGTCTCAGTTCGAAACCGGCCCTAACGATAGTAGGTTTTAATCCCCAATACGATTATAAGATTACATATGTAATTGGAATAGTGGTCTATAGAGCGGCCATGAAATTTATTGTACTTGATTTTTCAAGTAGTGTATTACTCCCGCTTATACAAGGTGTTACCTGGGGACCTACAGAAAGTGCTGCAAACGATCTATTCGCTCAAAAGGTTTACCGGCACATTTCTAGGCTCCCGTATGCATCTCATCTATCGGAGACCCCCGAAGGGTTAAGTAGGAAGGTTTCTGAAAGCAAGGCTTTCGTTTGTGTTATAACTTCGATCCTAGACTCAGTATTGCCTACATTTATCGACCTCATTTTAGGACTAAAATACTTTTACACAGTGGATCCCTACATGGGCCTAGTTGCAGCGGTAAACTTTCTTACGTATGCATATAGCACTACAAATCAAGAGGAGAGTGCGAGCGAGTTGGCTAGTACTTATGATAAGGTAACACAGTTAGTTATACGCGTATTATCTAAAGTTTATTCTAGCTAATACATTTCCACTAGGCTCAAGTGAGATCTGATAGTGCTCGGAGTGATGTATTATCAAACTGGAAAGTAGTAAGGGTAAGTCAGGGATTCCCACAGTAAAAAAGTGATCGGGGGGTAACAAAATACATAGTATTTTGGTCGCATGAAGTATGAGCTAGAACGCTTTTCAGCATGTATAACTTCCGTTGTTTACTCCTGGTCTAGATCCTAACCTGATTATAGTATCTTTAAATCATACAAATCTACGGAAGAAGGTTCAGATATTCCATCGGATTTTGTTCGCTAAAAACAAGCTTCTATCTAACGTCGGCTTATACTTCAACATTTTGATTGCCGTCCACCGGATAGCTACTGAGGAAAGATCTCCTAAAATTATAATATCTACGATACTTGCATGGAATCAATTAACCACTCCGTTAATGAGCTTAAACTATTCCATTGTGTCATGTCGGAAGAGTCTCAAAGAGGTTTTTAAGCTCGTTGAGTTTCTAAAGGAAGAGAATGGGTTGTTGACTGCTGAGAACGAGAGTAAGGCAGAGTTTTTTCTCACCGAGTATAAGATTATGTTTAAGGATGTCAGTTTTACACACAAAGGCAGAGTTATCCCTACCATAAATGGGATCAATCTTGAGGTTTCAAAAGGAAACATTGTCGCCTTGGTTGGCGGATCTGGATGTGGAAAGTCTACGATCTTGGATTTACTTACCGGGCTTTTTGAACCAACATCCGGGTCTATTAGCATTGATGGACATGATATCAAGGAAATTCGGGGCTGTAAATACGGGGATATTTTTAGTATTGTCTCTCAGGTATATGTTTTTCCTCACGTTAGTTTTGTCGGTTTTACATGTTAACCATTAAGGACAGAGTCCGGGCCTATTTAACGAATCTATCATGAGTAACCTTAAATATGGGAAGGATGGTACTACTGACCAAGGTAACCCGAGATACCCACCACGCTTTGAACACTCCCTTATCTATATATAGAAGTTGAAGAAATTTGCCAGGAATTGGGCATCCACAATACAATTATGAGTTTTCCTGATAGATACGATACCATCGTTGGCGACAAGGGAAATCTGTTATCTGGCGGTCAAGCCCAAAGAGTATGTACCCTATCTAAGAAGCTGCTACAGTCCTATAGTCTTAAAAAAACTTCGTATATAGCTCAATATTGCTAGGACGATTATTAAAAAAGCAAAATACTTATTGCTCGATGAGGCGACCAGTAACCTTGATAGCACTTCCGAGGGGGAGTTATGCAAGTGATTAAAGAGAGGCTTCAAGGTTGCACGTACGCCTGTTTTATAATTACGTATGTGAGATAGTTCCCCTAGTATTCAAAATATTTACGTAACGACTGCAGGCATAATTTAGCTATGATCAAAGACATAGCAGATCCCATTCTCCTAATTAAAGAAGGGAAAATCCAAGAGAGGGGGAGACATGAGGAACTTTTGAAGAAGAATGGAATGTACCGCAAATTTTGAGATAACCGGATTTCTTGAACTGTCTATGTATCGATACTTATAATGAATATAACCCCTATTCTCCTCAGGATCATGTTAAATAGCTACTGGAACCCCGTAAATAAGACAAACTACCGCTCCCAGTCTATTATATATCCTACCCGAGTGACCTGTAGCATCCATAGTGTATATACCAAGCAATCTTGATAATGTATCAAGCAATAGTCATAGTCTAATATTGTAATGGCAGGGCTTTGAGTGTGCCTAGGTGACTCAACAAACAACAAGATACGTCTCAGTTTCAATGAAACTATTAACAAACGGCGAGGGCTTGGACGGCATGAAGATTCTTTGGTAAAATCCTTGGATATAAAAGATCCAAGGAGAAACAATAAATTCTTAACAGTAAATTAAAGAAACAGGAGATTGCGTAACAAAAGAAAGTCCTCCACAAAGCGGGATGAAGCCCTGCTTATATACTGAAATCCCCTAAGCTCCCCAGCTTAAATTCTCCTCTGTGTTATCTAAAACTTCCACCATCCCTTAAAAATCTTTTGAATACACTACATCCGTCCCACAAGTCACTTTCCCATAATATCTCCGTATCAAAAATACAAAGGCCCCTTTGGAATCTTCCGTCCGCCCTATTCCCATTCTGTTTCTTTTCACATATTCAGCGCTCCGAATAGTGTTCGTCACGGGGGATTCGGTCCCCCAAACTCTTCGGGGAACAGCACCAAGAAACCGCCCCGAACCGCCCCATTCCCCGGCCGGGTCGGGTTTGCCCTTTAAAAATCCCCCATTAACCGAAATTTGACCTAATTAACTGCAGTGGCCCCAACGGGGCCCCACCAGTTATCCCCCCATTGGGGCGGTTCCTTCACCGAAAATCAGGCCCCGAACCCGGGCCGGGGCGGGTCCATTAGCCTAGGAACCGCCCCGAATCGCCCCAAGACGAACACTAGCTCCGAAAAAAGCTGAACCCCCCAAAATCCGGCATTCTATCAACGTCCCATGCAATTGTCCGAGCCTAACGGACCCTCTTTGGGCCTCCTTCATAAAACTATGATATTATTGCGCACGCAATTGGTTCAATCTCCTTGTGGGGGCGATGTCAAAGGTGACCCGCTTCCGCAGGCACTGGTCCGATTTGGAATCGGTCACTCTATACGTTTGCCCCGTATCCTCAGACCTGCTCACAACAAATATATAAGTCAGCTTGGTCAAGTTAAATAACCATATATCCAGGGTAGCCACATAAAATATATAAAGCTACATGGTATAGAGCTAGGGTATGCTCCGGTATAGCTGTTTTCTGTATGGGTAGGGTACCTCGTTCGGTTATACTAGTGGATAAAGCGCCCTTATGGATCGGTCAGAACACCTCCGAAACTATTTCTTAGTGAAGCGATTGGGCTTGTAATTAGATCATTCGCCCAAGGATAGTGCCAACCCATCGCATAGTTTACTAGCTATCTCGTGGGCACATAAGTTAACAGATTTTCTTCAGCAACAAGGAAGGGGGATATACTTACCTAACCAAGGGCTAGGATCTTATTGAAGTACATATAAATTCCACGTTCTACTCGGGATAGTCTCAGAGGTTTAAATGGGCCGGCCCAGGCTCAAAACTAGGGTGGCCCGGCCTGGCCCAATAATTTATGTAGTATGGTGTTTGCTGGCCCGGGCCACATAAAAGGTGGCTGGGCCGGCCCATTTAAACCTCTGGATAGTCTAGAGTATTCATATAGTCATTAATAATTAACCCCTTAGTTCAGACAAGCCGAACACATCAGTTATGATAAAAGCACTGATGGAAGATCATGAGTGGATATGACCGGAAATGGACACGCTCATAGGCTGAAAGAATGAGGTCTCCTTCTCGGCTCTCCTGGTTTATACGTGTTGCTGTACTGGGCTTGGCTGGTTTAATAGAAGTCAAACCAAGCAGTACCAAAATAGGCTTCGTTGGTTCAACACAAGTCAAACCAAGAAGCACCTACGTAGGCTTCGTTGGTTCAATACAAGTCAAACTAGGAAGCGCCCAAGATGAAATCATGGGCTTCGCTGGTTCAATACAAGTCAAACCAAGAAGCACTTAAGTAGGCTTCGTTGGTTCAATACAGGTCAAACTAGGAAGCGCCCAAAATGCAATCATGGGCTTCGCTGGTTCATTACAAGTCAAACCAAGAAGCACCTAAGTAGGCTTCGTTGGTTTAATACAGGTCAAACCATGAGGTACATTTCCCTAACTAAATCTCAGTCTCATAGTATAGCAGAGCTTTAACCCATCATACTCAGATTCTCGCAAAGGATTACTTACAGGTGAATGTAGTACACTCGGGAATATCCATATATTTATTCTTGTATTGATACCAGGCGATGCACCAGAAGGCCCTAATACTATCATTACGGCTATGAGACACTTCCAGTTAGCGGATATTTCGGTCCGTATTCATAGAAGAGGCCTTCTCGTGAACCTAGTTGAAGAAAGGGACTTGCTTTAATCTTATATTTGAATTCTTTGCAACAGGGAGTAACTTCCCAAGACTACCTGGTTAACTGGGGAGTTGCAGCAGAGTAATACACACTAACCTGCGCAAGTAGAGATTTGGGGGTAAGAATCAGGTAACCTTGGGGTTATAGCTCTTCCGCATATTTCGTTCATTGTTTTTGCGATCGGATTGTGAAGAAAGTCTACAGCTGCTAGCTGAGGACCATTTGTGTCATTTCGATTAGTAAAGTAAGCTTAGGTCTCAGGTATCATCATTGCGGGGAAGCACAGGATACCGGAAGTGATAACTTATCGACGACGCCATCCATACGTAATCTGGTTCAAAAACCCACTACACGAGCCACTAGAGTACTTGAAGCTAAGGGCGACTACTACGTAATATTTACAGTTCAGCCGCTCTAGTGAAATCAGGCCTCTCCGCTAAGTGAGGTAGGCAGCGACAGTCGTTCACGTTCGCCCGATGGTTACTGCCTGTTGACGAACAGGGGGTCCCAGGTATGGTAAGGAGCTGCTACGTTGCTAAAACGATCATCTATCTTAAATTTCTATAAGATTCCATTGGCCCTAACACCCCTGTTCGCCAACAGGCAGTATTCATCGGGCGACCGTGAACGACTATATGACCACTGTCTTTGGCAGTAACATCGTTGCGCTCATCAGAGGCACGACTTGACCTGTTCGCAGGTGATGGTTTAGTGTAAGCAAATAGGTCACCCTTGAGTCTTTCCACTATACCCTCCTCCACCTTTTGCCACATTAAGGGGAAAATTCGGTACCCCTACTCTGAAAGAAGTTTCATCTCCTGATAGCTATGACACCCTCTCGGAGCACGCTCCGAAAACGCCGACAACGATATAACAGGTCTCATGGAAAGCAAAAACATGATTCTCCTTCAGCTGCACATGTTCACCCCCTAACTACCGATCCGAAACCAAGGCCGATACCTCCAGTCCGAAACCGGTGCAAGTACTGGTACTATGGATGTAACGCTCAAATCCTCCAACAGGATAACCATGAAGAACAGTGTTCGTATCTTGTACGAGGTGTATTTCATGAGATATTTTGTCATCCAGAATACCGAGCCGTTGGGGGATGGGACTCATGGGCTGAGCCGTTTAGAATTCCGGAGCTAGAGTTCTGGCAGGGTCAATCGAGAGACGTACATTTGGGGGAGGTGTACGAGGGGGTGTTGAGACCAAGGCGGACAAATGTATGTTTATTGTACGCCGTATACCTTTGTTATCGTGAGTAATAAGCTGTTGTTCTAATTTCCGTCTTTCTTAGGGTGATATCCATATAGCTGGGGAATCATTTGGTTGGCCAAAGCTTGGTATACAAATGTTCATAGACTACCCACCCCACGACGTTGTCTATGCAATCAACATACCGCCTCCAAAATGTCTTAAGGAGTCATTCATCATACCACGCGTTATAAAAGAAAACCGGCTGGTCACACTCCTTGCGCACGGTACCGTTAATGCTACACCTAGACATACATTCGTTGATTTCCATATTGGTACGTACATCAAAGTTGCTAAACAATTTAGAATCCCCTAACAATTTATAGACCGTGGTATGGCGACAGTGTCAGTTCCATTGGAGGATATCGCGGACAGAGGGAGAAAAGTATGGGCACTTTTCCCTCCAACACAGCACAATAGGGCTGCCTATCATAATGTTTCCCGACGACCAGACGGCGAGCGATACAGCGGGATTGGCCAGTTAGAAGGTGGCAGAATTGCTATTACAGAACGTGGGTGGGGACTTTACATCCCCGCAGGGTGGATTCATTGCGTCTATACAATCAGCAGCGGTCTTCTAGTAGGGAGCAACTTTACAACACCGGACAGTATGGATGAATTTGCTCAGGCAGTGGTGGATGAAGCTATCTCCAATAAGCATGATAAGGACTTTGCTTCATCAGTCGGCGTGTTTGCAGAATCCATCCAAGATGCCCTTAATGATGGAAGCATGACTGCTAGCCGGAAAGGGGCCGAGTGTCTTCTTCGCTTGTACGATAAGGCTATTATAGGTAGACTGACTAAACTTGCAAAATGGCCCGAGCAGGTCAAGGCCCTGCTTACTTCCCTTGCAGTTGGTGAGATTGACACGGAGGAGCCCAAGTTTTGTCTGTGTGGGTCTTCTTTAAGCGTAGTTCATGTTAAGAAGTCACATTAGAGCATTGATATAGAGAATTACTGGCGTATTTGGTTTTAGGCCCAACTGGAAGCTAGCATCTGCCCAGCTGATTATAGTCGCACATCGCACATCGCACATCGCACGTCCCACGTCCCACGTCCCACGTCCCACGTCCCACGTCCCGCATCGCTCTGCCGGGAGGTCTTGTACTAGCTAGTACGTTATCCGTGACAAGAAATAATCCCCAGGCGTTGGGCAATTAAAGTTATGCGTTTATGGAGCTTAAGTCACTATAGGATCTACGGCGGAGTGCAGCGACTACTCCGCCATAATTGCGAAAGCGAAAGGCCAGAATCCCCCCCCACAAAAATATCACTCAAAGTCAATTAGCCAATAGGTATATTAAAATTATCTTGTGCTCTTGATAAGTAAATATACTTCCTCTTAGCTATAGCACCTTCTGAAGTAGGTGGAAGAGGGGTGGAAGCGAGCTTTTTGGGTAAAGTCCTACCTTGTTGCCCAATTGGGACACCTCAGGCTTGAATTAGAGGAATTACAAATGCCCAGAGACTTTACAGACCAATAGGGATACACTAGTTAGGCATATAAATTCTTTTAAAAAAATCTTTTTTTTTTTTGGGGGGGGGGTTTGTGAACAAATTTATTAGAGATCTCTACACCCACAATATCTCAATTGCCTCTCAGGGCAAGGGTCTCTAGCTCTATATATCCTAAAACCTCGCTTCCACCCCTCTTCCACTTGTTTGCTAGGGCACTATAGGTAAGAGAATGTGTATTTATTTATTAAGAGCATAAGGTAATTTAAATGTATTTATTAGTTTACTAATTTTGGAGGAAATTTTGGTGGGGGGAGGATTTTGGCTTTCCACTTTCGTAGTTATGGCGGAGTGGTCGCTGCAGTCTGCCGTACTATTTCATATTCTTCATCACCTTGTATATGTGGGTATCATAATTGGTAACGTAGATGTTCCAAGCATTACACTACTCAGCTTAGCGAAGTATGCGGATTATATTCCCTACTCTAGTACCTTCATAACTTTATTGGTCATACATTAAGAGTTACATGAAGTCGGTGAGATTACATGTCAAAGGATATACAGCTCTTCCTAGAGTTGGTAATGGTATTACACAAAACATGCATTATCAGAACCGCAGCCAGGTCAACGGGGAAGGTAAAATATTGAAAGACTCACATATGCGTCGGCACGACAGACTTACTTTGGAATATCATATAGTGCTCTTTCCTCAACGGGCGCTTCTACGTACTATGAGAGCAACGTACTTCTCATGTTTCTCTGTCCGTATGACAATTGTGTTGAACCAATAAGTCCCTTCCCAGATTTATCTGGGGGGTCTACTATAAGAAACAGAACCTGTAGAACTCTTGGTGTTTGTTATAGTAAGATACAACAGTGGGGTTGGCTTCTCATTCATATGATATAATAGAGTCCATCACGTGTTTTGATTGATATTTATGCAAGGAAGGAAGAAGAGAAGTGTGTATGCATGTATGGTGAACCCGATCTATGCAACTTCAACTAGGGCTATCATCTGCGAGAACCTATGGGTACCTGTAGAGCGGAATGATAAGGTACCGAAGATTGTAGGCGACTACATTTATTTGTTGTCAAGATCATTGCAGGGCCGGCAGGCCTTCCAGTGGTTCGACCTATATTTGGGCTTTCCCGGGCTGAAAGAGCACTTTTGTAAGTTGAGCTGGGCTGGGCCATAGGAAACATTTTCTCGGACTACATATTTAATTGGGCCAGCATTGAAGATTTTTAGAAGGGGCTTCTCTAATAGGCCATGTATATGTATCAAGTACACATTAAGTCATACAAATAACTTGGGAAAAGACAATAAACTACACATCTACTTGCAAGGCTTGTGGGAAATGCATCACCTGAAGCATTTTATGATTCATTTACTAAGAGTTACCATTTCCACTGCCTTTACTTATTCTTTTCCCTACCCTTTCTCTAGCCTTTCCGCTCCCTTACTCTTTTCCCTACCCTTTCCCCTACCCTTTCCCTAGCTTTTCCGCTCCTTTACTCTTTTCCCTACCCATTTCCCTACCCTTTTACCTACTATTTTCTGAGGTAATAAACAGTGTTGTCAGTCGTCCGGGTCGGACTGCAGGGCCCCTGGCGGGGCCTACTGGATCGTGGGGACCGGACGGACTATGAGGGAAAGCCGGTCCAGGGCCAGGAAATTTAGGGACTGCGAGTTTATACAAAGACTGGAGGGCCCTGTAGGGATCTACGAGGCCTGAGGTATTTTGAGTATCCCCTACAGGGCCCGATGGACTTAGTGGGGTATTTTTACTCTATGGAGGGCCCTGAGTGGCCCTGGAGGGGCCGGGTGAAGGTAACTGTACCTCTTAAAATGTTCACATATCTTTTTCATTTCATTAATATATTATTTTCCGCATTTCCCAACGCTGCCCTGCAGCCCCCCACAGTCGACGCCTGCTGTAGTCCCCTACAGGTAACTATAGTCAATAGTCTTAGCCTCATACTCCCTAGGCATCTCGCCAGCCATGACCGGACGCCCTATAGCTCATGGTCCCGTCCGGTCCTAGGCTCAGAACGGACGGACTGCCCGACTGACAACACTGGTAATATAGACAAAGAATCAAGCCAGAAGATATCAACAAATGGTCTATATGATAAGTGGTCTGAATAGCACTGAGCTACAGAGGTTCAACTCCCAGTGGACTGGGTTTTATTTTAGTATAGTAAATACTTGTAGAGGTTTAAATGGACCGGCCTATTAATTAATTCGGGCCGGCCTAGCCATCTTTTATGTGGCCCGGGCCAGCAATCACCATACTAAATCAATTATTGGGCCAGGCCGGGTCACCCTAGTTTTGAGCCCGGGCCGGCCCATTTAAACCTCTGAATACTTGGGAAATGTGTAGGTTATTTTGTTGGGTAAATTGTTAGGTAAAGCATCCAATTTCCCTTAATGTCCTTTTTATAACACCCTAAAATACTCTTTTACTTAGTATCTACCTGCGAAAAATTTGATTCATTTCTATGGTTTGATAGAGCTTGCCTTGTAGATAGCACCAGAGGGTATCGGGTGGTCTTTTTTTGGGGGAAGGCTCTAGGGCAATAAGAGCAATACTAGTTCTTACTTGGGCCACTTGGGCTGGGCCGGCGTCTATTTCTGCCTAGGATTGGTTATTAGAAGGCCCGATGACCTGAGGTACTTGGCCTCCGGGCCCATTAAAATACTACTTAAACTCTATACATAGGTATATAGAATTTAGCTTAAATTCTGTATTTTGAGTGACTCCCCCCAATACAAAAACCCCTTCTACATACATACACCAATCCTCTCTATTGTTAAGATCCCTAGTAGTACAACCTACTCCAGAAAACACTCATCCCGAATATTAACTGGCCATTGATTATATTATTCGCCAGATAAATCCAGACCCTCCTCCTCTCTCTCAGGTCCTACTATAGCACTATCATCAATCTCCGACCTTTTTATTGCTCTTGAATAATCTATCCGATGACTATGAATTACTCTTAGTAACGTTAGCGCAAAAATAGTAATACATCATGACTCACCTTAATTGATTGATCAACCTCTCAAGCTTTTCAGCTTGCATTTCTTGATCCTTTTTACCGTGAATAGCCCATGCAATCTTTGTATATATCGGAACTCGACCCTGGGTAGCCCTTGAGTGACCCTTCAGCACTCTCTTCCTCTTTTTCACGGCGAGTGTTAAGCCGGTTGTATGAGAGAGTGGTCCAGCTATGGGAACATGCTCTATTCTGTACCGCTTTTGCAATCTGGCGATCTCTTCAAATGCTTCCTCAATCAAGATGATAATATCGACACAAGACGATATTAACTCATCACTGACAATTCCCCTCATACTTATAAAGTGGCTCTTGAGGGCCTGAATTTGAATCTGGGAATTGCATTCGGATGTACCATATTTCCGAATATCGGAGACTGCTGTACAGACAGCTGTGAGAGCGCTATGAAGTGTGAAAATACTTAATACCAAGGAAATTGGCTCCATTTAAGTAGTTCCTTTTTAAATAGGTGGATAGTAAAGGAAGTGGTGAAAAGCTTTTTACTTGCAGTAATGTACTATTTCAATGTATCTTACATCCTTATATATATAGTTTTCATGACTAGAACGTGTAGTGCGCTGCCTAGGTGTTTGAGGCTGGTTCACTTTACGGAGTAGCAGCCGTTTTTCAATGAGTCTCTAGTTTAAGGATTTGCGGTTGAGTTCGTAAATAATTTTAGGGCTGCGCATGTTCTGTGAGATGTACTAATTAACTATTGTAGCTGTTGTAGTGGAGAGGCTGTAAGTATGGTGGTCGGCTATAAGCTTACGAGAGCTGCAGGTAGTATGGTCCACGAGGCCGCTCGAGGCGGGCCAGTGGGTGGCCCCAAGGTGTCTCGGCTTTGTAAATCTCTGGAACTGGCCTCGTCCTGGATTTTAGGAGATTTTCCCCGAGGTACCTTGAGCAGCCTTGAGATATAAAACTATCTTTAGTAATAAGATTTGAGTACTATTAAATAATTTATAAATAATAGCCTTGCTAGTTCTGTAAACTGGGCTCCATGTACTTATGATTAATTCATTCACTCATCAGTTCTATAAAAGAATATCATGATTCTAGCTATCCCATGGTCTGTAACAACGCGATTTCGCACCATGAGTGGTGCAAAATTCGAGCAAAATTAGTATCACAACCAGCCACCCAGCAGGGACCCCCTCTACCCCCCCTACCTCCATAGTAGTATATTCTTTGCCCATATGGGTACCTCCTGATTTTTTTCCTGATTTTTTCCGATTTCTTTCAGTTATAATATCTACCCATGAAGTTAGGTTAAAAATAGCAATCTACCATTAACAACCCATCTACAAGAAAGACAACCAGTACCTCAAATTTTATTCAATTATGCCCCATAAGAGCTTATTTTAATCTCCATCTAGTGCCCTATTCTTTCCAATTGTTGGCGCCCTTTAAAGAGGCCACTAAACTAAGCATTATAATTCTTAGTCTATTAACAAACTCTATAACAAAGATTAAAATAAATCTATGATAGTTCAGATTGGGGTACTGGGCTTTTACACAGAGAAGCTTAATACTCATAATAAGATACTCCTAGAAGCTTAGATTTTTTCTCTAGCTCCTGATATTGCTGTATCAAAAAAACTACACAAAAAGAGCTTTTTAGTGTGCTATGACTAAATATACACATTGTGAATATCTGGGAACGCAAATATCCTCAATTCCCTTAACTATAAATAATGAATGATCCATGAATACCTAATATATATTATAAATAAAGTCTATAAATAAATTCTATGGGTCTTTTTGTTATTTTAAGAATTTCCTTATATTTTTAAAGTAAATTTACATTGGCCTAAAAATTCGCACCACAGGTGGTGCGAGCCGGTTACAGACCATGGGATAAGACACATCTCCAAAACCAATTTCCGTCTCTGCTTCCACTTCCCATTTTTTGATTATAGTACTGATATCCAGGGTGATCCATTTTGCTGCTACTAGAGTCTGTAATGTCTTTTGAACCTTCTTAGTATTTATCTCGAGTCATCTCAAGGCGGGCATAGGGGGCGGCTTGAAGTATGGTGCGCGTAGCCTTATATATGTCGCAGCATTTGGGGCGATATTCCGGTCCTCACAGCGAGCCGAATGACTGATGAAAAAATGTGGCCTGGTATAACACAAATAAAGCTCCACATTCTTTCATTAGGATTGTGGATGTGTGGTTATTGCGGAATATAGCTTTATTTTTGACTGTAAAAAGTACAATATAGACCAATTTCTTGTAATACTTAATACATGATGAATAATACTCATAATATAACTATTAGGAATAAATGCACTAGAATCAAATCTCCATTAGGATCATATATTTACAATACCCCAAGCCATTGACCAAGAGGCTGAGCTGGTAGGGTTTTTCTTCATTTTTCGTATAACCCAGATTGTTCAAGTTTGACAGGAACTTGGTGTGGCCTCTGTTCCACATCCACATTCGTCTAGCACATTAAGACTGCGCGCACCATACCTCGGTCTCATGAACCCCCAGGCCTTTCCCCCCTCGAGGCCGATACCTCAACGCGGGACACCGAGGCGCCTCGGCCTTGTGTTTCACACTGGCTGCAGGCAGCACCTTATCCATAAATAGTTCTATCTCTAGGTAACATAGTAGTTATTGGTATATGCGTTCCAATCGTCGTGGCAATGTTTTGAAACTTTGAGGTCTCTACATATGAGGTTCCAACTACGTATGTGATTTCATGTGAAACTACGCCTACATATATCACAAGCCCTAGATCTGGGAGTTATAAAGTACTCGGTGTACTATTGCTTATCCCTCTCTGATAGTAAATTCATGGGCCAGCTGGTATCCAAGTCGAATTTGGGTACCACCTTGTGATGATATAGGCCCTGAATCGGAACAAGCCCGAATCTCACAATCTATACACGACTTGTAAACAAAATCTCATTGAATCAGGTGCTATCCCTTAAATCGTCACACGCAACCGTTTGAGACCGGTCTTTCAACGATATACCCCAACCACAACACCTCTAGATATTATAGAAATTATGCTAGAAAATTTAGACTACATAACCTAAACCATTACCATTATAGACTCAATGGGTTATACGGCTAGTAGTTGGGTAGCAAGGCTGAGGGATAGGGGGTTGTGGCAAAGACTGGTCCCGCTTGGGACCATTGACGATCTAAGGGATACGCTCGGATATAGTCAGGTTGGAAACTTTTAGTTAACCTCTAAGCCTATAGCAATGTAATCAGGCCGCCTAGAAAATACATCTATGACTCGGTTCTGGCAGAAGCCTCACTTCTTAAGGAAAGGCATTCATAATGCACCACGTACTCGAGTGTGACAGTAAGTCTGGCGACAGGCATTTACCTACGAGACCTGAGTTTGCACCTGCCGCCATAGTTTGAGTGGGGAGTGGTTTTCTTTCTGTTATAGCACTATGGCTTATGAGTTTACGGCAACGGAGACCAAGAAGTATGGTGCTCCGGCCTAAGGTTTCGACTGGTGTTGGGGTCTTGTGGGAGATTTTAGTGGTTATACGACCCTTGAATGAATGAATTTATCATTTAAGTATACGACCCTTGCTCACTGACCTAGTTCCTCGACACTTCTCGCCATAGACTGTAACAGGTCACATCCTATGATCAGATCTAGGGGGATATATTCTAAATGCGCTTAAACCTCGAAGTCCGACTTTCTCAGCCTTTTTTTCACGTGAACAAAATTTAGAATTTTTCTCCTTTGCCTAAAGGGTGTCTTTTTTTACCTCCACGTATCATCCCCCTTCAGGGCCTAGTGGTGGTTTATCATTCCAAAGACGCCTAAAGGCGCTCAAGAGCTTGATAACCCCTCAAAATTCAGGTGACTAGAGCGCGGGTTACGCCGAACTTTAAACTTAGCCTGCGCTCTTAAACAGGTAACATCTTCCGCTACAGAGGCCTGTGTGCTTCTATGAATGAGCTCCCCGCGGAAGTACCGTCCACCACATAGCTGATACCACTAGGGGCGACAGGGTTCGGTGAGCGAATAACTTTATCCCATTACTGTCTGCAGTTCTTGTCGATCTCGTCCCCATGTACCATGTCGCCGAGGTCTGGCTTGATCAGATGACCAGCAAACCAATACATTAACTTCTGATCTCATCAAGTCAGACCTCGGCAACACAAGTATGTACTTGTAATCTCATAGTGTTTTCGGAGCCAGGCTACGGGGCAGCCACCGACTAGGGGGGCGAGCTCAACAAAGTATTGGCCATATCTCAACCATACTACCTATATTTGCCCTTGATTTCCTTTAGAGGGTCTATGAAAACAGTAGTTGAGTAACATCTAGCATCGTGATAGGAAAGAAAATCACTGTTCACTCAAGCTGTGGTAGTGAGTACATCCTCACATAGGTGGCGGTCCCGGGCGCCTGGCTCCGAAAACACTATGAGATTACGAGTACAAGGCTCTAGGATAAAGTGATTGAGTGCGTGTGTCTGCCTGAGAAATAGGCGAGAATGATCTTCATTTACTAATAAATTGTAGGGTGGATCATCAATGTATAGGGGCGGCAGTCCATTCGCAGAGACCCAAGTCGGCTAATGGCCCAGAAAAAGTCCCCCGGATTTTACGTGGGTAATCTCATACCTATACATTTACTCTCATGGTAGCATAAAGTAGAAAAAGTTTTTTCGTAGATAGAAATTTAAACTAGCTAGTTGGATTTGGTGTAACTTTTATTGTAAAAGCATGTACAAAGAACTTTCACACAATTTATATCTACTAGCTAAATAATAAGTTTTGTTCGTTCTTATAAGGAAACGTGAAATAGAGGGGGTAATCCTAAATGAGGTCAGAGCTACACTCAATACTGGGGCGCTGAGCGCTAAAACATTAATTATCTAACTGTCTTCGGCATGCTTGTCCCCGGATACGCCTTCCACCGTAGCGTCATATGTGCCCCAGCGCCTTCCTGTTGGGCCTTTAGGCGTTGAACCGGGGCTTAACATGGGTCTTAGTGCGCTCGCCCGTCTCCGATATGAGGTAAACAAACTCAAAATCAATACTAAAACTATATACCCCGGCTTTGCAACAGTTAACAATGGTACCTGTCGTGTTGCGGGAAATATGGCTTGTGGAGGGCATCTGGTCTACACCAAATCCTGCTTGTGTGCGGGATCGATACTTTTCTTCAAGACTACTGGGCCCTTGTGGTTTCCAGAATGTGCTTGCGAGCTTTCTCAAGACGTCTTCCGGTAGGTCAATCATGGGGTATAACGAGGTTGTTGAGCGATTGGCATACCTTTGGGTGGGTGGATAATGTAAATGAGAGGCTATGGTGATCCACCAACGTGCGATGATGTAGATTAATAAATAATAGCTGCCAGGAGGCTTTTGACCAAGGTTATATTTCTGGTTGAGATAGGAAGTAGCTACCGTCGTGGACTGATGTATGTAGTACTAGTGAGGTCAAGCAGAGTATTCGGAGAGATTTCTCCTTGGAGGCATGGGTTTCAATGCACCTCCCATCTAGGCTACCAAGGGTTTGTATAGCCCAGACAATTGTCAAAGTGTACAAAGTGCCTCCTCTAAGATACTGCGTCGATGGATCGTTCTTAGCTGTTTATTTCCAAGGTCGCTGATTTATGTCACAAATAGCGGGGTAGCAGTCCATTTGAGAAACCCTGAAATTAGTGAGCGGTCTAGATTACTATTGCATCTACCGTATAAACTGGCGAGACTCATCATGGCGCTAAGACGTCCAAACAAAGTGTGGCTAGATGATCTTACTGTGGATGGGTCTGCAGCACTGTCTTTGCCACTCGCTACACCAAGGAAGAGATTTCACTCGCCTTTCTTTGCTAACTTGGGGGTAGGGACTGCTTTTTCTAGATAAGTAGCTACTCCACTTCTCATTTCAACCTCTTAGCGTCATTATGAGTCTCACCAGTTTATACGGTAGTATATGCAAAGATCAGTGTTTTTTGTGCCCCCCGGCACGATATAGTGATTATATTACTGTATTTCATGTTACATGTTGCATGTGCAAAATTGACTGTGAAGTACCTGGCCCTTGAGGTGGCAGGACTACAACTAGTCCCGTGCCCATCCACTACGAAGCAGCTTGATGCATTACTGTAGAGTCTGGAACAGTAAAGTATCGAAATCTTTCGGAGGTTTTGTAGTAATTTGAGGTTTTTTATAACCTCTATCTGGGACTCTCCATCGTCGTAAATGCGCCGCACTAGCCCATAGAGCATTTATGCTTAGTGAACCCACCAACCGGCCAGTCATAAAAGAAAACGTTTGAAGCCACCTTACGAGAGAAGGTGGCCCTAGTAACCAATAACTTACCACAATAACACACGTTACCTACATAAAAGAGGCCCCATTCAAAGTCTCTAAATCTATTTATAGTCATTGATTTGGAGCACCTGTATGGATTCTTTGCGGCTCTTCAACCCATCTAGAGTCTTGTACATATTTGAGAAATCCTTTAGCGGGATTCGCCACCAGATATACTCAGTTGAGACATATATACCGTATAATCTGGTTAAATTCAACCCGCTGTAGCAGGAGTGAGTGTGTGTTAACAGGCACTGAAACAGTTGAAGCCACGGAGATTCTTGGCACTAGGACAAGGAAGGTATGTACTTACACAAATATAGGGTAAAACTTTGTGACTTTTTGCCCTTTTGTGTTGGATATTGCGCAAAAACGCATGTTATCCCGGCCACAGCGGGTCAAATTTAATCAGATTATACGGTACTAAATACGGTGTTATATAAAGGTTATTTGATAGGGTAAGCCAGGTCAGGTATATCGTCAACAGGGGCCTGTACTGCTAAAACCGTCAGTATTACATGGGGTAGATTTAGATATTCGTTGCAATGCAATATAAATCAGGTTTGATGATGATGATGATTATTCATAAATACATGGAGCCCAAGGGCTAAGGTATTCGTACTGCGCACTTAAACAAAAAATAAAAACAAAGTAAAATAGAATAAAATAAAACAAAGAAAAAATTCCCTCTGTCTCTGCCCCATCCTAATCTTCCTTGCTGGCCCTCACCCTTTTATTCCTCTTCTCTGTCCACTGTGCTCTCTCTCTCCTCCCACATATCACCCCAGCCCCACTCCTCATCTTTGTCTCCCGCTTCTCCACTCATGTCTGCTTCCCTAAATCCTCTTGCCTTTCTACTCCTATTCCTTTTCCTCTTAAACTCTCTCCATACCAACGCTCTCCATGTCTAATGTCTCGGGTCTTTCGGGTAGAGAATATCATCAAGTGTCAGGTCCTGGTCTGTTCCGAGTTCTCTTTGGATAATCCTTCTTCTGGCACCCGTAAAAGGGCGTGTTTGACAGACTTGCTGTTTTCACGGATAGGGGCGCAGGGATATGGGGTGAGTCATAAGAGGTGGCTCATGCGCATAAGGGAATAAGAGTGAGTTGTAGCAACGACTCATGCACGCAGGGAAAGGAAAGGAAGGAGACTAGGAAGGAGATTTGGGTATAAATAGAGAGCCTCGCTCTCCTCTTGTAGTAGTTCTTCTTCTTCTTTCTTTACGCAACGTTCTCTTCAGTTAGAATCAATAGAAGCTTTCTTCTCTCGCTGCCTCTCTCCGACTACTGTCAAGAACCCCCATCCCCTACTCTGCCTTACTCATCTCCTGGTTTCATGTATCATTTCATATCTCGTAGGATTCTTGTTATTATTGGTCATGTAAGAAGTACGCCTCGCAGGACGAGACGCCTATAGTTTCATGTAGAAGGGGGTTGCTCCTTCAGTTTCATATTGTCTCATTGTTGATCTCAGCGTTCCTCCAGAAAGGGTATAAAAGGACGCATCTCTGTCAGTTAGTTAGTTCCTCAGGCAACAACTTATATCTCGGAGCGTGTCTACAACAACACTTTCTCCTCTTTCATGGGCGCAAACCTTCGGGCAAGCTCTTCTTGACTAGAGTTTCCCTCTACCTATTATCTATTCTCCTCTGAAGCCTTGCGTACATTCAGAGATGTCTTTTTCCGGCTTCTACGTCGACGATGTCGACCCCTACGTTGACCAACCCCTAAGCGAATACAACGATTCTGTGCTGAAAGCACTGCTGAAAACGAGAAGGAGAACAACTCAACAGCAGCATTCGAGAGCAGGCTACCAGATTGCCAATAACAACTGGGCCTACTTCCAGCAGAAGACGATGGATATAGAGACAGAAATCCAGCGGAGGCGCACAGAGAAAGTGATGGCCGCCACTCCTAAATCCACCCCCGCCCTGACCCCGCTCACCCAAACCTTCCTCCCCTTTGGCACAGCGGCCTCCTCCTCCTCCAGATCCGCCTCCCCTTTGAAACGACCTAGAGTCGACTCTACCGCTAGCGGTAGCCATTTCTCCACTTTGGCAGAGAGTTTTGAGGTGGACACCCCCTTTAAAGATCCCACTCCCCAAACCCAGGACTCTGAAATGTCTCTGGACCAGCCAGATTTCCTGGCCCCCTACAACCCTAAGGTCTCTTATCTCCCCCCCTCCGTCGAATCCAAGAGCGGGACAGCCAATTACACCACCTGGCTGGTTTTCAAGGGGACAGCATGAGCAGTGTTGTCAGTCGTCCGGGTCGGACTGCAGGGCCCCTAGCGGGGCCCTACCGATCGTGGGGACCGGACGGACTATCAGGGAAAGCCGGTCCAGGGCCAGGAAATTTAGGGACTGCGGGTTTATACAAAGACTGGAGGGCCCAGTAGTAGACAGGGCTCTATAGGGCCCTGCAGGGATCTACGAGGCCCGAGGTTTTTTGAGTATCTCCTACAGTGCCCGATGGACTTAGTGGGGTAGTTTTATCTACGGAGGGCCCTGAATGGCCGGGTGAAGGTAACTGTACCTCTTAAAATGTTCACATGTCTTTTTCATTTCATTAATATACTTATTTTTCCTGTTTCCAAACGCTGCCCTGCAGTCCCCTGCAGTCCCCCACAGTCAACGCTTGCTGTAGTCCCCTACAGGTGACTATAGTCAATAGTCTTAGCCTCCTACTCCCTAGGGCATCTCGCCTGCCATGACCGGACGCCCTACAGCTCATGGTCCCGTCCAGTCCTAGGCTCAGAACGGACGGACTGCCCGACTGACAAGACTGAGTGTGAGGGCAGCGCAACCACAGGATACAACTATTTCGATGGCAAGGTAACTGTCCGTTACAAGCAAAATACCAAAGGTTTGTGAAGTAGGAAGTGGTTTCAGCAATCGCGAGGCGATGAGGCAGCAGAGAGGCAGCGAAGAAGAAAGTTTGTATTGAATCTAACTGAAGAGAGAGAGAGAGAGAGAGAGAATTTATTTCCTATCTAGGCCCATGGCCCACTAAATAAGTCTTCGAAAAGACCGCCAACTAACTCCGCCAAAGCTAACTAAATGGTACTGGCTTTCGGCCAAAGAATGTACATGTATCTACGAACTAAACACGTAGAGGAACACACCAAAAAAAAAAACACATAGAACTAACTAAGCAACACCAAACAAAGCACATGTAACAAAATAATAAACAACTCTTGCTCTTCCAAAAGCATCTTCCAATCTGGCGTTTCATGTCGATGGGCTTGAATCCCAGGGGGTGTATTGGGTCCCGAGTGAGGTTCACTATTATCGCGGTGCAAATGATAATCAGTTCCTCACGGACAAGAGCTTCCGTTTCCCGGCGTCGTAACCCTTTCCCTAGCCGAAGCTAGATACGGACAGTCCTCTGGCAGAGAGGTAAGAGGAGCGTAGAATGTAAAGTAGAGTTGAGTTTCCACTATGTGGAACCGAGGTAGGGGAGGTAGAGACCGTTGTCAGTCGGCATACCATTGATAGTAAGGGGGTGGGTGACCGTATGAGAACCAGATGTCAACCACTTCTTGACTGGTACACTTTTTCCGGTCGGAGAAAGTGTTGTCGTATAGTGAGGAACCTGGAGAATCGAGTCTGCCTGGTCCGGTAGGATAATATGTTGTTGAGGGGGGCTGCCCGCTCGCTGGTAGTGGTGGGGAATGGTCCTTGGTTGAGGGATCCCCAAAATTGTAATGAGCGCCCAAGGGCAACGAGTAAGGGCTCATCCAAATCAAATGAGATGGAGAGGGTTTCCGGAAGACTTTGACAGAGGTTCCAGCGCTAGGCTTACAGAGACTGGCAGTGTGAAGTCCGGAGGTAATAGGGGCTGGTGGACGCAACTCCCCCGAGGGGGCACCAGAAAGAAGGTAGAGTTCGACAAAGAGGAACCAGCGCGCCCGAGGGTTTGCGGTATTCTCATGCTCAACATGTACAACAGAGGTAATTTTGCTGAAGAAACTATGCGCGCCCGAAGGTTTGCCAGTAACTCTATCGTCGACAAAATTGGGATTCCGAGTGGGTATGCCTCATAACGAGGAAGAGAGAGAGAGAGAGAGAGAGATTTTTATTTCCCATCTAGGCCCGAGGCCCATTAGGTAAGCCATATAGATGGCGCGCACTGGAGATAAATACAAACAATAAGAAGCAACAAGAAAGCTACTTGATTTAGATCAAAACGTGTAAGGAAAAACTACAAGAGAAAAATACCTTATAACCGAAAAATTTTAACAGACTAGCCGTGGTCGTAAAGAGAAAAAGAAAATGTTAAAAAAAAAGAAGGGAACTCCCTAGTCCGTCATGACTACTTCGACTTCTTTACCTTTCCTGATGAGTAGCTTGGCTCGCGTAGGGCAAGCTGGGTCGTTGGCCTTATGTCCTGGGTTCTGCGGACAGTTGACGCACTTAATGGGCAAATGAGTGCACTTAACGCCTCCTTTACAGGAGTGGCACTTATGTTCAGAGGAGTGATGAGAGCCCGCACACACTGCGCAGCAAGCTTCACTTTTGCAGCGTAGGTGATGGTGGCCGTAACGTTGACAGTTTTGACACTGTGTAGACGGGGTGATTGGGATAAAGGGTTCGAGGCGGCACATCTTATTCAAGATGACTAGGTACCTGCACCCGAGGTTTTCGATGGTGACTCTTCTGGGAAAGGCGAGAATCATGGAGGAGTGATTTTTGTTGGTCCGGTCTCTGCTGAGCCATCTGGGAATTTGTGCTAACTGCACATTTGGGAGGTTGAGCTCGACGTGGGCAGCTATCTCTTCGCCCGCTCTGACTCCATCTCCGACGGATGTAGGGACTCCGTGGAGGATAAACTTGGACCAACGGCTGTTGGCTTTGGCTGAGGTGGGGGAGAGGCCGAGGGCAGATAGTGCCGCACAGATGTTTTCTGAGTACGGTGCCGCACTTTCTCCTGGTTGATTAGGGCCGCCAGAGAAGACCAGGTTTGACTTGCTGGTGTATCGGGCCATGAGGAAGGAAACTCCCGTTCCCTTGAGGGTGTCGTTGACTTTGGCTAGGATAGAGTCTTCAGAGACCCTGTCTGGCGCTGGTTCGGAGAGTTCTATCACAAACTCTCTGTTGATCTTTGTGTACTGGGGTTTGAAGAGGGGTTCGACCTTCTTCTCTTTGGCTGGAGGGGAGGGGGCCTTAGGTGCCGGCTGAGCTGGCTTCTTCGCTGCCTCAGCGTAGCTGGCCTTGGTTTGTTTTTGGGGCTTGGGAGCCGCGGGCTTTAGGGCCTTTGGCTGTTGTGCTCGTGACTGTGGTGCTGGTGGGGAGGGTTGTTGTAGACGGGTGTTGGTCTGTAAGCGAGCCACGGTTGCTTTGAGGTAGACCACCTCGTCGGTCAGGGTGTCGATGGATTTGAGAAGGGGAGAAATGGCGTTGTGGATCAGCCAAGTGGTGTAGTTGACTGTCCCGCTCTTGGATTCGATAGAGGGGGGAAGGTAGGAAACTTTAGGATCGTAGGGGGCCAGGAAATCTGGCTGGTCCAGAGACATCTCGGTGTCCTGGGTTTGGGGGGTGGGGTTTTTGAGGGGGGTTTCCACCTCAAAACTCTCTGCTAAGGCGGAGAAACGGCTACCGCTGGCGGTAGAGTCGACTCTAGGTCGTTTTGAAGGGGAGGTGGTTCTGGAGGAGGAGGAGGCCGCGGTGCCAAAGGGAAGGACTGTGGCGGGGCGGTTGGGATGGTATGGTAAAGCCTAGGCAACGGGACGGTGACAGCGACTAAGACGGCGACAATGAACGGTGTTACGGCAAAAGATATTACAAGTGAAAAACTCTGTAATATTTCTTTACTAGACAATATAAACAAGACGTTGCGTGCCTAAGAAAATCCTCGGGGCGAGGCCCCTCCTTATATGCTTCCCCTATTTTTCCCTTCTTCTCTGCTTCCAAAATAACCCTAACGCCAAAGAAAACTTTTTCACTCTAAACTAAATTTCCCCCACTGTTTCTGTTGGATATGTCATATCCAACAGAAAGGTATCTTTCCCATACAAACCGCATACAAAGTGTACAAAGAGCTCCTGGGGTCATACGATAACGTTACGTAAATTCCGAGACTACCACGAGGGGCCGTCGGCCCGGAGAACCTTATTGCCAGAGACACAAACCCCCATCAACCTCGCGTGCGTGGATACGAGCCTTCCCGCGCCCATTATTCCCTTTCCGTTAAATCGCTCACAATGCGCGCATTCAATCGACTCGATCGCCTAGTGGGGGCGAGGTCGAAGGTGACTCTCTTGCTGGGGTGTGGTCCGGTTTTGGTCTTGTTTCGTGCGACGGTGGCGTTGGTATCCTCGGAGCTGCCCGCGACAGGAGGCCCCTCCTCGAGATTCGACTTCCCAGGAGAACTAGTAAGGCTTTGGCGAAAGTCAGGCTTGGTTGGATGTCGCTGATAGAAGATGTCGAGGGCAGCACATTGTTCAATGTATTCGGGGGGCTCCCACGTAGGTAGGTCATAGCCTGTCCACTTGACGAGGTACTGAGGGCCTTTGATGCCATGAAGCCGGGCGTTGAGAATCTCCTCCACTTCCCACTCCGTTTCTCCTTCAACAATAACTGGGGGAGCAGGGGGAGGGACATGGCCGGGAATGGGGTCAGTGGCGACGGGGCGAAGCTGGGAGACGTGAAACACGGGGTGATTGGCCATGGTAGCTGGAAGATCGAGCTCGTAGGCATAGGGACTGATAACCTTCTTGACGGTAAACCGACCAAGTTGTTTCCAGTCCAATTTCTTTGAGGGCCTCTGGGTTCGGATATTTTTGGCAGACAGCCAAACTTGGTCTCCAACTTGGTATGCGGGGGCGGGAGTACGATGGGCATTGGCGGTATTTTCCTGAGCGTCCTGGGCAAGCTTCATTTCTCCGCGAAGGTAATCGTGTAGGTCCTCCATCTTCTGGGCGAATTTTTGAGCATCAATGCTGGGGGGAGATCTGTCGTGAGGAACCAAATCAAGGGTGAACCGAGGGTGAAAGCCATAGTTAGCGAAAAACGGGCTAACTTTGGTAGTCTCCGAAAAATGATTGTTGGCGGCGAATTCGGCAATGGGAAGCCAGCTAGACCAATCGTTCTGTTGGTAGGATACGAAGCTTCGAAGGTACTGTTCCATCACGGCATTGACACGCTCGGTTTGCCCATCGGTTTGAGGATGAAAGGCTGTGGACAGCTTGGATTCGATTTTCAGTTGTTTGCATAGGTGTTGCCAGAACTGGGACGTGAACTGAGTTCCACGGTCCGAGATTACTGAAAGGGGAAGGCCGTGAAGTTTCCAAACATTTTCAAGATACAGACGTGCGACGTCTTGGGCATTGACGGTGGTGTAACAGGGGAGCAAGTGACGCATTTTGGAGAGTCTATCGACTACGACAAAGATAGCATCGTATCCATTGCTTAACGGTAAACCAGTAACAAAATCCATGGAAATATCCTGCCACGGTTGATTCGGAATAGGAAGGGGACGGAGAACTCCCGACGGGGCATTGTAAAAGGGTTTGCTGCGGCTACAAGTGTGACAATTCTTAACATATCGCTTCACGAAACTTCCCATCTTTGGCCAGTAGTAGTCTCTACTCAGAAGTTCGAAGGTCTTTGAGCGTCCTGGATGGCCGGCGGAGGGGGAGTCGTGGTACTGTTTCAGCAATTCCAGCTTTAGTTCGTTGTGGTCTGGAACGTAAAGGGTGCCTCGATAGCAAAGTTTTCCATTAACGTTGGTGCACTCAGCCAGGGTTATTTCCTTTGAATGTTGCACACCCTGGCGAAGAAGTTCTAGAATTTTTTGAGGGGCGGAATCATTAGCATAGGCTTTGGTAAACAACTTTTCCAGTGGGGTCGTTCCTTGAGCGGGTTCATTTGACAAAGAACCCGTAAACAAACCAAGCTTACTATCAAAATTTTCCCTTTTCAACACTATTTGACTCTGATGAGCCAATCTTTCA
The DNA here is from genome assembly GCA_033030425.1 of Verpa conica. NCBI lineage: Eukaryota > Fungi > Ascomycota > Pezizomycetes > Pezizales > Morchellaceae > Verpa > Verpa conica. The sequence continues at coordinate 63,458 of JAUFSD010000010.1, read as the reverse complement.
TCCCCCTCTTTAGGTAGATCTCCAGATCTCCTAGTTAGTGCATCGGGTTTCCCCCCTTGTTTCCCTGGACGATATGAAATTTTAAAATTAAAACGAGATAGGAACTCGGACCACCTGGCCTGGCGACGATTCAACTGCTTGGTGGACATAAAATATTCTAGATTACGGTGATCGGTGATAACGGAGATTGGCTCTTCGGTACTCTCCAACTCTGGTCTCCATTCTTCAAAGGCTCTGATGATTGCTAGTAGCTCTTTGTCGTAAATTTCGTAATTGCATTCGGCGGGCGAATGTTTTTTGGAGAAAAAGGCCACCGGACGGAGGACGTTGTTTTCATCATACTGGGACAAGATACCCGCGGAGACATAATCGGAAGCATCGGTTTCCACCACTATTGGTCGGTCGGCGTCAAAGTGCATGAGAATGGGAGCTGAGGTAAAAGCTTCTTTCATTTTCTCGAAGGCTTCTTCGCACTCCGGAGACCATATGAACGGTGTATCCTTTTTCGTGAGAGCAGTAATAGGAGAGGCAAGATTAGAAAAACCCAAAATAAAACGCCGGTAAAAATTCGCAAACCCAATAAACCCTTGTACTTCCTTCACATTCCTTGGGGCAGACCATTCCCTGATGGCAGACACTTTCTTAGGGTCCATTGCGATGCCGTTAGGGGAGATAATTAGACCCAAGTACTTTGTGGATTGAACGTGAAATTCACATTTCTCAGGTTTGAGAAAGATCCCATTTTCCTTCAGAGCTTCCAGTATCTTACGAACGTGGACCTTGTGTTCTTCCAGAGTGTTACTGTAGATCAAGATGTCGTCAAGGTAGGCAGTGCAAAAGACGTCGAGGTACTTGCGTAAGGAATCATTGATAAAGTGCTGAAAGGTTGCGGGGGCATTGGTGAGTCCGAAGGGCATTACGGTGTATTCAAAGTGGCCATACCGGGTCCTGAAGGCGGTTTTCCATTCCTCGTTTTCTGCCATGCGTACTTGATTGTATCCCATCCTGAGGTCCAACTTGGTGTACCACTTTGCTTTAGCTAAGCGATCCAAGGTTTCTCGAATGAGAGGAAGGGGATATCGATTTTTGATAGTTATTTCGTTAATTCCTCGGTAGTCAACACAGAGGCGGAGACTTCCATCGTCCTTCTTGGCGAACAATACAGGGGCACCGGCAGGAGAGGAGCTGTCTCTAATGTATCCTTTGGACAAATTGTCCTCTAGGTATTCTTTGAGTGCGACGAGTTCCTCGCGAGACATTCCATATAGGGGGCCAAAGGGGGGTTCCTTTCCATCCCTCAGGGGAATCTTATGATCATAAATACGGCGTGGGGGCATGTTTTTTGCGATCTGTTCGTCGAACATATCCAAAAAATCATGGTACTCAACCGGAACTTTAGCCTTCCAATCCTCTTTGGTAGTCTTATGGTCAATAGCTTTGTTAATCTCATAAAGGGAGATTGACAAAATGCGAGAAGACTTCTTTCTAGCCAAAAAGGAGAAGGGGACAGCCCCAATCATTGCAATGGAAATTTTCTTGAGAGCGGGAGCCGGGGGGGAGATACCAGTGGAGACGACGGGGATGGTGGAGGAGGTGCAGTGTTTCATGCAGTAATCGGAACCGAAGGAGACATGATTGGAGGCAAACCTGATGGCCACATCATGGTGCTTCATCCAGGGAATGCCTAAAACAAGAGGATAGTGTCCAAGGGAAGTGACAAAAAACGGCGCATGCTCCTGGTGTCCTCCTATAGAAAGACCAAGATGGGAAAGATGGGTAATGTCCCCGGAGGCTACGCTTCGGCCGTCTATGACTTCTAGAGCCCGGGGAGTTTTTAACGGTGACAGGGGAAAAGAATGCTGGCGCGCGAACGATTCATCAATGAAAGCATATCCGGAGGCACCAGTATCAATCAGAGCGTGGGTTTTTACTGTCTTTGTATTGGTGGATAAGGTACATGCTACTACCAAATGCTCACCATCCAAAGAATCTTCCTCCACAACAATGTTTGATACCGAAAAGCCAGAAATAGAAAATGCAGTCAAAGAAAAATCGTTAAACGGTCCCTGGGCAGGGCCAGTTAAAGGCCCAGGGACTACTGAAAACCCTGCTGATCGGAAGAAGAAGATTGATAACGCGGGTCGCCGCCCGAACGAGAAGAAGAAGCAAAGGAAGACCTAGGTGGCGCGCCGGCCACAGAAGACGAAGAAGGAACAGGAGAGCCAGAAACGGAAATATTGGAGATGGGGACACCGCCCGCAACAGAAGACCCAGAAACAGAAGCAGCAGCACCAGAAAGAAGACCAAAAGGAGATGGAGTAATTGCGGCGCCGCGCATACTAAAGGACGAAGGGGTGGCACGTGGGCCGGAACGAGATAAAGGACAATTGGCAAAAACATGGCCACTCTGGCCGCAATACATACAAAGCCCCGAGGCAAAACGCCTCTGTTTTTCCTCGGGGGAAAGAGGACCACGGGGTTGACCAGCAGGACGGGGGACGAAAGCACTGAGATTCATGGGGGCCAAACCTCCAGGGGCAAATGACGGATGGTAGCCAGAACTGGCAGCGGGGGCAGGAGCAGAAGCGCGGGGGGCAGGTTGATGTTGGAAGTTTCCGAAAGACCTTGAGCCCCTCTTTTCTTCCTTGCGAACACGGAGGTCATTATCTACAACAAGAAGGTCGGCGACGTAGAGATCGAACGTGGCTGCACCATGGGCATCAACAGGGACGCGGCGACCGACAAGTTGGTCCTTCATTTCTTCAGAGAGACCCTCCCGAAGGGCGTCTCTCTTGGCGGAGTCATCGTACCCAAGGTCTGCCATGATGCGACGGAAGTCAGCGAGATAGGAGGAGAAGTCCTTGTTTTTTTGTTTGAGATTGTGGAGTTCCCTCCTTGCAGTTCCATGAGGATCAGGGTCGGCGAAGGCAGAGTTCAAGACGGTGATGAGAGCTTCAACGTTGGCAAAGTCAATTCCAGTGGCAGTTGCATAAGGGAGTACCTGGTTCAAGGCGACTCCCTCCAGACGGTTAAAAGCATATCCGACTTTGGCGGCTTCATTGGAAAAACGATCGGCATTGTTACGGAGTTTATTGCGAAGTTGGGCGACGAAGGGTTTCAGGGCCGCGCGGTTACCATTGAACATTGGAGGGTCAGGGATTTTGTCAGATCTTCTGGGGGCGACGGGGTCATTGATATCGAGGGGAGGTGGAGTTGGGATTCTCCCTCCTTCCGCGGCGGTTCGGGCTGCACGAAGATCGTTTTCCAAACTGGTTACTCGGTGAGCAAGAACGGTGTTGGCGGTGGTAAGACGTTGGGCGGTTTCCTCAGCGGTGACGATGGCTTCCTCGGCATTGTTGAGGCTGGCTTGTGCCTCCGTAGCCGCTTGAAGGTGTCCGTTTCTTTCGTTGCGGAGTCGGATGTTGTTTTCCTGGAGTTTGGCTGCATACTGCAGAAGATTGGCGTGGAACTGGGCGGCGTCGGTGTTATAGGCGGTGGTAAAATCATCAAGGGTAGCTGGGAGGCGAAACGCCGGAGGGTCCCCGGGGGGGCCACTACTGGCAGACATTGGTACAGTGTTGTTGGGTAGGCTTGAAGGGACGCAACGTAGTGTGGCGGGGCGGTTGGGATGGTATGGTAAAGCCTAGGCAACGGGACGGTGACAGCGACTAAGACGGCGACAATGAACGGTGTTACGGCAAAAGATATTACAAGTGAGAATCTCTGTAATATTTCTTTACTAGACAATATAAACAAGACGTTGCGTGCCTAAGAAAATCCTCGGGGCGAGGCCCCTCCTTATATGCTTCCCCTATTTTTCCCTTCTTCTCTGCTTCCAAAATAACCCTAACGCCAAAGAAAACTTTTCCACTCTAAACTAAATTCCCCCCACTGTTTCTGTTGGATATGTCATATCCAACAGAAAGGTATCTTTCCCATACAAACCGCATACAAAGTGTACAAAGAGCTCCCGGGGTCATACGATAACGTTACGTAAATTCCGAGACTACCACGAGGGGCCGTCGGCCCGGAGAACCTTATTGCCAGAGACACAAACCCCCATCAACCTCGCGTGCGTGGATACGAGCCTTCCCGCGCCCATTATTCCCTTTCCGTTAAATCGCTCACAATGCGCGCATTCAATCGACTCGATCGCCTAGTGGGGGCGAGGTCGAAGGTGACTCTCTTGCTGGGGTGTGATCCGGTTTTGGTCTTGTTTCGTGCGACGGTGGCGCTGGTATCCTCGGAGCTGCCCGCGACAAGGACACTTTGGGTAAGCGGGGTAAATGAGGGGGTGGATCCAGGAGTGGCGGCCATGACTTTCTCAGTCTGCCTCCGCTGGATTTCTGTCTTGATTTCCGCCGTCTTTTGCTGGAAATAGGCCCAGTTGTTGTTAGCCATCTGGTAGCCCGCCTTGGTGTGCTGCTGTTGCGTGGTTCTTTTCCTCGCTTTGAGCAGTATGTCCAGGTGAGAGTCGTCGTATTCGCTTAGGGGTTTGTCGGCAAAGGGGTCGACATAGTCGACGTAGGAACCGGAGAAGGACATTTCTGAGGGTACGCAAGGCTTCAGAAAGAAATAAGGTATATAGATCGAAAGACTCTTATCAAAAGGAACTTGCCCGAAGGTTTGCGCCCGTGAAAGAGGAAAAGGTCGTGGTATAGACACGCTCCCTAGGAAGAGACGTTGCGTAAGGAAGAAAGAAAACTATTACAGAGAGGGAGCAACGCTCCCCTTTTATACCGCAAATTCCTCTTTGTACAATGCCCTTGTTCTTATCCTCAACACCTGTTACCCTACCTCCCGTCTTGCATGAGTCACAACAAGACTCACCCTGGCGCCCCCAATCACTCCGTGAAACCTTCTGACAGGAGTGGGGGTAAACGCCACCCACTTTTGCGCAGGTCGATAACCTACGGAGCTGCCCTTGACACATTGTCACTGTCTAAAGCTCTCGCCGTTGTCTCTGTGCTCCGTTGAAAACGTAACAGAATCCCCATCATACTACCGTCACTTAGGCACATCCCCTTGAAGCCCTGCTACAGGGGGTGGCTGGATAGCCCTGATTCTGCTGATGATGGGAATGTACTTTTCTCTGATAATATCTTTGTGTAGCGGGCGCCCAGGCGAGGGAAGTGTATCTAGGTGACGCGGACAGAAAACTCAGGTACTTTGGAAAGCGGAGAGAGCTTTGGATGGCGACAGTGGTTCTTTAGTAAAATCCTTAGATATATTCAATCTAAGAAACGGAAAACCTCTTTGATAAACTAAAGAACAAGAGATTGCATAACGAAAGAAATCCCACCGAGAGGGGGCGAAGCCCCCTCTTATATACCCCCTTGTTTCCCTCCTCATACGACCCGAACCCCATCCTGTTATCTTTTCTTATTACAAATGTTGTCAAACATGTCATGTTCGACGGGCAGGTCCCTTTTCTATGCTACTCCCATACTAAAACTACTTCCCTCCTAACCCCTCTGTTAAGCGTGCAAGCCTTGTTTTGTTTCCTCCTACAGCTTCTAGACTCCCAGGGCTTTCGTTCTACCCGACCCCCAACATCCCACCTGCGCCCTGTGTGATGCGATAGCTTAACCGACCCAAAACTGGTTTCTTTCTCGTAAATACCAAATTTAAGCCCGCACCCTGAGACGGTCCGACCTTCTAACAGGAGTGGAGGCAAACGCCACCCTCTTTCGCAAAGGTTGTCGGCCCTCGGAGCTGCCCGCGACACTTTGTTGTTGTGTTGTAAATTTCAAAAACTCGTCTTCTTGTTGTGGTTGTCGCTTTATAAATCAGGTTTAAAACATAACGTTGTTCTTTATTAGCCAATATAAATCAATTGGTGGGGTGTATTTAAATGTATCACATTTTATATAGGTAAATACTAAATATGGGAGTATCTTGATTGGTAGTCCCGTACCAAGCCCTATCACCCGTCTAGTAGCACTATATGGTCTGGAGCAGTAAAATTCTGCGGAACCTTGGGTTATCTCCGGGGATCACTGGATCTCCCGGAGGATTGGGTTTGCCTAGAGGGTCTTTTGACATCCGAATATGCTTGTGTAATGAGTTTATCCAAGTGTATGTACCTAATTTCCTCCAAAAGTCCGGCCTGTGAGTTTATTTATGCCTATTTCGGCATTTTAAAGGTCCTTAGGTTTGTATATAACAACCACCTAAATCCAAGTACCGAGGTCCCCCGAGGAAGATATCTCCGAATAAAACAATCTCACAATCTCGGGGGGGTAAGCACATCAAGTCCCACGATGCTTCACAGCAAATAATAGGGCTGAGCACGAGAGTACTTGATGCATTATGTAATATATAAAGGGATATTGGATGCTTTAACCCACATTTTACCCGATGAATAAACATATACATTTCCTAGAGAGTATCTCTACTCAAAAAACATCAACTCACAAGGGAATTGAACCTTTACGGCCCAACATGGCCTCACTCTGTGACAGGTGATTGTAGGGAGATGGAGGGCAATGGGTAGCGGGAAGTGTAAAGAACGGAAAGGGGTAAGGTGAAGAGTATGGGAAAGAGTAAAGGTAGGAAAATGATAAGACAAATGGTAGTGAGCACGGTATACGCGAAGGTAGGTAGGATGATACCGTATAAACTGGTGAGACTCATAATGACGCTAAGAGGTTGAGATAAGAAGTGGCGTAGCGACTTATCTAGAAAAAGCAGTCCCTACCCCCCAAGTGAGCAAAGAAAAGCGAGAGCAAAGCCTCCCCCTTGGTGCAGCAAGTGTCAAAGACAGTGCTGTAAACCCATTTACAGTAAGGTCATCTAGCCACACTTTGTTTAGACGTCTTAGCGCCATTATGAGTCTCGCCAGTTTATACGGTACTGGAGCCAAAGGCAATGGAAAATCAAGGTGATGAAAAAACGGTGGAAAATATAAGCCTAGTAAATGAATTACAAAGGGCTTCAAGTGATCCATTTGCTATAAGCCTTATAAGTATATGCGTAATTTATTCTCTTTCACTAGACTTTTTGTATGTGCTAACGTGTTCCTGGTGCATATATGAGATAATCAAAATTCGATTCTACTCTACATACGTAATTACAAAAATAAAACGTGAATCTGAATAAAATTAAAAATTAAAACTGACAGAAAGCCAGGCTTCTTGTATAGTAACTCTATATAGAAGGAGTAATCTAAGTTATAACTTAGGTAAGTACGTATAGTCCCCTAGCTGGGACTGTATTGGTATTGGTAGAGGAGGGGCAAATAATTCTCAATTTGGCTGGCATAGTTTTAACAGTAAGTGGCATCCAGGAGATATGTGCCCCGGTCGCTAGCATAAGAAATATTCTCATTAATCAGCGCCTTGGCTATGTTCCACAATGTGACTAAAAAAATACCGCTCCCTTTAAGATACCAGTGACTTTCTTAATTGGTTGAGGTTTGCGGTGTGCTTATGATTTAGACAGGTTTGGAAATCTCTCTGATTCTGAGTTTATTGATGTAGCACATTTGGATAAATAGGGCACTATTACCACTATCAGGATACAGATTAGAACCTTACGAAGGGATTGACATACCAATAGGTCAAAGTAAGTAATCCCATTATCATATTTCCTTGGATCGAGGCAAAGACAGCAAACATAACGCATGTATACAAGCGATTGAGAAATATATACCATCCGAAGGCTATCTGGAGATACTACTAAAGGATGAGATCCAGAATATCTGTAGTGATGGGGTTTCTTACAGCTATATATTCATCATCGTTACTAGTCTTGTGGATCCTCTCGAGGTTCTGTGTAAATGCCAGCACCAATGTCTACCAGTAAATGAGCAAATGATCCCAGGAGTAGGGATGAGTTAACGCACGGCAACAGGGACCCATGGCAGGCCCTCCAGCATCTGGAGCACCGTTACCACCATAGTGATAATAAACATTGAGAAAGCTAAACTCCTAAAACGACTATGGAGAGCAGTATCCCTTTTCCGCATATGAGAGACGAATAGGGTAGCCTCTCTTATATCGTTTATGTTGCGTGTTGCGAGTTTGTTTTTGTAGATATCGAGAGTGGGGGGGGCTCCGCTGGTAAGACAGAAGAATAGTAAAGCTTTCATCTTGGACATTGCGGTGATGATATTTAGGAGTGTGGTAGACGATGTTCAAATAGTGGATTTTATAAAGGAAATTCTGTCCCTTATGTGGTGGTATGGCGATTGAGTCAATGACAACGGTTAATGGGGAGAAGTCTTCGAATTTGTTACCTAGTTAGGAACTATAACCGCATTGACTCGAGAAACAGGGTCTCTAACTGTAAGGATAACTATCATCAGCTAGCTTCGATGGGTTCAGGAGAAGCTCAAACAGGTTACAGAACGCTATCAAACATAGGTGGAGTACGTTGGCTCCCGCATAGTCAGTTTACCTGGTCAGTATGGTATTTGCTGGTGCTGGGCTGGGATCATTTTTCGCCCCACGACTTTCCCACGCTACCGTATATGTAAACTCAATTAGTTCCTATGTCCGGGCAGAGATTTAACTCCACCGCTAGCTGCTTAAGCGAAATTCTAATACTCAAGCAAGGTTGGCGAGAACCGTCTATCCCTGTATATGCTTGAATAAAGTCGATGAAAGCTAGCGTGAGATAAAGTCTCTGCGGTAAGATACTGAATTAATCTAGTGTATGCGATATGTGTGAGTTTGAAACTCCCAGGGTGCAGTTGAGCTGTAAAGTCTCGCCAAACCCGAGTCATTCGAACGTACTCATTCTCTTCAGACATTTCCGGATTATGGTAACGGGGAGAGACATCTCTTTCTCCTTTTTCGATGGTTCACCAAGACCCAACACACTACTATACCCCCTCAGCCCCGCACCCCGGAGCCCAGTGAGTGGGTTATTGCCACCGGCCGCCCCTTCCGTAAACGATTGGTGATAACAGGTACTCCAGAAATGTCTTAATAGTACCAGTAGATAATGGAGGGGAGATATGACTGCTGTATGGGTGTGGGTGGTATGCCTCTGAAGTGCATGAATTACGTTGTTGTACTTTACCAGCTGTCACCGAAACCTCCTCAGTATAGCAAACTTCCGCTCATACCCATTTTCTTTTTTGTTCTTCCCCTGAAGGACAAGTACTCGAGGCAGACATGAAGCACCCGAAATACAAGTTTTGCATTCACGAATTGAAGGTAGAGTTTAGTTACTGGAGGCTAACACAATGAACCAAAAACCCTTGTCTGAGACTTGTATTTTCGGGTCCTTCTTGGCTGTCCCGATTACTTTATGTGCAAGGTTAGTGAGCAGGGGTCCTACAAACCAGTAAAACCGTGATAGCCGTTGTCGTCGAGCGCTAATGTAATAGAGTGACTGAGAACGCTGTGTCACTCACTAGAATCTACCTTATATACGAATATTTGTTATGCCATGAAGAACAGAGGCCTAGGTCTCTCTACTCATCCCCCAGGTAGAGAATCAGGGAGCATGGAGCGAACGGTTCATATACCATGTCCACCAGAGGCGTGAGTTTGCGTTACCATGTCATGCCGTGTGTGTCAAAAGCTGAACATACCCCGTACGCTAGAGGGACTCATAATGACGCTAAGATGTTGAGATGAGGAGCGGGGTATTACCTAACTATAAGCGGCAGTTTCCATCCCTAACAGAGCAAAGGAAAGCGAGTAAAGACAGCGCTGCAAAACCATTCACAATAAGACCATCTAGCCATACTTTGTTGAGACGTCTTAGCGCCATTATGATGTTCGCGAGTTTATACGGTAGATGCATACTAAGACTGCATACTAACTTGCTTGCAGAGTGGGTCTACTACCACACTTGCCCCCAACTTCGCTATCCGTATACCCAAACTAAGAAAATAGAGGCAAGAAGAAGAATGGTGTGTCGAGGTAGGCTGCAAGCGGAGGACTTTGTCCACAGAATTCTCAGATTGATATGGGCTTGAGGTCCTTCCCAGAAAATCTCACATTCAGGTTATTGCATGCCCTGAGTACATTGTACAGCGAAAGGAATCGAGAGACTTGAGACACGAGATTTAGAGCCTTTATTCGCTCTTTGATTTTTGGAGAAAACTGTAGAGTACTCGCAACAGGCATATAGTACCCGGAAATGCAGGCGAGTATTTTCACCAATCGAGAGGTATAGTTTTTACAGAAGACCCTCAATATCCAATAGATTTTACCTGTCCGAGACTTGCATTTCCGGGTGCTTTATGCCTATTGCGAGTAGTAGTAGGATTAGCCATAACACCTTATTAGCAGACCCTAGTATCTTGTTGGAAACATGGGTTGAGAGCTGGAGCTGTTGCAGCCAACCGTAATGCTAAACTCTTCGCCGAGAACCAAGGAGGCCAATCAAGGTCATTGGCCTTGCACACACTTCGGGAATAGCAAGTGGCATAGGTCAATCACTCCATTATGGGGTTTAGTTAAGAGCATTCATCCACCCGAGACGGCCTCGCCGTGAGTAGTGGCCATCCGGCCGCTTGACCACCCCCCAGTAGGCATATGAGGGTCACACGCCCTGAAAGAACCGAAGGACAGATCTCACTAGACATCGGGGTAGAGCCCTCCTCTCCCACGCTCTCCCCTACCTTCTACGCAAACCAAGGTCCTAATTCAGTCAAACTTAGGATATTCTGTACTCGAGAGTAGGTTCAAGATCTTGTATTGTGCTAAGTCTTATTAGATTGGAAGCGTTGCCCTGAAGGTTGAAGGATTCAACGGACTTTTGCTCGGCTTCTTGAAGACACGTAACACCCTTTTTGGCGTGGATCTTCCTGGCGTTTGCAAGTGTCATATCTAGTTCTATATTCTATTAGGCTTTGAGGGATACCACTAGATCTATTGAGTGGAGCGGTTGGCCAATGAAAGGCTTTTTAGACCCTTCACTTGCCTTCACTGGAGACGACCCCCACCATGGGCGTAGTCGTGGCCGCTGCCTGAATAAATGTTTATAATCATGACCGATACTGAATAAACCGCCAAATGGCCTCAAATCTGGCGCTAATTGACTGGCCTTGGCCGGGGGGACCGCGCCTACCCCTCTATCCATGGCTACTACACGTCCCAAGCCCAGGTCAAGATCCAGAACCCAATAGAGTGAACTCGAAAATTATTCCCCGTATCATTGGTATATCTTTATACCATGCTAGGTTCTTTTAGATCACCGGGAGTATTTTCCTAGCCTGTACCGGCGCCAGCGCAAACCCTGTACTGGGTTAGGGTTTGTTCGATACAAGGGCCAATGTATTGGCTGGCCAGCCAGAAACTCGCTACGTCTTGCACCCCATAACTATCTCACTTCGTTCATGCTAAAGATGTGCCTCTAATGGTCAAGTGCTTTGCCACTTCTTATCATTCATATGTCCTATCTCAACCCCTTATTCATTCGAACGGACCCTTACTAGTTGATTCTTGATAAGGAGAACCCGGCTGGGTATGCTGCAACTAGCTACAATTCTGAAAGCCAGGAGAGGTAGTATCTGTGTAGAGGGTGTATCTACTTTATTAAGTAGGATTCCACGGTTAGCACTATATATGGGTCCATAGACCATGAGTGAAAGTTGCACCGAAAACAAAAACCTTGAAGACAACCTTCACTAGGCTTCTCAAAATTTCTTTTTAGTTTCCAGCTACCCAACAAAAAATGACTACCGGTGCTGTAACGACAGGAGGAACTATTACGGCTATAAACCCTACAGCTGATAACAATACCCAAAACCCGAGTCCCTGTAGGATGTTTTTTATAGTTCTCTCTGTGTGCTCAGCAGCATTCCTCACGGCTTTGGTACGCTAGTTGAATTCTTGGGTTAAGCATAGCTGGATTCCAAACTGATAACTCATGTAACTTAGGACCAAACAATAATTGCGACAGCAGTCCCTACGATTACAGACGAATTTAGTGCATTAAATGATGCTGGTTGGTATGTGTCTGGGTACATGCTAACGGTAGGTCTATAACCCAAATACTACCAGGAGGCAATTCATATTGTAGGAGGTTTGCTAATGAGGTTTACATATAGCTCTGCTCCTTTCAACTCGTCTTCGGCAATCTCTGGAGAGTCTTTGGTCAAAAGCAATGCTTCATAGCAAGCATCGTAGTTTTCGAGATTGGTTCTCTCATCTGTGGTCTCGCACCAATGTCTGAAGTTTTTATATTCGGTCGCGCGATTGCGGGATTGGGCGCAGCTGGTATATCCATAGGGACAACCATTATTCCACGAACTCTAGTACCCCTACGGGACGCCCCTATGATGGATATCTTGCCTATTTCCATGTGGACTATTGCTAGTGGAGTTGGACCTCTGGTTGGAGGTGCATTTACTGATCATATTGGCTGGAGGTGGTGCTTCTATATAAACATCCCGATAGGTAGTTTTGCAATGGTACTTGTGGCTATTTGCCTCACGTCACCACCACCACCATTGCATTCTGCAGGTATCTCCGACGTTGTAAAGAGTATTGATTTTCCTGGTACAGTAGTCCTTGTTGCTGGAATAACATGCTTTGTGTTGTTCCTCCAATGGGGTGGGACGGTCTATCCATGGAATAGTCCAAAGATAATTGCCCTCTTAGCCTGTGCTGTGACGCTCCTAGCAGCCTTCGGCATTCTTCAAGTATTTCTTGGTGAAAAGGCCGGTATTCCGCCACGTATTTTCAAACGGCGTAGCGTCTTCTGTGGCTCACTTGTCACACTCTTCAACAGCTCATCTTACATGGTTCTGACCTTTTACCTCCCCATTTGGTTTCAGTCTGTTCAAGGTGTGTCTGCGACACAATCTGGGCTCAGAAATCTACCACTCATATTAGGAGTATCTTTTTCGTCTATATTCAGCGCCGGGGTCCTGAGAATAATCGGGTATTATAAGCCTATTATGATCTTAGGTGCTGCACTGGGGGTTGTTGGTACAGCACTCTTGACGTTGCTCCAGGTTGATACTGGCTTCTGGGGATGGTTTGGCTATCAAGCTATCATTGGTGTTGGTATTGGACTCGTGATGCAACTTCCAGTAACTGCTGCACAAGTGAAACTTGACAAGGATGATTTCCCGTTTGGGGTCTCAAGCATCATGTTCTTCCGGACGCTAGGCGGCATTTGCTTTACCTCTATGTAAGTATGTGGGCAACACGTTTAATCTCTAAAAGTAGCATCCATTAATGCAAAGTTCAGTGGCCAAAATATCTTCACCCAAAGCCTTATACAAGGATTCGTTAAGGCCCTACCGGGGCTAGATCCGGCTATTGTTATCTCAGCGGGTACAACAAGCTTGCAGGGACTTTACCCAACACAGCTACCAACAGTCATCCAGATATACAATGATGCCTTGCGGGGTTGTTTCTACGCTGCACTCGCTGCAGCTGCGGCCGGTTTCATATTATGCTTCGGGATGGAATGGGGAACAGTCAAGAGTAATAATAATACAAGTTGCGATTAATTGTTTTTCCTTTCCATGTTTTCGAGTGTGGATATAACTGATAGAGTAACATAACCAGTGTATGTAGATACATAGGTTCCGAACCTGCGTGTGGATGAGCTACTCTATGTATGATTACAAAGTCTGACTGTGAGCAGAGGTCGACATGGGCCGACCCGGGCCAGACCATATAACAAATTACAATACTGCAAGCAAGCACAGTCCATCTCAAAGGGGGTACAGCGGACTACAGTCTGCCATAATTGCGAAAGTGAAAGGCCAGAATCCCCCCACCAGAATTTCCCCCAAAATTAATGACCCAATAAGTATATTTGAACTAAAGAGCTTCACCGAGATCCCGATCACCTGAGACATTTCCGCCCTTTGCACCCATACATACATACAATAGTAGTAAAAGGATGTATAATAAAAGGTAGAATCAGATGATAAGTAATTCTCAAGTAGGTCAATAAAGTGTCAGAGATTACATATATATAGTTAGAGAGTGCACTCTGAGAATGGGGGGGTATGGGTAGTACTCTTCATGTGGTATAACAACTATAATGGTGGAAACGTCACAGTTAGTCCTTATATATCGTGGGGTTTTCCGAGCGCTGAAAGAAGGGATCGATAGAGAAAACGAAGGCAAATCGACCCATACATTTAGAATTGCTAAAATCTATTGTTTTTACATCCATATATCCAGTAGAAGGGGTGGTTATTTTCGGTGGGGGAGCGCCACTATTTACGCCATAATTAAGAGATTCGATTTGATCACGTGAGAGGTTAATACATTAGTTAACTCGTCACCTGATCAAGTCGGACCTCGGCGATATGAGTACTCACTGAAAATAAAGTCTGTCCCCACACTAAAAAGTGAAGTACCTACATTAGTCTGAGATTTTAGCCACTAAAAATACGGGGAATAGAAAAGAACTATAAGGGGGCTTGGGGGAGGAAGCTGAGGTATGGTGGGAATAGGACTACTAATAGAATATGATCATTAAGATATACTACTTGGCTTGTTGAGGATATTGTGTTGCGGCTCGTACCCAAAGTGACAGACTTTATTTTTCAGCGAGTATACTTAGGTGTTCATTAATATCTCGGAATGAGGCTACAACCACGTAACCTCACAAAAAAAACAGTAACTCCGGACCAGCGACATAGCAGAATGTCACCTACTGTAACGATCCCATTCCATTTGCTACCCCTATACAGCTTCCCCCCTTATGTGGTTGTAACTATCCACGCTGTATAGGTCACTTCTGGTAAGGTTATATACGCGGTTGTAGCCTCATTTCGAAATATTAATGAATGCCTAAGTAGATGGCGCCATAATTAAAAGCGACTTTATAGGCGCTACTAAGCAACATTGCGCCACCTCCCATTGATTCCCTTCGATCGAGAGAAATAAGGTTCACATAACCATTGAATCCCTGCGCGCAAGCACCCCCCAGCACTGCAGCCCTACCCCCTGCCTGCTGTAGAAGTTGCTGTGGCGCTGCTTCGGCGCAGCCGTGGGACCTGCTCGATCCACGGCGCGATCCATGGTGGTTTTCGGCTGGGAGCGAGATTTTGGCGACTTTTGTAGTCTCTTGTGTATCTTTATTTCTAGAGAGGGACAATCAGACAGTGTCTTGTCGGTCATAAGCTCTCTCTCTATGTACCTGGACATGGCCGAGTACTTCCACTCTTGCCCCCCACCTGCGCGCGCCTGCAGGTTGCCCGATCACCTTGAGCTCTGGACAATGGCGCGTAGTGCAGTGATGCATATTGACCTGCGCGATGCCTTGCAGCCTGTCTAGCAGCCTGGGGTTCTCTCCCTGGTGTCTCTGTGGCGTCGCCTGCTTGCCTGCTTGCGCAGTCGCAGTCACTCGAGTCACGAGATATCACTCGGTCCATGTCACGATTTCGACTTTTGAGTGGGGAGGTACAGTCTTTTTTCACAGCAGGGCCTGTAGTCTAAGTATCCTGAGGTCCTTTGTTTGCACTCTCTCTTGTCCAGGTACTTCTGTCTCGGCACCTGGACCTCGATCACTGCCACTTCGCGGCCGCGACCCATGACTTCTCTGACTGCTGACAACCTACGCTCTACGCCCTACCCCCCTACCCCGGCACCGCCTGACTGCCTACAGTCGCTGTGGCACTTCTCCTGGGCTTGCTTGCTTGCTGCGCTTGGTGGGGGGGGGGGGCGGCTACGTGGATCATGTGAAATCACTCGGTTTATACCGCGGTTTCTACTTTTGAGTGAGGGGGTGTAGTATTTTTTCACAGTGGGACCAAACTGACAGTGATCTAGATGTCCTGAGATCATTTAAATGCTCTTCTACTTGTTCAGGTTCTTTGCTCTCGGAACCTGGCCCTCTTTCCTCGCCACCTCGCGGCCGCGACTCGTGACTTCGCTGACTGCTGGCAACGTGCGCCATACCCCACCCCCCACCCCCATACGCCCTAAACCGCTGTCCTAGGCACCTCCTGCCTGCAGTCGCTGTGGTGCTGCTTGCTTGCCTGCTTGCTTACAGTCCCTAGGCTCGATGGCGTGAATCGTGAGGAATCACTCGGTTTCTGTCACGGTTTCGTTCTTTGAGTAAGAGAGTGCAGTCTTCTTTCTTTGTGGGGCCTTGCTGACAGTGGAGTTGATGTCCTGTGACTTCTCTTCTTTACTTTTGCTTGTCCAGGTACTTCTCTCTCGGCACCCGGACCTCGGCCCTCGCCACGGTACGGTTCTTGCCTAGGCGTTCGCTGACTGCCAGCAACCTACGCCTGCGCCCTACCCCTACCCCTACCCCCCTGCGCCAAAGACCCTACGCCTGCCCTAGCACCCCCTACCTGCCTGCTTGCTTGTGAGGCTTGCTGTGGCGCCGCTTGCGTTTTGTCTTTGGGCGTGGTAGTACGAGCCATGGAAAATCACTCGGTTTTTTTCCCGGGTACTGTTTTTGTGAGTTCTGGAGTGTGGGTGTTTTTCTCTGAGCTCGCCCCCTGAAAGTACTCTGTGTGTCCAGTGGCTTCTTGAGCGCCTTTGGGCCCCTTCTCTGGCTGTCTTAGTACTTCTCACGCTTGCGTCACGGGATGTCACTCGGTCCTTTTCTCGGCGCACCTTTTTTTTTTTTTTTTTTTTATATCAAGTGATTTTATTCTTCTGGGTACAGAATCTGGTATGCAGTATGAAACTGTCACTACGCTTCACGGTAATACGTACCGTATTACCGTTCGATCGCGTAAGGGTTAGGGTTTCCTAATGCGGTTGGCGTTTCCAAATCGGGTTAGTGCCGAGTAATTTTTTCATTTTTAACTTTCTACGATTTTCTTGGCGTTTTGATGTTCGTTCTTGGCGTTCTTATTCTGATGTTTCTACTTGGCGTTTTATTCAGCGTTTCTTCTTGGCGTTTAGTTGAACGTTCTTCCTTGGCGTTCTTATGTGACGTTTCTCCTTGGCGTTTTTATTCTGACGTTTCTCCTTGGCGTTTTTATTCTGACGTTTCTTCTTGGCGTTTTTATTCTGACGTTTCTCCTTGGCGTTTTTATCCTGACGTTTCTCCTTGGCGTTTATTTCACATTTCCTCTTGGCGTTTCCGCGTTCTCCTATTTTAGTATTTTATAGCAAACAAGAAGCTTCGGCTTTACTTCCCACTTTTGTGGGCTTCCAAAACCAACACTTTTCCAACATCTGTCTAGCCAAATGGATTCAAATTAAATGGAGTGTTTAATACCGAAGCGGTTAATAGTTGATTATCTCTTAATTGGCGTTGAAGGTAGAGTTCTATTTTAAATTGGATTATTACGTTAAGCTGAATCTTAATCTCAAATAAATGAATTAACCTTAATATTTTCATCATACTCTAAACATTATGTCACCTAATATCAGGCGGTCCGTGCTTCCTTACACTTGCCTAAATCGCGTGAAAATACCTTCGCTTCGCTACTTCCTAACGTGATTCCTTCAACCTTCGTACCTAGCCTCCTAGCTCACCTAGTACACTACTTTAAACTTACTATCATGTCTTCATCTACTGGCAATCGCAAACGACGTGCTTCTACTGTACTTTTACAAAGATATGCAAATAAACGGCCCCCACCACCATCATCGTCAACTCCGGATGAGCAAACTCTCAATTCTCAGGTTCAAAACAGCCAATCTGATCTTTTTACTAATGAAGGGCCGCTTAAATCTGCTGAGTACGCGTTAATTGGTTTTGGCAAAGTTTATACAAGTGATATTACTTTGCAAAGGACATTAGGTAACTCCACCACATTCTCTACTACTACTTCTGCTAATATGTGATTTTTACATAGGCTCACCCCAGCGTCCAATATACCCAGCTCACGCGCAAAATCTTGCGGATCTTATGCTCAATAAAACAATTGGCATTCGTCGATTAGAGCACGTTAACCGGATAATTGTATCGGCTCCGAAGAGTGTTACTACGCAGTGGGAGAGCTCCAAGGGAGTGAATATTTCACCCGACAGTATCACCGATATTACCGACTTCTACAAAACAACGCATTGCCGGTTTGAAGTTGAGGATGGACAACATCGATTGGCAGCTCTGGAGCGGGTTATTAACTCAATTGCAGAGAATCGGGATGATTTAAGCGATACTTGGAAACAGAAACAGCTTTGGTGGACTGCGTACATCTATGACTCTGGTAAATAGTCTTCTAATTTCTAGTTAGCCTATACTTATTTCTCGGACAGAAACAATTAAACTTTGGGATCTCGAAATGCTCCGGATGAATGTATCCTCGCATAATAAGCCTGATACGGAGGCGGATGTATGGATAAAATTAGACTCGATGCAATCTCAAGCTAAAGCTATGGCCTCCGAAGAAACCATGAAAGCTAAATGGGATGATCTCGGAACAAGAATTTTAGCTCTCAATACTGTTCCCCGACGCTTTAAAGAAATATATGATGGTAGATGGGCTCCAGTAGTGCGGCGACTTTTACGCTACCCTGCGTATTATGAAGGGTTTTACAGTAATGCTCTTGCTCGAGTCAATGTGCAGCGTAGTCGTTTTGTGCGTTCTTTTCTATTTTTAGATTAGCTATAATATGCTAACATTGGTTTCTAGTTCTGGAAAAACTTCTTTACAGAACTAGAGTGCCTTCTCGAAGCTGCTACAGCAGGCCGCCCCGAAGTCTTGACTGCTGAGACATTACAAACTCTTCGTACAATCAAACTCCCCCGGTCAGCAACAAAAGTTGAGCAACTCTACGGGATCAACATTGGTTCCAAAGCGCCTCTTTGTCGGGGGTCCACCCTCTTTCGGCAATTAAGTGATGAAGAATACCGTGCATCTGCTACTCGCCTCAGTTCTGCTGGAATATCAGTTGCTTTTAGCACTTGGGAGGAGATAGCAAAATGTAGTACTCGATTTGCCGATTTAGTTGATTCCGTCTGCTATCATATATGCAAATGGGTAGACCCAACGTCTATGTCTGAAGGTCAAGGTTGTCGTAGAAAAAGGAGTGTGGAAGAAGTATGGGAAAGTTGTCTCCCTGATGCTACTGGTAACAAGCGAGCTTGCGCAGAAAGCTTTGGTGGTCAGGTTGTTGGTGTACTCCGGAAATGGGAGAAGGTTTTCCGTAAGAATGAGAACCGCCCATACTTGAATCGCAACTCGATCGATAATGATACTCGTCTGTATCGCGAGAGGTTTTCTTGCCCTGCATGGCTTGAGCTGCTTGAGTTAACGGTAGATGTTTTTGGGGCCTTACACCACCCACATGTCTATGGCTTTAACGACTCCAATGAGATCGAGGTAATACCGCTTTCATTCAATACATGCTCTGTTATTTCTCATACTTACATAAGTTATATATAGACTATACACATATATGATGCAGCCGATATGGCACTTTACCTTACTCGCACTGTTAAAAGAATATACCCAGTTGAATTACAACCGCCACCTGATAAACGTGCCCTTAGTGATCTTCAAGGTCGTCTTACTCTAGTACTACACAGGTGGCATATTTCATTCACTCAGAACACTCACGGTGGAGAGAAACAAGCTGGCACAGGAGCTGGTTTACTAGCCCCTTCCGTGGCCCGATTGTCGGAAACAATAAACACTATACCCCGCAGTCCGTCTTCCCAGCCTGACACTCTTTCACAAGAAAGCGAACCTGTTATCAGACAAAGCCAAAGTGACCCTAATATCAGGGCTGAGTATAGAAATCAGGTTATAGATAGCCCTCTTCTCGTTGCTTCTTCACCGGTGGTTCCGGAGACTATGCTCACACTTAATCCTCGAACAAGTGAAGAGCAAACGCCAGAAGGGAACTGGGATAATGTTTTTGAATACAACAATAGCGTTCCTGTAGATGTTTCTGACATGGGCGACGAATCAGGATCTTTGATTACCCAAACAAAAGGATTTAGTTTTACTTCCGGTTAGTTTATTCTCTCTCTCGTCCCTTCATTAATCTTTAATGTCTTACTAGAAATGTCTTTAGATCTTATAAACTCAACGTTCTCTGTTAGCCCATTCTATGAAAGTGATAGGGAGCTTCATGACTCCCCCTCTCTCTGAATCTTTCTTTCTCATTTGTCAAACATATTTCTTAGTTTTTTATTTTTTTTTATGGGAATGTTTTCGGGGCTTAAGTAGATAGCGTTTTTTATTAAGTATACTTATTTTTAGATCACTATGCTGTTTGATTTTTATTGCGTTACAACAGTAGCTAGTCATACTCTAGTTAAACGGTAGATCCATTATAGGGGGTCAGAATATGGGAGATAGTAATAATGGTTTGAGGTCTCTTGTTTGTGGTGATATTTTTTGTGGTAATGTAATAGTATTACACTTTCAGGTAGGATAATAGTTTGATTAAGCCGGAAATTTTAGAATGGAGACATGGAATTAAAGGTAACAGAGAAACTATAATAAGGTTATATGTGGTAGTAATTCTAGTACTCTTTATTTGAACTAGAATATTTCAAACCCAAAGCATGGTAGTGCTACTAATTATACGATAGCTAAAATAGAAAAAATCTAGCTATTATAGCAGAATGTATTGAGTGGAGCCTGATCTCTATAGTTACTCCACAACCAAAAGGAATACCAAACTAGTCCTCATCTCCCTCAATCGTGGGATCATTTTGTGAATCAGGGACCTCCCAATCAGTAGAATGAGCTTTAGCTGTACTATACTCCCGAATATTATTCCCAACTTCTCCTTGAACCTCTAGCTTCCCCGACTGTTCTGATTTATTTCCTTGATCAATTTCCTTGCCTTGGGTACTTGCCTGTGCTTGTAGATTACTGTCTACGTTGCTGCTGAATAACCCAAAAGCTTCCAAAGGTGGTGAGCTACCTAAATAATCGGTAGACGGAGGTGAAACAATTCTATGTTTCTGGCGTTTGCTTTCGCCAAAAGGCTGTGGCTCGTCTATGTCTAGGGGGACCCCCGCTGAATGCTTCATGCTTTCGGCAAAGGTTTCTGGCTCGTCTGTGTCTAAAGGGACTCCCGCTGAATGCTTCATCTTTTCTGTAGGGGACTGTGGCTTGTCTGTGACTAAGGGCTCCCCTGCTGAATACTTCAGATAGGTTTGGGCAGAGATGAAGTTCACACCATATGGCCCAATAGTAGTAATATAATCACTAGGTGAGCTAGTAGTTACGTCGTTGGTCTTGTCTGGATAATGATTTGAAATGATTTTTGGAGTGGAATCGGCTCCCTGCCTCTAACCAGTTAGTAAGTGGTAACTTTACAGATGGTTTGAACGTACTCTTAAAGAAGGTGGTTCAATCCCACTATTGACCTCGTTAACTTCAGAGGATTCATTAGGTTTCAGATGCCTCTTTGCCTTATTGGCGAGTGGATAAACCGGGCTAACGTTCTTACGCTTGAAATTTTTACGAGCGTTACGTTCAGGAGTCATTATTGACAGTGTTATCGTTGGAATTGCTTTCGGATGTTTGAGCGTATGGTGTAAGTGATCTACCTGAGAATCTATGGTTGGGGATGATAGCGGCTCTTTATTCAGATTTTGGCAGGGCGATAAAAAAGACTGGATCCTTCGGTGCCACTCTTTTCTCTAGAAGGAGTATATTACTAGTTATTAAAATTATTCACAGCTACAGCTACAGCTAATTGTAACCTTTGTTCGTACCCACAGGAATTCTGCGCTGCTGCCATATGATGAATCAGATGGAAATAATTTTGTGTGGCGTGGTATAGAATTTCCTTTGATTTGGAATATTCTCACTTGCCGTTATAATATGCCATGACCCTTCCGTTGCAACTGTGGTATGGCAGGATACGGGTTATCTGTTTACTTCACATGAGTTCTATACTGCCTATGATAATGAATTAATTTATGCACGATAAATATGACTTGATGAAGTGATTCCGTTATCAGTTTTATTTAATTATTTTATGCACAATTTATATGCTAGTAGATACTAGTAAACCTTGCCAATTAACTGTGTACAGTCTTCCGTAGCCTAGCAATGTCAGTATTACGTATGATTCAAGAGCGTATACCTCCTATTCTTTAAGCTTAGTTAAAAGAAAGTAAGGAGAATAAATGAATTCTGAGAACAAACATCGACCACGCGTTTGAGATCATTCCGGCCGGGAAAAAAGTGGCCATTTGACAATGACTTCAGCGGTGCGCCGTGTTTAGATATGCAGTATTCTATTTTAGCTGGAAGGCTCTATGTATTATAATTAATTAATTGGTTGGTTAATCTACAGTACTCGGGTGATAGTGTACTTACAATTAACTCATTCATTCACTTGGGTGGTAGCTTAATGTGTAAACCAAAAAGAGAAACTCGGGTGATAGCTATAACCGAGTGATAACCATGACTGGGTACTGATCTGATTATTTGAAAGCACGCTTATGGTAGAATGAAGACAGTAATTGTAAAGCAGGGAATTTTCAAGAGAATGTACTAGGTTATGGCTATAAAGAAAATATGTAGCTTCTATTGATCATTTTATTTTTGGTCACTACTATAAACTAAAGGTTATGTACAGCTATATCTGACAGGTTCCCTGAATCCATAGTGCAAATTTAGCATATACTTTCCAGAATTTTCTTTTATCAAAGGTGTGGAGCCTACTTCCCGCTAATATATCTAGTCAAACAAACTTTTCTTTAGCGGGTAGAGCCTCTCTAGGCCGTGCAATTAAGCACATCCAATTGCAGCTTCCCTATTCCGTGGCTACGGGAGGAATGTACTAGACCAAATACTGTATCATTAGGCTTTATTTATTACGGTGAAGCACTTTCCTCCCCCCCCACTCATATAGAAGCTCTGGTTCGCCTCTACAATAAAACAATCAAGAAAAAATACACTTCATTTCCTCCGGCCATACAGTGTCAATAAATAGCAATGGACAACGAACACTTTGCGTGTAGTTTCAAGGACTGTAATGAAGTATTTCCAAATACCAGCAAGAGAACAATACATGTCAAGGTATGTAGTTGACCATCTAACCTAGATATTCTCATGCTAAAGTATATACAGCGCGTCCATCAGCGTGAGATTAAGATTATCTTGGATGAAGGTTCGCCGGAAGTGGTATTCATACGGAACACAGACAGTGCGCAGTTTCAGTGCCACTGTGGGCATTCTGGGGGCAATCCAACTAAGTTCCGGGCCCATGTTAAGAAACACTCCTATGCGGCTTTGATGTCTTTTAATTCTACCGTAACCGGGAGATCTTCTGAGTCTTGTGTCTCAGGTTGTGAGTGCTTCCTTGATCCAGATCCAGATTAATAATATTCAGTATCCTAATTGTAATTTTGATATAGTAGCCTCAAATCATAATACACCTGAGCCAGCCGTCATAAACCTTCTTGAACGTAGGCTGCATATTCTTCTCGTATCAATAAATGTTTACTGGTATTCTAACTTTTATATGGTAGCCGCAGATCATAATACACCGGAGACAGAGCCAGCCGTCATGGACCTTCTTGAAAGTAGGCTGCATATTCTTCTCGTATCAATAAATATTTACTGGTATTCTAACCTGGGAATAGTAAGTACAGATCAATACGTATCGGGACAAGAGTCAGCAACGATTGACGGTCTCGAGGGTAAGCTGCATACCCTTCCTATATCCGATAAATATTCATTTCTTGGTATTCTAACACCAGAATAGCAAGTGTAGGTCAAGAGGAGGAAGATATAGCGAAAGCGGGAGATCTGGACATCTTGGGAGATTGTGATAGTAAGTTGCATAAGCTTCCCTGATTTTGTAAATGTTAATTGCTAATTTGATTCTTTACCTAGCTGTTACTATACCGCAGAGTATGGCTACCATTTCGTCGGACACCCAGGGATTTTTGGAAAGTTTGGGCACGAAATACCTGGAGTCGTTTGGTGTCCTATTGTGCCTGGAATGTAAGACCGGAATAAGCCCTTGCCATGTTATCACCCATCTTAAGGACCATGGTATTTCAACAACGCAAGCTTCTAAATTTAAAGCTATTGAATCTACACTCAATCTTATTCCAGAGTTTAAGGTCAAGAAACCAGCACCAGGAGGTGATTCTATACCCAACCTCTTAGTCCATGATGGATATATGTGCATGGCATTGGAATGCGATATGGCATCCACAAGCCATAGAGTCATTAAAGACCATTGCCGCATTCACCATAACCGCGATGCCACATACAGAGCTACAAAAGTTCAACACTTTTTCCCTTTTGCAAAGAAGGTATTCTGGGTCAATGAGAGACCTACCAATCCCCAAGACATAGAGCTGGCTGGTGGGCTTAATAGGGAAACATATTTCGAAGAATTGCAACGGTATAAAGATTTTCGCGCCATTCCTGTTGAAAACACAGTCATTCCGAAGGAACTGCCTGTGGACTTAAGCGCATGGCTTGACCGTACTGGGTGGGCCAAGAATTTTGCTGGACTAAAACTTGCTGAGATTAGGGAATATGCCGAAATTCCTATATCTCACGACCCCCTCAAGTTGTATCAGGTTACGGAATCCGTTGATACAATGTTTAGAAAATGTATCGAATTATATTATAGTTCAACACACACAATATTCAAACGCTCTATGAAATCACTGGAGATTGGTCGCCTTGATAATCGTCCTATGAGGCTGGTCAAGAAATCGGCGGCAGCCAAGTATAGCGGATACATGAAGAGCATCTTGGTATATATTCTAAGGGTTACCCTTAGCACGTCCGATAGCAGCGACAGTATAGCTCTTAACCCCCTTGAAGCTCTACGGAAGATGCTACAATTGACTTCAGAGCAAAGAGATGAGGTTGAAATAATTCGTCATGCATTGACTAAGGGCGAAACTTCTACTCTTGATGCTGCAATATTTCGGCTCAGCTGTTCGTTAGTTGAAGTTGATTTTGAGGGCGATATGCAGGCTGGCACGGCTGGGCTGATTCATTGTCTATCCATCCTTGGGATAAATTCTGATCCAAAAATAGGAGGGTTTCGTGAACCGCACTGTATTTCCACCGTTTTTGCTGGTGTCCTATATAACTGTAGGCTCCTTCTAATGCGAAAATCAATTGAATTTCCACAGCCAGGAAAGAACCCTTATAAGACATTCAAAATTCTTAGGGAAAAATTCCTAGTAACCTCGGAACCAACTCCGGTGACTGAGATCGTCAGTTTATTGGCATTTTCAATAGCCTGCGGCAAGAGACAGACGGCCCGCGCGACAACGTTCTGGACTTTGGAGACGGGTCAACAGATACTCTCCTACAAAGGGAAAAGAATATCTGTTGATCGATTCCGCAACCTCGTACATAGACAAGTAACGGAGGGAAAAAGAATTCTCATAGAACAACTAGGCATGAAGAGAGAAGCTTTTGAAGCTCTTGACCTACTAGAGAATAACGATGACCTATCTCGGAGTGCTCCCAACTATAGCTTTCTCTCTGATCCAAGAAACCCTGAATTCGGCATTGACGGTGACTTTAATCCAGTTATGGATATTTTGAGTGGTACGTCAGGCATTTGGAAAGATGTATGCCGTCTGGTTGATGGGAGGGTTGTATGGTTGATGGGAGGTTTGCGTCGGTTGGATCTAGCTATGGACAACTACCTTGAACATTTGCTCGCACAATTTCATTTCATCGGTGGCCAACCTGGAAGAGGTCCTGAGCTCACTGAACTTAGGTATGCAAATACTTTGTTCAACACCCGGAATATCTTTGTTCAAGACGGAATTGTGATGTATGTCACATCAAATCATAAATGCAAAGGCCAAGTTGGCTTTTCCAAGTTTATACCTCGCTATCTTTCTAAAGAGGCGAGTAAGCTTTATGTTGCGTGGGTCTGCTATGTGTTACCGCTGCGACAATATCTTCGGGCCGTTCAAGATCAGCCGATTTCGACAGAATCGCCTCTATACCTGCTATTTACCAGTGATGGACGGACTTCTTGGGGAACAAGCAAATTGACTCATGTTCTAAAACGAGAGACGGAGCTGAAGCTAGGGGTGATTCTTGGGACCCTTGATTATCGGCATGTCGCGATATCCATGAACAAAAACTGTATGAGGAAAGAAGCTCACTTTACTGATGATCTCCACGAAGATTATAGCGATGATGATGATGATGATGTAATTCAAGATATTCATGATCTCCAGGCATCACACTCATCTAATGTGGCTGATAGAATATACGCTGTTAGGGGAGACATTGTGAACTCCTTGTCCGAACACTCTTGCAAGCACTTTGGTTTCATCAGTATAGAGTGGCACAAGTTCCTGAGACTAGATAAGCCATCGCCGGAAATGCCTATATTGGCAAGTTACGGTCAGGCATCACAGCCACCCCCCAAAACAAAGAGTGACCAGTCATTGTCCCAAAGCGAGGATGATCAACCATTACCACCAGTAGGATCTCTCAAAAGACATGCGACTGGTTCTGGTAACAGCAATTCAAAAAAGAAGCAGGCAATTGTTAGAACTCTAAGTTCCTCTAAGAGGGCTATTGAAGCCTTGTGTACGATCTACGGGGATGGGAGTAATTTTAAATCAGATAAGCAGCGGATGGCACTTGAGGCTGTCTTTGAAGGAGTAACGCCACTTGTGGTTGTTTTACCTACAAACTCGGGAAAGAGTTTGATGTTTATGGGGCCGGCATCTGAGCACGGAGCAGGTATAACGGTAGTAGTAGTGCCATTTGTGTCGCTGTTGAGTAACTTGCGGGAAAGGGCTACTCAGGTATGTTGCAAACCCTTAGAGCATGGTAATCGTAACCACTACCCCTGCTAATTGTACTAAATAGGCAAATATCCATAATCAGCAGTGGGATGGCAATGAGTTTTATGCACCACTTGTCTTTGTGACAGTGGAAGGAGCGGCAAGCGGTCATTTTTGTCATCTTCTCCGTAAGGCTAGCGAGGGAGGACTCCTAGACCGTATAGTGGTAGATGAGGCTCATATGGTGGTGACAACTATCAACTTCCGCCGAGACTATGCCAAGATTGAATGGCTCGGGGATCTAGATGTGCAGCTTGTTTTTCTCTCAGCCACTCTTCCAAATCATATTGCCGCAGAGCTAGAAAACACGCTAGGACTACATGACACCACGTTCATTCGCTCCAAAGCACACCATCCTGGAATGTGTTACAAGGTTACACATTGCGACCGGCCGGAGGTGAGCTGCAAGGATTGGATATCTAGCAATTGTTTGGGTGAAAACGAGCGTGGAGTGGTATATGCATCCTCAATCGCTCTGTGTAACTCTGAGTGACCAGTTGAAGCTTCCGAAACACCACTCACAGCACCCGGAGAGTGCCGCGGACCTCCAAAGATGGATTACTAGTGGGAAATGGATAGTGGCTACAAATGGTCTCGGCACTGGGATTGACATTCCATCCATTAGAGTTGTTCTCCATATGGGCCCTCCACGCGGTCTCCTAGCTTATGCACAAGAAAGTGGACGTGCTGGCCGAGATGGTGCAAAGAGCAGAGCAATATTGTTTGTATCAAAGAATAGACTTTTCGACACTCACGATATCGACAATCAGGCACTACAGACTTACATAAAAACTACTCGGTGCCGGCGTTTTGTTCTCACCAGGTATCTAGATGAGGAAGGGTCACTATGTACCAAGGAGAAGGGAGATGAGCTCTGCGATAACTGTCGGTTAGGCTCGGTGATTCCCAGAGCCCATGAGGAAACTAACAACGACATATTCCCTACACCACAAACAGAGGGTCGTTTTGGTAAATCAGTGACTTCTCTAGGGGCTTGTTCTTCCACACAGAGCCCAGTCAGTCCAATTTCGAGCCCCTTATCTAAACTTCCTAGATCTTCGGGAGCACTAGAAGCCCCTGTCACCTATAGCGCACGAGTCATAAACAGGGCACAAGAGTGGGAACGGATTCGGAGCGGCCTAGAGAAACTAGTCGGCCGGTGTGTCTGGTGCTACCTTCGATCAACACCGGATACTCTATTTGACTATAACCACGAACTTATGGAATGCGTTAATCATCGGGATATAGGTGTTACCTATCCCACATACAAGGCATTTAAGGGCACCATGAAGTGGGATGACTACTCGTGTTGCTTCCGGTGCTATGTATCTCAGGAGATATGCCCCCCTAAAACCCAGAGGTGTAGTTACAAGGATATAGTAGGCCCAATGGCTTTTATCATCCCAAGCATCCGTAGGTTTGATCCATTACTTATCCGGGTTACAGACCCGGAGATCTTCGATGACGGTGATGGATACGCCCACTGGCTGGCAGAGGTTTAAATGGGCCGGCCCATTAATTAATTCGGGCCGGCCCAGCCACCTTTTATGTGGCCCGGGCCAGCAATCACCATACTAAATTAATTATTGGGCCAGGCCGGGCCACCCTAGTTTTGAGCCCGGGCCGGCCCATTTAAACCTCTGCTGGCTGGGGAAGTTGATTAGGATGTACTCTAAGCAGAGCTCAAATATGATGTTGCTCTTTGATGAGGTTATAAAGTACATGGGTGAGGAAAAATAAGGGACTGGGGAACACGCAGAGGCATATCATATCATGTGTTGAGGAGAGAAATAACTTGTAATAGAGATATTCAATGCCATTCTACGTACAAAGAAATCATCAATAGGATAGTCTCAACTACTAAAGCGTTTATTAAGAACCCATGGTTTTTGCCAAGCCCACAGATCACGTCAAAATATATCTTCAAAACAGCGGAAACAAATCCTGGGTCCAAAAAACATTATTTTGAAGCATCGATCGTGATTCTATAATATTTTCATTATCATTCTAGTCTCTATTATTGTCATTGCGGCTCTTTTTGCTACAGCTACCTTGTGACTTGGTTGTGGTAAGAACCACGAGTTTTTAATGAATACCTGAGTACTTCTCCGTAATTTATATATTGACGTCTTAAATCTAAACTATAAACATTATACTCAACACCTATAGAGACTATTTGTAGTAGATTAATAAGATCTGTCACCAGTACACTAACCCTATAGCCCTCTCGTCTCATACTCCAGCTAGGGGGTGGCTCGACTGGTTTTTTTATACTGTATACTCTAGTGCTCTATTTGAACACACCAAGTATAGGCATATAATATTAGTTATAATTCAGGCTATCTCCTGGTACGGTAAAGCAAACCAATAGAAATAGAATGTAATTCTCAGAAAGCTCCTCTTCTTTTCTTTCATCTATTTATCTCGTAGGCTTTGTGTGCGAGACCTTTAGTACATTCTAGAAAGGTTATATATATTATCACTAAAAAAGGTTAGAATCTACGAGAGTCTCTATTCCAGATCAGACTTTATAAGAATACATCACTATACCTATCAGAGAATTATCCTCCATCTCATGAATGTAACTCCAGCACCTTAGCCTCCCTTGGACTAAACTCCTAATTTTTATAGCGAATAGATTCCCGTGCTCACTGGCTAACCTCCATAAGCTGAGAAATTCTGTCATGAATTCTGAAAACAACGAAATAGGAGCAATGCTACCCCCACCTTTACCTCGTCCGAAGACTCCAGCCCCGACTATAGCCTCTAGCTCTCGCACTTATCCAGACGTCAATACTTCTACACCGTCAGCCCTCCCCTTTACACAGAGCTTTCCACCTCCTAAAAGATGGGAGGAACTCAGGTGCCCACCACAGAAAAGCCACGATGTTAAAAAGGAATACAATGCGATTCTGAACGAGCGGTTCAAGAGTATGACTAGAGAGCAAATAAGGGCTCTCGAGCGTGAGGACGAACTCGAGCGTAGGATGTACGAGGCTAGGGAAAAGTCACTACGTCTCAAGACAGCTGCAAAGACGAGGGAAAGAAATCTAATGAACAAAGCTCGCAATTCAAAGTTATCCGAAGGCCAAACAACCTTGAACTTTACTCCTTTGCCTAGGCTAAACAAAAAACAAAAGTTATCCGAAGGCCAAACAACCTTGAACTTTGCTTCTTTGCCTAGGCCAAACGACGGGGGAAAAAAGGTACAATTGGCTAGACAAACCTTCGATAATACCGTAGGTGATGATCGGGTAGAAGAGGCCACCGCTAGTGAGGAGATGCCGATGGGGGAGATCTTCCGGGGTTATCGGTATTGAAACAGTAAATTGTATTATCTTTGAAGTCTACCATATATGGATATCAAAATCCCTCTATAGATTCACTTACCTACTTGGATAATTAAGTCACTTCTCAGATTATGAATTTTAATTAATAAGTTAACGCCGTTGGCTCTGTACCACAAAGTGAAACATAATCAGGTTCATTCTACCACAACCTATAGCCAACAAAAGCATGCACGGGGTAATAGAAACTGGCTCCTCTATCGCTTACTTTATCCTTCCCTTCCCTTCCCTTCTCTTCTCTTCTATAATTCAATTCATCTAATTTCATAATCTATACTTTCCATGTCTTCTCTACTTCTTTAATATTTTACTATGTTATACCTCTATATAACTCTCAATATTATTCTAGGCTCTTCTATATGTCTAAAACTCTCTATAGTCCCATCCTTATTTATAATTAATTAACATAACTTCATTTCCACCCCACTACCCCACTACCCCACTACCCCACTATCCCACCACCCCATCCGACCAACTACAAAATATCCATTTATTTACAGCAACGGTTATGGTGCATGAAGAACAGAGTGTTATAGGTATCGGCTCTGAGAGTGTTCTCAAACGCTCCCAGTGGGAAGTAGATACAGAGAATCGTAGGGTGGCATCGATAAAACGATATGAAGCCAGATGCAAGGCTACTGAAGCCCGGGAAAAGTTACGCGCCGAAAAAATAAAAAGCCTCATAGGAAAACGTGAAGAACACTCAACCGAGCAGCTCTTCCTATCACAGGTGATTTTATTTCTCATCTACGCTACCTCAACTAGTTGGGATCCTCTACTAACAATGGTGTAAGGATACCGGGGATCCTACCCCACCTCGCCAGTCTAATCCGGTACCACGGGCTATTAAAAAAATAGATGCAGTGCATTACCCGAAAAGTGCGGATAGTTATAAAAGATTAGCTGATCATGGTATACTCCAATTCTTAAGAAATTTAGCAATTATACTTACTTACCAGTTTCTCGGGTCGACGTAATCCGACGATACTTTTCACGCCCTCCGTTATCCAATCCCGTAGCAAAAGAGCAAATGTAACCTAGGCTACCTTACCTCCAATGCATGATACGTAAGTATTGGTTGGTATTCGCTTTTTGGGTCTACTATCGGAACCTGTATTGTCGGAACCTGTATTCTCCCTCCCTCCGCCTCGTAGAGTGTAAGAGTCCATGCTCCCTCGCTCGCTCCTATTGAACTAGTAGAAAGTGAATTTAATCTCGAACTATGTACTGTATTCATTCCTTTTGGGCCAAATATTTTCAGTTCACTATACTCTAGATAATAGGATTTAATACACATATAACTAAGGGAGACCTTGTAGTCACAGGCAGAAGATTTGAACAAGGATCAATGATAATTCTTCTATTGGTTGAGCAACCCAAGGGGGAGAAGTCATTTCCTTCCCTCCGCTTTTATCCTTTTCCTCCAAGCTAGTCTAGCTCTCTTTCCAAGCTACGTCATCAATGACTAATCAACAACCAGGCCACTTGGCAGTCATCCGGGATAATATGTATTGGCGACAGAGCCCTGTACATATACTCTTGGCAGTTCCATGCATTCCTCGCTTGCGCCCTTCCTACGGTCGGATAAATACCCACGCCTGCCCCCATTGCACCCACATCACCTTCTATCTGCACCCATGGCAGCCGCCACTCCGACAACTACCCCTCCTCACATAGCCCCTCAATCTACACCGGCAAAAACCCCCGCCGGGAAACGTCGGCCCAGATTTCGCGATCCCGAGACCACCGCACTCCGAAAACGATGTAGGACATATCTTGACGAGACGCATTATTCGGAGTGGAACTTTGTGAATTTCTGGGGTGGTGATGAGGCCGTCCACGTGCAGTGTAGGGACATGTGGCTCAGGGAATTACTGAGGATCGCCAACACTGATAAAAATCCTGATAGGTCTGAGGCTGCTATAGTGGTAAGGAATAGACATAAGCAAGTATGTATGTATCCCTTTTTTTATTACTCTAGTCCATCTATTACAGTACAACCACCACCATCTACGCTTGGATGTACTCTCAACCTCAGCCACTTTCGGTGATCGGCAATCCAGCTGGCCTTGCCTGCTCGGTCAGTCTTGGGTAAAGCCTTCTCGGCATTGCAGCTGGCCCTGATCTGGCTCGGTTGGTCTGAAGTTCTACTCCCTCACTCGGTATGGGTGGCCCTGCCTGCTTGGTTAACCTGGAGCTGAGCCTTCTTAGCGTTCCGGGTAGCCTTGATCTGGCCCGGTCGATCCTTTTTACCATTCTGATTAGGCTACTGCCCTGCCTGCTCGGCCAGTCTTGAGTGAATCTTTCTCAGCTGGCCCTGATCTGGCTCGGTTGGTCTAGAGCTAAGCTTTTATGGAACCCTAGCACGATTGGTGGTGGTTGTGCTGGCTAATCTTTGTCTAGCACAACCACATTCGTCACGTAGCAGGCAGGTCTCGAAATCAAAGGGGAGTAGTAAAGGGCGGGCATGCGATAGAAATGTTTGTTCTCCTATTCACTAACTATTGCCTCTCGCTAACGTTTCTAGCCCGACGTGTCTGAACCGCCACCACCATACGAGCCATCCTCACAGGAAGAAACAACCCACGACGCGAAGCCCCTAAACCTACACGAGCAGCAGCACGAGGTATTATCGGCAGATCAGAAATGGAATCTACCCGGCGGCCGGTCCGTAGAGGACATACTTTTTTCATGGGTTGTGTCGCAGTCGGATGAGGCTAGGCGACTTGGACAGGTGCCGAGAGAGTCGTATGCACACTCGTATATATTAGATGTGGATGACCCTACGATTAAGGCTCTCTTTGAGATGAAGGAATGGGATGTTATTGTTTCGCGACTACTACCATTGCCGACGGTTGATGATTCTTTGGCGACTTTTATGTACAAGTTTGCTAATGTAGGTTAAAACTTAATACCCGTACCAACTTCCATTTGACGCTAATCAGTGAAGGTCAAAACAACTACTGAACTTCGTCGTCTGCTTATCACCACACCTTATCTATCTCCCGAAGAGACCTACACGCTCGATAAAAACGGTGACCGGGTCTGGGTTCACTCGGCCTTAACCTCCTTGTTCGTGTCTCCCTCCCCCTCACCCCTCCACCTTCCCCTTACCTTAACTAATTACTCTTAGGGTCATCCTCTATGAACATGGCCACATGTTGAGCACTGATAACCTCGAAGCCTGGTTTCAAATCAATATTTGGGGCCCCATTTTCGACCGCTGCTTTCAACATATCCCCAATATTTTCATTAAGCGGTACCGCCTCCCTTCTCCCAGTCAATCCACCCTATATATTTCTAACAAAACTCTCCCAGCACTGAGTCACAATCTCCCTCCAACTCAGACAGGAAGAACTCCACTACTATCACTTCAGGTCGTAAAAACATCGGCAATAGATACGACGGCCTCATCATCCACAACCGGATCGAATACGGCGCTATAGAGGATAGCAAAGAATACCAATATAAAAAGTGGACATCGGACTCGCTAAAGCTCGCGAAACTGTTACATGACCAGATGAGGGGACTGGAGGTGGAGGTGCGGCATGTCAGGGAGGCGCTGGAGGGGTTCGTCTGTGTAGGGTTTCTGACAGCGGGTGAGCTAGCATTCCCAGCGTCAAGTATCACCAGTATATAGGCGCGGAAGGACTGAATGTTCGCTGGCAGGGCTTCGCTGTCGGGGAATGTTCCTACAGTATGGGAAGGGTCATGTCTGCCTTCTACAACGAAGTGACGAATATGTAGTCCCGGAAATAGTGTCACCACTATCTAAACTTATTGCAGTACTTGTTGGGGTATGGCAGATGAGAGTTAGTCCTATAGTCCCCCCCTCCTTATTTCGCTCGCTGATATCTTCGACAGGAGGTCGTAAAGGGGTCGGTCAATAACCTAGCGGAGTTCCTGGCAAATACGCAGATGATGTTTCATGCAGCTATGGGGCAGGCAGAGCGTTTACCAGCTATATTACCGACGTGTTTTGATACGGATGCTGAGCTTTAAACCTCTTGCCTATATAGGTTAGTTGGGCAGCTGTGGTGGGAATTACTTGTGATGTCTTAATGTTTATTTTTTAAGCGGAGTCTTTTTTGAGTGTATTATTACTTGATTTTATGGGATTTTTGTAGGTAAACTTTGTACTAGGCGAATACAAGGGTTTTAGGTGTCAAAATTAGATGCACGTTTGTCACTACCGCTGCTTTTTGGTGCCAAGTTGAGGATCAATTATACTTGGTTGAGTGGGACGATGTGTCATCAACAAGCCAGGCACACGCCAAGACATGACGCAGTTTTGCATATAGAAGACCTACATAGAAAACCTATTCTTTACATTATTAATTGATCTTTGTTTCCATTTATATTAAGGTAATCCCAACCCAGGTAGAAATATGGCATTCTGTTTACTAATGGTTTCTGGCACTGCCTAGATCTTCCTGGTGTTTTACAGATCTTTACACTTGTCAAACAAACTATCAATTAGTGGCATCACCTCTGCTGTCTCTTCGTACGCCCTAAAGAATACTAGATTTCTTTAAACTTTGCACGCTCCTGATCTACCAGCCCAATTAATAGACTTCATCACGATGGCCTCTAAACGCAAAGCAACAAATCCATCATCCTCTGGGAAACCGGCTCCGAAGCAACCGAAGAAGGCGAGGCCAAATAGTCCAAAAACATATGCAAACGTCCCAAAAGATCCAAACAATCTCAAACCAGGAAGCACCGGTTTGGGTTCTGGGGCCTCCGGCTCAAAAAATACTGGGGAATCGGGGACGAAAGCGAAAGCGAAGCGCTCTAGGCTTTCTAAGGCGGCCACGGTTGCGAAGAGTCTCGACAAGACCGACATGGCAGATATCGCAAGAAACAAAGAACGAGAACTGGTTTCCATCGACCGCAATATTAAGGAGAATTTACTCGGCGTCTTCCGGATGTCGGTTACCTCGTTTGATTTTCAGTGGAAAGGGTCTGATACTACGGATCAGCGCCGTGTTTCAAGGGAGCACGTTGCAAAAATGGTAGATGCATTCCAAGCATCTGGCTTAAAAAGGTGCCTATCTGAGCATCATATTGCGGCAATCGTCTCGAGGCAGGTGTTTGATGAAGCTGTTCAGGCTACAATAAGGAGCATTGGAATCGATCCGCTCGCTCCGAATACCGTCACTGCCCCCGATCAGGATGCTAGCGATGCAGGCTCACGGTTCCCATTACTCGTCATGCCTGCGGGGGTATGTGTTGAAGCCCAATCAGGGCAACATCGAATCCACGCAGTTCGTGACCTTTTTAGCGAGGAAAGGGATCGGTGGTGGGTAGTAGAACTATATGACTGTGACAGTACGGGATCTTCCATAATCCTAGTCTCTTGTACCTATACCAGATCTTTGGCTGACCCTGTTACGTATAGGGATATCGGCTTCAGCGAAGGAAAAGCTGAGGTCTAATGTTATTGAACTTTCGTTGGTTCCTACACTGGCTGAGATTTGGACTAACTTGGTTTTTTATAAGAAAAACAACCAACATAGTTCAATAGATGGGCTAATTGGGTCTAATGGTTGTAGGGGGAAA
This sequence comes from Verpa conica, assembly GCA_033030425.1. Taxonomy (NCBI): domain Eukaryota; kingdom Fungi; phylum Ascomycota; class Pezizomycetes; order Pezizales; family Morchellaceae; genus Verpa; species Verpa conica. Next base: position 27,930 of record JAUFSD010000010.1, on the reverse strand, counting down.
ATTTTACAGCTTCTTAATAACCCGAGAATGAGTAGTGTTTTTACCAGAAACCTTAAGAACAGAGGGACGTGGAGTAGTTTTACCCAAGGTCGTCTCACGAAAATCATGCCTATGCGTGCGCAGAACGAGATGGTTAACTATATGACCCGCGTCTGTCATATATGGGATTATATCAGTGCGGGAGTACCATGCTTCTTCGATTCTTTGGAGGAGGAGTCTGTTAGGTTTCTTGAAGGCAAAGCCCCTGCCCGCTTTAGCGAAGATGCGGAGGCCGTTGCCCACCAAATGAACCACGGCGGCCTTTTCTTCAAGATTACTGATCAAGCTATACGGGCTCTTCTCCTAGACCGTATCATGAAGATCGACTATCGTATTATATCCCTCAATACGTTCTGGAACGATATCTGTTCGCTAGAGAGTTTCTCCCGTATCGTGGGCGATGTCGCGTTTTGGCTTTCGGCAGAGTTTGCCACCACGAAAGCAACTAAGCCTAGTCTAGCACAAACCTTCAAGTCCATCGGCTTCAAACCTAATATGGCATACCCCAATAGAAAAGAGTATCCGCAATACAGTTTCAATGGGAATACACTGAAAGAGATTGACGGGCGTCTGTCAGACATTGCATACAAAATGTCTGCTTACCAGCAAGTATGGCTATTTGTCATAGCAAACTTCTTTGCTTTATACAAGGTATACGGCCGGAAGGATGTCCCTGGAATTGAACCTGAGTCCTGGGCCATGAAGATACCTTTGCAAAAGATGTCTGAAGGAGACATACGTTTATATAACAAAAGGTTTTCGATTCCAGAGTGGAAGCGCTTGTGGAGGCTAGTAAAGCTTTTCTGCTTTTATCCTGAGAACGCTATTGCTATCGGGATTGGCCCGAACTTTTGTGATGTGCCTGTCTCTACTATGGACCCTGAATCAGCTGCCGCCACCTTCGACAAACGCAAAATTACGGAAGCAATACAAATCTGTCGGCCTGGTATGTCCAACGGGGAGGTCAGTAAGATATATAAGATTGTCCATAACGCTTTGCCTACGAGGACGTCTGCAGAGATGGAGCCTTTTGGCGAGGTTTGTCCACGCGGTCAGCCTATTGAAGCACGCTCGGGCGGTATACCCCAGATTTGGCTCCCTGAGTTCCAGCAATCATACAAGCTTATCAACATGCATGAGGTTTTCCATGGGGAGAAGTCTCAAGGAAAGGTTTTGGACATAGCCGATGATGCGGAACGAACCACTCTTTCCTGGTTTATCAAACGGGACTGGATATGGTGTTTTTTTAGGCCATTCAGAGATGGGAGGCCTATATTTGGCCCGAGAACTGGACTATGGCCCCTGCTATCACAGCTGGATGACGAATTTGTGGATGACTGTATTGACGAAAGTGATATGTTGAATGCATTTGAGGAAGCTGGTGAAATATTGGGTCGAGGGTTACTTATACTGCTGTTACGTGATATATGGTAAATATGCTAATTCTCATTATAGCACTAGCAACGATTTAGATACCGACATGGAGGAAGAAGTTATTGATCTAGGTGCTTATGACCCTGTGGAGATAAGTGAAATTTCTACAACCACAGTCTAATAATAGCAATCTAATACTGATATCTCATTAGCAGTGCGAGGCCAGAGCGAGGAGGAGGAGGAAGAGGAGGAGGAGGAGGAGGAGGAGGAGGAGGAGGAGGAGGAGGGGGAGGAGGAGGGGGATGCCTTCCATCAAGAGGACATCGGTTTGGATCATGTCGTAGATCTGGAAGTGCAGGTAGTAGGGGGCGGAGCGGGGCAGCTAGATGAAGGAACCGGCGGTTCGGAGAAGGAGGACGAGGAAAGTGGCGAGGATGATGACGGAGGTGACATGTCCGATGAATTTGGCAACCTGGAAGACAAACGCAGCAATTCACATGCCGATGACACCACTGGGACCGGTCAGGATAACCTTGCGCTTTCAGGAATTGATTATCTTGCAGGTAAGGGTCCAATCCTTTGCTCTTTTCCACGGGTATAAAACTGAGATGCGCTTGGAATAATATAAAATATTATGGTGCTTTAAAAGAGCGGTGCAATCTAACTATATTCTACAGTCTCCGACGGTTCAATGCTTCCACTGCTCTTCGCGACTATACTTTTTTCACCAGACGACGTCACATTGCCTGCACCCCAACCAAAGCCCAGCGCTATGAACGTCCCTATCTCGAATGATACTATAGATGGGGATGAACCTGTTCCACCTATGAATTCTATTGAGGAATGGGGGAGCGGAGGGCCGAAGAAAAAAGGCCCTCTCCGTACCATTTCAACGGCTAAGAAAGGAGGAAATGGAGAGTCTCCAAGAAGGAATCCACGAAGGGGGGTTGCGAAGCCAGCTAGTAGGAAAAAGAATTCACAGAAGGCGGGGGAGTCTTCAGCTAAGTAAGGGGGGTTAAATGATTCCAGATTGTTTCTGTATCTTTTTGTGTTCCTCTAGGCTGTTTCCATACAGCCTAAACTTTAGCGAGGCCGGCCGCAAAAAACCATTATCAATAAAGTTAGCAAAATAAAATTAAGTTCAGTTAAATGCAGTCTCGTGCCCAGCCCCATATATTTGCTGCCTGGTAACCACCTCCGAAAGTCTCCGCAACGTTCGGAGGCCCTTAGGGGGCTCGGGAGTTCTTTTTGAGCTCTGAAATTACTTACCACAAGTTAGGAGAAAAATTATATGCCCGAAAAAGAACCGACCAAAGCTAGGAGAGCAAGCGTTGGCTCAATAAGTCCAGGGTGCTTCCGAAAAGTACTAGAATTTCTTCGAGAGGTTCCGAGCTATGATATGCCCGAAGAATGCCGAAAAAAAGAATTGGATACGCTCTGGGGGCAATCACCAGACCCTACAGTGCTGCATAGCAAATAATGGGGCTAGGCACGAGACTAAGTTGGATGGTATTGTACGGAGGCGATTGATTTATCGATGAGTTAGAAGCCTGCTTGTACAGAGATATCGGGTTTATTATTGAATTAGGCCCGTGCGGAGATAATATATACAGTTGCACCTCGCTATAAGAAACGCCAAGAACTCAGCCGATTTCGTTTCTTATAGCAAGTTTTCCGAAGATATCCCTTATAGCAAGGGTAAATTTGGTGTAGAAAAATCAGAATTGACCTGGAAAAAGTTTCTTACAGCAAGGTTTTTCTTATAACGAGGTTTCTTATAGCGAGGTGTGACTGTATATCAATTTACACAACATATCGGTCCGTACGGAGAAGCGCTCTTATTGGATATTGCTATTTATCGACCCGTGCGGGGAAGTGGGTGTATTGATTAATTATTGTAATTGGCCCGTGCGGAGATAATATATATATCGGTTTACACAACCGATCAGTCCGTACGGGGGAAGCGGGTTTGCTGGTAGCTATTATTTATTAACTCATACGGCCAAGGGTGTTTATATATTGACTTTGTTTGCCTGCCCGTACGGGGGAACAATGAGCATTAGCGCAAATGGGTGACCGCCACTACGGGCACGAGCAATACTAACGAAATCAATATTTTAGGTTCTATGGCTGGTTTCACTGGCAAATCGGTTATACGCAGTAGCCATGGGTTGTATGCCGGCTGTTCTTATATATCTTCTCAAGTGCGCACAATCTAGTTGATGCCTTATATAGAAACGGCAAGGCCCTCTTGTACCTTAAAATAAAAGCTTTTAAAAAATATTAGATAATTGGTAATTGGTAAATGTAAAACAGGCTGCACCCAAACTACAAAATCTCGCCTTGAATACATAAATTGAATATCCACCAATAAACACATCCAGCTGAGAAACAAATAAACTCAAGTAAGCGTCCAGAAGAAATACTACACATTTCATATCAGTATACTGGTAGATAGCAGGATCAGAGGTTCCCTACAGCTGAGTAGTGCCGCTAGTACTAAGCAAGAGGCCTATGGACAGTTCGCCAATGGTGTGTACAACACAAGGGGCCCTACTTGCATTGCACACACCGGAGGCGAACTATCTCTCAATCAGTAGTCTTATCGAATTATTCAGTCGATGCTATAAACGTATCAACAGTTTGGCACCTAATGAGGTAGATAGCGCGGACCTACCATTGTTTGGCCGACTCGTGCGCCACCAGCCGGGCATATCCTCGTAGTCGAATAGGCGTTCCCCAGTTACCTGAGTGTAATAGTCAAACGTGCTTTGGTGACTGAAATGAACAATACTAAAACGGTGACCTGACCAATATCCGATATAATGTGGGATGATATGCGATCGAAGGAATAGAATTGAGCCTATGGTAGTATAAGTTAGTATATACGGTGTAGCATAAACCCGAATGAGTCTAAGCTATTGGATAAAAGCGAACGGGTCTAAGCTATTCGCCGAACTTACCGACAGGAAGTGTTATCCGGTAGCCTAGCCCTGGTAGGCAAACATCTCCCCCTTGGAAGTCGCCTAGAGGAACAATTGCACACCAGCCATAGCAAACATCTTTCAGATCTCTATGGACATTTGTCATAGAATCTACAACAATTGCCCTTGATCTCCATAGTCCAAATAGATCTCCCCCAAACCCAGCTGGCATTTTCCTCCTTACTTTATCATACTTTTCCCAAGACCCCAATAACACAGACTTAAATAGAACCCCAAGTAGTTCTGTTAGGGGATAAATGCCCTGAAGGTAATTATATAGTGGCTCACTTGTGGTACGAGAATCCCAAGTGCCAACAGGGCCACGAAATAGTCGAATATTTTTAACCTCATTGTCGTTCCTAGCACAATGTTGGATATGTATATGGTGGCATGATCCACTATTTGGGGGACGAGGAATGGGACCCCCTCGTCGTGTCTTGCTCTGGTCGGCAGGGTGGTCGTTCTGGTCGGCAGAGTGATCGTTCTGGCTTGCAGGGTGGCGTACCGAGTCTTGGACAATGGAACCGCTACTACAGTTGGCAATATACGAGAGGGTAGAAAACAGCAAGCTCGCGGACAAGGCCTGGGGAACTGCTGAGGTGAACCGGTTATTGCCTAAAGGCATAGCACCTACTTTCACAACCAAAGGTTCAGCTGCCCTATATCCCTAATTAGTACAAATGGCTTGCCCCAATATCTTGTAATTATGGGGTACTAACTCCGAATTATCGCGGATAATACAAGAGCTGTCTTTGATTGGCGTAAGTGTGGATTCGTTCTTATCTTCAAAGTCGGATAAGTTAGCTTCATTAGGTTGGACCTTTTTGGAAGCACGCATCTCGTCCTTTAGGTTGAAAGATTCTGTTATGTACTCTGTAGGCGTTAGATGGGAAAAGTTTCGGCGTAGGGACTTGCGGCCAGATGAGTTCCATGGTTTAAAAAGTCTTATTCCTAGCTTGATCAATCCAACTTCGGAAAAGTAAGCACCCCATGATTTTGCGGGATCGGTGGTGGTTGTGCCGGTATGAATCGTGCTGACCGGGACGGCATCGACGTGCGGGCTAGAATTCGGTCCAGAGGGAACCAGCGCCGGGACAGTACTGCCTGGAATGCAACGCCTTTTGGAAACTGGGGGCCCTCCAGTATCCAGCGAAGCAACAGCACCATCAACCATAGCTAGACCTCGTTTCTTCCTCCTGGCCATTGCGCAGTAAACACCCTATCACGGCGACAGGTCCCCTCTCAACGCAAAAAGAGGGCAAGGCCAACTGCTAACAACTGTCGCACGGTGTTGGTGTTCACAGGAGTAATAAAAAAAGTACGGGATTAAAAAAAGACTGGAAGCTGAGTTCTCGTGTAGTGGGTGGCCTCTGAAAGTCGGAGAAGCCCTCTATATAAAGAGTGATCGAGTAGCAAGTTCATTGAGAGGCCCCTTTCAGAACCACCGGCTATCGCCGTGCCGTAATCATACAAAAGCCACCCCCCTTATTTCCGAGTTCTTGTTCTGGAGGACGAGTAGAAATAGGAACCTAAAACGGAAATATAACGCACAGATCAGTGACGCAACAAAACAATGACACACAGAGCAGATTTGCCGCACAAGTACAACCAAGGGGAGATATAACCCCAACCAATAATCTTGGGGGAGCGATCAGACAAAATCATAATACAGTAGGTATGTGCAGGGACGAAGTAGGGCTATACTGAAAGTAACGCCCACGGGATTATCTTCCTTAATAGAAGTACGAACACTCCAAGCCTCGCGGCAACCAAACCCCCGATCAATCTCCCTATCAGCTACCACCTAGCCTCCTTTATAACATTGCCCAAAATCTCTCTTGCCAATTCTTTTTTCTCCCCCATTCTCTGCTCATACTCCCCCAACACCACTGTAACCTTCCGGGGTCGCTCTTGTCCGTAGGCTTCATATGCAGAATCTTCACTATCAGGAGAGTATTCACGCTTCGTTCCACTCAGACATAAATGACCCTCGTTGGGGTCAAGTTCTTCCGGAGTAAGGCAAAGATCAACCGAGGACAAATCATCGTCGCACATAGAAACTGTCAGAAAACCAGCAGCAGCTTTCATGGCCATTATCCGAGATACAATCGCATGGAGCTGGAACAACAAAGGGTGTGGTAGTGGGAGTCGCATAGGATCCGGGGTAGTAAAAGTCACTGTATCTCCAGACTCTAACTGCTTCTCGAATTTCGCAATCCCCATGTTATTATATTTCCAAACGGGTACAGGCACTTCCCCGAAAGGGAACTCGACTATACAGCTGTACTATAGATTATAGTTAGCCATATATCTGTATTGACGGTGATGAAAGAGTAAGTACCGTTGATACTGTCTGGGGATTGTATGGGAAATCTCCTTCTGTAAGCTTTGGTATCATAGCTAGTTTCCCCTCATCAAAGTAATCGTGGGGTTCCTTGGCCAAAAACCACACATTCTTTAAATTGTCCTGGCTATCTGGATTTGGCGATAGCGTTATCATCCTCAGTGCCTCTGTGGCTGCTTCTCCGTGGAAGAGGGAAACGAATTTCCAGAAGCTCACAGCTTTCGCATCCCTCACCGAGAAAGAAATTATATGGGCTACCTCCCCTGCGTCGAGCTTCCTGCTGAGATTGCAGGTCCTTTTATCACGTTCAAGACACCCCCTACGAACCTTCCCAGAGCGGTTCGAGGACCTTGCGCGCTTAGCATCCCCGCTGAGCTCGGAACCACCATGACTACGGGATTCTGAACCACTACCCAATGCTCCTTCACGCCCACCTCGAGCAGCGAAGGCTCTCAAACCAGCTTCAATGTCATGGGCAATATCCCTGATATTTTCGTTTGTAGTATCCTGCGAGGCAACACGAGTCACAAGGGGGTGTAGCGTATCGGGAGAGGGGGTAAGGTGTTTTTGCACGACGCAAAGTAACGAGGCCAATGAGTTTCGCATGCTTGGCGTAAGATATGCATCAAGCTCCTGAACACGTCCCATAGCACGGCCGTACTCAGACGCAGGTAAAGAGGTTGATTCCAACGGGTAACCGGTGTCGGGAATGTATAGCGAGAGTGGAAAAAACATATCCTCCGATGCAAAATTATCAGTTGAGATTGGTACACTGACAATATCATCGGAGGGTTCGTCTCGCCGGCGTTTACGACTGCTGTCAAGGCCGCTCATTGCGTGTGTCGTTCTTGACAGAAAGTTAAGTTCTGTCCGCGAGGTTACAATGTGAAACGAGCAAAAGGCTTACTAAGCCGAATGACAAAGACTCCTTGGTACATAGTATGGTGCACGTAGTCTTAAAGGTGACACAACGCCGATGCCGGTGGAACGCCCTTTAGAAGCGACAATTTAATAAACCAAATGGCATTTACACAACCTACTATATATTGCTTCAATTGCTGTTAGACACTATGCCTATAAAAGGCTTGTTCCGAGTATATTTATTTGTGATATTATAAAAGAAAGGCGGAATTGGCATATCTGGTCATGACAGTGTATTTTATAGAATCCTCTACTCTCCTTTTACGTATCACATCCCCCCAACTCGCTTAAATACAGTCGGCCCCCCCAGGTTCCCTGCTTCCTACTTATATCCCCGTAATGGAGCCGTTCCTCAAAAACCCTCCGGTCCCTAGCGAACTCCCCAAGCGATGCAGAGCCTACCTCGAAGATACCCCATGCTCGGAGTGGGAGTTTACCGGCTTCTGGGATGGCGATGAACACCTCCTTTCGGGTTGTGGAGATATTTGGCTACGGGCATTACAGAAAATTATCGACACCACCAATGACAAAAACAAGTCTTTTGCTGCTGGGCTAGCGAAGGTCAGGTATAAGAATGTACGTATGCAACTCATTGGTAGTTTTAGTCCATAACACAACCGCACCCACGCTAGGGCACAGATGGCCTTCACGGTCGGTCGGTCTGGAGTTAAGCCTACTCGGCATCCACAAGCATATGTCCCTGCTAGGGCACAGATGGCCTTCACGGTCGGTCGGTCTGGAGTTAAGCCTACCCGGCATCCTTGCGTACATCTCGCTAGGGCACAGATGGCCTTCACGGTCGGTCGGTCTGGAGTTAAGCCTACTCGGCATCCACAAGCATACATCCCTGCTAGGGCACAGATGGCCTTCACGGTCGGTAGGTCTGGAGTCAAGCCTATCCGGTATCCTTGCGTCGATCTCGCTGGGGCGTAGATGTTCACGGTCGGTCCATCTGGAGTCAAGCTTATCTAGCACCCCAGCGGGATTGATGGTTGTGTCCACTGATTTTTCTTTAGCGTGAACATTTACCGGATTCCTCTTGTAATAAGGGGGCAAAGTCTAAGGGGAGTAGCAAAAAACGGAAAAAGAATCCAGAGGTTTGTTCTCGTTTGTACCAGTAATGACAGTTACTAGTGACTGCTGACTGACCGTCCCAACTAGCCCCCGGCATACAAAGGTTCCCAAGAAGCAGCACCTGTCACGAGTCACTACCAGAAACGACAAAAACACAGTGAGAAACAGGCTCGAGAATTATCGGAAGACCGGAAATGGGTTCTTCCTAGTGGACGGTTTACAGAAGATGTACTTCTGAATTGGGCCCAGTCACAGGTAGATGAGGCTAGGCGACTGAAGCAGGTGCCGAAGGAGTCGTATGCACATTCACTCATACTTGATGTGGATGATCCTGATTTGAAGGAGCTCTTCGAGGACGACTGGGACTCTATTATTTCGCTGCTATTACCGCTTCCGGAGGTTGATGGTTCTTTGGCGTCGTTCATGCACGAGTTTGCTGGCGTAAGTTGAAACATACCTGTGCTGACAGACCCGGTTCGGCGCTGACCTTTAGGCCAAAAATGCTGCCGACCTCCGTCACCGACTCGAAACTACGCCATACAAGCCCCATGGCGTGACTTACTTTCGCGAGAAGCACGGAGATCAAGCATGGGTCCACTCAGTCCTTACTTCCTTGTACATCTTCCAGCACAATGTTACTGCTACCACTAACCTCATACCAGACTTGTCCTTTACGAACTCGACCATATGCCATTGCAGGAGAATCTCGAGGCCTGGTTCCAAATCAATATTTGGGGCCCAATCTTCGATCGTTGCTTTCAATACATTCCTAAAATGTGTATTGCACGGTATTCACTCCATAGGCTATGAATCCATATCATTCACTGACCGCTCCTCACTCTCTAGCTCCGAGTGTCTATCTCCCAGCAACTCCCGTCGAAAGAATTCCAGCAGACCCAATCCGAAAGACCCAGCCAACGCGGAGCTGGCTGACCAAGCCAATCCCATTACTAAAGACGCAAGAGGTTCGGCCCAGAAGCGCCCAATGTCAGAGCGCAAAGTGACGGGAAGCAAATACGACGGGCTTATCACCTACAATCTGATTGAATGCGGTGCCGTAGAAGATAGCAAAAGGTTCGAAGAGGAGACGGCAAAAAAGTGGGTTTCAGACTCCCTAAAGCTTGCAAAGGTGTTGCATGATCAGATGAGAGAATTTGAAGAGAGAGTGAAGCATGATAGAGAGACTCTCAGAAAGTTTCAGTGTGTAGGGTTTGTGACGGCAGGTAGGTTAGCATTCATCATCGAATGTATTTAACAGTGCAGAGTTTGACCTTTATGTGTTGTCACAGGGCTACACTGCCGAGCTCTGTATCTACAGTATGGGAAAGGTCACGTCAGTCTTTTGCGGCGGAGCAAGAAGTGTCAGGTCCCGGCAGATGTCTCACCACTCACCGACCTCATCGCTGTGCTTGTTGTGGTTTGGCAGATAAGAGTAAGACCTGTTACCGTGTTCCTTTATCGGGCTTGGTACTGTTCTAGCGACTAATTCCCATTGATAGGAAACTATATTGAGGTCTATCCGTAGCCTAGACTCGTTCATCGAAAATCATACGGAGATGCTATTTCAGGAGGCGGTGAAGCAGCCACCCCCTATACCAGTTATATTACCGACATGTTTTGATACCGACGCGGAGTTATGAAGGCTATTTGTGTAGGTTGGTGTATTCAGTGATGTGATGAGGTTGAAGCGGCTCATTGGGTTTAAACGTTTTTTTTGTTTCGGGTGGATTCATTCTTCAATTCAGCTTGAGGTTAGATACATTTTTATTTCCAATGTAAACTGAGTGTTTGCTATAATGATAATTACTTAATCTATAGCCTGCCCGGGTTAGTCTGCCAAAAGGGTCGGATTGTTCCACACCACAACCACAAATTAAAAAAAAAGAGAATTCATGGGTTTGATGGTTTTCTACTATAGATCTGAGTAGATTTCTGTCAATATTATACAAATTTTGGGTGGGGGATTGTTAAACCGGGAGTCTTAGGTACCCGCAAGTGTAGATACTTCAACTCATTGTGCCGGTCTCTATCCGAGACAATGAAAACCACAAGAGAATTCTTCTCAAAGCTCAGGGTATAAGAGTACTGGCAGTACGGCTAGGTTCAGAAAACACCAGATAAAGACTTCTTAAATAGAATAGATAAATGCTTAGATTCGCTAATAGCTTTAAGCTCTCTCTCCATGCTTAATAAAGGTGAAAAAAGACTAAGCTTTGGTGGAAAGCTAGAGTACTTATACCCCGCTGCTAATAAACTAATGCATAAGATTATCGATTCCTAGAATAAAGAGAATGTTTCCTGTTTCCTGTAGCCTTGTTGCACCCTATGTGATGTTATATTGGCCTACTACACGTGTGTGGTTACCTACCAGGGCCTAACGGCTGAACTTGATAACTAATCAAAAACAGACCTTTGCTCTACTATACATATTTTTACTACCAATAACGGCCTTATTAGGAAGTAAATCAAAAACACACGTGCACACTATAGTTATATAACTCCATGTACCTATGATTAATTCATTCATTCATTCATTCATTCATAGTTATGTAACCATTAACCTTGTACAGCACTAGGTCATAGTTTTGTGCATACCAGATTTTATACCCAGAAACAATAAAATTACTTGTTATATACAAAAAAAACCTTGTGCAGCACTGCGCATGGATAGTTCTGGGCTACCGCTAATCACTGAGTACGATGGTTTGAATTTTTCAGATCCCAACAGCTACTTGTTGGCCAAGTGATAGCAGCTGAGATAAATGGTTTTCATTAATGGGACACCCTTTACTTTCTTGAAATGACTCGTCCTTTGGGCCCTACTCTACCCATTTGAATGTATAATTTCGATTGGTCAAGTTTTTATAGCTACGTAGGGTTCATTGTACCGCCAGATTGTCTTTATTCACTCAAGCCCATGTGGCAACACGGGCCGAGGAAATCATAGTATAAGTTCTATGAGTTGGCATATCGAAACTGTGGTTACTGTAGTGGGTGGAGATAAGATTTACCTACATAGGTACGGTGCCTGCCCTAATGTTGTCTCACCCTGCCCCACCAACAATTCTCCCTCGACCAACGAATTAAGTGATAAATTCAAGTCTGGGGTGTTTTACTCTACCGCATTAACTGGGGAGAACGAAATTGTACTTAGTGGTTGAAATGAGAAGTGGCGAAACAAGCCCAAACATTTAATCATAAAAGGCAGCCACTATCCCCAATATAGCAAAGAAAACCGAGTAAAACGTGTATCAAGTGGTGTAAACTGCAGATACTAAGCTACCCCTAGTAAGATCTCACAGCCACACTTTCTTTGGACCTTCAAGTGCAATTTTCGTTCTCCCCAGTTGGTGTAGTAGTTTGCCCTAGTCTATGCAAGTAATCCTATTTAATTCGTTATCTTCAAACTTTTAAGGCTTGTATTCTTGGATCTTTGATTTCTTGTATATATAATCTATACTCTATATGAGGCAAATAGTCTTTTCCAAAGCTTCTACGTCTGCGGTGTCACATATCTATAGTACAATGGTTAGATAGATATATAACTTAGGGATTAAGTTGCGTAGAAGTCAATAGACAGATCCACTTAACTAATCCACTCACATTTCCAGGCAGCTATTGACTGTGCCGAGTCGTGTAAATGAAGTGCGGTTGTACTATAGATGTTAAATCTCTCAATTTCCACAAGATTTCATATCGGCTAACATCAGCGAGCCTTGACTATTTAGCGAATCTTCGGTATGCAAAACTCAGCATGGCCTCACTCGTTTGCAGGCATCGGAGCTAAGGCAGTCCATTTCTTTGGTCGACTGAATATCCGAAGGCACCAGGTGGTTCAAGCGCCGGGCTGTCAGTCGTCAGATCGACTTTCTATCTAGATTACGACCCGCAGCTGGGGAACATATAAATGATTCGCGGGAATAGCTTGCATGCGTTAGTCTGGACGGCAACAGCGTCACTGTGTAGGCATCTGAGTTTGTTTCGGGACTAGATCCTGCACTTATAAAGCGCTGAGATTTGTGGAATGGACTTCTATTGCATACCATACAGACAGTGCCAAGTCTGTCATTTTCTATGGTATGCAATATTAGCCCGTTCTAAAAATGACAATGCTTTACGGGTAGGTTGTTTATGTGTGAGCATGGCGGACATTGTGTAGAGTGTACACCGTAGTGGTACTCCGTAGCGGTACTTTTATAAATCCTCACGAGGACCCCTTGATATTTGTATTTCCTGGGTGAGTTCCCTTCCTGCAAGTCATCCAGATACCTCACTACCCTATAATTCCCTCTCTGCTTCTTTCAAGGTAGGAACTATACTCTGCAACCAATACTATGATAAATCCGATCAATTCTAATGTGGATGGAATCAGATTTGGTTTGTGTGCAGATTGTATACAGAGAACAGCTCTTAAGACTTCGGCCTAGCTATCTAAATCAACCGGTATTCTCGACTGCTACACGTGTGGGATACGCAAGTATAAGGTTTTGTGGGGGGAGAGGGGTGCACGTGTGGAACATGTGGGTGTCTGGTAACCCTGCACGTGCAGAATTGTGGGACAGCAGCCCTGATTAAGACAATCTTACACGTGTAGGTTAGGGCATATATGGGTTAGAGTTTAGGGTATTAGTTAATCAAATTATTAGAAAGTTCTACACGTGTGTTAGATTGGTACCTGATTCACAGCAAGATCTTGCATCTGCATCACATATGTATTATTTGTCACGCTGGGAGATTAACACTACATCACACACATGCAAGTTATATATATTGATATTAAATTGGGGCAGGCAAGAAGTGTCCGACAATACAAGTCTTATTTTCATCAACCGATAGGCGTACTTTATTTATATTGCCTGCCCCAGATAAACGAGTCATTCAGAGAAATGACTTGGACAGTAGCAGATTGGACTATATAGTTCTTACTTATAGTGTAATAAGATGAGCATGATTGCACCACACAAGTTACACCTCGAATGAGATAGCAGTCAGTCTTCTTATCACTATAATGTAGGTCCTAGGCCGTTATAAATACTGCTCTTATAAATTAAGTGGAAAGGTAGGTCGCACATGTATGCACCGTAGCTAGGTATTTCTGTCAGCATGGTCTCGGAATTCAGGTTTTCTTTTATATACCTCGTAAGTGTTGTATACAGAAATAAACATGTATGTAGATCGCTTGAGGGTGGGCAAGGTTTTGCACGTGTAGAAATATGGCTAAAAATGTTACCAATGCGAATAGAGTCTGCTATCGTCTAGTGAAGTTGTTGCTGGTAAGAGGAATCTTCTACACGTGTAGACAAAATGACTAGAGGTAAGCTTTATTAGTTGTACCACAAGAGAGACATACCTGTAGTGTGGTCCACGAGGCGGCCTCGAGCCACCAACAATTACGTTGCTTTATGTAGTTCAAGGCCGCTTGAGCAGCCTCGTGGACCACATTAATACCATGATATATGCAAGACTGTATAGTTAGTGCTCGTACCTGTGGAGGTACCAGCCGGCTTAAAAGATTACTTCTGCGGAAAGTACCATGAAGGCAAGAATGATTCTACTTATGAGTAAGGTAGTATAATAAAAATCTCTGGAAGGGCGGGGGGGGCACCTTTATATATACGGTTTAACCACTACTCTTAAGGCTGATTTTCTATAAATACTTCTGTAGATGCTGGTGGTTTGGAACGTTGGCTTCTACAGAAAAGACATGGGTTGAAGGTATCGATGGTAGTCTCCCCGGGGGAACGTTAACCAACCCCGTGGGGCATGAAAATAGTAACACGCTGAGAGCACTATTAACTCCGACAAGAAATCCGTAAAAGTAAGAGACTAGAATGTTTGTTAATTTGTAGCTAGACCACATTGTCGTCACCAGCGACCAATAAGATACAGTACACTTCCGCTATAAGAATACTCGCTATAAGAATAAGTGCTCTATAAGAATACCATTTCTTAGTCCCATACCTTTTTGGTGATGGGATAAGAATATATTTCTATAAGGATATTCTTAGCTATTTATGAGGATATTCTTATATATGGATCAGGGTTAGGTTTATTTTCGTGGAAATCGGAGAAAATTTTCTTTCTCGCCTGTATTGGGGGGCTCTTGTTCTATCAAGACAACATCTACGCTGCTACTTCCAGCTAGATGAAAAAGTATCACAATGAATCCCAACAATCTTGGAGCTAGCTCCAGTGCAGTACCTTACACTCGAGCAGGAGAAAAGAAAAAAACTACAGGTGCAATTACTCGGACTGCGTTTACTGACCAAGAGAGACTGGATTTGTGTATATGGGTTTTAGAGCAGGAGAAAGAACTAGGACACCGGCCTAAATGGCAACACATACAGAATTGGTTCGCTGAATCACATGGATCTAAAATTATCGCGCAATCTACAATAAGCAAAATCCTCAAAACCTCACTCAGTCTAGTAGGAACAAAACTTTCTAATCCGACTATAAAGAAGAAAAGAGACTCAGATTGGCCTATTCTGGACGAGGCTCTATTTGCATGGCATCAAGGAGTACAAAAGAAGGTGCCGATTTCAGGACTAGTTCTTCGGGAAAAAGCAGCTGTATTATATGCAGGTTTAAACTTGGTATCAGGTAAATTGATAAATTTATTTATAAAAATGATTAGAGCTAACTTAATAGGAAATAAACCTCCCGAGTTCTCAGATGGATGGCTATCTAGGTGGAAACAGCGGCATGGTGTTAAGCAATATACGTCACATGGGGAATCTGGAAGCACACCACTTACAAATAATATTGAAGAAGAAATGGAAACTATTCGGGAGATTCTGGCTGAGTATAGCATAAAAGATATATTCAATGTGGACGAAACTGGATATTATTATGCTATGCAGCCAGATAGAACTTTATCTACAGAACAACTAGAAGGGACAAAAGTTGACAAAAGTAGAATTACAGCAGTACTTACAACAAATGGATTTGGTGATGAACGGCTTCCTCTATGGATCATTGGTACGGCAAAAGATCCCCGATGTTTTAAAAATATAAACCGGAATCCTTCACACTTGGACTGTTACTACCGCTACAATCCTACTGCTTGGATGAAAGGAGATATTATAATTGAGTATTTGGAGTGGTTTGATAAACGAATGCACAATAGAAAAGTGATTCTGTTAATGGATAATTTTTTTGCCCACCAGTGTGATGTTCGTGATGTTGGTGGGAATTTAGGGCTTAAAAACACACGTATTATTTGGCTTCCTGCTAATACTACTTCAAAATACCAGCCTCTTGATCAAGGCATCATTCGAACCTGGAAAGCCTATACCAGGCGTCATTATATTCGGTATCTTATTCATCAAATTGATACTATCCCAGAAGGTCAAAAAATTGAGAAGCCAAATGTCCTACAAGCTATTCGCTGGGCAGTAGAGGCTTGGAAGTATGATATTAAAGAATCTACTATTTTCAATTGTTTTATGAAAAGTAGTGTTAAATTGATGGAACCAACCACTGGAACATGGGAATGGCCTGAACCCATAGTTTCCCAAGCAGAACGAGAGATTATACAAGTCAGATGGGAAGCAAGAGAAGAATTTAATCAAATTGCAGAAGATATCAATAAACAACTTACACAAGTCCAACTGCGCAACAATACTTTTATCAAAAATACAGTAAATATAGAGGAATTTCTCGATCCCCAGAGTGAACAAGTGGAAGACTCTCCTGATCGATTGATTGTATACTTCTAACGTCTCCAATAAACTATTTCCAATGATTACTAACTTTTATTAATTTTTTTAGGAGCATATACTTAAAACATATCAGCTTATTGAAGCTATTTCTAACGAAAATGAGGAAGAAAATGAACCAATCGAGAGCATAGTCTCTATTGTAGATGCTATTAAAGCTCTTGATTTATTATTTACTTTTACTTCCCAGCAGGAGTCAGATATAGAAACTACGGGTTTAGAACTGGAGGGTGGAAAACTTCAAGTACAGCAGGATTTGGAGGATTTAACTCGAATGAAAAGAGCTATGGAGGTACTGAAAGTACGTAAAATGAGTATGCAAGCGCAAACTCACATTACCACCTACTTTAATTAGGTCCGGTAAACTGCGAAAATGAATCATGAAATATCACTCACATTCGCTATAAGAATAAGTGCTCTATAAGAATATGGTTTCCCGGTCCCAATAGCGGAAGTGTACTGTAGATGCCTCCCTACCTTGATTACGTAAGTCACATAGTGTTCCGGTAGTGGCAGATAGCATATGCACAATAAATCACTCGGATTATATGATTTAAGCGAGAAACTCTTGAACTAGTAAAGCTACTATCTCTCGATAGGAACCAAGCTGTTGTGACCATGTGCAGAATAATTTTACATATTTTTAGATACTACAAGCGATCACTAATGGGGACGTCTGGGGGCGTAGTTTTCACCGGATTATGGAGTAGTGACTGCATATTTCTAGTTAAAAGTACGGTGTGTAAGACTAAGTGTATTTATTTATTTAATTTCTAGGTTTTTAGTGGACTATAGAACTCTTTGAGTTATTAAAGAGTAATTACACTGCTTTACTAGATAATCCAATACGAACGGTACTGTAGTTAACGAAGCGGAGCGAACTGCTTTGTTCGGCTGGTTGATCCCCTGGGTATACAGCTTTAGAGTATTCGCCAAGAGCGGTCACGTGAGGAGTAAATAGGCTTGAGATGTTTTGATTGCTAAACACAGCCACGGAGGGCTCTTTGTCGGAGCTTGTGTAACTGCTAGGGCCGCCTGAGAATAATCACAGCATAAGCGTGATTGGATATTGGGCCAATTATGTGAAGTATGAGTAGTATGATGACCGTATTGCAGGTGGAGGGCCATAAATACATACTAGCCTTTCAAGCCTCAGGTGGCTGATAATGATGAGAGCTATCGCGCTAAATACAATGCCAAGCAAGCTGTTTAGTCACCGCTCATGACAGCAACTATAATGCTCTAAGCAGAGCTATTTATATTATAATTTTTAGTCTAAAGATGCTAGGATTGACACGTATGAAGCAAAGTTAAATGTCGTGATCAGTAAGTCTCTCTTATTGCACAAGTGTATTCAGGGCCAATATACTGAGACAATTTCGCGTGATCTGGTGTTATCCGAACGCGTTCATTTATCCCCAGTAGCCCATCTATCTTCCCTGCATCCACCAGGCCCTTTCTTCAACCACCCTCCCCCCGATCTCCTGCAAAAATATTACGCTAACGTACACCTTACTACTATCAATATAACTTTATACCTCCCTAGCAAACACCCACCATGGCCCGTGAAAGAACATCTGGGGGTCGCCCCAAACGGAGACGTCTCACTACAAGCTCGTCCACCGGGGGTAACAAGCGAGCACGAAACTGCGATCAAGGAGAAACAGACACAGAAGCGAGAATCCCGAGCAGCTTCTCAGGACTTCTCAGAGCGCTCTTGAGGCTGCTGCATATGCTTTACTTGGTGTTGGCCATGTATGGATGCGCGACATCACCTTGACGCGGACCCAGGGTATGATTTCACCTCCTGATTGATTTTACTACCAGCTAATCCTAGGTTTCTTTTTAAAAATAATCTAGGCAGTCCTCAACGACCCCTGTATAAGAGTCACGTGGATATGTTGACACAACTGATGCTATCAAAAGCTCATGGAGTTAAGCGAACAGTGCCGGAAAATTATATTATTCTAGTTGCACCTCGGCACGCAATTGAGCTCTGGCAACAATCACGCGGCGGTAAGTTTGAGGTTCAAGACGGCCAGCATCGTCTTACCGCACTACAGCAGGTGGTAAGCATAATTGCTGGTAATGTATAGAACTTGAGCGAAAATTGGAAAGATGATCAACTTTGGTGGACGGCTTATATTTTTGATTCGGGTGAGTTACTTTAACCGCTGTGGCTAGGTTATTTTTACTAAGTCTAAGGATGCTCGCTACAGATTCCATTGATATGTTAGACCTTGAGCTTTTGCGCATGAGCGTCTCGAGTCATAACTTGCCCGACAGAGAGGCAGACGTGTGGATCAAGCTTGATGCGATGCAAGCCTATGCTGACACTTTAGATGGCACATTAAAATCAAAATGGGCTGACCTCGAGAATCGTATCTTAGCCCTCAGTACTATGCCTCGTAGATTCAAGGAGGTATATGACGGCCGATGGTCTGAAGTTGTTCGTCGTCTCTTAAAATACCCGGCCTACCACGATACATACCGTAGCTGTGCCTTTGCGCGAATTAATGTTCACCGGTGCCGATTTGTAAACCTCCCAACCCCAGTATTTTGCTTGTAAACTGACTTGTGGGCTACATAGTTCTGGAGGAAGTTTTTTACCGACCTAGAGTCTCTCCTCGCTGGAATAAGCTGCAATCAACCGGAAGCATTGACTACCGGGAGTCTCGAGATGCTCAAATCAATCAAAGTCCCACGCTCAGCAGAGAAGATCGAGTCGCTTTATGGCATTGAGCTTGCTCCTAGTACATCGGTGCAACGACAACCGGAGTTACTCACATCCTTAAACGACAACGAATATCACCAATCTGGCATGTATATTAGTCTGAATGCATTACGTGTTGATCTTAATCGCTGGGATGAAATCCTAAAGATCAGCAAAACTATTGGAGATCTTGTGGATAATCTTTGCTTCCATGTATGCCGTTGGATAAAACCTGATTCTATGCGCGAGAAAAAGAATGTTAAAAACAAGATGAGCGTTGAGGAAGTATGGGAGCTAGTTCTTGCCCAGCGAGACGCAGAAAACTCCGCTAGCTTGGCCGACAAGTTTGGACAAACAGTCATTGCGCTTGCCCGGAAGAATGAAAGAAACTTGCGAAAGATTGACTTCCGAGGCTACCTGGAGAAATCTTCAATAAACACCGATACATCTACCTATCGCCAACGTTTCTCTTGCGAAGCCTGGGCTTCCCTAGCCCAGGAAACTATAACCATGTTCGGTGCGCTCAAGCACCCTCATATGCTAAATTTCCAGATCACGGTGCCGGGGCGCCAGCCAATTTCATGTTCCCTTCAAGTATGTTTTTGTAATCTTATCATCCTCATACAACCTCATGAAATTATACTAATAAACCTCAGGACCTGGCTGATCTTAGGGGTGACATTATGGATGACATTGCCTCAACACTAACGGGAGCGGTAAAGTGCGTTCCATACATAAAATCTAATCCATCCCTCGACCTTGATGCCTTTGAGGACCTTCAAGGCAAGTTCAAAACATTGCTTATTACTTGGCAAATAACATGGATGGAAGGTTTCTTGAGGCCTGGTCAACAGAATGCTTCAGGTGCCCCGGAAGACATAAGAGTCGTACAAGAGCGTCTGTCTCATTTAAGACCACTTGTAGCGACAGGCCAAGGTAGATATAATGCCGGGAGTAGTATGGGACTTATATCCCATAGCCAACATATGAACATTGGAGGACTTACACAGTGCCATCTAGTATTGACCCCTGAGGTGCCTGACGCAACTAGCCTTCCTAGTAATTCAACAACCCTGGGCTCGTCTACACCAGCTATTATCAATCTTGAGGAATCACCGAATACAGTGCCACAATCTATTAGCCCAGATGCCACTGCACAGGCCACCCCGCCAGAGATCTGGAGTTATGGGTTCGGCACCAGTGACCTTGATTTCTCAGAATATAGTCCTTTCTCACCAATCCACACTACTGGTATGCAAGTCGCGATCTTCAATAGGGTCTCACTTTACTAACTTCAATTTTGCTATAGCCCAAAATGTATTTGTCCACAATCGATTTGCACTTATCTCAGTATATTTCCCTGTCTAACATAGCCTAGGAAATTGCTATGGAGCGGTTGCCCACTCAGCTAGATCCTAACCAGATTATAGAGTCTGAGGTACTTGGGCCTAAGGATGTAAATACAGCCATGGAGAATGACCAGCAGGTCCTGGAATCAGGTATATACTAATCCCAGTTGGAGTGTATTATTCATAATTCTGTAGGTTTAAAATCTAGCCTGGATACTGCGGAGTAGTCTGCCCGGTTCAGCTAGACCTAGATCAATTGATTGGGTCACTTGATCTACAGACTAGCGCTCTCTCATGAACCGTAGAGCTTATGAGACAGTGATGTTTTTCTATTTCTTTTTCCTTTCTTTATCTTTCGGGTATTCGTTCTCTGTATAGTTTGGGGGCTCTATTCATCATTCGGGCTATTCTTTTTTTGTACGGGTTGGGGGCTCTATTCATATCTTACACTTCACCAGGAGTTTTGGCTAAGGATTTGTTTTTCTTAAATTTGTTTCAGCCGTAGTTGGCTAAATGTTATGAGGTTGGAATTTGACACTACGTGGGGTATGGTTGGGTAGATAAATCTTTGGCCATAATAAGTGCAAGTTAGGTGTCTAAGTGTAACGGTTGATAGAGGGTGTACAGTAGTAACTCGAAAAGTTCACTATCTCCGTCCAGGATTAAATCTCCACGGCCGATCTTATGGGGCTTAGTGTAGTCTTGATATGGCTTAGGCTGTTCGCTAAAGTCTAAAGCTTAGGATTGGGCCTCTGAAATTATTAGTGATGGAAATAAAATCCCCGGACGGAGATAATGATATATCTGTAGGTCACGTGGTTTATCTTGTGTTCAAAAATAATCTGCCTACTAAGGTTAAACTACTTTCCCTGTTCCTCTATATGTGCTGTTTGTAATTATTGCCCTAATTAGTATCACCCTAATATTATTTATATTTTGAGCATTTCATTCATTGGTATAGCTTAGGAGACACGTGTTGCTAGGTTAAGCGTGCCGAGGCTTTCTAGATGTTTTGGCGCTGATGTTATATATGCGGCTCTGCTCATGACGCTTAAGACCCCAAGACGTTTTTCTGCGCCTTAATACTCCTGGCTATGCTAGAGGGCAGTTATTGACAGTATATAGATATATGAGCTTCACTATCATTGATTTCGAGTTGGTGGTGTATACTTATCATACATCGGTTGGGGTAGTGTAGTATATCATTTATGGGTATATTTCAGACTGCCGTGCCTCGCCTATCTCCCTTTGGTGTATGACCCGCTTTGGTGCTTAGAGAATCAAACATCATTATGCCACTCTTCGCTAATGAATGAAAACTCATTCTCCATCGTATTATAGATTCCAGCCAGGAGATAACCGGAAGACAACTGCTCTGGAGCTAGAGTTAGGTCAACAGCAGAGAGATTTGTTCTCTGACTCAGCAAGCATGCCAAAACCCCCTCGGCAATCGCCTAGACAGCCAAAGGTGCCTACAACTTGCTCCGACCTCCCTGTGAAAGATTTAAGAACGAGCGGTGAGGTTACACCTCACTTCTCGGAGGCACTAGGCCCTCAAAAAGAATTATCTGCCCTGTTAGAGTTCTCGCACGCCGTTGCGCCAGGTCCGATACCCACCTGCGAGCTGGGCACCGCATCTAGTATACGGGCGCTTCTCTTGGATTCCATAACGCATCTTAACTCCCCTAGTCGTCTCGAATTTCACAATAAATCATATGAGGAATTTGAGGACGTCCTGGCGCTCGTTGATAGTGATATTAAGTTAAGAGGTTGGCGGTAAGTTTAACATCTCTATGCACTTTTGTAGTATCACCGAGGAATTTCTAACTATGAAGTAGTATAGAGTTCTTAAATGGCACGATAATCACTATGCCTTACCCTGCCCACGAACTTCTGGAGACTTTCTGGGGCATGGTAAGTGGGGATATGGTAGAGAGTGGGTGGTTGAGCAAGAAGGAGCGCTATAACATACATGTTCACCAAGCAAGTAAGTCCCTGTTTATCACAGAGGAAACACCCGTGATCATATCTATGGGCGGTACTCAAGCGGTGGTTCTCAGCCTAATTTTGTTGTGGATTGTATAATTTCTGATGAATACGAGTGCTTTTGCAACCGGCTATCAGTGTTTAAATTGCTAACACTGAATCAGACATTACTCTTGCAGACCCTCCCGGAGACTCCTTACGTCCAGATCTCTGTATTGTCCCAAATCGAATTGACCACTTCCCAACTATTTTGTTTGAGTCTGCATTGACTCAGACGTACGAAAATGTACTGGAAAAGGTAGAAGCATGGTTCAAAGGCTCTATGGGACGTATTGGCTTTGTTGTCATCATTGACTTTAAATATCCTAAGGAGGTTGAGTTCAAGCCAGACTGTACCGTCGAGCTATGGACGCATAAGGGTGAGGAAGCTGGGTTCGTACCGGAATTAGTTTGTGGGCCTAAAGTAAGAATAGTGCGCCCATAAGTGTAAATCTATAGGCGCTTACCTACCTGGATTATAGACAGTCTACCCTGTGCCAGATGATATAGCACTCGATGAAGCGATCGCATTTTCTTTCACCTATGAGCAATTCTTTGGGCCTGAGAGCGTACCCGATATATATATCCCAGTCAAGGATGTGCAATTTTCTTGGCCTATGGAGTACCTAAGACATGCCGTCTCCATTGCTCTTAGGTCACATAAAAAGGAGATTACTTTCAAAAAAGAGATGATAAATCTCAAGCGCAAGAGATTGGAAGCGAAGGAGGAAGAAAAAGGGTTTGGGCGCCGCCATTACCGTAGGGCTCGGGATGGTAGCCCAAGCACTCCCAGAAACCCCCAGAACACCGACGATACAGGTAAAGATAACCATGACACGTCAGAGAACAAAGAGGGCTGCCCCCCAAAGCTTTCAGCTCAGTCAAACGCAGATTATTCTACAGGGAGATTACAGTCAGCGGATCCATCGTTAACCGGGGTCCAATAGTTAGGTAAGGGAGTATATATCAGGTATTGGGTGGGGCCTCAATAGGTATTTACATCCCTAATAAAGAAAGCCTTCATTTGATTGATTCTATTAATTGTATCCCTTTTTGTTACTTACTGTTTTCTCTTTATTCACAGGTGCGTGCTGGTATTTGGTGAACTTAGAAGTTCTCACTTGTTTGTTGCGGGTGCTTGTTGGATTAGTCAAGAATTCCCTGAGAACAGGTATTTTTGGTTACATAGCGGTTGGGAAATTGGACCGTGTTGGGCGTCAGGTTTTCATAGGCCAAATTGTGATTAGAATAACGTGTCACTATGAATCTTATTTAATATTTTCTACGTATTTATTATAGGGCGAAAAGGCGTGTCAAGCCTTAGGGCTATGGCTAGAAACTCACTTTTTTTACTTAAAGCAGTCCTCTGACTTCCGCTATAGAGTGGTCGACTCCCGGCCGGGAGTAACACGGTGTGGCTCCCGGTCGGGAGCATAGGACCCACCCAAGTAGTCTTTTATACTTTTTACTGTTAGGCTACTCCCGGACGGGAGTCCTCTGCTACTGCTCTGCCCACTCCCGGGTGGGAGTACCCTATACAGACTCCCTCTACGCTGCAGCCCTACCCCCCACCTGCCTGGGTGCCTGCTGCAGACGCTGCTGTGGCGTTGCTTCTGCGCAGCCGTGGTTTTCCGCTGGGAGCGAGATTTTGGCGACTTTTGTAGTGCCTTGTGTATCTTTATTTCTAGAGAGGGACAATCAGACAGTGTCTTAGCAGTCACAAGCTCTCTCTCTATGTACCTAGACATGATCGGGTACTTCCTCGCTTCTTTTTTGCCTGCGCGCGGCTGCAAGTTGCTCGATAACTCTGAGCTCTTGACCACGGTGCGCAATGCAGGGTTGCATATTGACCTGCACGACGCCTTGCAGCCTGCCTAGCCTCCTGGAGGTCTCTCTCTGACGTCTCTGTGGCGCTGCTTGGTTGCCTACCTGCTTGCTTATTGCCTGCCTGCTTGCGTAGTCGCACAAGTCACGAAATATCACTCGGTCCATGTCACGATTTCGATTTTTAAGTGGGGGGGGTGCAGTCTTTTTTCACTCTGGGGACTGACTGACAGTGATCTAGATGTCTTGAGATCCTTTGTATGCACTTCCCCTTGTCCAGGTACTTCTCTCTCGGCGCCTGGACCTCGGCCCTCGCCACGGTACGGTTCTCGCGCAGGCGTTCGCTGACTGCCAGCGACCTGCGCCTGCGCCCTGCCCCTAGCCCTACCCCCACCCCCCCTGCGCTAGACACCCCACATCTCTCCTAGCACCCCCTGCCTGCCTGCAGTCGCTGTGGCGCTGCTTGCTTGGCTGCTTGCTTGCTGCGCTTGGTGGGGGGGGGCGACCGCGCGAGTCATGGAAAATCACTCGGTTTTTGTCGCGGTTTCTAATTTTGAGTGAGGTGGTGCAGTCTTTTTTCTTTGTGGGGCCTGGCTGACAGTAAAGTTGATGTCCTGTGACTTGTCTTTTTCAACTTTGCCTGTCCAGGTACTTCTCTCTCGGCACCCGGACCTCGGCCCTTGCCACGGTGCGGTTCTCGCGCAGGCGTTCGCTGACTGCCAGCAACCTGCGCCTGCGCCCTACCCTACCCCCACCCCCCTGCGCCAGAGACCCCACGTCTGCCCTAGCACCCCCTACCTGCCTGCTTGCTTGTCAGGCTTGCTGTGGCGCCGCTTGCCTTTTGTCCGTAGGCGCTTTGGCACGAGTCATGGAAAATCACTCGGTTTTTCTTCCGGGTACTCTATACCTCAAACCGTGGCTAGACCAAAATCGTGGCTAGGCGACAACACAACAACCACAAAGAAAGTATTTATAATTAAAGAGGTATAGACTCAAGAGCACTTGGAGAATCAATTGCAATAAATAAAAAGGCAAATACAGGGGGTTGTGGCTGTGTTGTCATGGGGCTGCTACATGGGACTTTTGTGGTGTATATCTGGTCATGATTTTTGCGTCACCCCACACCAAAAACAGGGGACTTTTGCGTCACTCTAGCGAATATCTCAGTACTAGTAAATACAAAAAATAATGGAGTGGTCCCAAATTGCTGAAACTCGGTGGGTATACTGGCTGGTATATAGAGACTCCCTAATGATTGTAAAAAGTGTGCTTTTATGTACGGATTACTAGAATCATGAACTATCACTCGGTTCCCTGCCTGCGCGCTGGTGCAAGCCCCCCATATCGACCCCCCATATCGACCCCCCCATAGACTCCCCTGCGCTGCAGCCCCACCCCCCACCCCCCACCTGCTTGGGCGCCTGCTGCAGACGTCACTGTGCCGTTGCTTCTGCGCAGCCGTGGGACCTGCTCGATCCATGGCGGTTTTTGGCTGGGAGCGAGATTTTGGCAACTTTTGTAGTCCCCTGTGTATCTTTATTTCTAGAGAGGGACAATCAGACAATGTCTTGGCAGTCACAAGCTCTCTCTCTATGTACCTGGACATGGACGGGTACTTTCTTGCTTGCCTCCCGCCTGCGCGCTGCTGCAGGTTGCCCGATCACCTTGAGCTCTGGACCACGGCGCGCGATGCAGTGCTGCATATTGACCTGCGCTGCGCCTTGCTACCCCCCTATCTGCCTGGAGTTTCTCTCTGACGTCTCTATGGCGTCGCCTGCTTGCCTGCTTGCTTATTGCCTGCTTTCTTATTGCCTGCTTGCGCAGTCACAGTCGCCCGAGTCACGAGATATCACTCGGTCCATGTCGCGTTTTCACTTTTTGAGCAGGGGAGTGCAGTCTTTTTTCACAGTGGGACCTAACTGACAGTGGTCTAGATGTCCTGAGATCCTTTGTATGCACTTCCCCTTGTCCAGGTACTTCTCTCTCGGCGCCTGGACCTCTCACACTGCCACAGTACGGTTCTCGCCCAGGCGTTCGCTGACTGCCAGCAACCTGCGCCTGCGCCCTGCCCCTAGCCCTACCCCCACTCCCCCTGCGCTAGACACCCCACGTCTCTCCTAGCACCCCCCTGCCTACCTGCAGTCGCTGTGGCGCTGCTTGCTTGCCTGCTGCGCTTGGTGGGGGGGGGCGACTGCGCGAGTCATGGAAAATCACTCGATTTTTATCGCGATTTCGTTTCTTGAGTGAGGGAGTGCAGTCTTTTTTTTTTGTGGGTCCTGTCTGACAGTGGAGTTGATGTCCTGTGACTTCTCTTTTTCACCTTTGCTTGTCCAGGTACTTCTCTCTCGGCACCCGGACCTGTTAAAGTAGGGAGAAGAGTTTATCTTCTATGTATTGGATGGGGGAAGGAGTATAGAGTACTTGCGCTGATAAAGCTTCTTGTAGTGTTACAAGAAAGGCGTTTTCGTATAATTTCTATTATAGGGCAAAAATGCGTGTCAAGCCTTAGGGCTATGGCTAGAAACTCGCTTTTTTGCTTAAAGCAGTCCTCTGACTCCCGCCATAAAGTGGTCGACTCCCGGCCGGGAGTGACTTAGTGTGGCTTCCGCTCGGGAGCATAGGACTCACCCGAGTAGTCTTTTTATACTTCTTACTATCAGGCTACTCCCGGACGGGAGTCCTCTACTGCTGCTTTGCCCACTCCCGAGCGGGAGTCCCCCATATAGACCCCCATGCGCTGCAGCCCTACCCCCCCCCTGCCTGGGCGCCTGCTGCAGACGTCGCTGTGGCGTTGCTTCTGCGCAGCTGTGGGACCTGCCCGATCCATGGCGGTTTTTGGCTGGGAGCGAGATTTTGGCGGCTTTTGTAGTCTCTTGTATATCTTTATTTCTAGAGAGGGACAATCAGACAGTGTCTTGACGGTCATAAGCTCTCTCTCTATGTACCTGAACATGGTCGAGTACTTCCTCGCTTGCCTCCTGCCTGCGCGCTGCTGCAGGTTGCCCGATCACCTTGAGCTCTGGAGCATGGCGCGCGATGCAGTGCTGCATATTGACCTGCGCTGCGCCTCGCTACCCCCCTAGCTGCCTGGAGTCTCTCTCTGACATCTCTATGGCGTCGCCTGCTTGCCTGCTTGCGCAGTCACAGTCGCACGAGTCACGAGATATCACTCGGTCCATGTCACGATTTCGATTTTTAAGTGGGGGGTGCAGTCTTTTTTCACTTTGGAGACTGACTGACAGTGGTCCAGGTGTCCTGAGATCCCTTGTATGCACTCCCTCTTGTCCAGGTACTTCTGTCTCGGCACCTGGACCTCTCCCGCTGCCACTTTGCGGCCGTGACTCGTGATTTCGCTGACTGCTGGCAACCCTAACTGCGCCCTGCGCCCTACCCCTACCCCAGGCACCCCACGTCTGCCCTAGTACCACCTGCCTGCCTGCAGTCGCTGCTCCTAGGCTTGCTTGCTGCGCTTGGTGGGGGGCGCGACTGCGCGAATTATATACTGGGTACAGCCGATAGGCTTTGGGGGTAAGGTGAATAAAACAGAGAGCGAATTCTGGGT